>CM049810.1:13223049-14423049 GCA_027422405.1 Ptychobarbus kaznakovi | reverse complement strand
AAGTGTTTCAGTCATGATTTTATGAGGCTTTAATTCCGAAACAAATATTTAAACTGTCTCCTTTGGGCTTAAAATGTGGAATTAATGTCACAACATTTCAACAACCACAATTATTTATTATTATGAGCATGGCTAACATTCTTTTCTCTGGGGGACAGTTCTCTTCACGTTTGACGGGAACAGCAACGAAGCACCATGTGTTTTCCCTTTCGTGTTTCTGGGGGAAAAATATGACTCGTGCACCACAGATGGACGAAATGATGGGTATCGCTGGTGTGCCACTACAGCTAACTTTGACACTGATAAGCAGTATGGATTCTGTCCCAACAGAGGTAAGCAGTACCTTCGTAACTTCAGACTGAACCCTGAAACTTTAATGAAGTAAGATATTTTATAATACAATATTTCCCCTCACAGATACAGCTGTGATTGGTGGAAATTCAGAAGGTGAGCCATGCCAGTTTCCTTTCACCTTCCTTGGAACCAAATACTCTTCTTGCACCAGTGAAGGCCGTGGTGATGGAAAACTCTGGTGTGCAACCACCAGCAACTACGACACAGATAAAAAATGGGGATTTTGCCCTGATGGGGGTAAGTGATAATTATGTCTTTCAGACACTACAAAAATTGGGCGGTGAGACATTGGCTAACATGTCTTTTCTCTCACAGGATACAGTCTGTTTCTGGTTGCTGCTCATGAGTTTGGACATGCACTTGGTTTGGACCACTCCAACATTAAAGACGCTCTGATGTATCCCATGTACAGATACATAGAGGATTTCTCTCTGCATCATGATGATGTCGAGGGCATTCAGTATCTCTATGGTATTTATCCAATTAAACAATCCATCATTTATTGATTTTAAGGATTACTATGCATTTTCTTATTCAAAATGAAAGATTGTTTTATGTTGAAACCCAATAGTCTTTTACAATTCTGGTCTTAATAGCTATATTATTTAATTATTTATTTTCAGGATCTAAAACTGGCCCTGATCCCACTCCTCCAGAACCACAGTTCACCACTTCCTCTTCGCTTATGCCAACTAAATCGACCACTGTTTCTACCACAGTACATGTCGACCCTTCACAGGAAGCTTGCCAAATCAAGGAATTTGATGCCATCACTGAAATCCAGAAAGAGCTTCATTTCTTCAAGGATGGGTATGAGCTGTTACTCTACATATATAGTGTTATGAACTTACACACACAACAGAAAACGAACTTCCTTATGCCTTATTTTCAATTACATGTTTCTAAATTCTCTCTCAAAGGCACTACTGGAAGATCTCAAACAAAGGAGAACGCAAAGGTCCTTTCTTGATATCTGAGAAGTGGTCTGCCCTTCCAGCCGTCATTAACACTGCCTTTGAGGATCAGCTCACGAAAAAGATCTACTTCTTTGCAGGTACTTATTTACCAGGTTGAGATATTTCGCTATTATTTCAGAACATGTTGAATTTGATATATAACAGAGCTTTTTCAACTGTATCTCATGCACACAGAAAAACAGTTCTGGGTTTATACTGGAAATGAGGTGCTTGGACCACGTAAAATCGAGAAGCTCGGCCTGCCAAGCGACTTGGACAGAGTGGATGGATCTGTCCAGAGAGGAAAAGGCAAGGTGCTCCTGTTTAATGGGGAGAACTTCTGGAGGTATGTGAACTCTGCTTTAGAGCTGTAACATGCAAGAGCTGATCGGAAAGTGTAAAGCTCTTTATTTGTAGTTTTTACACAGTATTCTTATCTCTTATTTATTGTCACAGACTTGATGTAAAGGCTCAGATCATAGACAAAGGATACCCACGATTCACTGACTCCGTTTTTGGTGGAGTGCCCATTGATTCACATGATGTGTTCCTCTACAAGGGTAAGTAAAAATGAATAGTCTAAAATAGTTAATAAAGTCTGATTTATCCGATCAAGCAAATTACATTTGTTTCTGCTATTTTTCTATATTTTTCAGGATTCTTTTACTTCTGCCGGGAGAATTTCTACTGGAGAATGAATGCCAGAAGGCAGGTTGACCGAGTGGGTTATGTGAAGTACGACCTCCTAAAATGCTAAGATGTGCAGTGAAAACATCCAACATCCTAACCTGATGACAGAGCCCTTTTTAAAAGGGAAACCATTTCTCTTCAGTGTAAAATGTAGTGAGGAAGACGCAGACAGAATGTATTAAATGTAAAGTCTCTGTTATGGGGACTTTGACTTTAACTGTTATAGGAAAAAAACTGTTTTAACACCAATTATCTTGCACATGAAACGGGATGTTAGGCATATTTGTCTGTTAGCTTTAACGTGGTCTTCTAATTTATTTCAGCTTACTATATAACTACTTTGTCCATGATGAGTTTCTTAACAGCACATTAAGAGAAACTATAATCCTGTTCTATCAAACTATAATGAGGCACTGCCAGTCTAATTCTAGGAATTAACTTTGTTTGTAAATGTATGAGTGGAGTCACCTCAGGAACTGTAGCCTAAATGCATTTGTTGTCAACAAAGCATCCATTCTCTGTGTATTGACCCCACTCACATGTTTTTCTAGGCAAAGATTTATTTTTAGCCTTAGAGCTAATATTGAGATGTTATTTAGCCCAGATTTTGGCATATTGTGAAATCATTTGCCTGGTGTAAATGATAATATTAATATTATTAATTTAATTTTACACATTCCACTTATTTATATTTGTATTTGTTTGTTGCATTGTTTATGATTACTCAATAAATTTGTAAACAAGACCATTCAATCCTTGTGCAACTGCTCTTATCATTATATCTATACAAAGAATCATATTCAAAAATGCAGCAAAATATTGAATTTGATCTATATGTTTTCACAAGGTTAGAAGAACTATATAGTTGTTTAATATTCAAAATATAATTACTGCAGACTATTTTAAACTGTTGCTACACTAGTGTTTGACATTTAGCAGCTGATTGATATCGAAAGAAAGTCTCATATTTTTAGGTATGCAGTAGAAATTAATGCAAACATTTACACAACCACATACACACATTTTTATATAAAAAGTTTTAATTTTAAAGATACAGTCACTCATACAGATAGAATAAACTACAATTATTTAAACTGTCACTAGTGCTTGTGAGGAATGTAATAAACATTTCATTTCAGGGGGACTTCTGACATTTAAAAATCTGTTGATCTTAAAATTATATAGGATTACTTTCAAAGCAATCTGACTGTCCGTTGATATTTTAATGCTGCTCTTAATAATTTACTGATTCACCGTAAGAGACTATGCTAAAACAAGTGAAACCGATATTAATATTAAAAATATTAATCGACGTCCACGCGGAATGACAGGATATGCAGTGGGGTAAACGTCTCATATAACGTTAACGTTATATGCACAGCACAGAACAGATTTAACAGAATATAAACTGACTCGTGTATAACCCCTCAAATTAAAAATGAGCAATAGAAGATGTTTTTGTTGGAGTAATCAGAAATTATAAAAGAGAATCTTAAGATAAACAACCGGTGTCATATTAATCCGCGAGACACTCGATGGGTTCATCCTCTGAGAGCAATTAGTCCTTCGGTTCACAACATTATTTGATTAAACACTTAAAAGATGAAGTGAGATGTTCGATATTCATGTTCTCTAAATAGAACATCACGTTTAAATAAATCTTGATACATTATAAATCAGATTAAGTGTTTCTCCCTCTCGTCTTTTCCGTGTGACGGATAAATGAGTTCCGGCCAGCTTTGAGGACAGGAAGCGAGGAGACGCTGATGGCGCCCGACTAGAAACCATTACCAACTATTCGCTTTCAAAGATCTATTTTATTTTATCATTCGCGAGCGTGAAGAGCAAAATACTCGTCCATTCAAGGTAAGAAAAAATCGTAGCTCAAACTAATGGTGTAAAATTGTGTACAAGTACAGTTTCTTCCATGATGGACAAGAGAAAAACATTCGGGCGAACTGGCTCTCCCTGCTCGCGCAGGCCCTCGAGGTCCCCGAGCGGTTCTTCATATCGCCTGAGCGGAAAAAAATAAACTCTCAGCGGCGGGAGGGAAAATGGCGCTGCGCGAGCAGGCAGGAGGAAGGGCAGCACACACACGCGTCTTGTAGTCTAGAGATTGAAACGAGTAAAGACTAGCCACGGTCCATGAGAGGACTGAAGTCTTACTGGCGTCTAATGTAGTGTCGTTTTCTTCATAAAATTGTTGGTGTGCTTGGCGTCAGAACGTATGTGGACAAGGACCCCCTGTCCCCAAGGGGAGTGTCCCCCACAGCTAGATGGGTGTTTTGGTGGGGAGGGATTGATGGGTTGAGGTCATTGAGATCAACGTTTTACGTTTTCTGATGAACTTAATGGGACAACGGTGGCTTGTGGTTGGTGGCTTGTGGTTTTGCTGGTAAGATTATAATGTGGCAATAAACCTGGGGAAACACTGGGGGGGTAGACTTACAGCAGCAGTAGACATACATCACAGAAATACTATATATATTATTAAGTACTCTGTGATGCTATAAATATTTAGAAAATTTTAGTTTATTAAGAGAAATCTAATTGTGCAACTTGATTGCATTAATGCTTTTGTGCAAATTCTGCAGAAAATATGCATGTGGGTCTGTCCAGTTGTTAACACTGAATGAAAGACAATAGGCTATTTAGCTTTTTTATATAGGTTTTTATTTTCATGGCTCACAGATTACCAGAAAACAATTTACACTTGTATAAACAAATATATTATAGAAACAATTATCTAAATCCACTCTCCAATATAATATGATTTTAACTTACATTTAGTTTCAATGTATAGTATGAATTATTTTAATGGTGAGAAACAATATCTGTATATAATATATAATTTTATATGTGTGCATTACTGTTCAAAAAATGTCGTGTTTTTATTCATACTTTTTAGGTTTTTAAAGAATTCTCTTTTGCAGTAAAAAAACCGTAAGATTGTGAAATATTATTTCAGCTTAAATTAACTGTTTTCTATTCTAATATATTTTTAAATGTATATTATTTCTGTGAATTGTCAGTAGGCATTACTCCAGGTTTCAGTGTCACATGATCCTTTAGAAATTATTCTAATATGCTGATTTTGCTGCGCACAAAACATTTATTTTTGTTATTTTGAAAGAAAAGTTGTGCTGCTTAATATTTTTTGTGTAATCCATTATAATGTTTGATGAATATAAAGAACAGCAATTATTCAAAATAGTCTTTGCTGATACATTTAATGTATCCTTGCTGAATGAAGGTCTTAATTTCTATTTAGAAATTCTTACTGGCTTCCAACTTTGTTAAAACTTCGTTAATATAAATATTCAAATACTGAACTTCTACAAAATCATGTTTCTACATCAAAATACATTTAAAAAAAAAATGTCAATAAAATGATTACTTCATTACACTTTATGCGCTTGCCATCACCCATGCCCTTGCATGTATCATTCAGAATGCAATGTCCAACTTAGTTCTGCATTACTGAGTGACAGACACTTTCCCACAGAGCAGAGATGGACTCTGAGGAGATGGAGGTGGAGAGCAGCAGTGATGTGGGGTATTCTGGGATGGAGGAGCCGTCAGAGAGCGGCATGGGCATGGAGTCTTCAGAAGCCATGTCTGCCGATAGCAGCGACACGGTGGCTCATCCTGGCCTGGCCCCAGAATCAGACTGCCACGTAGGACAGAGCTCTGAGGGACTTGTGGTAAGACAAACAACCCACACATTTATATCTCCGCATGTTAGTGTGTAATTCATATCAAGGTAATTATTTTTTTTTTGGCTTGCGCTTTAGGTTTTTATCCCAGAGACGAGCTCCAGTACAGATGTGCAAAGAATTAATCTCCCAGACTCCTCTTCTGTCGCGCAGTCAACCAGTGTGTCCAGCGTCTCCACAGTGACACAGTCGGTCATGGTGTCAGAGTCCGTCCAGGTCCTGGTCCACTCCAGCGCTGTTTCTGAAGGAGGAATGATGATTTCTGATTCCACTGCTTCCACGTCCTCAGATCTCGGCTCAGCTATCGACAAGATCATCGAATCCACCATTGGACCTGACATTATGAATGGTAGAAAAACCTCTTACCTCTTCTTTTTTTGTATCACAGCCAAATCGAATTTGGTAGACATCGTCATCTTTATGTCTATGTAGAATTCAATGTCAATACTGTGTTTCTGTACCCATTTTACAGGATGCATTGCAGTTACGAGCGCAGAGGATGGCAGTGCAGAGACCACACGGTATCTGATACTTCAAGGTCCTGATGATGGTGAGAAAGATCCCTAGAGTTCAAAGTCAAGGGCTGTGTGTAGAATCTCTTACTCTATAAGTAGGTGCTTCTTTTAACTTCTTTTAAGTGATTAAAAAGTATGTTCTATTTAGTATGAATGTGTGTAGTATGATTGTAATCCAGACATGACCTACAAAGTCACTTTACTGACATTCACAAATCCGCACAAATCCCGCGGCCTCATGGGATAGTAAACTGTCCATCAGATGTGTCCATCATGGGAAGTAGACGAGTAGTAGGTATCTCGGTACTCTTCACGTACTGTTTATGAATACTGTGAATTTGGACATATTACTCTTTTCACATACTGTTTTTCACCTACACTCTATGCTTGTTGGGAAACAAAACAAGCTTTGAAATAAGATTTTTTTAAAAAAATAATAATAATCATAATATATTTATTATATTAATTATCCTCCAAAAAAATTCTTTTTTTTTCTTAATTTTTAAGTATAATCATCTTTGTGGACAATGGTGGTTTTGGTGTCAGAAAAGACAATCACTGTGCTAAATGACCATTGCCTGTTTCACAAAAAATACAAATCATATGAGCTTTGAACAACAAGAGCATTAATAGATTATGGCTGATTTTTCATTTTTGGCTAAACTATCCCTACATCCTACCTGGTTGCTGTCAATATTTATATTGTAGTAAAATTCCCTTTTTTGTCTTGTTCTTGTTATAATCTGTGTGACTACTCTAGATTTGAAATGCATAAGTTGTCAATTAGTATATTATTTGACCAAAATGTGCTAGTAGTAATTTTTCTTCCCATCCTGCCATTCTAAACCTGTATAAAAAAAACACGTTGGTAATGTTGGTAACTAAACTGTTTCAGTCCCCATTAAATGGACAAAAATGCAATAGAAGTCAATGGGAACCGAAACGCTTTAGTTACCAACATTTGTTGTTCCACAGAAGAAATGCATACAGATTTGGAACAACATGAGGGGGAGTGGATAATGTTAAAATAGGGGTAGTTTTGGGATATTCAATTATTTCCTTTGTTCACTGTGTGTAGGAGCTCCTATGGTGGCGCAGATGTCTTCTTCTGCTCTATCAAGCCGCATTGCCATTGAAGCCCTTGCCGATGGACCTACCTCCACTTGCCTGGACCAGGCAGACCTGTCAGAAAACCCACAAGGCAGCGTGGAACCCGACCAGCCTGAACACTCCGGATACCATGAGCATGATGACGGCAGCAGCAGCTGCAGCCACCCAGACCAGCCGCAGCACTCCCAGTACATAGAGTGCAGTGGAGGAGACGACCCGGACCAAACCAGGGAGGCTCGGTACATTGAGTGCTCGGGAGCCGAACCTGACCAGACCCCACATCATTCAGGGGTCACCAACTACAACGTGGCAGACTCAGAAGAACCTCTAGGAAGTTACGAAGCAGAGTGCAGTGGTACGAACAGTAGACACTCTTTTCACTCTTCCCGGTACATCGTAGAGTGCAGTGATGACTATTTGGATTATGTTGCTGAGGGTGCGGAGCAGCCACAGCATTCACATTATATAGACAGTAGTATGGATGACAGGGAGCACGTCTCGGCATCAGAGCAGGAAGGAAGTGTGGTAGAAGATCACCAGCACTCCTACTTACCACAAGGCTCGCTATATGCCGACGAGGGGGCTGTTCAACACTCTCTGGCTGACACAGTGGGATCCCAGCTCACTAATCAAATGGACTGCAATGATAACTTGCCTGGTCCATACATAAGTAGCAGTGGGACCTATTTCACCCACCCAGAGCCAGAAGTGGTGGAGTCTGGGATGGTGGATGAGCCTGGGCACAGAACCCCAGATATGGCTGAGCTAGAGGAAATGATGGAGGTGGTGATCGTACAGCAGTTTAAGTGTAAAATGTGCCCATATAAAAGTGTCTCCAAGGATACGCTCATCAACCACATGAGAGACAAACACTTTAAAACACCAGGTAAAGTAGGAGGTGTTATTTTGTTCATTTTCAAATGTTTTCTTTGTTTTTTTATATCTGCCCCGTTAATGGCCCTGTCCAAAATAGCACTCTTAAACTAGGGCTGGGTGGTATATCGAGGTTGTACGATATATCGATATATTTTTTATAAGTGATATGGCTATGGGCAGTGTTGGGGAAAGTTACTTTTAAAAGTAATGCATTACAATATTGTGTTACTCCCTAAAAAAGTAACTAATTACGTTACTTAGTTACTTTTTATGGAAAATAATGGTTACATTACTTTTGCATTACTTTCGCGTTACTTTTCAAATATGAGCAGGGAGAGTGAGCTGCTGCAGAGAAAGTGCATAATTCAATTTGTTCTAAACATGAGACATGCTTTATATTAAGGGCTTTATAGATAATACGTAAAGTTTAAACAGCTTTCCCATTCAGATGCTCTGACAGATGCATGTGCTGCTGATAGATAGAATACTTGCACTGTCATGTTCATGCGTGCCAAACAGACGGAGCGCAATAGAATAGGAGTGCAATAAATATATTTTGCTTAAATATTTGTAGTTAGACTATAAATGTACCATGTGTAGAATTTTAATGTGACTATTGTAATGGGGTGATCAAAATATAATGCAATTAATTTGTGCTTTTTTTCTATTTCTTTTCTGGCCTCAATTAACAAACAATATATGATTTAATAACGTGCTATTACAATAACATAATGCAGAACTTTTTTTTACAGTCTTAAGTCTCAATCAGGTCTTAATTTATGTATGCAGGTCTCTTAAGTTTCTCTTGTTCAGAATGTGCTATCTCATGTAGGTGGTCTGGGCCAAAAGAAACGTGGACGGGGACGTCCTCGAAAATCCGAAAGCAAGGCGCGAGCGGTCGCTGAGGTCAAGAAGGAGGAGCCACCAGAAGAGGAAGATGACATCATTGATGCAGGTGCTCTTGATGATCAAGGTCAGTGGAGAGCAGTTTGCATACTCTATATTTAATTTCCTGTTTTTTTTATTTATCTGCATTTTGCATTTAGGCGACAGTGATTATAAGCCAGCTGATGAAGAGGCCAGGTCCAGATTGGCTTCCAGTCACAGCACTCCTCCTCCTTCCTGCTCTTCATCATCTTCCTCTACCTCACGGAAACGGCCCCGCAGGGCAGTGGGGCCACCCCGCAAATTCCTTCTTGACTCAGGTCAGTGTTAATTCAGCTTTTTAGGTCTAAGAAGTATAATAATATGTCTACTTCACAACTTGCATAGGTCTGAGATAACTCTTATTTTCACTTGTGTATAAAACAGAGTCACCAGCAGCAACTCAAACAAGCAATGCAGGGGACCCTCAAGCTCTTGAAGAGGCAAGTTCGTCTGGATTGGAGAATGGATCTTCCTCACTATGCAATGGGTCAGCAGTGGAACCAGCCGTCAGCCAGTCAGATTCAGAAAACAAAGATCCCTCATCAAACACAGGCCCTGACGACCTGGAGTTTTTGCCCAAAAAAAGAGGCAGACCGTCTAAACGATTCCTTCAAAAGAAGTACAAAAAGTACATGAATCGCAAGTAAGCAGTGCCTGTACTACTCTTTGATCATCCACAATATTAGTTTAATTTGACCTGTCCGTTTGACACAAAATTATATCTTAGAAACCCCTATAATCCATTTAAAACACATTCTGTTTCATTTATCTTTTTTTAAGCAAGTACTATAGAGCCCTTAAGCCTCTGCTAAGACCTCATAATTGCTGGATCTGTGGTTCTCGCTTCCTGTCGCAAGAGGATCTCCGATTCCATGTGGATTCTCATGAGGGAAATGACCCTGAACGCTTTAAGTGCCTGCAGTGCAGCTACCGCTGCAAACGGTGGTCCTCACTAAAGGTAAGGAGTAGAGTCCTTCATCTGACAATACATAAATTCATAAAAAAACTTTCATTTGTTAAAAATCCTTTTAAAAAACACTTTATTATAAGTATATGTATTAGTTTTATATTGCACAATAAACACCAAACAAAACAACAACAATAAAAGATCAAAATACATAAAATAATAATAATAATAAAAAAGTGAAAAAAAGTATTTTAAGAGCAATCAGGGCATACAAGCAGATTCTATGGAAAAACGATGAGGCACTCAATAGGGGGCAGATAAGATACTAAGCACTACATTGCTGGTCAGAGTCAGCATTACATTGGTCCAAATGATCTAGAAATGGTTGCCATATACTGTAAAACGTATTAAGATTACCAATAACTCCATACCGGCTCTTTCCTATGTGCAATATTTCAGTAAGATGGTCAACCAGGTCTTAAACTGAGGAACAGTGTCTGATTTCCACAGCCTCAGAATGATATTCTTAGCAATAATCATTCCATAAATGATGGTGCTTTGTACAGACACATTATGATCTAACAGAGAAATAGAATACCCAAATTAGGATGCAAATGCAAAACACTGATACCTAGAACTAATAGAGCAAGATCGAATACTGCTGAGGCTCTCCTCCCATACATCAGCCTATCAGTATGCTCAATTCCTCTTCCCAAGCATTTAAAAAAATGTGTAGAATAACTCACTCCTTGAACAAATACATTTACAAAATCTGAAACCAAATGTTTGGAATTATGTGAGCCCAACAATAGCCTATAAATCCTTCTATTAAAGATTTTTTTTATGTAATTTAAATGTTTGTATAATATATGCTAATGTCAAAATAAATGTATATAACTATAAAATTGATGTTTGTGTCCTATAGGAGCACATGTTCAATCATGAAGGTACAAAACCATACAAATGTGAGATGTGTGATTACTCCAGTGTTTATAAGAAAGACGTGATCCGGCACTCAGCTGTCCACAACAAAAACAAGTAAGAATTGAGCATGTCTCCTTTTCATCAATCACTCGTCATTCATTTTATTTCTTCTAACCCTTGAGGTTGTCTATATGATAGTGTGCTTTTAAAAGATGTTTGTCTAAAATTCACATGACATAAACTGATTATAGTATAAATGAATGTTCTTGTTTCTTCTCTTTTAGGAGTCGAAAGACAGATATGGTAAGTTTCAAGATATGACATGATGTATCCGTTTAAGTTAGCTTTGAGTGCTTTGATGAGGAAAGGTTTTCATGCAACAGCAGTCTTGCATCAATCCTTCGCAGGTTCCCAAAGTGTCTGAGTTTCCATGCCCCATTTGCTGTCGCGTATATCCCATGCAGAAACGCCTGACGCAGCACATGAAGACACACAGCACAGAGAAACCTCACATGTGTGACAAGGTAAAGATCTTGTATGTAGCTAGGTGTGTGGATTTTGTTAAACTAGTTTAGATGAATCAGTGAATAATCTAAGAAGATTGTAGTAAGCACTGATACAAAATATTCTGTACAGTCTATATTGGTTCACAATGGTTTTGTGAAATGGAGCCCTGGATATTTGCTATGTTCACACTGTTTGCTTTTCAGTGTGGAAAATCCTTCAAGAAGCGCTACACTTTCAAAATGCATCTTCTCACGCACATACAGAACTGTGGCAACAGCACGTAAGTGAAATTCAGGATGTCAGTGTAACTGTCTGTTCCTCTTAAAACTGAACTCCTCTGGTTACCATAATGTAAAGGCAGCTATTTTTCTCCTCTCCTGTGTCAGGTTTAAATGTGAGTTTTGTGAGTACACCTGCAATGACAAGAAGCACCTGCTTAATCACCAGCTGTCCCACGCCAATGACAAACCATTCAAATGTGAAGAGTGCAAATACTCTACAAGTAAAGAGGATTTCCTCGTGTCCCACATTGCCATTAAACACACTGGTGAGTTACGTAACGGTTAAGAATGTTTAAATGTTGGTTGTAGAAAGCTTTCCTGATCATATCTGTCCATCTTTACCCACTGACCAGGTGAAAAGCCCTTCTCATGTGACATGTGCCACTTCACAACCAGACACAGGAAGAACCTGCGGCTGCATGTGCAGTGTCGGCACCCCGAGGCCTTCGATGAGTGGAGTCAATCCCATCCAGAGGAGCCAATTTGCCGGCGCCAGACGTCTGTTTTCTCCGTGCAACAGATTGAGGAACTGAGATTACAGCATGAAACCCAGGAATTTCAAGGGACCATTGTAGGTTCATAGATATGCATATGAATGCCTTTGTATTTATCAGAATGGAAGAAAATACCAGCATCCATGTATATATACTATTTGTTTTGCACCTAAAGGTAACAGTGGACCCCATTACTCTCCAAACCATGGAGTCCATAGGGAAAACATCTGTATCTCAAGATGCACTGGGAAACACTACCATCATTTATGAGCAAGGTTAGTAGAAAAGTTATCAGTGATTGGAACACACCTAAAATACAGTGGGGAAAAAAAATTATTTGATTCCCTGCTGATTTTGTACATTTTCCCACTGACAAAGAAATAATCAGTCTGTCATTTTAATGGTAGGTTTATTTGAACAGTGAGAAACAGAATAACAACAAAATCCAGAAAAATGCATTTCAAAAAAGTTATAAATTGATTTGCATTTTAATGAGTCAAATAAGTATTTGACCCCTTCGCAAAACATGACTTAGTACTTGGTGGCAAAACCCTTGTTGGCAATCACCGAGGTCAGACGTTTCTTGTAGTTGGCCACCAGGTTTGCACACATCTCAGGAGGGATTTTGTCCCACTCCTCTTTGCGTATTGTCTCCAAGTCATTAAGTTTTCGAGGCTGATGTTTGGCAACTCGAACCTTCAGCTCCCTCCACAGGTTTTCTATGGGATTAAGGTCTGGAGACTGGCTAGGCCACTTTAGGACCTTAATGTGCTTCTTCTTGAGCCACTCCTTTGTTTTGGGTCATTGTCATGCTGGAATACCCATCCACGACTCATTTTCAATGCCCTGGCTGGCTTCAATGCCCTGGCCCTGACGGTACATGGCCCCGTCTATCATCCCTTTGATGCGGTGCAGTTGTCCTGTCCCCTTTGCAGAAAAACACCCCAAAGCATAATGTTTCCACCTCCATGTATGACGGTGGGGATGGTGTTCTTGGGACGGCAGCATTCCTCCTCCTCCAAACACGGCGAGTTGAGTTGATGCCAAAAAACTGGATTTTGGTCTCATCTGACCACAACACTTTCACCCAGTTCTCCTCTGAATCATTGGCAAACATCAGACGGGCCTGTACATGTGCTTTCTGGAGCTGGGGGACCTTGCGGGTGCTGCAGGATTTCAGTCCTTCACGGCGTAGTGTGTTACCAAATGCTTTCTTGGTGAATATCGTGCCAGCTGCCTTGAAATCATTGACAAGATCCTCCCGTGTAGTTCTGGGCTGAATCCTCACCGTTCTCATGATCACTGAAACTCCGCGAGGTGAGATCTTTCATGGAGCCCCAGTCCGAGGAAGATTGACAGTTATTTTGTGTTTATTCCATTTGCGAATAATCGCACCAACTGTTGTCACCTTCTCACCAAGCTGCTTGGCGATGGTCTTGTAACCCATTCCAGTCTTGTGTAGGTCTACAATCTTGTCCCTGACATCCTTGGACAGCTCTTTGGTCTTGGCCATGGTGGAGACTTGTTTGGAAGCTGATTGATTGATTACTTCTGTAGACACCTGGGAGCCAGAAATCTTGCTGATTGATAGGGGATCAAATACTTATTTGACTTATTAAAATGCAAATCAATTTATAACTTTTTTTAAACACATTTATCTGGATTTTTTGTTGTTATTCTGTTTCTCACTGTTCAAATAAACCTACCATTAAAATTATAGACTGATCATTTCTTTGTCAGTGGGCAAATGTACAAAATCAGCAGGGGATCAAATAATTTTTTTTCCCACTGTATATGGTGTGATTATGAATTCTATACATATTTCATCATTCAACTTATTAATATACAGTGTTACATTTTATCTTTACCCTCCCTCACAGCCCAGAGTACAGACCTCTCAGCCCAAAATGCTCTAGATCTGCTGCTGAACATGAGTAACGCCAGAGAACTGCAGGTACTGTACTGACACATCCGCATCATCTACTGGAATATAAAATAATGTTAGAAATGTATAATGTGTATGACATTTATTGGATGAAGAGGTACCAGTAAGTGAATTAAAGTCATATCTATAAAAGTAAAATGTCTATTTGGAAATTTTTGAATGATACGTATTTAACAACAAAACTATAGGCCAATAAAACGACAAAACTATAGGCCAGTAGTGATATGTATGCAATCAAATCACTGTTTTGCCTTTGAATTGTGCTTTAAAATGTGCAGATTTCAGATACACCCCTACAAACGACAAAAAAGCGATTTTAGTGTTACATTCTATAATATAATAACAATAATATATATTAAATACTTTCCATTGAACATGTCTGGATTGGATCTGTTGGTTGAAAGTTTAACGGCCCTAGAAAAGCACAAATTAATAAAAGTAATAAATATTGTTATATAAGTTTGTTATAATTTTACTATAACAATAAGCAATAAAAATGTTATAGAAAATAATAAAACGTTTTGTGATAGTATTACAAAGTATAAATTATAGACTGAAAGTTCAGTTTAGCAGAAAACGTGCTTCTTTGTCTTTGTCAGAAAAAGGGGCAAGTTTTCTTTCCAAAAGTGGCTTTTCTTGTTTTTCTTTTAATGCATGTGTACATAGAACTCATGAGTACAAAACACCAGACATGCTTTACATGCTTTTATTTTAGGTTAAGGAATTCTATTTGAGATAATGTACAATGTAATGAATACTATATTAGCCATAATAATGATATCAGCCTGTTTATGATTATAGCTTATTTGTTCAGCTGTATCTCTAACAATCATCACCATGTTAAACTGAAATTATATTACTGTATTATATCTATTGATATTTTTATTTTTGTGTGATAAACTGATCACTCTTCTCAGGTGGCAGTGTTGAAACAAGATGGTAAGACCCTGGAGACGGGGTCATGGACCAGAGCTGACTCTGGGAGTGAGGGCTCATCCTTGCAGCCTCAAAAGATCGTCACATTCCATGTGTCAGAGAACGGGGACACTCTTGTGCAGGAGGCGTTTGAGTCGGCTACAGAGACCGTGGAGCAAGAGGAGACAACGGATGTGTCGCAGGAGGTGTCACAGATTGACATCGGTACATACGAGGGAGCAGATTTCAGTGTGGTGGAGCAGGCCTCCGAAGAGACAGCACACAGGTACTACTGAATGTCAAAAACAGCAACTCTAATTCCTTTTAATGTCATATAAATCCTTTAAGATGATGCATGTGTGTTTGGCAGCAGTTTAGAGGAACCCTCAGCAGAGCCTCAGGTCATGGAAGTGAGCACCGAGCCCTTGTCCATATCTACACCTCTCAAAGAGAATAAAGAGAAGTTTTATTTGAGCTCAGGCCTGACAGATGGAGTCCTGCAGCAGGTAGAGGTGAGACTCGGTTTTGTTACTTCACAGATATAATAACCAGTTGTGTTCCTTCCCAATGGAAAGATTAATTGACAGAATTCTCCTCCTGTAGCTAAGCAGTGAAGCTCCAGGTTCCCCTCCTCTGTGTCCATCACCCCCTTCACAACAGCCCAACACCAAACGCTTCTCCTGCCACATCTGCATGGAGGCTTTCCACGGCCGCTCGGACATGGAGAACCACAAGAGGGCGCACATAGACCTCAAAACATTCAAATGCCCCGACTGTGAATTTACAGCACCTTCTTGGCCAGAAGTCAAGGTGTGTTGGTCATATTGGTTTGAGTTTTAATTCATTATCTATCTGACCTCTACAAAACCAATTTTGTTGTATTAAATGCTTTTTTTATAATGTATTTAATTTTACAATTCTAGTCTCACATGGCCATGCATGCATATTTGAGGCCTCATAAATGCAACAGTTGCAGTTTTGCCTCTAAAAACAAGAAGGACCTGAGACGCCACATGATGACACACACCAACGAAAAGCCTTACGCCTGTCAAGTCTGTGGCCAGAGGTAAGGGGAAAATTGACAAATGATCATTAAAATGATAATAGAATTGATTTATCAGAGAATTTGTGCTGTTTAGGTTACTGGTTATACAACATTTCCACTACTTCATCCTCTTTAAGGTTTAACCGGAATGGCCATCTGAAGTTCCACATGGAGAGGCTTCACTCTCAGGAACCCTTGCCCCGTAAAACCCGCTCTGTCCCCTCTCAGCAGACCATCATCGTTAACAGTGATGAAGAAGCTTTAGCAACACTGCAGAGTAAGTGCTGACTCTCATAGTGTTATTGTATTCTGTTTATATAGAAATAATGGATTCACACAGCCCTATTCTGATTATCTGACATGTCAGTCTTGTCAAAGTCATTTTTACTTATGCCTTTATAATATTTATTTTTCCTGTGTTGTTCAGATCTGCAGGCGGGTCATGCAGTCATCAGTCCGGAGAGGTTGCAGCAGGCTTTGGGTCAGGAACACATCATTGTGGCTCAGGATCAGACTCTTTCTGACCAGGTTTTGTACTTGTGCACACAGTCTAGTTCTCATCCTCTAAGTGATTTACACTTTTTTGGCCAACAGAGCAGCTTGTTAATATTTAATGTATGTATAATGTATGTTCCTGTGCCTCAGTGGTAGAGCATTGCGTTAGCAGCGCAAAGGTTGTGGGTTCAATTCCCAGGGAACACACATACTGACAAAAAATGTATAACCTGAATGCACTGTAAGTCGCTTTGGATAAAAGCGTCTGCTAAATGCATAAAATAAAAAAAAGTATAATACAGAAGATTTTATTTTCAGGTTTTCACATTTTGCATGTTTTTGACAAAATTCTATATTTCTCAGGAGGAGGCAACCTATATTCAGCAGATCACAACAGTAGATGGACAGACGGTACAGCATTTAATGACTGGAGACAATCAGGTCACTGAGGTACAACATATTTTCTTAGGCTTTATTCAGAAAACCAGTAAAATTATATACACACTTCTAGTCAAACGTTTGGAGTTTGTTTTGTTTTTTAAGTAAAAGAAGTTAAAGCTTTCATACATTAAAGACATTACATTGAGCAAAAGCAAGTGTAAAGACATTTATAAGGTTACAAAAGATTTCTATTTCAAATAAATGCTTTTCTTTTTAACTTTACATTCAACAAAGAAATCCACAGAAATATTAAGCAGCACAACTGTTTTCAACAATGATAATAATAAGAAGAAATGTTTCTTTAGCACCAAGTCAGCATATTAGAATGATTTGTGAAGGATCATGTGACACTGAAGACTGGAGCAATGACTGCTGACAATCCAGATTTACCATTGCAGAAATAAATTACTTGCGCGTGTATGTGTGTGATAAGCAAACACATCAATACCTTCATATGTACTTGTGTTCAGTGCCCTCCTCTGCCCTGTATTTTCTCAGGTCCAGTATATCATCTCTCAGGATGGAGTTCAGCACCTGCTTCCGCGGGAATATGTGGTGGTATCTGATGGAAACCACATTCAGGTTAGTATGTGCTCCTCCATCATTCATAACCCAAGGGTCCAGAATTCCTCATGGTTGTTGATGAACAGTTCTCTGATGGCTGTGAACAGACTCACCTGATCTGTTACTGCAGCCTGAAAAGCATTTTCATCATCATTTGTGGTCTGTAGGATGTTATATTTCATCATTGTGACAAAAATAATTCTGATTGTGAATTGCAGATGGAGGATGGACGGATCGCTCACATTCAGTATGAGCATGACGGGACGTTTCTGCAGGAGCAACAGGTTGAGCCCAGAGCAGATTACACAATTTTTGTTTTATGTTACAGATTATATTATGCTGCATTCAAGTTTGAATTAGTAATTGCAGTAATTACAGCATGATAACTTAGAGATTCTACTTTGAGCTGTTCATGTCTTTAGACTTGAAATTATTTGATTCTAAGGAACATAATGCTAAATGGATCCATATGCAGATTTGTTGTCAACGACAGCATATGAAACCTTGAAATGCTATTTTAATAAAGTGACATCAATCAGGAACATATTATTGAAAAATGTAGCGTTAGTAATATTTTTTTGTTTTTTTGTGCTTCCTGATGCTGCATTTATTTGATCAAAAATAGACAGTAAAACAGTAATATACAATTTAAAATAACTGTTTTGTCAATTTTAACATGTCATTTATTCCCGTAATGTAGCTGGATTTTCAGTAATGTCAAATTAACCTTCAAAAATCTAAACTGCCTAAAACTGCTTAATATTTTTGTGGAAAACATGCATATTTTTCCAGTATTCTTTAATGGATAGAAAGTTGAAAAGAACAGAATTTAATGAAATAGTAATCTTTTTTTAGTAATTTAATAGTCTTAAGTGTCACTTTTGATCAATTTAATGCACCATTCATTTGGATCAACTGGATTTAACAGTGAAAATGAATGTGATGCATAATGTGTTCATTTAATCTGATTCATGAGTAAATCTCTTGTGTGTTGTGTGTCAGATTGCTCTGTCTCAGGATGGACAGATCCAGTACATCCCCATCACCGCCGAGCAGCAGGTTGTCGCCCCTGAGGACCTGGAGGCAGCCGCCCATTCCGCTGTCACTGGTATGACCTTACACCTTCACACTTACCTAGGAATTCACTCGAAAAAACAAGAACAGAATGTTTTAATACTACAACCTTTTGGTGATGTTTAAGAGAATCAGAGGTGATGTAAGTGATGTGTGTGTAGCTGTTGCAGATGCAGCCATGGCTCAGGCTCAGACGGTTTACACCGAGGCCACACCTGAACAACTGGAGCAGCTGCAGCTGCAGGGCGTCCAGTATGACGTCATCACTTTTACCGAGGAGTAGAAACAAGACACACACACACGGATCATCTGAGGCTTGTCTCAGATGACTGCTTCTTCCAGAGTTATTCAGTTAGAGGGTGAATGTACAGTCAGATCCTCTCTGAAAATTATACGACTCATGCCTTTGTAAATATTTAAATCAATTTATCTTTGTGTGCCTACTGTCTTTTGCCTTGTAAAGAAAAAGAAACATGAAAGCCGAGAGCAACCTGTATAGAAAATCCCAGTATTTAATTCTACATGTGTCTGTGACGTGCTACGATGGATGCTACTTCAGTGACAGTGTGTAAACGGTAGGCTGGAGGATTGATTTCACATCGTTATGATATGGTTCCTAGCTATAGCTAAAGTGCTTATTAAGGAGGGTTGATTTAAGTTTTAGAGATTTGTTTTTCTTTCAGATGGCCACAAAAAGGAACTTAAAATGCCAAATAAATTACAACCTCTTTATCTGAACTGATTGCTGTTTTTCTTGTCATCATGCTACAGGACAGGTTTTACAAAGCTGTTGCACATAACACAAGGGAACAGAACTTAATACAATATATACATATATGATATAATACTTGTATACATTATCAAGATGCCTTGCTGCCTTTTTCAACATCTTGGACATGAATCCCAGGCAGTGTGAGGTTAAAAGAACTCAATGTTGCTGTTGTCTTCATCTCTTCTGAACTTGCATCTGCTTTTATGCTCAGTACCAAGTTTTTAGTCCATCCCAATTAAAAGGTGTTTTTTTTCACTTGGTTGTGACATGAGCTTTAAAATTGGATATAACTGCAGATATATGGTTAATAATAATAACATGCTGTGGTCAGTCATTGTATTTGCTCAGCTTCCACTGAATGTTCTTCTCGGTAAATTCACTTTTAAGTCGTTTTTGCAGACCAAGGGTGGAGTCAACATGATTTTCTCTTGTATTCAAGCACTTTTCACAGAAGTCTTACATTGTATTTAACCATGAATATTCATTTAACAGCAGTGATAAGTCTTCTGTAGATGAGGCCTTATAGTTTTACAAGTTGTGAAATATTAGTGTTTTGTTAATTGGTGCTTGGTTAACAAATTTAAATGACAGCATCTGACAGCGAAACCAGTTCAGTTCTTCGTCATGGTCTTGTATCTCAACAGTTTGTTTCCCAATTTGATAGATAAAAATAAGACGTTCACAAGAGCCAGTTCTGCTTTTTAGCAAACATCTTGATCATTTAGCAAATTTCTTTCTCCTTGTTGTCTTGAAGAACAGAGAGCATGGTTCTTGTTTTTTGTTCTTAGAAGATTATGTAATTGAATCTGTCATTAGACTGAATCCATTTCTAGTAGTGAGTGTATTTCCATATTCAAATTTAATACCAGGATTTACCTGCTTTAGCAAAGTTTTGAAAACTTAAACTTTTACAACTACTGAAATAATAGTACTACATCTACCTTACCTCAGTAATAAAATAATTGTATTACTATCTTAATAATCCTACAAATTAAATTATGTCAAGCAACAATAAACAATGGGATTATGTCTATCATCTCTGTTTTTAAGAGACATTCATGTTCAGTAAATGTTTTTCATGAATGAATCCAACAGAAGGAAGCAGTGTGCTTTATTCATCAGAGGAATTTATTTAAAAATAAATTTTTCACCAAAATTAAAATTGTTTTAAAAAGCTTGCTGTAAGTTTGATCAGTCGGGGTGCTTACTTTTTGTGAATAATAGAGGACAAGCTGCCTCCCTGTATAGAGGAAGAATATTAATCACTAATTATGGAAGATTTGAAGTACAAATGACAAACCTGAGCATAATGGATGCAGGCAGATACAGATGTGGCGTCAGAGGCTTCCCTGCCACCTATCAAGATGTTCAAGTGGCACTTTCTGGTAAGACTTTTAAACATTTCTAAATTAAATCTTTTGCATTCATTGATTATTCATTAGGAAATCTGAAGCACCATAAATGAGTATTAGTACCATCTGTCTTATATGCTGTGTGTTGGTCATGCTCAGTTGGTGATTGTATTCTTATAATTGTTAAATAATAAATAGTGTATTCTTCATTAAAAGACTTTTAAAAAATCTCAGTGGCATAAACACAACTCTCCTACCAAAGAAATTGCCCACTAAACCAACAGTCTGGACCCTTTCTACAGCCATTGTTTCAGAGAACGACAGAGAAACTCAGGTTAATTTTGTCACAGCTTATATGAAGCTCATAAAATTGCAACAAAATACAAAAGAAGGTATTTTGAAGAATGCTTGGGTTCAAACAGCATTGAATCCACTGACTGTAAATAAAATAAAAACATTTTAATCTAAATTATTCTAATTTTCTTTTGTGATCTGCTGAGGAAAGAAAGTCATACAGGTGTAGAATGACATTAGCGAAAGTAAATGACGATTTTGTATGAATTTCCTCTTAATATTCATTAACTTCTGTAACATATGTTAATCAGTGACAGCTGGAGAACATCCTACACGCTATCTGCTGTTCTCAGTAGTGTGGTGTTTGCTGTCGTCTCTGCGACACTGCTTGGAGTTTCTTCTAAATACCTGAAAAAAAAGAATCCACAGGTTGGTAGAACCAAAATACTCAGCAATTTTGAATACTAATGCGACCGATTTTTTTATCTAATGAATGAACATAATCGTTTATTTTCATTGTACTCTCAGGTAAATATGGAACTTGCTGTTCTCTCGACACCATGGTAGTAAGCAGTTTATGCATCTGACTCATGACTACATTAATGATATCTTAAACATCTTAAAACTCATGTACTATAAATACAATTCACTTCACTTAACAGGGGGTGATGTGGCCTCTATTCTGCAGATGGACAGATGGTGGAGTACCTAATGACCAGACACAGTGAAATCACTGAGGTACTTCTGCTTCAGTTTTACAGGAATCACTATAAACAGGTTCAAAACCCTCAGTCAGATGATCAAATCACAGTCTGACAGTATTTTTCTCTTCTTTCTTCCATTGATCAGGTCCAGAATGACACATTGTATCCATAACCACAATGTCTGCTGAGTGTTTTCTTTCATAATTCTGCAGGAACTGTAGATGTAAATCAGCACGGGGAATTCACCCGCAATGTGTAGCTTAAGTGTGGAAATAGTTTGTCTTTTTCAGTTGTAAATGGTTAGAATTTCATGTTTACCTAACATTGACTATGAGAGTGACTGACACTATTAAAAAAATCTAGTATTAATTACCAATTATAATGGAACTCCTGATTCAAATGCTCTGTAACAGCAGCTTGAAAACATTTACTGTATTAATCTTGACCTGTCGTACAGCTTTATCAATGAAACAATATAAATTCTCACTGTGACTTTCTTCTCACAATGACTATGAGAATGATGATTCTGCAAAACAGCAGGTTGGACATAGAAAAACACAAGAATTTTTTTTTGAATTTCTTCTTTGTCGGTTTCTTGATTGGTAGAGACAGTAGCCTGTGATCATTTGCATTCAGCCGCAAACATGAGGATCGAGCGGTCGCAGGCGCCTATGCGGAAATGGCGCCTAGCGTTTCTTTTTGAGCAACTAGTATGGAGCCCCGCCCTAGCACTAGGGCCTAGCACAAGAGCACGCGCTACGAGCACAGGACCGCACTAATTTTGACAGCACTAGTTTTTATACATACAACTTTGATGTGGTTGTCATGTTTAAGTGTTTTTTCATTCCTATTTATAAAGCAGTCAAATAATTTTCTGACATGTTCAAAAGGCCGTACTTCCTTTTTCTGTCAGTTGTTCGTCATGGTCTTATGTTTGGATAGGTTGTTCCTTAATTCCACAGGAAAAGAACACGAAGTTCAGCGGAGTCCGTTCAGCTTGTTAAAGAGGATTCATTAGAGAGGAAAATGAAGCAGATTTTATTTCTTCTTGTTCTCTTGGAAAACGGTAAGAACGGTTCTTGCTTTCTCTGTTGTTGTTGTTGTTTTTTGTTGTTTGGTTGTTTGGTTGCTATACAATATTAGAATATGGAGCATTGCACTGAAACCATAGTGATATACAAGGTTGTAATTCTCTATTTAAATTTAATAGCAGACATTTGATCAATTTTAGCTATACATAAATATATTTTTAACATTTCAGCAATAACATTATTGTATAATTTTCATAATAACGCTACAAATAAAATACAATATTTCAAACAATAATAAACAATGGTATTATGTTTATCATCTCTATTTTTGAGAGACATTAATGTTCAATAAATGTTTTTTTTTAGGAATGAATTCAACAGCAGGGCTCCGTCTGCTTTATTCTTCACAGGAAATTATTTTAAAATATTTATTTCAATCATATTATAATAGATATGAAAAAGCTTGCTGTAAGTTTTATCAGTCGGAGTGCTTCCCCTTTGTGAATAATAGAGGACAAGCTGCCTCCCTGTATAGAGGAAGAATATTCATCACTAACTCTGATGAAGAATTTGTAGTAAAAATTACAAACCTGAGAATAACGGATGCAGGCAGATACAGATGTGGCGTCATAGGCTTCCCTGACACCTATCAAGATGTTCAAGTGACACTTTCTGGTATGATGTTTCTAAATTTAAGTTTTTGCATTCATTGATTAAAGGTTAATTGTTAATTGTACTCACTTGCAGGTTGTATTCCATAATTTTTAGTTAATAGTTTGTAATAATAATAATGGTAATAATATGCAAAATAAATTAAAATATGTATTTTCTACAAATAGATTTAACATATTACATTGGAGTAAACACAGCTCCTCTATCGCCAAAATCCTCCATCAAACCAGCTGTCTGGCCCTCTTCTTCTCCTTCTACGCCAATTGTTTCTGAGGACGACAAAGATAAACTAAGGTAAATTTCGTCACAATCATGAACCCTTTATAATTCAGAGTTATAAATCTGTGTAACACGATACATTAAGCAGTGACAGCTGGAGAACATCCTACACGCTAGCTGCTGGTTTAAGTGTTCTGGTGTTTGCTGTCATCTCAATGACACTGCTTGCGTACCGTCTAAAGACCAGGAAGAAGAAATCCACAGGTAGGTGAATGGACAATGATTATTTTCATTTATCTAAGGAATTTTTGGCTGAACACATTTTCTTTTCCCACCTACAGATAAAAGTGAAATTTGTGGTTCTTCTAACGACACCCTGGTAAGCAATTCATACTGTATTTTCTCTATTGACTCAAAACCACATGGATTCAGTCCCTTAGCAAAGTCAGCCATGTGCTATAAATAAGGTTTAATCTGAGGAAAAATTAACATTTAGTGTATCATTAGTTCAGCCACAACTTGTTTACAGCTTATTCTGTAATCACCCTCATCATCCTGAACAGGGGAAATTAGATTCTATATAAGCAATGGATGGATGGATGGATTGAAATATTTATTCTGAAATGTCATCAAACCTTGTCTGCTCAACATCTCTCCACAGGAGCAGAATGGCATCATCTACTCTATGGTGGACTTTAAGCCGTACCGGGATCCATCTGAACTTTATGCCAATTTGCAGATACACAACCCAAAGGACACTGAAGTTTATTCAAACTCTACAGTCACAGTAGAGGAAAGTGTGGAATATTCCACTATTATGAGAGCACCAGCATAAACATTTGCAATAATTGTGTTCTATGTTTTCATTGCTTTGATTAGTTTTTGTTGTGGTTGCTTATGTTTTCTTGAGGGATTTTTGTGAATGAGATTTAACAATATTATTAATTTAACTCTGATACAGCAGAAGTATTTTATTCTTGAAAATTTCATTATTATGATAAATGACTGAAAATGTCTAGAAGTAAAATGTACTATCAAACAATTTGTAACTCTTTACTCTAAATCCGTTTGGATATTTGACTCATGTGGGTGATATAAGGACATGGAAACAGGAATGACGATAATATATGATGCAGTAATTCAATTAAATTCAAGATTATTTGTATAGTGCTTTTCACAAAACAATCGTTGCAAAGCAGCTTTACTGGAAATTAAGTTTCTACAATAGATTTATGTATTGTAGAAGCTTAATATATTTAACTTATGGCAAAATGTGGTTAATTCTGTGAACTATCTGAGGGTTGACTTCCTCTGAGGTCCTCCGAGGGGTTGGCATCATCTCTTCTCAGGTGTTTGGTCATCTCAGATCATTTAAGGGTTGGATCCAGACTGAAGCTTGTGTAATTCCTAGTTACTAGGGATGTTAATCCCGTGGCAGAAACAGAGAAACAAATAGAGACATAATTAGCGTAGCTGTTGTTCCATCCAAGCAAAAATTATTTGTTCAACCCAAGCTAAAGCATACTAA
This sequence comes from Ptychobarbus kaznakovi, assembly GCA_027422405.1. NCBI lineage: Eukaryota > Metazoa > Chordata > Actinopteri > Cypriniformes > Cyprinidae > Ptychobarbus > Ptychobarbus kaznakovi. Next base: position 14,397,741 of record CM049810.1, on the reverse strand, counting down.
TGTGCATTTGATCAGATATAACTGCAGTACAAGATTATGAGATGCATTATATGAATGCTTGGCTAAAGAGATGTGTCTTTAATCTAGATTTAAATAGTGAGAGTGTGTCTGAACCCCGAACGTTATCAGGAAGGCTATTCCAGAGTTTGGGAGCCAGATATGAAAAAGTTCTACCTCCTTTAGTGGACTTTGCTATCCTAGGTACTACCAAGAGTCCAGAGTTTTGCGACCTTAGGGAGCGGGTTGGATTGTAGCGTGATAGAAGATTAGTTAGGTACGCAGGAGCTAAATCATTTAGGGCCTTATAGGCAAGTAATAATATTTTGTAACTGATACGGAACTTAATAGGTAGCCAGTGCAGAGACTGTAAAATTGGAGTAATATGATCATATTTTCTTGACCTGGTAAGGACTCTAGCCGCAGCATTTTGTACTATCTGTAGCTTGTTTATTGAAGATGCAGGACAACCACCTAGCAGTGCATTACAATAGTCCAGTCTAGAGGTCATGAATGCATGAACTAGCTTTTCTGCATCAGAAACACTTAACATGTTCCGTAGCTTGGCAATGTTTCTAAGATGGAAGAATGCTGTTTTTGTAACATGGGAAATATGATTTTCAAAAGATAGGTTGCTGTCTAATATAACACCCAGATTTTTGACTGTAGAGGAAGTAACAGAACATCCGTCTAGTTGCAAATTGTGATCCAAGATATTCTGTGTACAGTTTTTAGGTCCAATAAGTAATATCTCTGTCTTATCTGAATTTAATAGGAGAAAATTATTGGTCATCCAATCTTTTACATTTTAACACACTCCGTTAGCTTAGATAATTTAGAAATTTCATCAGTAATCATAGCTGCAATAATTTTAGTTTGGATGAACAGAGAAAGTTTCAATTATGAAACTGTAGTTAGATGTCGAAAATCAGTGAAAACCAAATTTTGCAATCCTATACTTGGCAACAGCGAGGCAACATAAACGTGGTGACGCATGTTGTGTGTAATGCATTATGTTAGTATTGAATAGGATTTAAGGGACACTGGGTTAATCAAGGCCACTCAAATGAATCAAGACTAGGCCTACCACTTATACCAATAAATTCAGCAATGAGATTTCATGGCACCCTTGCTTTGTCTTCGTCCAGCTCCTAGGCAGTTTGTTGACCTGTCCATAGCAGGTCTCAGAGGTGAAGAGAATTCCATTCCATTCATTGTTCCATTTCAGAGAAACCATTCTTAAAATCAAATTTTGAGACCTGATTATTCAAGGTTGGTTATAAACAGTTGTGTTGACACCCTAATGCATGGTAAACAATGATCATTTATTTTATTATTGTATTTTAATGTTTTGTATAGAAATTTTCATTGAAATTAATTTGGATTATAACAATATTACAGCGTTAAATGCCATTTCTACAGTTATTTTGCTGTCTGGACAAATATAGTATTCATCTTTTTAATTATTAAGCATCCGATATTTAATATGAAACGTGTTTGTTAACACACACACACACACACACACACACACACACACACACACACACACACACACACACACACACACACACACACACACACATCACACACACACACACACACACACACACACACACACACACACACACACACACACACATACACACAAACACACACCTACACACACACACACACACACACACATGCACATGCACACCACACACACACACACACACACACACACACACACACAGCACAGCACAGCACATACTCACACAGTGAGAAAAGCACAAAGACCATTCAGGCTGATAATAATTTAATTACCATAATTATGCCTTCAACAAATTCACAGCATATTGAAGAAAATATGATTCCCGCCTAAGCACATTCCTTACAAAATGTGTGTTTGCATGTGTACTCACAGAAAGGTGATGAAACTAACTTCGTTTTTTTTTACTATCAAGTGTAGTGGATGCCAAGGTAAACCAGTGATTCTGATGTAGACCTTGTGCCACGGTGGATAATGTATGTCAGCATTTCTGGGGCAGCTGGATAACAGCATTTTTGTAGTGCATAGTGCATGAGAGTGAAAAATGAACATGACCAGAAAGGTGCTATGGCACTTGTTATTAATCTTCTTGTGCTGTTCCTTTTCAAGTATCCCCACCTTCATTCGTCTCTTTCTCACACGTTTACAGTGTAAAGTCTATGTTTTTGAAGTCACTGGTACAGCGATATCTGTTTTCGCTGTACCTGGTGCAGACCAGATGTGGCAGGCAGGGGCAAGTGTGATGTTGTCTCTTGCCGGGGAAAGGAACCTGCAGTCAAAACACAGATAACTTCATTGTTACTAGATTATATTATTATTTCATATAGTTAATTAACTTTTAGTTCGGCAATGCATTAATTTTGAAAACACAAATTGTGAATTATTTACATTATGTGTGTATATTTTTAAGTCTGACTACTGTAAAGATATAATTTTAATTAAATATTTTCAGCCATTAGGTTAGTTAATCAAGATACATTACAAAACTCTATAGGCTTAGGTTTCTGTTTAAGGATCTTGTCAGTTTTACTAGTCATCAATGAGTCACAGACACCCTCCAAATCAATTTCTCTTCGCCTCGTAACCTCAGCTGAATGGCAAAGCTTCTGTATCTCCGTATCAGTCTGAGACTGTCCGACAGAGTGACAAACAGCCCTGATCTGTGAGACATTCGATCGATATCAGTTACTCTTATCAGCAGATTCTTTTAAAGCCTTTCTCAGTCATCTCTCTCAATCACCCATGTTTACTCCACGATCCGATCAGCTGTTTAAAATGAGATTGCAAACTTGTTTCCAATGAGTTTCCTTTTACTTAAAAGCGAACAGCTCCCAATGACTTCCACAGTGTTTGTGTGAAAAAAAAATTCTGTGGAAGTCATTGGTTTTCTTTTATGTTCAACAGAAGAACGAAACTCATACAGGTTGGGAACAACTTGAGGGTGACTAAATGATTAAAATTTTTGGGTAAACTATCCCTTTGAGAGTTCTTTGAACATCTGTATAAGCTGTATTGTCCGGTCTGACTAGTCTAAGATAAAATAGTCTTTCTCTTTTTTATCTTTCCTCTGTTCATCCCCTGGTTTTCTTTCAGTTCTTATAACAGTTAGGCCTGGGTTGCCTCAGGTCAGCTAGTCAAATCACTGCTTTCATATTCCGGAGGGGTTTCTCATGGCTGTGTATACCTTGTGGCTGTACGGGTGGCATTCGTCTCCTTCCAGCCCCTGTGGTGTGCACATACGCAGGCCTCTGAGCCACAGACTCACAGCACAGCACAGCCCCACACCGCACTGCACATCCCTGTCACATGCCTGACACACAAACACAACACAACATCACGCACATATGCTATGGCATTCCTTCCCAGTGCATAGAAGATCATGCCCTGCATGGCTTTGTTCAAATGTTCAAATCTTAAATGTATCTACCCCATGCCAAGAGTGCAAATTAAATGCTTGTATAAACATTCTGTCTGGATTTGATTTATAAATAAATGTAAATTATGCCTCTCTCTGTTTTTTTTTGTTTCTATGATTTTCCCCAGAACTATCAAAACCTGTGGCAGTCAAAAAAAGCTCAGGAGTCTCATTAAAGAGAGAGGAAGCTACTTTCTTGGTAAGTCTCTTTTCACACACCCCTGTAAAAAAATGACTGCAATAGTAATATTCTACATGAAATGGCAATGCTAAATGATATCCAGTTAAATATGAGTTAAATGAAGGATGTTAATTGGGGCTGTAAAAGTATAGGGCAAAAAATGCTGGGAAAAACAGATAAAATACAGAAAAATATGTGATAGAAATGCCAAATTAATGTGGAAAAACCTTGTAAAATTGAAAAATATTATTATAAAGAAATTGTTTATATTATTCATTTATAGAATATTTTTTTTCTAATACAATTACGTTTAATTTAACATATTGGCTTACGAGCAAACATGCTTTTTAAACAATTAGTGAACAAGCAAATTCTGAACAAGCAAAATTAAGGCAAATCATAAATGCACTGAATCATTTGAGGATAAGCAAACCCGCTTACTTTTTTTAGCATTAACTATTGAAATGTATTATCATAACCAGCAAACATGATTGAGTATGTATAATTGCATAAATAAATGATCAATTCAATTAAGACATCATTAAATAATACAATTAAACGTAAATCCTGTGAGATGATTGGTCAGACTTACCCCTGTGATGACGGCACATCTGCACCAGCTCAGGGACAGCAGGAGCACGGTCAGAATCAACACCCTGCTCATAGCAGCAGCGGGACTCAAACACTAAGAGCTTGAGCGTTCTTTTGTGTATTGATCTCTATTCTGTCCCGTGGAGCTCGTGGAGGATTTAGTATGGCCCTGAGATGATTTCACTTCTCTGCTGTTCTTGTCCTCCCGTCTCAGAGTGTGGAGTCTTTGGTAACTTCTGAAATAAGGTCTGAGGTCTGGCTCTGTCTCTCTCTTTCTTTCTCCATCGCTCTTTATCTCCTCTCGCCCCTCTCTCCCCCCACCCACACCTCCGCAGGGACTTCGTCATCTCTTTCTGTATGACGCTGGGCCAGATGATGGAGAAGAGACCTCACTGGACGTTTCACTTCAAGCATATCCTTCCCAATGACACCAGCTAGAGTAGCACATTTTTCATTGGATTTGTGTGGTTATAAATCAGCTGAGTTAAATTTAGAACAGCATTATTTGCCAGTCTTTTTTTAGTCTCATATGCCCCCAAAGCCCCATCAATAAGGCTCAAGCACCCCTTCATTGAATTCTTAAATGTGCTCATATTGTCAACTCATTTTATACTGAATAGCATTTAAAATAAGAAGTTATTTTACAATTTAATAAAATCACAGCTGATATATGAGTGGGGAAAAAGTGTCGTCCACACTAATTTATGAGACCACGCAAAACAATATTTTGTTTATTCACTTCTTATGTTATTTCCTTAAAATCACTTTTTTAACTTATTTTTTTCTGTTTTATAGGTTTAACAAATCAAAATATTTCTAAGTACCCCAGGTTGGGAATCACTGGAGCTCAAATCGCTATATAATATTCAGTAATTTCTCCAGTTAATGTTTATAGTTTTATTTATTTACAGGCATACTCATGTGGCAAATTTTTTTTTTTCCAAAATACATTTTAAATATATGCTATGTTGTAAAAAGTGAAGCTTAATAAAATATATTTTTGAAATAAAAAATATATTTAGTTTCAACCTTCATATAATTAAATACTTCATTATGAATTCATACATTTAGGCTAGAGATCAAAACTCCAGGCTATATATATAGACAGTGTTGGGGAAAGTTACTTTTAAAAGTAATGCATTACAATATTGCGTTACTCCCTAAAAAGTAACTAATTACGTTACTTAGTTACTTTTTATGGAAAGTAATGCGTTACGTTACTTTCGCGTTACTTTTTAAATAGGGCTTGATTTGTTGTTTTTAATACAAGAAGTCATATATACAGTATATCAAATGTAAAAGCCCTTTCACACCTAAAAGTGTAATGAATAAACCTCAGGCTGAAGAAAGAGTAAATCACGTCTGTACAGGAGAACGCAGGAGAAGTTCAACAATCTTCAGCAATAAAAAAAACAACGAAGCACAATTGTTAGTTTATCTAAAGTAATTATTGCTTATTAGTATGGTTGAACTGGATCATCAAAGGTCAGCAGCAAATACGTTGGTTAATAAAATATGATTAGATATATTTGTGTTGTTTAACATATTTAATTATTGCAGGTTTGCGTCATATTCTGAGTTTGCATTTCACTGTTTTAATTCATTTTGATGAATACTGAATCTGTTTTTTGCGAGTGGGATGAATTAATACACATTCACATTTAGTCTAGATTAGAACTACAGTAAGATCATGTTCACACAGCGCACTGTCAGTCAATAAATGACTGACTTTACTTTTTTGAAAAAGTAACAGATATTTTCTTGTAAATTAAAAAGTAATGCGTTACTTTACTAGTTACTTGAAAAAAGTAACATTATTACGTAACTCACGTTACTTGTAATGCATTACCCCCAACACTGTATATAGATATGTAAGTGATTTAATAATATATATATTTTAAATATTGTAATACTGTATGTTCCTTGCTGATTTTTATTCAAATATGTTACATATATGTTCTAGAAAACAAATACAAGGTTTCATTAAATGTGACATATGTGAATGTATTTTGTTGGATTGTAATGTATGGAGAGTAAAAAAGAGTTTTAAAAAGTATATTTTTGTATTTTTGTAACATTTTTGAAAATACATTTGTCCCCTACTATATGGGTAATATCAGTAGTTCAGTAGTATTTGCAGTACAATGCCCTAATTTATACAACTTTTAAATGAATATTTTAGGTCCATTTTTATATTTTAAAATATGACAGGATTTGTAATGATGTAATGTCAGAAATTCACAAACAATAATTTGAAAATATATTTTCAACATGATTTACTCCATTACCGAACGTAATAGTTATTCACACCTTCATCATCCAATATCCTCTATGCATCTGGTTTCATGCACAGCTTGTTAAAGTCATTTCAGTTTTTTTCCCGTTCCCTCATTCACTTCTCCACTAGGCACTTGTTCATTTTACAGCAGTCCACGAGCCATAATTATCACCTTCTTATTTAAATCATTAGGATTCATCCCCCTTTACAGTGCCAAAGTAACGTCAGACTTGCAGCCAAGTTTCAGAGTATAAGACAAGTCAAGTAAGTTCATAGGAAATGAGTCATCAGCGCAAGGGCTTGACGAGAGAAACATTTATTTTTGCTTCCTGACAATATGATGCAGCTCGCAGGTAAATCACAACAAATTAAGCACTTGTCAATGTATTTGAGACGTTTAAGCCTACAGTCACTCCATGACATAATATGCACTGTCATTCACTGACAATTTCCTATTAACAAGTCGTAAATGTGCCAGTCAGCCCCAGACGATTAAACACATTCGACATCATGTCCTCTCAAGCCTGAAAACTTCCTTGACCCAGCAGTAACTAGAGTAATTACATCTCATCATGGACACATAAGCCCTACTCACTACAAACAGTACGTTTCTCATGAAGGGACTCTTAAAAAATAAGCACTCTTCAATTTCTTGTGTCAAGTTCAATCTGGTCTCGTGCTTCTGCTTTTGGCGGTGTAAGGTCATCGGAAGGCCTAAAGCATCGCTGCCTGCAGAAATTCACACAAAGCTCTGCAGTTTTATGCAGAATTGGAACGCCTGCCATTCATAAAAGCTCTTAGCATCTTTGTTTATAAGTATTTTAATTGTGCTTTCAGCTAACAATACATACAATTATGACATCTTACATGGCTTTATAAAGTCCTTATAAAGTCTAGCACGCTCTTTTTATCAGTGTCAGAAGCAAATGAGAATGTGGATATTGCCTGTATGAACTGCTGATCATCAAAGCCCTAGGGATGGTGATACGTGATGAAACGCAGCTATACAGAATCAATGAGCTTATTTGAAATTATAGCTAAATAAAATATCCGACTTAACGGCAATTGGAGTGAATGATAGCGGGCTGCAAAATGTCAGTCCTATCTGTTGGGATTTGATTTACGTTTAGCGAGAGCATGAAAATGCCATTGGTTAGTCAGCAGTGCATTACTTGACTGCAGTGAAAGTGATGGATTTCACTGACGCCCAGGCCACGTAATTACATTGCAACTTTTTGCCCTGTCAGCAGACCAACTTGGCTCTAACTGCACAGGACTGGGCAGAAATCATCAAGCGAACTTCATAATTGCAGTTTGAAAACGGCAGGGGAGAATTATTTAAAATCCAAGTTAGCTATGTCTGTCTTTTGCAAAGAGCTTATGATATCCATTAAGTTTCATACAGAACTTCATAGGGGGACAGAAATAAATGCAGTTTGAAAACTGAGCCAAAAAGGGAAAGAAAATATTTGTTTAAATTAAATTAAATTTAGAATTTTACATTAAATTTAATTATTTTTTTATATTTACTTAATATTCACTTAATAATTATTTTTGAATTATTTAAATTATCCAGCACACACTAATAACGTGTCATTTTTGGCACAATAAGCCCATTACTTCATGTCTGTCTTTTGCAGTAGTAGGCCTATGTCAAATGGACCTCATATCAAAACTGTGATATCCATAAATAAAAGGTTGCATACATTCAAAGGTGAATACAAAGAAACATGGTGCCTACAGTGAAACATGGTGGTGGCTGTCCTTATGTGGGGCTCAGAGTGCTGCTGGTGTGGGCTCTAGGGAATTCACAAATGTACTGCTCTATACTGAAAGAGAAGAGCTACCAACTCCGTGCCCTTGGTCGATCCAACATGACAATGATCCTAAACACACTCTGCCACTGTTGGATTTCTGAAGAAGAACAGGGTGAAAGTGATTCAAGTATGTCTCCTTTGAACCCATGAACACCTATGGGGAATTCTGAAGAGACAATTGAGCATCACTCTCCATCCAGCATCAATAACCTTGAAGAATGGAAAAAGATTTATGCCAACTTTACACTTGTGCTGTCATTAAAAATTAGCCATACAAAAAATTGTGTAGTGGTGGGCAGTACACTATATATATGTCTAGATATATGCTACACAGTTATATAAACATATATATTATATATGTTATATAATGATATGACCAAAAAAAAGAGCCTTTGTCAGAAGTGATTCTTAAAACAGGCTCACAAAACACAAAAGAGAGTGCCTCACTATCATGAGTTCAAAATGGAGAAGACAGCATTGGTTTCGGATAAAGAACTTCTGCTCAAATACAATTGATGGTGAAGAGAAGGACTGGTCTTTTATTCTGCTCTTGGTCAGAGCATGGGGTCGTCTGAGATATCAACAGTGAACATTCACACGTTCCCCTGGGAGTTCTCATTGACAATGACAGATAAATGTTAACCGGATGTATTTGCCCTTTAAAGAGTTTTTAGGAATGTATTTTTTATATTAAAAAAAGGAAGTAGAGGAAGAAAAAGATGCCGATCTAGCCACTGAATCATATGTGATCATGTATAACCTGAATGTACTGTAAGTCGCTTTGGATAAAAGCGTCTGCTAAATGCATAAATGTAAATGTAAATGTGATCATCATCATCCACTAAATAACAATACAGGGCTGCAGCTGTGACGTCAAAACTCGTAGTAATTCACCATGGGTTCCCTTGAGATTTTCCTATGGATTTTAATAATGGGTTTTTCAATTTATGTATAAAACAATGTCTGTGTAGGGCTGTCCTTAAGGCAGTGCAAATGTGCGGTCGCACCGGGCCCCGCACTTCAGTTTATATTTCTGGGTTTTGGCATCATGTCTGCAGCACTCCATAACCCCTGCAGGAACATCCATCTTAAGCTGGTTGCTGTGTTTTAGTACATATTAGCTGGTTTGTGGTTCAAGCTGGTAATAAATACTTTTTGTCCAGCAAAAACTAAGCTCAGCTTGCTAGTTCTCCTGTTAACCTGCATTAAATTAATGTTTATTTAAACTAAAACACATAATGCATTACAGGCTACACAAAGAGGCTGCTAACAGTATCTTTTATTTACTGACAAGATTAGACTTTGAGCTAGATGGCGCTAAACCATATTCGCTTTAAGTATTTTTTCCTTAGAGGGCGCCGTAGCGTTGGAGTCACGTGTTAGAATGTCAGCTGACATCCCGGAAGTGATACAAATAATAAATATCGCTGCCGCTCTCTCCACAATATTTCATATTTCGGTTCATTTAAAGACATTATTTAATCCGCTATTATGGAGGGTGCACTGGAGCAGCATCTTGATGATACGTACGTAAAAATGCATACCCCCCCAAGCATTTATCTATACGTATTTTAGGTGTTGCTTACTAATCTGTTTTCTTCCACTAGAATGAAAAATCCTGCCATCGTTGGGGTTTTGTGCACAGACGCTCAAGGCCATAATCTAGGATGTAAGTATCATTCTGTTTATGCCTTCACTGACTGTTAGGTCATGATGACTGTGTTTGCGTGTATTGTCAGCATTCAGTTTATGTTAATATTTGTTTACAAGGGAAGGTGTAGCCAAAAAAATTAATGAATACAAAATCAATACGAAATTTTTGGATATGGTTAAGTTCAGTTTATTTCCAAAAAAAATAAAAACCTGGGGACACAATTTTTTCGCAAATTAGACAACTTTAAAACCCGAACTAAAACGTTTACGGCTGTGCTATGTTTACTAATATATTTGTGATATATTTGTGTTAATTGAACACATACAAAAAAATAAATATTAAAATAAAATCATTTGAAGCTCTAAAATGAAAAAGGCAAAGGATAACAAAACCAAGTAACATTACTCTTATCAGTAACAAATTACTAAAAATGTAACAAAAGATCAAATGAAAACATTGACAAAAGCTCATTCAAAATATTAATGAAAAACACAATAGTATACAATCTAATTAATACTTAAAATAACACTACATTTATAATATTTTGTTTCTCTAATGAAGCAAGGGTAAAAAGTCAAGACAGTGACAATTCCTTATAGATGACAAATTATTTTCCCCTCACTTTTTTATATGTGCAAAACAGTATACATTAATAACATTGAACATATTTTTTTTATAAAATGTAAAGGTTACAGAATCTTGCTTTTATATGGGTTTTCTTGAATGTCTTTTTCATTGCTCACCATAATTTGAATATGACCCATGTACTGTGACTGTCAACTTCTTCAATGTTATAATCTCAGGCCGTGGCTCGCTTTCTGATGAGCATGGAGGCATTGTGTCTGTGCTGGCCAAGCAAGCTGCTTCTCTAACCAAAGACGCCACTGACTCTCCTACTGTGTGTCTGGAGTCTGACACTGGGTAAGAAGCTACTTGACAAACATCTGTCTAGTTTCTGAAACAGACTACAGATCTTGAAATGTTTATTTGAAATCTCAAATGTTTAAATCTTCATTTAAAAAAAATAATAATTCAGGGGTATAGCCATCATTAGAACTGAGGGCATGTTCTCTAATCTTTGAGTGCTGCTTTTATCCCATTGCCACACCTGCCACTCTGCCACATGCTCCTCAAATTGTATCTGTGCACAAAAGTTTATTATAACATGACTTATGATAAATATTGTTACTGATTTTTAAGTATTAAATGGGACCCTTAATGTAATTCTGTCATTGCAGGAACATTTTGGTGAGAACACATGGAACAATTACACTGGCTGTGCATAAGATGACATCATAAATTCTGTTTATTTATAATTGTCATATATTGAGTGTTTTAAACATCATTATTTGAGTTTGAAAAGCTTCAACGGTCTATTGTCAGCAACATAGAAGTTTATTGATCGGCTGAGATCTTGTCTTCCATCAAATCAAAAACCATCATTTATTTGTGTCAATGGTTAATCAGTCATTTCTTTTCCAATATTTGTATTTTCTTCCAACCATAGTTTAGATGTGTTTACTGCTTTTTTTTGTTGGTCAAACTATTTTTTGCCATCTAATAAATTGTGTTATTTAAGGTAACTAATTCTGAGTCTTTTTTGCACATTTGTGGGGTGTTTAGTTGAAGTACCATAATGTGTTCAGAAGGGGGCAGTAGTTGTAAAATGTTTTGCATGAAGTAGAATACTGAAGATAGTCACAATGATTTTACATTCAGTAAGTATCTTACAGAGAACAGTTTAATGGGTCATTGTGAGTTATAGTTTATGTGCATGATTAACAATGGCAAATTATTAAAGATGAGCAGGGTAAGGTTTTTCTCAGCCTCCTTAGTTATGGTTAATTATATATGTATTTTTTGTAAAACAGATACCATTTGAAATTAGGTTACTGTTTTGTTTTGTTTTACGAATAACATAAATGCACTAGAAATACTCCTTGTTTCATATTTGTTTGAATTGAACAGATTTGTTGTATGCATATGGGAAATACAGATAATTATTTGGTCTTATTTTTCTCTTTTTGTAAACAAATTCTCCAATAAAACATAGAGGAACTATTTTTTTTTATCAGTGACTCTGGCCTGTCATGGAGCGTTCCTTCCTTGATAACAGTTAACTGTGAAATCACTTATTTTTTGATTGTGAAAGATTGATTATTTTTACCTTAACATATGTAGCTGATAAGAATCAGAGTTTGGCAAAGTTAGCACATACTGAAACATCCAATTGGTATACAAAGTGCAGCATGAATGCTAAGAGAAAATAAATCATACACCGTAGTTTTTGCTCAGTTTTTTATGTAATGTACTATGTGTCACTCATAATGTTTAGAAAATGTTGTGAATGTGTAACTTTTTCAAGCACAAAAACAGCACTGAGAATAGAACACAATATAATCCTCAAAACAAGCGTGGGTCAACCTAACTTTTTATTTTAATAAAAAAAAATGCACACAATATATATTTTTAGATTGTAATGACCTTTATGGATCTTCAACTGATAAGACAAATCTGATTTGCAGCTCTAAATAGTTGGCCAATGTTGTGATATGCTGTACATGTGGAAGGTTTGTGTGTGCTTTAAACAGTAAATACATATTCTCTAAGTACATTTGTATGGTTAACATTTCAGAATACAGCAGGTGTGTTTATATAATGTTTGAAAGCATAAGAAGGCATGCAATGACTTTGCATGGCAATGTTTTACCTGGGGTTACAGTATCAAAATGTACAGGTCTAGATCTAGGACAGTCATTCATTACTGTCTGTTTACCTGTGTTGTGCTAAAAACTTCAAAGATTAACCTGCCTTTAACGTTTTGAGGGCCTGGGCATCTCACATCAGTGCCTTTTATGGTTTTCCCCCCACATGGTGGTATTTATCTGAATACCTAAACATTTATTATTTTCCCCCGAAGCAGTCACAGTGTGTGCTTTGACCTCTTTAAAATATTCACAGTCCAGGAAAGCCTCTGTAATAATTAGTTCCACTTCGATACTTAACCTCTAAGTTCTGGTCACATCGTCATTAAATACACTAGGGGCCGTCTTTGGCTCTGCACGCCCTGAGCGCATTGCTTCCGAACTGTAACGGGCCGATGGGTCAGATGTGACCCCCGAAAGACTCAGAGACTGGGGGAATTTTCAGAAAGTAGGAGAAATTGAGCACAGGGAGTCTAGCTATGTTCATGGATGTATTTAATAAGACATACCACTACATATGAGGAGCTGTCACCGAGGAATCCACGGATGTTGCCCGCAGCACAACTGTAGATGTGCGCGTGAGGAGACGTCTATCCAGATCAAGTCTTAACAAGTGAATAAAATGACTGATATGGTTTCGGGAAATATGGTAAGTCCTTTTCACGTTTGCGTTTATGAAATAGTCGTTGACAATTCACACAATTAATTTTTCGGGTGCAAGTTGACAAGTCTAGGCTATATAGGCTAACACAAATCCGAAGTTTTTCAAGGCTATGTTTAAGTCTCTCTCTCTCTCTCTCTCTCTCTCTCTCTCTCTCTCTCTCTCTCTCTCTCTCTCTCTCTCGTCAGTTTGGTAATAGTTTGTATATAATTTAGGTTGATTTCAACGGCTTGTGATAATTATTCTGCAGGATTTCTGTGTTCATTAAACCATATAATATAAAATACATGTAAACTGGCTAGGTTATAATTTTATGGTTCTTTAAAATGTTATTTACTTTTCAAATGTATTAACCTTTTTGCAACAATCTAATTCGATTGCGTGGGCTCTAAACGACAGGTAGGCTAGCTAAATGCGATTAACTTTTTAATTTAGGCTATTTTTACCCCGAAATTGCACTTAGCCTAACTAACAGAAATATAAAACACGATATGTTTAATCAGAACATGAAGCATGGTCATATAATGCCAGAGGTTTAACTGGTGTTTTTCCTATCGACTGTTATCGATAGGTGTAAAGTACTGCACTCCAGTAGCGCGCATTCACATGAACGCCGCTGGGCTCGCGCGATCCTCACACGAGCGCTATGCGGCTGCGGACAGCTCGCGACAGCATCGGCTCTCTGGCGTTTGAGGTAAGTGTATAAGTGCAGCCTCCTCGTGATTTTCGCCTCAGCTTTGTGTCATAGTATAGGACTATGATCTAAGCCTACATTTTTAGAGGTTTAACTACACAGCCGCACGGTTAGTTGTCGTACGGTTGAGTTGAGGATGGGGAGGAAAGATAATGTTGTAGTCTGTGTGGGATGTCCTGAACTGTGCGTTCCCAGTGAGAGTCTTTGAATGTTACAAACATTTTGCAAGCGTTTGTTTAAGTAAAAGTTAGGAGTCACAAGGTTATTATTTATGGCAACGTTGAAGAGGGATACTTGATTATAAATTGGACACTTAATCCCATGCAAAGTTAGTACGTCAGGCCTGCTTAATCTTATTAAACTACTATGTTTCACATTAGGAAAAGTTGTGCGTGTTTTTAGACTCTAAATGTTTGATGTGAAGACACTGGGAGGCAATGTGTGGAAATGTACTTCTCTGAATGTGTTTAGAAAACATTACAGTGAATCAATGGAGAGTTCAAGAGATGTCCTTCTACTCACTGTAATGTCAGAATAATAACAAGACTGCATTTGCAAATTAATCAATGAGTGAGATTGAAAAAAAATCATTAATTCTAATTTGAACTGAGGTTATAAAACTAATTAAAAAGGCCAAGTCCCTGCACAGACCCAACACAAGGTAAGAGGGTCCACAGTCACAGGGGTGTAAAGTTCCACACAGGTGTGCCAACACAAAAACTGTTTTAAAAGTTTGATGCACAAGCAGTACTCTGACTATTCACGCCAGAAATCACCACAGTTATGGAAGCTTGTCACCCCAGTCTTACATCTCTAACAATGAATGTAAGATTAACTGCGTCATGCATTTGTCAGCATGCATGAAATCTCTGAGAATTAGTTATTTAAAAGACGCACACCTTGGACACCCAATGATTAGAGATTCTTGTGTGGGGAAGGTCCAAAAGATAGTAAGTTATAACAGTTTGTGTAACAGGTTTGTTAAAAACAAGATCTGCAAGTTGAGCTTCCCGTGCAGAAGATGACACAGAGTAAATAAGCTGTCACCTTAAAGGTCATTCCTTTCCCTGTGCAACAATTATGCTGCCAAAAGAGCAACACAGGTGAGTCTTTTTCAAAGTATTCTTCTCCAACTGCCTAAGATTATGAGATCTACATTTTCCTATTTTGATATTGAAAAGTTGCTTTGACACAATCTTTATTATTAAAAGTGCTATATAAATAAAGGTGACTTGACTTAAAGGTGACTAAATTAGTTTTTAAGATGAATCTTTTTACATTTTTATAGGTGGCCCTTTTCATTCATATTACTACTGATTGTTCTCCAATATTTAAAACAAAGCGACCATACAGGTTCTGCACAACTGTCACATAACCAATAATGTTATAATAATTTCATAACACTTACCAGAGGAGGAAAACGCTGCTTTTGTGACCAAAATAATGCTCACTCAATATCTGCACATAGTGCAATTACCAAAAATGCAATTAACACTGGATTTTAAAGAGCCTTTTGAGTGAAAGTTTTGGGATGAGTAACAGGGTGGACTGTAGACCTTTCCAATGCAACTTCCTGGACTCACTCTTGAACTGAAGCATTCACACATGTGATCTGAAATACATGCATGCAAGCACACACACACACACACACACACACACACACACACACACACACACACACACACACACACACACACACACACACACACACACACACACACACACACACACACACACACACACACACACACACACACACACACACACACACACACACACACACACACACACACACACACACACACACACACACACACACACACACACACACACACACACACATGCACATACACACTCCGGGGTGGCCCTCTGTAAGCACATGGAAGGAAATGTTTTCACTTACAACACACTGGCCCAATTCATTGCTCTGTAATCCTCTAAGCAGTTTCTGCATGCTTTAGCTTCTCCACTTGTCTGTTTTCTCTTGAAGGAACAGCCAACAACTTGAACTCATGAGCTTTATGTACAAGAGCTTTACAAACCACATATTTTCTGTCTGACACGGTTATGTTTTCATCAGTGAAGCTATGAATTTCCCGATCACTCTGTCTTTAAAAGTTCTGCACACATTGCAGCTTTAGATAAAGGGATTGTCCACACAGAAAATAACATTTTGTTGTCATTTACTGCAACATTTGTACACCTTTCTTTCTTCTGGGGAACACAAAGTGGATACTTTTAGTAGAATGTCCAAGCAGCTCTTTTAAAAAAGGGAATGGGCCATGATTTCAGTGAATAAAGTGTTACAATTTAATTTCTCATTTAAGGTTATTGAATGGTTCCTAAAGACCTGTGATGTAGTGCATTTATACTTCTTTTTGTGCTTTTTGGGGCTTGATTCCCATCAACTTCCACTGTACAGGTATGCCCAATGTCAATTTAGATATTATGCTAAATGCCTCCTTTTTGTTCCACAAAAGAAAGAAAATCATACAGGTTTGAAATAAAATGAAGGCAAGTAAATTGTGAGCCGGTATATTTTTAGTGAACTGTACCTTTAAGAAAAAAGTCTATATTTTCTATACAGTTGTTATGTGTACGCATACATTTACAGATCAGCAAATGTCATGTTCCTGCTTCAGCTGGAATGGCCTGAGGTGATGAATTTGATTGCTCAGTATTTGTACTTGAGCAAGTGTTTATCTCTGTGAAATAATTCAAACGATCCACCATCTCTGCACAGGGGCTCGCCGTTCGGTTAACTTCATGCCAGGGGTTTGTTTGGACGAACCCGTTAGCCTTTGACCGTTCTTTCGCTCAGTCTCTCTGTGTCATTTTGAACACTGTACTAGACACACATTGTAATCAGCTGGATCAGCTGTAAATAAAGAGGTCTCAGGCCCAGATCCAGAATACTTCACTTCATACTGATAACCAGTTTAAACCAGTGGCATCCTCGTGTTTACTCAAAATTTAACCACTCTAAATAGAATAACCCGTGGAACTGATGTCGTCACGGTCCACTGAATTCTGGGTTTTAAAAATGTTTAACAGATAACACCAGATCAAACCACATTATGCTGGAGATACTGTATTTGGGTCCAAATGTAAAAAGGGCAAAGGAGTAACAGGAGATCAGATTAAAAATTAACTATCACATTTGCCATTTTTACCTTCTTTTTTATCAGTGTTTTGATACATTTGTTTTTGTCTTAATTGAACCTGTTTATATAATAATAATATATTCATTGTTGTGTTTTTGGAAACCTTTCATCTGTAAGGGGTTGTATGTTTCAGAAGGTGAAGATTTTATGAAAATGTATTTCTCACTGGTTGATGTTAAGTTGATGTTGGGATGTTTCAGTGATGGCAAGGCTGCCAAAACCTCCTGCTCTGAACAAAATGCCAAGGCCATGAAGAAAGAAAAGAAGGAGGTTGTTTATTTGGATCCACCAGATGGCGGTTGGGGTTGGATGGTGGTTCTGCATTGTTTCCTGGTATGTCATGAAGCCTACTGTTAGAGACTCTGATTTAGAGCTTCTTTGCCATGATCAAATTGAGGGGATCTGTACTGCGCTGAAATCAGTTGATCTGCTGGTGTTTTTTCAGGTGAACGTGTTGGTAATGGGTACATTAAAGAGCTTTGGGATCTTCTTCGTGGCACTGCAGGATGAGTTTGGAGGTTCGTCCGAGAGCATCAGCTGGATTGGATCCATCATGTCCAGCCTCAGGCTCTCTGGAGGTACGGTCACCAAAGCAACCATCTTCGATCCAATATGACAGGTCATAAACCCAGTTTTGTTTGTGACCCGTTAGGTCCTTTGGCCTCGGTGGCCTGTTCCAAGCTGGGGAACAGGGTTACCTCCATAGTGGGGGCGTTTTTAGTCAGCGCCGGCTTCATCTCCAGCATATTTGCCACTAGCGTGATCTACCTTTACATTAGCATGGGGTTAGTTGTTGGTGAGTTTTATTTTATATGAAAAATAAAAGTATAGATATTATGAGTAAAAAATGTATCCACAAACCTTTGATTTTTTTCCAGGTCTCGGGTTTGCTCTTCTTTATCAGGCCACATCTGTTGTAACAGTGACCTATTTCCGAAAGAGGCTGGCAACTGCATATTCTATTGGACGCTCTGGCATGGGTTTGACCTTTGCCCTCGCTCCTTTCACTCAGCTGCTTTTGGATAAGTATGCTTGGCAGGGTAATTGGCTTTCAGCTATATTATTATAAAATCTGTAATATCAGTATAAATCTTTAACCGGTATATGTTTTATATACTATTGTTCAAACGTTTTGGGTCGGCATGATTTTTTTAAATATTACGTTTCTTATGCTCACCAAGGCTGCATTTATTTGATAAAAGCAGTTATATCATGACATTTTATTACTATTTGAAAATATTTTTTTCTATTTTCATTTTTTTTCCTGTGATGGCAAAGCTGAATTTTCAGCAGCTGTTACTCCAGTCTTCAGTGTCCCATGAACTTTCATGATTAAGTGTGGAAGTGTTTTTTAGAAGTTTAAAGAACAACATTATAATACAACTCTTGAGTCTTTTTTTAAGGCTAAAAAGTAATTTTTGGTTTAATATAGTCACACATTTTTTTTCTGGATGTAATAATTTATCCTAAATACATGCAATGCAGCCATTGATTTGAATATTCCTCTTAAACGATACGTTTTTAATTAATTTATTTAATGAATTTATGAGCATGAAATAAAAAATGTCAGGGTGTCCTTATATTACAGTAAAGAAAGAAGTATTATTATTACATCTTAAAATAATATCATTGACACTCATGTGCTTGTCTTTTGTCTCTAGGAGCTCTTTTGGTCTTGGGAGGCCTGATGCTGAACCTGGTGGCTTCTGGGATGCTTTTGCGGCCCATTATCATTAGACCTCCAGCTTCTCCCATGTCAAACTCCACCCTTCATAAAGCTGGATCTGAGAAAGATCCTCTTAAGAACCATATGAATGGTATATCCAATGGCACTTCCAAAATGGACAGCTCACCTCTCGTTCACAGGGACACACTTATAATAGAGAACCCTGTTCATGAACAGAATTCTCTCCCACATCTGGAACTCAAAAAGTCTATCCAGAATGGAGTGAACGGTACAGACGGCAGCCAAATGAAAACTTCTCCCGAGATGAATGGGGTTTCTCCTGTGGATTCGTTACTTGAGAACAGCAGAACAGAAAATCTTCCTGAACCCCCCCAAAAAGTGCTGGACTTCTCACTGTTGAAGAACCCTTTCTTTTGCATCTACACTTGGTCACTGGTCTTCAGTCAGCTGGCATATTTTATCCCTTACTTCCATTTGTCTGCAAGGGCCCGGAACCTGGGCATCGACCCAATGGATGCTTCCTTCATCATCTCTGTGGCTGGTGAGTCATATTACCTTTGATTAACCTATGTAACCCTAGTCTTGTTTGTCCACCGTCATCTATTTTAAGTATTAAGTGATTTTTACAAACATTTTGCATTCGCAAGGAAAATATAGATAAAGGATTCATGACAGAGGTTATAAGATGATTTCGATTAAAACGTTACCTATTGCACAAAAAAGTCCTCTTGTCAACATGTTTGTTATTGCTGTTCTCTGGCTGCAACAGTTCAACTGTACACTAATAATGTGTAACAGTAGAAGAAATCAATAGGATGTAAGCACTGCTGAGCTATGCTGTGGGAAATGGAGAGACAAAAGACCATGTTATGACAGCGCTAGTGGACAGAATGTCATTAACGAAGCTGGTTTTTTTTCTGGCTTCATCAGGGATGTATTCCATTAAAGCCATAAAGCCATACCTGATAGATACACTATGGTCATTGTGCTTTGCAGCAAGATGCGCTCTAACATGCACTTTAAAGGGTTGATGCAAAAACGCGGCCAACTTCACATTAATTATTTGTGAGCAGTTTAAATTCTGCAGTGTTATGCAATGAGTGCTCTTACATAAAAAAACAACTTTGGCATAGTGGCTAAAACCAGAGGGCTTGTACGTGTCCTATCAATAATGCCACAGTGAATGAAAGAGAGTGTGAATATGTTTACTCAAACTTTTCTTTTCATCTGTTTTTATTTACCAAAATGTAGTATTATCAAGATATTGCTTTTAAGGGTGTTGATTATTATCTCTAAAGGGGTTCTTTAGAGAAACAAGAAATACAAGGCACTTATGTTAACATTTAAAGCCTTTATTAAAATGGAAACTTTTTCAGCAAAAAAATCATAACCAACGTTTTGTCTGGGTATGTAGGAAACATGTGACACCCTATTGACCCAATTGTTTGTTTACTGCAACACACACCCTGATAAAGGCTCACTATTTGCAACATGTCTATTTTTGTTTTTCTTCAACTTTATTTATAAAATGCTTTATACAATACAGATTGTATCAAAGCAGGTTTTACAGTATCAAACAGGAAAATAGTGTCGATAGTGCAAGAGGAAAATAGTAAACACTATTGAATTTTTATTTTATACCCTGTGCAATTTATTTGAAATTCATGCTTCATATTAGAATTGTAAATGCACTGTTACTGAAATTCTGACTGATGAGCTTAGTTATTTTCACGTTATGGCTGATAACTGATGAATGTCCGTTAATAAAATGATAAACTATTTTGTCAAAATAAAACAATATCATGCATCCCTACTTTATATAGTGGCCCAAAAAGTCACCTTTTGGAGTCACACTTAAAATGTATCAATGTCTCTAATTTATATAATATTTTTTTAAACATAGCACAAGCAAAAATAATTTAAATTCGTAAGTTTAACATCATTTATTCACAGAGCTTGGGTTTTTTTGTTTTGTTTTTTAAATAATTTTTTGTCATTTTTTTCTGCCAAGTTTGCCTGAATTAAGCTGTCAAAAAACTGCTTTAATGGTCTTCATTACACTATGAAAAGTCACCTTTATTCATATAGCACATTATACAATACGGATTGTTTCAATGCAGCTTCACAGTAATAAACTCTACTCTACTGTCTAGTGTCTGAACTTTATCAGGTCATTTTATCATCCAGGGTCTGATTGACCCTCCCCTTCCAGTACATAGAGAAAGCTGCAATAGCTACAGTAAGTCAATGAAGTGTGCAACATTCCAAACTTTGTTTTTCTGGTTAATTAAATGCATTAATTAAATAAATAAATGAATGAATGCATTTTTCTTTTTGGACTTTTCAATATGAATTTACTTGCAATGTACAGTATATACTACAAAATGGCTTTTATTAGTGCATAAGTGCACAAACTTGAGACCGTCGCGATACTTCAAACGTCTCCTTTCCCCTACCCCCTCCACCTGCACTTTGAAAGATGTTTTCATATTGGACAGGGTGAGCGGGGAACTAACGCTCAGGCTCCTCGTGGCAGGTCACTCACTGTCGGCGAGCCGAGGGAAGTCGCTAAGCAACAGCCCAAGTAGCTGCCATGAGGCTTGGTAGTTCAGTGCCCAGTTCTGAATTGCCTGGCATTGTCTGGCGCGCCACCGATGCAGCAATGTGGACAAAAGAGAGTGAGGAGACGAGCCAAACACGTTTTGTGTTTTAATGAGCTGGTAGCGATTGGACATGAATTTGGGCGCTCTGTACCTCAGTGAGGGCCTATTGTCCGTCTTTGATGTAGTGGGGACATTGCATTCGTCCAGTACTTTTGTGTCCACTGAGTGAAGTACACAAGGACACAAACACCTGTCACATGCCCGATTACCCTGGTGAAAGTTCCCCTATACACTACAGAGTTTTGTGGACTAGGAACCTCTACTTTTTTCCACTGAGATTCTGCAGCGAAGTTTCATTGTGCAAAGCATGACAGGAACAGCTGTGAAACTCAATGGCCCTGCTGGGATTTAAACACACAAACAATGCGCAAAATGTCTTTGGGTCCAAGCGGGGCACATCAGGATGTCACCTTTAGTGGCGCACCGAGGACATGCAAACATCGAGCAGCTGTTTTGTTTTATGTCTGGCCAGCAATAAATGACTCCACATGTGCACAAACCGCAGCATCAGTTCAAGCCATTGGTTCTATATGAGCTGGTCAGATCATACCAACACTTCTGGGCTTTGTGTAAGCATATTCAGTGTGTGATTTAATAGGTTATGAATGAATATGATCTCGTGTATGTGCATTTTTATGAAAGTCTATTCAGTAAACTGTGACAGCCTGCATGTCAGCAGAGAGTCTCACACTTTGGATCTGTTGCGTATGTATGAATCTGCAATAGTGCTGCCTCAGGTCTTTTCCTAGACTGCTCAATAAAGCTCATGGACATACAGCTACGGCACAGACAACAGCAAACATAAAGCAGTACTGAACGCTTTGTACAGCACACCACAAAATAACTAGTCTGTTATCATTACTTCTGTTCCTCTTCTGTCACTCTTTGAACTGAAAAACAGATTGCGCCAGAGGCTTCAAGCAAAGTGACAATTAACTGAAAGTGTGTTAAGCAGCTGTTTTTCAGCATTTTCTTGTTTGTGAAATATACACCATGTACACTTAGTTAAAAATGTTGGGGTCGTTTAATGTTTTTGAAAGATGTCACTTATGCTCACCCAGGCTGAATTCAATTGATCAAAATTACAGTAAAACAGGAATATTGTGAAATATCATTACAGTTTAAAATAACTTTTCTGTTTGAATATATTTCAAAATCTACTTTATTCCTGTGAGGACAAAGGTCATGTGACACCGAAGACTAAAGCAATGGATGCTGAACATTTAGTTGATTCTTCAGAAATCATTTTAAATTGCTGATTTGCTGCTTTTTCATATTAGTTTTTGCTGCTTAATATTTATTGATTCAGATTCACTTTTTTAGGATTCTTTGATGAATAAAGTTCAGTAGAATAACATATATTTGAAAGATTTTGTAACAAATTTCATATAAAGTCTTAACCCAACCCCAAACTTTTGAACTGTAGTGTCCAGAGTTATTTTTTCAAAGAATTACAATATGCATTATTTATTTATTCTTTTTTTATTTGTAACTAATACTGATCTCTCCATTCTCCATGT
This sequence comes from Ptychobarbus kaznakovi, assembly GCA_027422405.1. NCBI lineage: Eukaryota > Metazoa > Chordata > Actinopteri > Cypriniformes > Cyprinidae > Ptychobarbus > Ptychobarbus kaznakovi. The sequence continues at coordinate 14,374,686 of CM049810.1, read as the reverse complement.
TGGGAAAAATAGAGGTATGTTTCCTTTGTACAAGCAATGTACAAGATGTAGTATGTGTATGCATGACTTATATTTTGGAAATTTGGAGAAGTACTGTTTTCCTCACAAAGCTAAAAAAAAAATAACTTTCAAGTAATATACTATATTAGCAATTTAGATCACCAATGTTTTTGTCATTTTGAACCTTGACAGTTGCATGTAAAGTCACCTTTACATAAAGAGGTCAAACAGGTTTGGAACAACATTGCACAATATTAATAAAAGGCAGCAATACCATATAAGGATGACACCTGGGAAGAATCTAATACTATGTGCTCCATTTTCAGTTAATCAATACAACAGTTTTTCTGTCTCACAGGTATAACAGAGACGGTGGCCCAACTTGCATCTGGCTGGGTGACAGACAGGAATCTGGTTCATAAGTATCACTACCATAAGGCCTACCTGATCCTGTGTGGTGTGGTCAATCTTCTCTCCCCTCTGGCCACCTCATACATATTGCTCATGGTCTATGCTGTCTTCTTTGCCATCTTCTGTGGGGGGTACATGGCTCTCCTACTTCCTGTGCTGGTGAGTACTGGAAGGCCTGGGCCTTGCAAAGATCATGTATAAATGTGCAGATATAGATAACATACTTAGTTCAGTTTTAAAATGACATTTCAGTTGTCTCTGTTTAGTTGTTTTGTCACTTTCATTGTTCTCAGTGTTACCAGCAGCTTGAAAGTATGTCTTAGGAGTTATGAGCTCAGTTGTGTTGATTACAAATGGGGACATCCTAATGCAGTTTCCTTCACTCGTATTATATGTGCTTATGGAAAGGTCTTCTTTCTAGTACTGAGACATTGAGTTCTTGTTCTGTAATACTGCGAAGGGCAGTGTAAGGAGAGAGGGCTAGCTTGACAGCCGGCACTGCCTTACACCCGTTCCTCTGGAAGGAATCTCAGGTTTTACCTTTCAAATATGTTTTACAACCTAGAATCACTCTCAGTGAAACAGATAGACAGAATGAGTGCTTAAAAAGCCCATGAGGGAAAACAGTCTGTGGCCAACATGTATGGACATTAAATAGGATAGGTGAATGTGCATGTAAGAGGTTATGAAAATATCTTTGAATATCCCAAAAATGATAATTATGTTAGCATTTACTCACCTTCAAGTTGTTCCAAACCTGCATGAAATTATTTATTCTGCTGAACTCAAAATAAGATATTTAGAAGAATGTAGCGACTGTTCTAGTCCCCATTGACCTCCATAGTATTTTTTTTCTGTACTAAGGAAGTCAATGGGGACACGCAACTCTTTTATGTTTTAAAAGAATAAACTCTTACAGGTTTGGAACAACTTGAGGGTTGGTAAATAATTGCAGATTTTAATTTTTTTTTGAAAATTTGAAAGAGAATCGAATTTTGGTGAATCCCATTAAGAGACTAATCAAATATTGATTCTTTGTGAACTCCCTGAACCTCAAGAAAGCAATTCAATATATATATATATATAATTTGCATTAACACAATCCCATTGCTTATTTAATTGTAATATGCAAATCATCTGTTCTATTACGAGTAAATATGAGTTAATTTGATGAATGGCAAGATCATTTCTTTAGTAAAGCATGATGGAACAAATAGTTTTTCATACTGCATGGTGCTGGAAATATATGAAGATTTTCTGAAATATATACACTACCTTTGGGGTCAGTAATATTTTTATTCAGCAAAGATGCATTAAATTAATCAAAAGTGTCAGTAATCAAGAGTTGGTGCATTGGAAATATATGTTACAAAATTTTCTGAAATAGTTTACACACCTTTGGGGTCATAATTTTTATTTTTATTCAGCAAAGATGCATTAAATGTGTGTGTGTTGGATGGATTATATTGCATTTAATTATTATTAAAATGATTACATTTATTTATAAATATGCTTTGTTGGGGGAAAATGTGTATTGATAAATTAGCTAAGAATATGGAATTTAAATAAACACTTTTTCTTTAATGATAAATCCTTGCCTATATTCCCTTTCAACGTTTGCTTTGTTGGGGGAAAATGTGTATTGATAAATTAGCCAAAGAATTTAAATAAACACTTTTTCAGATAAATCCTTGTTTTTTTCTGGCCGAGTCAGAGAAGTCATAATCTGCCATATGTCATCTGTCATAAATATAATTCATTTCTCCATCTGTGTTTTCCAGGTGGACTTGGTGGGCTCTGAAAAGCTGAACAACTCGATGGGGTTCTCAATGTTCTTTGTGGGGTTTGGCTGTCTAACAGGTCCTCCTCTGGCAGGTATGTGAAGTTTGGATGAACTCCTTGACTAGATCATGCAAGCGATAAACATCAATAAGGTGAACGTAGCCTTGATGTCTCTCGAATATTACCAGCAGCTTTGGAAAGACTTGGCCGGACATTATAGTGTGTAAGACAAGCTTGCTTCTGTGTGTGTGGCTTGAGGGACACTGAGGTCGTACAGTTTCATATTTCTGTTTAAGTGGGTTACAGATGGGAGACATGTTAACCCACCTAAAAATAGGATTACCTGTCTGGATAGATTTAAAGCGTTTTTAACGTATTTAGTTTTCCTAATATGCAGTATATATGGTTCCTTTTCATTAGGCTACTAGATACATGTATTTGCTGCTATTTAATAAGAATACTCAGTCATCAACACAAATACAGAATCTCTTTACATAGAACAGTTCTACAGTGAAGTACAGTTCTTGGAAAAGCAAGTCTTGAAGAGGGGCCTCTTCAGAAAGGCGAGTATAGACCTTCCCCTGAACTCTGTAACACAGTTATGCTAACATGAACCATCTTGTCAGGGCCCCCTTCCACAACCCAAAAAATGATGAGCGGCCAGGGAAGCAAAACTGATTTTTCTATCCTACCCAAGGCCTTTTTCCGGATATGACCCGGTGCTGCTTGCATAATGAAAACAAGTTTGGTTTTAAAAGCGTATCCTGTCAGAAAACAGGTGTGGGGAGATTCTGGGCTGGAAAGTGAAGAATGTTTTCTCCATGAGAACATCATCTTAAGTGTCAGGTTGCTGACCGTTCTCGTGTATATCGTGCAAGAAATTTTTTTTTTCCTTGTTTTCTTCATTGATCTCCATTGACTATTTAAGGAAAACTTTGCATCTGTCCGGAGTTTTTTATAAGTCTAATGCTTTGTGTTTTGTCCCAAAGGCTTCCTGTACGACTACACTCAGACCTACGACTGCTCCTTCTACCTGGCAGGTGTGTGTTATCTGTTATCATCAGTTTCTCTGTTCCTCGAGCCTCTGGCGAGGCGCTGGCAAGCCCGGAAGAAGCGGCTAGAGACGCTAAACCAAGAACTGATGTGGAGTAATGGCTGTTTCTGCCCAGCGCCTCAGAGGAATGGTGTTGTATAATAAAGGACTAAACCCAAAGCCATTTAACTTTCCACCATGTCATGTGGTTCACCCTCTGAGGGCTGATCGGAAGAGGACCTGACCTGAACATTTGGCGGGACCACAGCGTGGCAAGCAAATTAATGTTCATTTGAATGCAGAGACCAATAAATGAATGCTTCAGGACACTACAATGCAAACTACTTTGTTTTGAGAATGGAGTTGGTTGAATTGTTTTATATAAATTTTCTTCTTGCTTCTCTCACCGCCATCTTTAATAGCAATCAGATCAGCACGAAAACAAAATGAGGAGCCTTTGTCACCACATAAACTTTTATTTTGCAGCACATGATAAATCTGGATCTTCCTATATTAGAAAGTTACTCAAATGCTTCCACTGATATGACTGTAAATTTGTATCACAGGACACAGAATACTCACTTAGGCAAATATACTAGTAGTGAAATAAGAGTATTTTGTCAGATGGGGATGGGTCTATGCAATAAGCCTATTAAGACCCCGTGAGCCTCATTTTTGAGCCTTTAATGCGTGTTCATGTCTGTTGATGTGTTTTTTGCTATGAAGCTCAGTACTGCGTAAAGGACTGCATCAAGCCATAATGGCTGACATAAACAGATTTTGTCATTGTTGCTCCAACTGGAAGAAATTTTAGGCCAGAATATTAAAGACATGAACTTCTTTTCTTTTTTTCCACTGGTGCCAAATCAGTCACTCTGTCATTTACTGCTGACAACAACCAATAGATTTTTTGGAACAAACCGCTGAGTGAATACAAGTGAATATTCTTCTGATGCCAAGTTTTGCAAGAATTAGGTCAGTTGGCTTGTGGGTTCATGTGTACCTGTACAAGAGGCCCAGATGCGGAGCATTTTTATTGAGTGTTCTCTAAAGTGCAAATCTTTATACTTATTGTCATTTTTAGGTTCTGATTTTGTTGGGTATACTACAGCGCACAGTTTATCACCACTGTTTGCCTTTGTACACAATGACTGTGCTAAATATCCTGCGATGAGAGCCAAAGATGCAATAGAAATATAATTGATCAATCTATGATTTGAACATGTCCTGTGTTGATAGAAATCTCGATACTGCTCACATGTTGTACTTCTCTCTGGTGATGTGGTTCTGTGTGAGCTGTTGCCCTCTAGAGGCACGAAAGATGTACTGCTACTGGAATGTTGTGTCAATTAACAGGCAGTCCATGTTCTGGAATGTCCCGTTCTTTTCTTTCATCAGTCAAGTAATGACAAACTAAGCATTTCCTAGAATGAGCAAGACACGCACAAATGTGACAATTTAACAAATAATAACAATACGCCATTGAAATCATTGGCCACTGATTTTTTTTGTTTTTGGCAGCAGTTTAATGAAAACAAGTTGTTTTAAACTAGACTTAAAGACAGTTAAGGGGACACAATAACACTATTAATGTCAATGACAGATTTCACCAGCTATACTGTACTGTTAGTGATTTTGTACTTTTGGGAAAATGTGATAGAATTATGCTGGCTTGAGGATTATAAGATGAAAGTTTTTTGTTGTGTGTGTGTTTTTTTCTTCCTTTTTTATTATTATTGTTTTGTTGATAATGCTCAAAATTGTCAAGATCTACAAGACTGCAATTAAAGCCTGCAGTACATTTGACAGCCTGTAAAAATTGTTAATCCCTGGGAGATCTTATTTCAATTATGAGGAAAATATAAATGACAATGATTTTCTGCAAACCGGAAAACAGATAATATAATCTTTGAAACATCACTGTCTGAAGTCCATTGATTATCTTAATTATTATTAGTGTCTTTAAAAAAAAGATTGCATTCATATAAAGATTTGTAATTTGAAAACACACTCATTCTTTGCATGTGTAACATAAAACAATAGCACAAAGTAGTGTAAAAGGTTGTCTTTATTGAGAACACTGCATGTAACAACATTAGTAAGCAGAATATTTCTAATGCATCAATTCCAAGACATTCCTTAAATACAAAAATATATATTGTATTACAATAAATCATAGGCATCTATTAGTATTAATATAAACCAACTTGATTCTAAACTATTTTAACAAAATTACTTGCAAAAATGCTTAACTTACAAAATTGAGCTGGTACTTACAGAAATGTGAGCCGAGATGAGATGCACTGTTTTCATGTTTAATCACTGATGAATAGAAACCTACAATGCAACCATGATGTTCTGCGGACACCAAACACAGCACATAATAATGTGTAGAAAATCTCAAATACATATTAAATTAAACATGTTTGTTCAGCTGTAAGAAACATAGTCTTCTAATCAATAACAAACCGTCCTGGTTTCATCCGAAGATTCATTACTCAGCAGATACTCTCATCTGTCCACCTGAAACAGATTCAGATCAGGACATCGGTTAAAAAATGTCAGCAAATATTCTCACAATAGTGGCCCTTGGTGATGAAAGATAGCAGATAGGTCACCTATAACATTAATGGCTGACAGTTGTAAACATATTAAACACAATCTTTAGATACCTCTATAAGGTATAACAGTTCAGAGTTAACTCTATAGAGAAAAATCTGACTGCATTCAGTTTGTGCATTTTCCTTGAGCTTCCAATCAACATTCATAGTAGAAAGATCATTCCTAGTAAGATCGGAGTGTAGAAAGCCTATTGTGAGGCCTGAAATAGCTTATAGTCATCATGTGGTAGCTTAAGCAGAGAACTAAGCTACAACCAGGAACAATGAGTTAATGTTTTGGACTGTCAGGCTTAATATGCTCTTTTCATTACTTGGAAAAATGGGAAGGGAACAGTGCCTGGACTACACAAAGAGATTATGTAAATGAGGCCAGAGGAGGGACTTGAGTGTTACCGGTTACTAAGTTACCAGGCCGATTCCATAGCATCAGAAGACAAGCCATTCAGTCAGAACTGTGGTGAAGAGAAAACATTAGAGACTACAGCGGAGTGCCATGGACTGATTATCATCATCATCACTCTGCCATGTGTAACTGAAAATGAATTATCACAACTGTTTCAGTTATATGCGTTAATGCAAGTGGATTTTAATGTTAGTCGGTTCAAACTATGTGCCACATCTGTGGTGCTAATGAAAGCGGTCACATTATAAGGGTTGCGCCCTCATGAGGTCGAATGATAAATGCAGCCTTCAGAAGGCGCAGCCTTTAAATGAGACACGCCAACAGAAATACAGTCTAAATATGAAATAAAAACCAATGTTTCTTTAACTGTAATGTGATATTTGAATATACCATCGAATTGTTTTTTTGTACAAATTTTAATGTTTCTAAATGTAAATTCTATTCGTATTTATGAGCAGAAATCTGTTTATATAGAACATTATTGTTTGTCTTTATCTTTATAAAGTGACCTTCACAGTATGAACACTATCAGTGTAAAGTATAACAATCCTATGGAGGGAAAAGGAGACAAAAAAGGGAAAACAACCTTATGTAATCAACTATCTTTTGGACACCCAAGAAATTCAACACAACCTCCCACAATAAGCCCTTAGTTCAGCCGGTCTATAATCACTGAGGTTTAGTTCAGAGCTAAATGATCAGTTCCATGATTTTCTATAGTCATCTAATAAATGTATTGCTTCTTTCTATCATAAGAACAAAACGTAATGCTTAGACAATTCAGTAGGAACCTGTGAAACCCGAACATTGAAAGTCTTAATTATGTTCCTGTTTTAAGAAATCATCACAATACAGTTTGTTACAAAGTTACAATTCAAATTAACATTAGAACTCTTAAGCAAATTAACTGTTAGGATTATAAGGCTGACTAAAAGTAAATGTAGTGAAGCTTTAATTGGAATTAAGAGCTCTATGGCATTACAGGCTAAAAGGAAGTGTGGGGTTATGTTAAATGTTGTATGTAAATTTTAAGTTTGTTTTAGATCTAGTTAAAGCTATTTCCTATATTTTATAACCAAAATTAAAATGAAAGAACATCCATGACCTCATTTTAAAAACGTTTTTTAATTATTTTATAACTTTAAATGAGTGTTTTTGGGTTGTTTACCGTCATTAGAAGGGTTTGAATGATCTGAATGAAGCGGACTGTTGAACGTGTTTGAGGGATATACCAACAATTCCTTTTGCATCTGTGAATAATAGGTAAGCTATTAGTTTACCTACATTTAAAAATACAGCAAATGTAATAATCAACTAATAGAAATAGTTTACCCCTAAAAAATTAATTGTGTCATTTGCTAACCCTCAAGTCATTCCAATCATATATGACTCTCCTCTGTGGAACACAAACAAATATTTTGAAGAATGTTTCAACTACATTTGCCCACTCAGTAAAACACACACACACACACACACACACACACACACACATAGAAAATCATTTTTCAAAAAATATCTTGTTTGTTCCACAGAAGATATTCATAACAGTTTAGAACACGAGAGTGCATAAATGATATAACGGTAATTTTTAGGTGAACTTGTGCTTTAACATTTTTATAATTGTTGCCAATTTATTTGTGTAAAATCATATGCATAATAATCTCCTATTTAAAATATGAATATATTTTTGAATTTTTATTTTCTTTTTTTCCCCCAGAAGAAACAAATAAATGTGACTTTGGAAACAACAGGCCAAGATGTCAGAGTTACAACCAATGGCAATGCTCTAATGTATTTGCTCAACTGACACTTACCTGCCCCAGGCAGACTTCTAAAGTCTAAAGACCTGGTATAAAGCAAATACTCCCTACTCACCACCACCCACACCAGAGGACTGGTCTGGATCCTCACGCCAGACGCCTGAACGAGCTGCTGGTGAAGTGATGCAGCTGACCGGACATCTTACTAAGGGAAGTTCATGTTCTTCCTCCTGATGAGGCTCCTTGCAAGCAAACTCCAGGTTAACTCTGGGTGGAGTTCACACGGGCAGCATGTTTTCTTTCAGGGGTTCCTCACAACGAAGGGTCAATTTACCACGCAACGATCATCGTTTTCTCTTTTGGAAAATAAATGTTTAAGAAAACAAAACTATCAAAACTCGATTTGAGTCTGACACAATTTCGAAGGCTAAAACACATTTGGCTTTTCTAAATCCTCTTCCTTCACTGATTTTCAATGGAGCAAAACAAAATCATATCAGACGAAATCAAAGGATGGGAAACACAAACGCCTGCTCCTCTGAATTGGAAATCACTGATTTGAGGTTCGTGCTGGCAATGCATAGTACGGCCGTACCGGTTACAGCAAGCCTGGATACTTCCAGATGAAGGACACCTACAGGAAGCAGCCGCCAGCCTGGGAGAATCGAAAGATTTCAGTTTAGGTGAAGGTCTGCGCAAACATCATGTCTCCACTCATTCTCAAAGCTTCTCCCTGATCTGTTTGAGGGTTGGGGAGAGCAGCAGCGCCCTCGGGTTACTTAGCATGTGGGGAAACTCCAGGACACAAGGGTGGCAAACATAGATCAACAACAACATCGAGCCTCTCTCGCCCTTCGCTCTCACTGCCATGACTGATCCCGGAGGAGAATTTCTCTTTCCTGAGCAGAAACAAGCAACAATTCCTCCCGAAACACAACCGAAAAAAGCAGCGGCAGGCGTTCTTCAATTGATTTCCAACGAATAAACATTTTCTCCCTCAAATGAAACAATTTATTGATAGCGTGATATAATCAAATGAGGGGCCAGTGCACTTTTTGTGTGTGTACAAACAGCCACATCAGAAGCTGTGCAAGGATTGAGTGACCGCTTCCTCTTTCTCCCCAATCAAGAAATTAGGTAAACACAGCACAAATCAAGAGTGTCATTAATTCCGTTTAAATACGGGAACTGTAAGCACAAAAAAACAATTACACAAGCAGGAAGATGCTCTCAGTGAGAGTACACTAACACTAAATGGAAAGCTCTTGCCCTTGTGCATCCAAAGGGCTCCTGAATCATCTCAAACAATCATTTCTGCTTCCAGCCATTGAAGTCCACTTGTGAAACGGTCCATTTCCTGTCGCGTGTGGCCGGGACTGAACGTACAGTATGTCCATTTATTCATGTACACAAACAGCTGTTATGTTGTGAAATCACCAAGCAATCAACTTTTAAAACACAATTTAGTGTGAACAGAAAAGTCATACATGAAAAGATGTTAGTTATGCATCAGATCAGTACACTGCAGTTAGCTAAACACACTAAGAACACAAATTTCTACTTCTTCAGGATTTTAGAGAAAAGTGTAGACTGCCATTTTAAAACCATTCAAACAATGACACCTAAGAACCACAACATTGTGTAATATTTCAAACTAAAAACATTCTTAAATGTACGTCTCTATTGTCAACTAAAGGTATGTCAATGAAATAAAATGTAGGAACTGTCTTACAGTTGCACAGAAAAAAAATATTAGGGCATCAAGTCTATTTTTTTTTACAAATATGTGGGCTTGATTTTTTTTCATTTGTTATACACCCTAATGTCTTAGTGCTATCCACATGGCATATCTAGCAATTTACAGGTGATTATGACAATATCACATTATAGGGCACATACACTTTACATTGATGAATGGAAAAGTCTGTTTTTGTAGCAAATGCACCTTTTTTCTTTAACTTTATAAAGAGACCTTCATTAGAATACCATTATTAACAATATCACTGTAAATAGATTTTACCTGGGAAATTATGACAGTCCTATGGGTGGGGGGATAATTAATTATCTGAGACCCATTATAATTTAAAGAGACATTTCACTCTATCCCACTTTGAAAACAGAATTATGATTCGTTCAAAACCTTTCAAATGTAACCAAAAATATGAAAACAGTATGTCAGAACACCTTTTTTCTTTTTTAAACAAACTGAAAGCTTGATGTTATGCTTTGGTCTAAGGAGGGCTTAGAAAGATCTACTTTTATAATCAAAATACTATTTTTTTTATGTGATAAAGGGGTGTTAAAAACCCAGCCTGCATCAATCGATATAACACTGATGACATTTTTGGCTACATATATTAAACTTCTGCAACGGCTTACTGTACAACACTAGCATCAACATGCAGTTCACGGAGCAAAATATTCTGCCTGTTTTAGTGGCCTACAGGACTATAAACCTATATTACCTCCCCATTACTGAACGATTGTTCAAAGCACCAAGACATAAACCAGGATCCCATTAAATCAGATTAATTGATAATCATGAACATGAACGAAATGAACATTCACAAAAAGGATTTTGTACAGGGATGTCTGTCTGGAATCTGACTGAAATACATGTTGATAGGAAGTGTTGGAACTAGACAGCGTTTAATGACCAATAGCAAATTAAATTCCTATTTTAATATTCCCAATATCATTCATTCTTTTATGCAGGGTACAATTTATCACAAACTAGACCTCTGAATAAATTGCAAATGAAAACAAATATATTGCTATAGAGCTAAACTTTGCTGTAAGAATGGGCCTTTTTCTCTCTGTTTTTTTTTGTACATGTTTGGCAGAGCAGGTAATAACATTTGCCCTTTACTCTATTACCACTTCTGCTTTAAAGAGCATGCAATTAAGAGACATTTAGAGAAGGTTGCATTTAACAACACTTTTGTGTGTATTATGATTGTTAAGATGCTCCTCGCACAATGATCATGACCAGGAAGTCCTCTTCCGTTTTGGCAAGAGCTTTCGCAGAAGAATCTAAGAACTGCTGAGAGAAATCACATGGTGGAAATGCATGCAGGACCCCAGTGTTGTCCTTATCTCTACTGCCCCCGACGGGTAAACTGATGACCCCGGCTGCCTGCTTTTGCTTCAGGTATGAAACCAAGTTGCGCAGGGGCCTCTGCGTCGATGCTGCTGGGTCCGAAGATGAAGCCTCCTCCAAGCTGCCCGGAACCGCCAGTAGAACCGCATACCCGCCTGGGCCTGCGACTTTGATGCGCCGAGACACTTCGTCGATCTTGGGCTGGTCGAGGCGAAGGCGTTGTGTGATGCGCAGCTGTGTGACTTTACCGCTCTTGCTGCCGTCGATGAGGAGACTGCTGGCGACGCTCAGGTCCCCCTCCAGGAGGTGCATGCAGGCTGGGAAGTTACTGTTTTTTAGGAGCAGCATGCCATTCCAGGCCATGCTCAGCTTGCCCCCTGCGTCCTGCTTTGAAACCTGGCTGCTTTTGGAGCTGCTCTCAGATCGGTCTCTTTTGGAGGCACCTTTGGCCGAATCGCCCGCTTTGCGCTTTCTCTCCGCAGGACTCACACCAACACTGGACTCTAAGAGGCTACTGCTGCCTTTGATGCGCTTTTCACCAGGGCCTCGGTCCAGGCTGCTGCGGCGCTCTCGTGCAGGGGACACCCGGTCTGCTCTTGCTGGCCGCTCGGAGTCGCTGAATCGTCCATCTCGACTGCTCCCTCCTGGGCTGCCCTCGAGGGATGGCGGCCTGCGACGACGGGCCGCCCACTCGCTGCTGCTGTCAGGTGAACACTCCAGATGTCTCCCGTCCTCCATGAGCCGCCGCTTGCGTGCGCCATCCCTGCCCGGCAGCTCCCTCTCCAGTGACCACGCCTCTCGCCGTCGCTCGCGCTCCAAGTGTTCAAGGGGCTCGAAGGCAGAAGTTCGTACACGTTCACGGATGGCAGGCACAGGCCATTCAGCCCCAGCATACAGTTCTCGTTCTCTGAAGTGCAGTGGTGGGGGAGTCCGTTCTCGGACCCTGATGGCCTCAGGGGTGGCGCGATGGACGAAAGACTCAGCCACAATTTCATAGTGTTGCAAAGGGAGGGGCTGCAAGAACTGCTGCTGATAGCGGTGTTCAGTGTCAGCAAAGTCCACCCTCAGCCTCCTGTCTGGACCGCCGAGAGGAAATCCACGCATGTGTGTGCAGGCCGCCTGAGCGGCATCCAGGCTTTCATACTGAATATAAGCCCAGGTGTCCCCTTTTCTGTAGTCTATAGTCCTGATAGTGCCGAAGCGGTCAAACTCCCTGGCTAGCGCAGTCAGAGGCACCCAAGGTCCAAGACCGCCCACCCACAGGCGTGTGGTGGGGGTGGCTTTGCCATAGCCAATTTTTATAGGGTTTCGGCCCACAACTTTCCCAGACATGCTAATTTTTGCTCTATGGGCCATGTCCAAGTTTTCATATTTAAGAAAGCCATATGTGCTGCTCTGGCCCCGAGAGGGTCTTTTAATATCCACCTCTGTGATGGTCCCAAATCGTTCAAAAGCTCTCCTCAAATCATTTTCAGTCACAGTAATATCCAAATTACCCAGAAAAAGTGTGCGGTTGGCTCTCTGGTCGTCCTCGGGTGAGATAAAGTCCTCCTCGCGGAAAGGAGCGGCCCGCTCCGCGATGTACGCAGGCCGCGCCCTGGCTTCATAAAATGCGAACTCTCTTTCTCTTTCAAGCTCTCTCGGTAACGGCGGGGGTGGGGGAGGAGGAAGCCGACCCAGCGCTAACTGCTGTAACCGGTAGTCTCTGTAACCCAGACCGGTTGGAGAGAGCGGCCTCTGGGTATGCAAATGTCTGTGGCCTGCTACGACAGAGAAATGTTCCTTATCTACAGGAGATCGACTTCTCCTCCTATTCAAGTAGACCGCCTCAATTTTTAAAGGACGGTCGTAGAGCACCAGCCGGCCACGCGCGTGCTTCGCCGCTCTGGCATCATCTGGTCTCCTAAAGTTGACGAATGCGATTCTCTCATCGTTGACACGGCTGATTTTAACACTCACGTCGCCAAATTTTTTGAATTCGTGAAAGAGGCCGTCCTCGATTTCCTCGTCGCTCAGCTGGGAGCCGAGCTCGCTGATTTTTAAAGTTTTGTACTCACTTTCGTTCGTGGGAAGCGGGGCGCGCGACTCTCCGCGCGAGTTGGTGCGCGCGGCCGCCTCTAAGGACAGGCTCGAGGCGTGATTCTTGCCGCTCGAGCTTGCAACGGGGCTGGTGTAACCGTGGCTATTTCCAGTCCGACTGGAGACATGTCCGTCAAAATCCCGTCCGTCTCTTTTATCTCCGATTAGCCGTCGTGCAGAACCCCCTTCGGTTTTAGACGAACTATTGCCGTTGTTGCTTCCACCGCCGGTGATCGAGATAACCCCCATTTTCTTACTGGTCGGATGGCTTCCTCCCCTGTCTCGTATATCATCCAAGGCCCTTGAACGCTTTTTCACCGGCGACCGCTCTTTCCCTTTCATGTTAGATGTCCTCTGGCTTTGCGCGCCTAACAAAACACTTTTTAACAGTTATGCTACCGCAATGTCGACGAATTTACACCAGAAACTGTATGATTTGTTCAGTGTCCCTGCGGCAAAACAACCGCATGCGCCATCTTGTCAAGACTAAAACATGACCCGCCCATCGACTTTGATTGGTTTGAATCTCTGAGAAACGTCAATGCCATTGGTCGCTCTGTCTGTCAATCAAGACTCTTCCCGTACAGCGCCCAGTCTCAGTGTACACCATTTTAGCTTCAAACGCCAAATATTTACCATAGACACAATAGAGGTGACATTTAACTAATCTTCTCTTAAGTGTGAGGACATGCACTGAAAATATTATATCTGTTTCTGCGCTCTATTCGATATTTTTTGTCAACATGATAAATCCACAAATCATTCAGGAAGAAAATATATAATTGTTTTAACTAAAAAGTGTTGATGCTTTTAGTTGATGCTAAAGACTGGGAATTTCTCCTTAAATTTAATTTAAATTAAGAATGTATAATCTTTATAAATTGTAAGTGGTCAAATAAATAAAAAATAACAAATCTCGAAGTTCACTTTATGTCCAACAGATGGTGACGTTTGCCTGTTCCACTGAGGTGAAGGGAAGGGTCACGTTAATACAAACATGAAGAACAGCTTTTTTACCATGTCGGTTTAGTGTTGATTTAGCATTGTCAGCGAGGTTCACCCTTTAAAAATGAATGCATGTTAGATAATACAAATTTACAGAACAGTCGAAATATTTTTTTTTTTCGAAAAGATAATAAAAATGTTATGTAAAAGGTATGTAAAATACACAGTTAAATAGTACTAAAGAAATATATTTATATTTAAGACAACAAACAGACGCTTTAATCTGGTCTGGAAGTACATGCAAAAAATGCTTAAGCTTCACAATTGCTACTTGTGTGGTAAGCAGACAGCAAGCAATGTTATATGCAAGGAAAATAAGTGCTTTCTATACAAATAATTATGTCTAATACAAATAAAGGTTAAAGACAGAAATGCAAAAGCTAGCACATTATGTAATTTTTATTTATTTAATTGTATGTACATTTTTATTTAATTCATCCACTTGATTGGCTATGACTCTCTCTCCTCTCCACCTGTAGCTGGTGTGTGGTGAGCGCACTGGCGCCGTTGTCCTGTGGCAGCCGTCGCATCATTCAAGTGGATGCTGCACACTGGTGGTGGTCGAGGAGAGACCCCCCCCCCCACATGATTGTAATGCGCTTTGGGTGTACAACAATACACAATAAAGCGCTATATAAATGCAGCATTCATTAATTTATTCAAGTATAGTTTATTTACTGCCAAATGCCATTCAAACTATCTAATTTTCCTGCTGCAGGCCTACAACGGGTCAATATTTTTTCACATATCTCAACCTAAAGTTTTAGAGATTTCATTGTTTATGTTCATCTTAGATTTGTTTTAATTCCCTGTACTTATCTTGTGTGTCTGTCCTTTTACAGCCTACAACATTTAGCACACTACACTCTCTTTGTTAATTTTTCATCCCGCCTGTTTCATTGTAGTTCACTATTTAGTAACGCTTCTCTTGTATTCCTGAACTGTTCTTTATCACATCCTTTAATCTGGGATTTAATCAGTTTGCATGTAGCTGGCTCCACTTTCTTGAAAGATCAGGCTGGAATTCGAAGCTGTGGGTGTGGAGAAAGTTTCTGTCAGCCTCCCTTTCTATCCTCTATTGGAACCATATGTCAACTCTCCCCAAAAAAACGCCCCGGTCTTCTAAACTGGCACTTAATGTGATCCAGCGTTTCTGTCATCCTCGATGCACAAAGGAAAGAAGCAGCAGGAAATGCTTGCCCCAAAGCGACTGTCAATCTGTTCCCATTTTGAGAATTATGAAAATGAGAGAAGCTTTGAAAATCCTGTCATTGCAGCTTTTTTCATCTCGAGCAATTTCGTCTTATGTGTCATCTAAATTAAGTGAATCCCCCTGAAAGAGTGTCTGGCAGGATTGGCATGCAGTCATTAAACCCAGATGGAGCTGAATAACCCACACCGGTCCCATGGCTGGGTCACAGAACTGCCCTCCTCACGGCTGTTTGGCACTTCAACAGAACACTTTAACTTCAGCTATTTCCCACAGGATTGGGATTCCAAAAACATATCAAACGCGATCAACTGTATACTGACATTAAGTTTTCTCAGAAACAGAATTTAGAATGCTTGTTGTTTTTTAGAAGTCCTGTTTCTATGAGGGACATATTTGTCATGAAAAGTTAATGTTACAGAAATTGAATATTCAAAAATAGGTTTTCAGCAGGCAGAATTTGAATTCAACTAGTTTGATGAGTTATTGAAGCCCATGTGCATTCCAAACCATGCAAAAATGTTAACTTTTTTTTATGCGATACATCGACCACATAACCAGCTTCAGAAACTTGGGGTCGGCATTGCTTTTCACGTAATTTTTTTTATTTTTGCCGAAGACTCTTCAATTAAACAGTAGCATAACAAGTTGATTCATAATTCATTAGGCTTCGTGGTTTTGTCCAGCTGTCAGACCCCAGAACTAAGGTTGGTGACAGAGGAAAAACCTTGGAATCCGTCATCAGTCTGAGACTGAGGGGTTTGTGGTCACTTAGTTGGTTTTGTGTTAGCAGGGCTGTCACATGCTGCTGATATATCTGGTGACATTTGACAGCTAGCCCATAGCAAAACATACATTTATAATTACACATTAGACAGCCATGCTCTCTCTCAAGTTAAAAAAGCATTTCACCTTACTTTTTTTATTATACTAGCCTTAAGAAATCAGAACACAAAAATATTTGTGTTGCATTAGAATTTTAGGAGATGTTCACATGGATCCCAAAGTTGCCTGAGCCTGCATCTGTGTTAAAGTAAAACCACAGCTTCCAGATATTATTCTAGAATTAGGGATGCATGAATATTTAAATTATTGTAGAAAACCAAAAATATTTCCAAGGATGATGGCATTAAAATGATGTACAATTCTATCTAAATAAATGACAAATAAAACAATAAATACTCAAATGAATTATTTTAAATGCACAAAATGTCTGGGCATTCAAAAATGACATTTAACAGTGTTATAAAGTTATTAATGTTTTTAAAAAGGTAACTTTAAGTGAGTGTTAGATAATGGCTAATAAAGTTAATCTAAATGTAACAAGTTGAGAAAGGAGCTTGTACAAGTTGATATTTAATACACACTAAAACCTTTAAATAAAAAAGCAAACTGTTGTCAGCCAATATGATTCCAAAATACCACACATCCCCAATTAAAATAAGTAATCCATAAGCAATCAGCAACACAAAAAGCAATCTATATGCAGTGATACTTCATTCCTGCCATGGTTTACCAGAAGCACACATTTATTAGCTGTTTTTAGCGGTGATGTATTTAAATGCACAAGTCGGAAAATGTAAAATTATTTATTGAATGGGACTACACATATATATAATGGGGCTAAACCACTGCATACACTGAAACTATGAGATTAACATTAACATATTTAAATAAACATGTTGCGCATCCTCTTTGGTAATTATCATTACATAATTTTTACAGTTTAAGTATACCAGGAAGAATTTTATATTATGGCCAGTTGTGTGCAAAGCCCATTATGGCTCATAGAATTTCAACAAACACACCAACAAATGAGATGCTTCCATAGGGAAACAGATCGAGCCAAAAAAAAACGTGCATCAAATGAATCTTTGCAGTGAAAACATCTGGAAGCCTGCAAAAAAGAGATGTGTACATTGAGCGTTAGAAAAATTGTCTTTCAGTTGTGTGTTTGTGAGTAGCACTAACATGCCAGTGTGTGCAGGCATGCTAACTGTTTGTTGGCTCAGTGATATCATCACAATCGCTGTTGCAGCTGCGCGGTCATGTCGGCCAGGATAACAGGCTCCCGGGGTCTTTGGTTTTCATGCGCAGGGCCACCAGGCCTGAGGGCTTGTATTCAGACTCTGGTCCGGGCTCAAAGGAATGGGCCCCCAGGCTTCCTGGGAAGCCATGGAGTGAGTATATCCCATTAATGCTAGGGTGATGGGGTGGGTGATGATGGTGATGATGATGATGGCCTGGAGACGCAGACATACCCATGAGCCCGGGTAGGTTGCTGTGAGGATGGTGGTAAGGGGTCATACAGGTCGACGCCATGTTTTCTGCTCCCAGAACACAACCACTGGCCGCTCCGCCGGCACCTCCCGTTCCCGCACTGCTTGGCCATAGGTTATTTTGCATCTGTGTAGCAAATATAAATCATTATAATGTCCACTATGTCTCCAGCCAAACCAAAGCAACTCCCCTGTGTGTGATGAAATCGTAGACAAAAGCTACATTTTTGTTCTCAAGCTCTGTCTTATGCTCTCTTCGTGTTCTGTGTTTGTGTATTTACGTGTGTACCTGGTATGAGTCGGAGCGAGGGAGAAGGGAGATATCGTATGTAGCAGCAAAGTGGTTTCGCACCTCTTGCATCTTCCCGTAACGCTCTCTTTTTCTCCATTTGGCCCGTCTGTTTTGGAACCACACCTGGAGAAAGAATATCCATATATTGAACTTAATTATTGAGTGATATAAATATAGGCAAAATAGAACACTCTGCCTTTCAATGAATTCCATGTATTTAATAGATGAACAAAATTAATAGTACTGAAAGCAATTAAATCTGCGCAATAAATTGTGTATCCTGTCACATTTGAAACCAGTTAGTATCTATTAATCAGATATGTTATCCATATTCTCAATTACACTACGTTTGTTTTAAAGAAATTAATACTTCTCACCCAGCAAATGAAAGTATTAAATTGATCAAAACTGACTGTAAGGACTGTTACAATGTTACAAAAAAATATATATTTCAAATAAAGGTTATTTTGAATGTCTTTTTCATCACAATTTCCACAAAAATATTAAGTAACAAATATTTTGAAATATTTTTGAGCACCAAATATTATTAAAATTCAGCTTTGCCATCACAGGAATAAATTACATTTTAAAATATATTGAAATAGAAAAAAGTTTTTTTTAATGCAATCATATTTCATAATATAACATGTTTTACTGTATTTTTCATCAAATAAATGTAGCCTTTGTAAGAATAATAGACTAATAGAATAATAGAAAAAATAAACCTCAGATTTTTTGAATGGCAATTATATTAATAATACCAATTTCTATATTTAATCTTATAATAACAGCCTGTCCCAGGAGGTGGAGTCTAACACACCTGCACTCTTGCCTCCGTGAGCTCGGTCCTCAGTGCCAGCTGTTCCCGTGCATACACATCTGGGTAATGTGTCTTCAGAAAGACCTTCTCCAGCTCCTCCAGCTGAAAGGTGCTGAAAGTTGTCCGGTTTCTCCGCTTCTTGTTCTTGCCTGACAGGTCGATGGAGTCAGCGATGGAGTCTCCAGCCAAGCCGTGGGACGGCTCTTTCAGTTTTCCACAACACTCCGAGTCTAGAGCGGGATATCCAAGGGTCTTGGGTACGGTCTTATCTCCTGCTGACACCAAGACATAATGAAATTTAGTTTCTAATAAGCAAATATAAATACTGTGCCCAGACTAATTAAAGATAATTTTCTGTTTAAGTACAGTGCTTTTCTTGTCTTCTAAACTGCTGTTAATGGCATATATGAATTTTAATTAGGAAATATAATTATAGCATTTACAAATTAAATTAATAAAAATTACATTTCAGGTTTCCATATGAAGCAGCACAACTTAAATTCCTTAAATATAACTTTGCTAAAAAATAAACAATAAAAAAAAAATTATCTGTAATATTTGATTCATAGCAATAACTGTTTGTTACTCTAAACCGTATAATCTATTTTGTTCATTACCAGTGGAAATGTAATGCACTTCCTGACTGTCCTGAAATTATGGTGTGCAACAGGCAGATAAAACAAAAATATTTTTGCTGTTTATATTAAATAGTAGACCATTAAACCAACATTACAACATTTTCTCTTTCAAATATTCAGTCTATTTTTGAGTATCCCACGAACTTTATAAAGGATAATAACACACTGTCAGCAGAGCTTACTGTTTTGATTAAGCTTGGAACTTGAGATTGAATGGCTTGAGTTAAAAATCATTTTTTGCAAGCATAAATACTTGCTTGAATAGTACAATAAAATGCATATCAATACAAAATCAACAGCTATTATGATATGACAAAAGGTTGTAAGAAGTGAAGGAATTTTGACCCAAAAAAGGTCTGTTATCATCACTATAATAATAAACATCATTCAAACAGGACGTGTTTGCTTTTCTCAGGGGAATATAAAGGATGGGAAGAGCTATTTTAATAGGAATAAACTAGTCCTTTACAAGACAGTGTTTTTTTCATTCATGAGTTCTTTTATCTAAAATAGAAACTTTTTATGTCTGTTCTGTGTTGCAATTTTTAATTGTAATCAAATAATCGTATGCCAAATTTTCATGGAAAAGAAAGCAAAACACACATTTCAGACTGTTAATATTTGGATTCTCTTTTTCAAATCTTATTGAGATTTCTGCTTGAGTATGTCATTAAACAAGAGTGGTTCAATCTGCGCATAATGACAATTATGATGATATTGCTTCAAAACCATGATCCTCTAGGTCAATAACTTGACAAAATGCAAATTGCTTTAATAAATTCAAATGCGTACAAGAGTCAAAGCCTTGTTTTTGAGACATAAAAAAACAGTTATTATATTTATCGTTTTTAATAGGCACATCTAGAACTGGCTTATATTGTTTGCAAACAATAGTGCTATTTGGTTTCCTCACAATAACTCCACTGTAATCTATCTGAAGCAGAGTGAAATTATAATTTAGATGTTTCTGTAGATATTAAAAACATCTTGGGTCATAAAAATCCCCAGGCAGTTTGCTTTAAAGCTCAATGTCTGTCTTTGCTTAGTGATTAAGTGGCAGAAATGAATTATGGTTTTCCTAATTTAATTTTCACCAAAACAGAGAAACCCATTTACTAGAGCTCTATAACTTTAAAGTGATGGCATTATTATATTTGATCACTTCAAATAGTCTACAAGAACTAAAAAAAAACTAAATGCTTTTAGGAACATAGTGTACTGTACTCTTTAGCCTTTCTTATCATAGAAAGAACACTAAAGAACAACACTTAACATTTTTATTTTATTTTAGTAAAATATCTCCCAAAATGTCTCAATTGACCTTCGAAAGAGCGATAATTATAGGCTTATAAAGATAAAGTTTAAAAATTATTGTAAACATGACAAAAACTGACAAAAAGTAGGCTACAATATATAAGTGCAATGATGTATCAGAAACAAGTCCGACGCTGTAACCCCTTCACATATGTCAGAAATGACCTTATAGCACAGTAAGTAACACTAAAATACAAAACAGGCCTCTTATTATTAAAGTGTTGTCTTCGACACTAGTTCGTTACCACCAATCAAATCCAGGCTATGTTTGTTTGACACACCCCTATAAGCCCCAAAAGGTGAGGTCCCCAATTAAAAGGTTGCAGAACAAACTGGCTCAACTAGTCTCGTGATCTTAAAATAAATCAGTTATTTTGGAAATGTAAACTTGCTTGTTGACTTGCTACATATAGACATAATCGTTTATAATTCAAACGAATATAGAATCCAAGATGAATGTTCGTATTTAGAATGTGTGACTGAATAAGTCATGCAAGCGTAAAGAAGAATGGCCATAATAACAGGCCTCAGCGCCGCGCACGCAAATCCGCGGCGATAGATTTGAATGCTGTTGCTCTATCTGACGATATTGTTTCTGACCATTAGGCCTACACACATCGTAATATTTTATGATTAGGCCTGCAATATAAATTACGACTTGCGGTTGAAATAAATTGTTCCAGCTGTATGAGGAAAGAAAACGTTAAATCACAACAGTTCAAAGGCTCTGAACCTCAAAAATAATTAATTATTAGGCTAGAACTTTATAAATGCGTTTTTAAATCAAATGGAGAAAGTGTGAGGACGAAATGTGGTATGGATATTGTGAGCCAATTAGCATGAACTATTCAGCTATTATAAAATAATAGGCTACTAATAACTTTCAAAACAGGCTGTTATTGAAAGAACCCGTTCTTAATTGACTTGCCTGGTTAAAAAAGGTTAAATAAAGAATTATTTTATTTTATTTTATTTTAACTATATGACTTTATAACTCATTATAATAACTTGTTTAGAGTTAATAATTTTAAAACCAAAATGGTATAAACATCAAACTATTAGCTAAGCTATTTGAGATCAATTATACCAAAATTTTGTTAGAATGTTTTTTTGTAGCCTAACAAAACCACTTTAAGTAGCTAAAGTGTAAATAAAATATGTAATAAAATAACGTTTTATTTTTTGGTTATTTGGAAAACATGTTTGAAGAACGAATACACTTATCTCACTTTAACATCGTGAACTTTATTTAATTTCTCTAAAGATCCATATGGCCTACTGAAGTGTTCAGAAGCGCCGTCTGAAATGTTCTTCGAAAAATCTCTCTCTTTTGTTTCTTCTTTTTTTTTTTACTTTGCTGTGCCTGAATGTGGATTTTTTTTATTATAAGTGTTTGTTTTTTTTGCAATGGGATCCACTTTTTGTTTTTGATATAGCCTATATTTGGTTCTTTGGAGAAATGAAAAAGTTCATAGGTATAGGTAGGACATTTCAAAAGTGTTTCACAAGCGGGATTCCAGAGCGAACGAAATACTGATTAGCCGAAAAGACTAATTTAATAAATTAATACATTATTTCAATTGGCTCAATCCATCTCTAATCCGCATAGAAATACCACCTTTCTTGCTGTGACATCATTTTAAGTGTAAATGTAATGATGTTTACATTTCCAGTTGCCATGATCTATACCGTTTTAAGAACTTATGCGTAAATGAAAAATATGAATGATTATTAGTCACATTCCTACATAGTAGCTATAGTTGTTTGGGGCCTCTCGGGTGGAGTAGCCTATTTACAAAATTGTGTGAACGGTTTTTGAGAATTATTATTATTATTATGCCATTATTGGGCTATTGTTGTTATTACGACTTTTGGCCTATCGTTTACTGTCCAGACGATTGGACGTTTTCCTCGCTGACATTCAACTACTTCACTTACCATCAGAATTAGTCTCATAAAAGGACGAGTTCTTCTCAGTGATCGAAGGTTTTTGGTCCTGGTTCATACTCTCCAAATACTTCGTATGCTTTCCAGGCGAGGCGCGGGGAGTTGTAGCGCTGACGCCGTGCGTAAAATCCGCGGTGCCGCCGTCAGTGTAGCGTCCCATAAAAAACTCATGTCGATGCGCTAGAAGAAGATGCGGAGACTTCTGGAGGTCGTCACACTGAAAGAACGCGCCGGAATTATGCTCCAAACCCGGTGAATTCGCTGGCGTGATCCTGTTTGAAGGCGAGGAAAAAGACAGACAACGCTCAGTCTCCATCACCCCGTCCCGTCCCGAGCACCAGAGCGCAAACAGTGAACCAGGATGCTATTAACAGGGGACACGTTAGTGTATAAGCGAGAGAGCTGACGATTTTTTTCCACCTCTTCATTTCAAGTGGGTGGGATTTAGAGGATCAGAAACAAAGACCCGTGAACTGGGAGAGAGAGAGAGCGGTCTGATTCAATACGCCCAGAAATATATCACGTGCGGCTCATGCCAATGAACCATTTACATCCTAAACATTTTCTCTTAATAAAACAAAATTGTTATGAGAGACAGGAGAATGTGATTAAATCGAGTAGTTGTGACTGGCTGAGCACTTATAGGCCTAACTTGAAATCACCAAAGTTGTCTACTGAATCTAGATTTGATGGATTTTGATCCAGGAACACTTTACGCGTAACGCTGTCAGAACTCAATCAAAGCAGGGATCAACCTGGTAAACGCACATTGGCTTAAAACAATCCCCTGAATGAATCCGATTATGATTGCTATATCCATGACAAAATTAAGTTTTGTATGTAGGCTACGTATGACTATGACTTTAAATCATATATGCAACAGCTGAATTGCTTTATGGTTTTTAGTTAGATGGACAACATATAATTCGCATATTACTTTGGTTTTATTATCGAGATGTATGCAATGTATAAGCACAATTGTAATAAAATACGAGGAAAAATAAATAATTGTCATTGGATTTATAACGAAACAACCGTGTGAAATAATCACAAGGCCTAAAACAACAGCAAAAATAGTAAACTGCCGCTGATTGAGATTTAAGAATATTACACAGGGAAAAATTATAGGCTACTATTAATATTTATTCCTATATTCTATATCCTTCTATATTCTTATGCGTATTAATTAATGTACAAATTAATATGTAATACAAACCAATGTCATTATTTTATGCAACAAGGCAACGTTAAAGTTATGATATTTGTATTTGTAGCTATTTTAATTCAAAAGGAAGCTTTCGGTTATATCTACGTAACCCTAAACCTGTCATAAATAATTACAAGTAGTTTAATTGCAAACATCACATTTATTTTATTTTAGAAAACGCTAACATATTTATAAAATATAATAGACAAAATAAATCAGCTGGTTTATGGTTACTGCATCATTAATAAAAAATATACAAACGCTGATCCAGTTGCAACATTACAGAAAATGTGCAATCTTCTTTTTAAATAAAGTTAATTAATATGATTAATATGACTAAGTCATCTGTTACTCCTTTCTACTTCTGTTATGGCAAAAGCCCTCAACTTTACGCCTATAACAGACAGAGAAAAAACAAGCATAAATCAACCCGCTATAATGTACTTTATATCCCTGAGTCTTGTTTTAAATTGCCAACAATTAATTTTAAGAAATCTGCTATATCTATTACATTTTGTTCAATTCGTTCTGCGTTTCTTAAAAATACATTTAAAGTCCAGAAGAAAAGTTAAAGCGTTTATCATAATTATCCTTTAAAAAAAATATTTTTTGTTGATAACTCAAACGCTTGAGGAATAATTTTGCAAACTGCAGACTATCCACCGAATTGATAAAAAAAAAATACATAAATAATAATAATAATAAACACCTTCCATAAAACTTTGTGGAGCTGCTTGAGTTTGGACATCCAGAGATCAAAGAAATTAAAACAGTTGATATTGACGTGCATCTCAAATCTCTGCAGTACATCTCTAAACACAGAGCACTTAAACTACTCGTGCTGCTCTGCAAGATGTCGAACAGTTCTTTCGGATATCTGTAAGGACGCATGGAGCCAACCTGACGGACAAGTGTGTAAACATCCAGTCCATTTGCTTCGGTCAGCCCACATAAGAACCGTTTCATTCGATGATGAATTCAAGCAAACAGACTTTGGGAATACGGAAAAGATCATATCACTTCCTCTGACAAGTTATTTTGTTGCACTGCAAACTCTTCTGAAAACTAAAATCAAATACTGACTTACTTCTGTGACACAGACTTCATAAACCTCATTCTGTTATTCTGTTGCAAACTTATGAAAAGTCTGTCTTTTAAAGTCAGTTACACATTTGGGTAGGCTATAAAAAGGGACATTTGTGTTGGGCAGAAAAAGTAGGTTTGTTGCAAATACAGAGAAAAAAGGCTGAATTTGCGCAAACCCTTCAGCAAATAGCCCACATTAAGCCGTGAAGATGTAAATAAGAGAGGAAAGTCTTCGTCTTTCATTTCAGTGATCGTAAGAAGGACCCCGTTAATTACCAAGCAGAAGTTAATCAAAAGGACATGACCGGCTTGCAGTGGCATTTTTGTAAGCCAATTAATAAACAACATGACTTAGATTAGGATGTTGGGGGAGATCTGGAAGTATGGGCGAAATGTAGAGACCCTCTGAGAAGAACAGGACCACCTGAAAAATGTGCGGTGAACTTTAGCCTAAGCGACGGCAGAAAGTTGAAGTAGAAGAGGTAATGCATTCTCAAAACTACAGCTAGTTTAATTGAGCGAGAGAATGTGTAATAGGCTATTTAAAAATAAACAGCTACTGCCTAGCCTATATACTGCGGGGCAAGTTGTCACACGAGCTAAGTTAATTCTTACCATTTTTGCCATTGAGATGACTGGAGGAAATGTCTCCTAGGCCTATAGCTATATCTTATTAATTGCAGGATTTGGAGTCAAAAGTCAAATTACAACTGTAAAAGATCTGTATCGGTGGTTTTGTATGTTGGTTTCAAACTTAAAGTTAAAACACTGCATTATAATTATTTTGTGGATTTTACACCGACCGGGCTCCCGCAACAGAGGCAGTCACTGCACACGACAAAGCCACCGCCGCAAATTCTTTTATTTTTCGCGCCAGAAGTAACGCAGCGTGGAGTGCGTCAGAAATTGAACTTGGCATCAGTTTTCTGATGAGGATTTTTTTGTGTCGCATCACGTCGCAGGCCTCATCCTGTGCAGTCATTATGACTGAATATAGGCCTAACAGCGTCCAGAGACAGTTTCCAATAGTGTAATTATATTGGGTAAGTAAGTGGACGCAAAAACCTGACACTGGAATAATTCAGAAAGTGGACAAAAAAAGTAATAAATGTCAGGTTGGGTGTCATATTTTTATAAATATATAAATATATATGGAATAATATATAAAAATGTGACACTTAACCCATTGGGTGTGACAACATGCCCCGTGATTGTTTTTTGTTTTTCTCCATTTAACTGTATGATTTTTCCTTGGGCAATAACAGTGGAATTATCCCACTTTCTGCAGTCCAGTTTATGGGCTGTGTCTGCAGAATTTGATTGACTTACAAAAATAAACCCACCCTGAGAATTAATTACTGGAGTAAAAAGTGTGACAACTAGCCTCGCTCACCCCTAATCTCTGTGCTTCAATATGTCTGTGTTAATGTGAATACTGTACATGCAGTGCACCCTGGACACTTTTCTTGTGTGTGATCCAGTAGCCTCAGCCAGGTTTTGTGATTCTGGCTCATGGTTAAACGGCTGAAATCCCAAAGAGAACATTTCACTCTAGCCTGAGGTGATGGCGTGATCTTGAAATAAAAAAAATATAGAGAAAATGTACTCCAGAAGATACGTTTAGAGAAAATATCAAATTTTGTTTGGCTGGATGGCCTCAGGAACCAGGGCTCTTAACTTTGGTGTTGACAGAGTTGACATGCACACAACCACAGCCATAACATTTGATGCAGGAAAGCAGAGTAAGAGCTGATGCTCTCCTCTGTTTCTACAGCTAGATGTTATCTACAATATGACAACTGGCAGTACAGAAAGGAATATGCCCTCCATTTTTGATCAAATGCAGCGGCCATTTTAAGCAAGGACGACAGAATAATGACAGAATGTTCCGAATAAAAAGTTCAGAAAATCACGTAATTCTTGCATGAGTGATTGCAGCAAGTCTCCTCATCAGTTCCAATTATAATCTACAAGTTAATATGATCTGCGTTGCGATAACTGACTGAATCATGAAATGAAAAAAGTTAAGACATTTCAAAGGGAAGAGCTATGAACAACATTTTGGTTTCCCTGAGGAAAAATACACTGTAAAACATATTTTTTGAAGTTGTATAAACAACAATTATTAGAATATGTTTTACATGAAAATACAAATTCAGTCTTTCTACTTCAAATTTTCAAGCTTACTTTCAAGCAAGTTAGTTTTTTCTAATTATTAGCAAAATTTACTACACATTTTTTAGTAAAAAATAGTTTCAAAGTAAATTTGACACCATATGTTTTTGACACCAGTGTAAGGTTCACAGTCAGTCCTTTATTAAAGGACCCTGATAACCTGAACCCCAGTCACCAAAACTCTGCAGGTTATAGATTAGGAGGAAACATCGATTTCTGCCCAGCTGTATATCTCCATCGGCTCTTTGGATTTGGTAATCATCAAACGGCTGACCCTCTCTCCTCCACTTGCTGTGGCTTTGTGGCCACTCTTGTTTCCTGAACCTGAGGCGGCTGAACCTGTCCCTGGCATGACCCCACGCAGGAAATCAGTCCAGTCTGTGGCCCACGGTCTCTCTCTTCTCCTTTCTCCCTCTCCCTTTTTCATCCAGTTCAGAGCAGAAAGAGCAGATTTGGATGTGACCCTTCAGACCTTCAGTTCCTGCTATCAATCCTCCATCTCCCTGCCAGCTTTCTATATATATTCAAAGAAACAAAATATCAGCTTTTCAGTGTTGCTCCACTCCATTAATCATGGGCGTGTGCCATTCAAAACTGAATTGAGAATGCCTTGTAAGTTCCAAATTAAATTCATGAATTTAAATTGAATTCAAACAGGACACAGAACTGCAATTGGTGGGATGTGAAATGATCTATCTGTGTAATTTCTGTCTATGTAATAATCAAGAGCATGCATCATTAGTAGTGTTTCAACAGGGAAACCACTGTGCTGTTTACAAGCTGATTCACATACTCTGATCATGAGTGGAGGTCTTTATCATTCTTTATCAGGTTTGCATTGGAATATTTGGAGGGGAAAGGGCAGTAATTCAATTATGTGCCCTGCATGCAGAGAGATGATCCCATATAAAGAGGAAGCATTTTCCTCTGAGGGCTCTTTCTCTTTCTTCCTCTCCCTCTGTCCAGCGTAAGCCGAAGCTCTGATTGACAGCTGCTGACCCCTGGGTCAGAACACATGACAGAGGGAGTCTGGGAAGCGAGAGTTTGTGTCAGAAAAGCACTGAAGAAGGGCCCGTCTGTGTGGGGGACACTGTAAGAAACAGACTGACTGTCCCCCCAGCGACCCCACACAATTTAAATGTCTCTCCTCCAGACTGCATGAGAGATGTCTATATTGACAAAGAAAGGTGATGTGAATGCAGTGATGATGTTCAAAGTCAATCTATCTATCTATCTATCTATCTATCTATCTATCTATCTATCTATCTATCTATCTATCTATCTATCTATCTATCTATCTATCTATCTATCTATCTATCTATCTATCTATCTATCTATCTATCTATCTATCTATCTATCTATCTATCTATCTATCTATCTATCTATCTATCTATCTATCTACAGTATCTGTAAAATGTGCTAAACATGTTTTTAAAAGCACAGTTGGAGAAATTTCAGTTAATTTTGTTTCTACTTCTTTATATTCAAATTCAAAATGCAATTCTGCATTCTGTTTCAAAACTATTAAATTCTGAATGGTGCACATCCTTGCACCCATCTATTCGTAAGGCAAACAATAAACATGTCACTACAGCATATAAAGCTGAGCTTATTTAGCAGGCCTGAAGAGTAACGTTCATCGTGCCTTGCTCTTGTCGTTCCTGCATTTAAAGCTGAGTGACTGTAATCAGCGACAAACCCTCAGATCCTCACTTTCCTCCACTCTGACTGCAGGAATCCATAAACAGGCTCCTCAGCGAAACCATCTGGGTATCAGTTGACCTGGCTGCCGTGGACGCACGCCACAGCTAAAAAATAAATAATCCCTAAATGTGTTTATACTGAAGGGGGGAGCTGGTGGAGGAGAGTCTCTGTGACCCATGGCTCTGATTCAATTAAAAGTGCTCACACAATTACCATGAAGAAGTATCTGAAGCTGAGATGCTCAGCCATGGGATTTTCATTATAGCTGCAGCCTGGGGCAGGGACTCTCTCCTCATGGACGAATCCGTTGGCCAAGCATCCCACTTTACCTCTCTTCTGTCCCATGCTGGACCTCTGTTCCAAGAAGCCAAAACATTACTTGAGCACCCTGTGCCTATAAATGTAATTGTTCTGGTATGCCATTTGTACTGCTCTTTGCCCTAAATCTATAAAATTCTGTCAAACATGTTCAAACATGTTATTCTAGATTTCTTCTAATATCTGTTTTCCTTTTTTAGTAATTCCAGTCATTCTTGGGAGAGTTTACGGTAGCTTGTCTATGGTTGTCTCTTCTGGTAGGGCCTATCCTTTTTTCTTTATTATAGTATTATTATAATTTTTTTGAAGGCTGCTTTAACCAAATTTTTTCTTCTGCACATCACTAATTTCTGAGGTCACGTTTCTTTTTCCGGCAAGAAAGTCGTTGTGGCCCTACGAATATGAAGCACAATGACAATTATTATTATTTTGATCATGCCAAAAATAATACCATGAAATTTCTGCGAGTTAAAAACAAGAATAATTTACAGTCTTGTCCATGTTGTGGCTGTGGCATTATTCGTTCCTTTCTGAAATTAGTTTTTGCTTCCCTTCTTTTCGGCACAAGCATTGTGGCTGTTTCATGAGTCATGAATGTACGCGGGATAGAAAGAGGTCTTTTAAACTGTCACCGAAAACGAATGAGGGCTCAAATCCCTTCAAAGCATGCAGTTAAATCCATGCCAACTTTCTGTCTGTTCCGTGGAAGTCACCGAGTCATAGAAACGCGGGCAATAATAGATTTAAAGCTACTGTTTGTGAATTACCAATCAGCTTCACTGTCACATATCTAGCAGCGTAATAGCCAAATCAAGAATATTTTTGAAAGCATTTGGGAAATATCGAGTTATAATGCCTAAAATGATGCTTCTTCATCTAACATCTAAAGTGGGGCCAAGTTTTGCGTATTCCAAAGATAGGCCCCATTTTTAATTATGTGAGTATAAAAAATGACCATATAGGCTATCATATATAGTATAAGGTTGCATTCCTTATGCATGCCGTTCTTTTGTTATATGACTTTAAATACAAATATATTTAATAGACCACATCATTGGTTCTTTATGACAATATAGGCTACAGTGTTACACATTACTATTCGTGAAATTTGAAGTAGGCTCAAATAGTACAAAAAAGTATTAAAAAATGAGCCTACAGAATAAAAAAAAAGGAACAAAAAGTGAAATGAGACTGTTTTTTAACGTTTCTTGGGTCAGCGCACCATATCTCATTGCAGGTTCCTTGCCACCCTACAATGAACTATGCTACAATGTCTGCACTGAATATTAATGTTTTATTATTATCTGATTATTCTGTGTAGGTTATATTATTATTAGGCTATTATTATTACATTAAAACAAATAACATAATTGATTTGTCGGGAAAGTTGAAATATCATTTTGCTAATGTGAATGGAAATTACATTTGACATCTTTCAGCAGTCTCGTAGTAATCTTTTGGTGTAAACTCGACCTAAACAAACGCCCACCTTTCAGTCGATGATGAAGGACTGATTGCTGGAGGGGTGGACAGCTGTCTGTCTCAAAGCATCGTCCACAGAGAATGAAGGCGAGTCCACTTCAAGCTAAACATGCTTGTTATGTTAGGTTGTTTTAAATCATTCATTGAATGTATATTATTTTTATTAGGTTTTTATTTTCATGTTAGCTTATGTTAGTATTTTTGTATATATTGGTGGCTTGGTTGGCTACAAATAATAAAACATTGTTCAATACATCATTTAATTTGTAAAGAAAACTAGTACATTTGTAAAATAAATAACTAGGGGAAGACGACCCAATAGCATAGGACTACATTTACTGATAAAGTGTCAAATAAAAAGCACGAAGGTCTTTTCAGATCTTTTACTTAAATAGAATATTTAACACTATAAATATAGCTGGATTAGCCTTCTTTGTGAACAAATCCCACATTACCAAATAAACATAATAAAATAAAAAAGTATAGTTAAAAAGTATACATAAAATGAAATAACCTCAAAGCTGTTCTGACATCTTTGCTATACGTTGATAGTCAGATGACAGTCATTTCTTAGTAAATTTGAAACAAGTATGGTTATCACAATCTCTCTCTCTCTCTCTAATTTTTTAATCCTGTATTTATTCTGACAACTCATTTAAACTCAAATTTCGATATAGGCTCAATTTTCAACTAGCCTAAAATGTCCAATACGGCTACTATAGCTTTTTATTTAGCAGTAATAAAGTAGTAATTCCCCCCAAAATGTGCTAAAAGTATATTTAAAAAACTATTTGTTTTAAAATGAAGAATTGTTTATTAGTTGATTTAACTATTAAATCAACTTGTCTGTCGTTTTCTGTCGCTTTGTTAATTAGACTAGGCTAATCGTATCTCCATGCAGTGGCGCCTGCAGGTGTACGTCTGTACGCACTGCGTATGAGCGCTCAGACTGACCTGAGATTTGCCTCGCAAACATTTCAGCAGGAAATTATAGGCCCATTGGTGTGTCCCGTATATCTGTCGACTGAACAAGCCATGACATTAATTATGAATTTATCAGTCTTTTGCACGCCAAAGTCAATGTCTGTGTATAACATTACGCCAAATAGAAACAGAAAATCGTGCTATACGCACTTTCACAACATTTAATTTGCAGCCTAATTTACAAATGGGAATACAACGAATTCATGACAATGTTTTACATTCAAGCTTCCCGTAAAATGTAGCCTATAGTGCAAAGTTCTTAAAATCATCTGGAATGCAATAAAGTCATTTTTAAGCTGTTTTTAAAGGACTTGCTGCATGGATTAAAAAAAATAGGCTAAAATATAATATCAGACAAAATTCTGACAAAATGTAAAGCAAATCCTTTACATTTTAAGGTATTCAGAGCAGAGAAACATAAAAATCAGAAAACAACATACACAATCGGGCCTGTTTTAGATTTTTATTTTTATATTTTAGACCGTGATGAAAAAATGATTCACCATCTCATTGGACGTGCCTTAGAGAGAAATGCATCTTTACGGATTACAATGAAAGAGTTTTTGTTTTCGATTTGAATTATTTCGTTTTAAAGTTGTAATTTAAAGCTATAGCCTTTATATATATATATTTATCATAAGTGACTCAATTCATTGAGTTTTGGTTCATCATTGTGAAGCCTCCTGTTCAAGACCAGACGGCAAGCACATCCTCTGTTTTCAAAAGCACAATGTTTTGTTGATATTATGAATGCACACAAATAAAAGTAGACCCTTTACAGTTCCGAATGATGTATTACTCTTACCTTTATGAGCAAAAGATACAGCGTATTTTAAGTTGTTTCCACTATCAAGAAAAAAAATACTAGTGACCGCTCTGGCGCCTCCTGCAAAGTGCAAGCCTCAGCTTCCACTCTTCACACAAATGATCAGTGTTGGGGGAAGTTACTTTTAAAAGTAATGCATTACAATATTGTGTTACTCCCTAAAAAGCAACTAATTACATTACTTAGTCACACTGTAAAAAAAAATTCTGTAGTTTTTACAAAATAATTCTGGCAGCTGTGGTTGCATACATTTACAGAACAAAACTGTACAATTTACAGTATAAAACTGTAATTTACAATCAAGGAAATCTGATTGTAAACCACTAAATTCAACAACACATACTGCTATTTAAATCTGTTATTTAAATCTGTTATTAACATACTGACAACCACCATAATAATGCAGGTGGTACAAGAGAAAGCCACATGAAGAATCAAAGCTCATCACAAGTAGCTTCACCACAAGCAGAACAGAACTATATACCAATATATAGAAGGTGCACAGAGTCATTCATGCAAACACAAAACGCCATCATGGTAACACATGCACATGTTTATTGCATTAAATAATGGAATAAACTTTCATTAAACAACAGAAGATGTAACAAAGCCCAAAAGTACATAACTGATAACAAAAATGATTAAAAAACATGATTATTTAAACAAAATACTTTCAAATGTGGAGTGTCACACAGGGAATTCTGGGAATAGCAGTTTACAGTTTTTGACTGTAAGTTATACATCGATTTGTTATTTTTACTTCTAAAAACTGTAAAATTAACAGCATTTTACTGCAAAATTACATGACAATCTTTTACAGTTTTTCCCTGTATATAGTACGGGAACATACTGTTAACCTATTACACATTTTTTTCAGTAGCGTTTTTACAAAATCTTACTGTTAAAATTACACTTAATTTTTACAGTGTACCTTTTATGGAAATGAATGTGTTACTTTCACATTACTTTTTAAATATGAGCAGGGCTTGATTGTTTTTAAATATAAGAAGTTATATTTATAGCAAATGTAAAAGCCCTTTCACACCAAAAAGTGTAATGAATAAACCTCAGGCTGAAGGAAAAGTAAATTCATGTCTGTACAGTAGAACGCAGGAGAAAGTTCAACACTCTTCATCAATAAAAAACAATGAAGAACAATTGTTAGTTTATCAAGTCATTTTTGCTTATTAGTATGGTTGAACTGGATCATCAAAGGTCAGCAGCAAACACGTTGGTTAATAAAATGAGATTAGATATATTTGTGTTGTTTAACATAATTAATTATTGCAGGTTTGCGTCATATTCTGAGTTTGCATTTCACGGTTTTAATTCATTTTGATGAATACTGAATCTGTTTTTTGCGATTGGGATGAATTAATGCACATTCACATTTAGTCTAGAACTACAGTAACAGCATGTTCACGCAGCACACACAACGTCTCTGTACTTCTGATTTCTCCAACCATGGGGACAGGAGACTTGTCAGTCAATAAAAGGGAAAAAAGTAAATGACGTTACTTTTTTGAAAAAGTAACTCAGATATGTTCTTGTAAATTAAAAAGTTATGCGTTACTTTACAAGTTACTTGAAAAAAGTAATCTGATTACGTAACTCGCGTTACTTGTAACGCGTTACCCCCAACACTGCAAATGATATGCGCCTAATAGAGCACATTTATATAGTTTAAACATTTAAACTAACATTGTGATATGCTTGAACTGTTTTAAATCTATATATTTAATTTTAGGCAAGTCGTGATGATTTGAGAAGGCAAAATTTATCAAACATAGGCTATGATAAGCTCACTGTCTGCCGCTGGCCGCTTGGTCGTTATACTTAAAAAAATATATATAAAATTAAATGTAACTAACATTTTATTTACTCCAAACGTTTTTCTAAATTAGCTTTATAAAAAACGAGACGAAATATAATCACTTTACCATTACATACTTTACCACGGGCCCCCCCCCATGTAAACATGTAACTGTTTAGGCTGTCTGTATATTATTGGAAAAATAAATAAATGAATCCTACTGCCATACTGAGTCGTTCATATTTACTTACTGTGGTTCAGAGGAATTGAAGATTGACATTCAATAAATGCTTTGGGATAAGATGTAGCCAACGCTATCTCACAGCAATTCATACATATTTTACAAGGTGGCTAATTCTTATGAATTCGTATGACCTCACTCGTATGATTTAGTAGCCTACGATTTGTCTAAACCCCAGTGACGGGTAGGTTTAGGGGCGGGGTTAGGTGTAGGTCATTCGTACAAATTCATACGAATTGGCAACTCGTAAAATACTACGATTTAGCAAAAATCGTACGAATTTGTACGAGTGAGGTCGTAAATAATTCGTATGAATTAGCCACCTCGTAAATGTAGCCTATGTACTCCAGCTCCAGAGGGCGCCTTCACGATCTTGCCGCTCATTGCAGGGTTTCTTCAAACGCTAAGTAGCACGTATGCACTTCCCAAACTAGAGCCACACATAAATGCATTTTGTGTAATTAATTGTATTTTTCTGCAGGCTTTCAGAGTTGTAGCACAAAGAAAATACACCAGTACACTATAATTGAGGGGGCAAAAGCCCTGATTAAAGAAACATCACCTTTGTCTGTGCATTTCATGGAATAGGACAGCTTTTTTATGTAGGCCTACTTCAAAAAAAATTACCAAATTGCAACAGATTATACTTTCTTAAATATAGAAAATTTTGCAATATAGCTCAAAAGTCACATTACTTTAACAATAAATATCTGTGAGGAATACAGGTGTCAAATTAATGCCACATTTCAAATAGCAACAGTTAAGCAACCTTGAAATCAACAGTGCAAGATGGAGGATATTAATGACCTACATTTGGCCCATGGCCTTTAGTTGTGGGACTGGTCTGAATGCCCGACTGCGGCAGCTGTGTAAGCGTAACTGCACAGGAACAGCTCGAGTCATCTTCACGT
This sequence comes from Ptychobarbus kaznakovi, assembly GCA_027422405.1. NCBI lineage: Eukaryota > Metazoa > Chordata > Actinopteri > Cypriniformes > Cyprinidae > Ptychobarbus > Ptychobarbus kaznakovi. The sequence goes on along the minus strand of CM049810.1, from coordinate 14,339,245 downwards.
GCCCCGGAGCTCATCCTGATGGCCCGAGGCACTGGACATGCGCTCTGACCCCTCACAGAACCACCCAGACGCTGGACATAATGCAACCTTTCATATCCATGTCTGTCTGTCTCCTGTGTGAGTATCGAATTCTTACATCCGCAGGACTGAAGTTGATTCTTTCACAAAGGATACACAGACACTCACAATAACATAGGCACATGTGTACATACACACACACACACACACACACACACACACACACACACACACACACACACACACACACACACACACACACACACACACACACACACACACACACACACACACACACACACACACACACACACACACACACACACACACACACACACACACACACACACACACACACACACACAGACACTGGCCCTCACATTCCTCTTCATGGCTACTCTAAAACACACAGGGAAACTGGCAGAAAGACATTTTTACTATCAAAACTCTTCTGACAGCAATACAGCCATGTATATTTCAACACTCAAATGCTATACACTCACTTCCAAAGGAGACCGAGTGAATGAGAAACCACATCACACAACCTAACAAGAACATTACTAGTATTTCACGTGAATTCAATCCTCTCTCTAAAAGACAGCGGCTGACCTTGAATTGGACACTTGTGGAAACAAAACCTAAACTGTTTGGAAATACTCTGCACCTAAAGCAATGGGAAGCAGATGACGATCAAAAGCAACATCAGATTAATGCTCCATTTGCTGAATGTCTTTCACACAGGGATAAAAAATGAAAGAGGAAAAGAGAAATTTTTACCCATTCAGAACAACGATACATATTTGTTATCACATTCAACAAAAACTTAATATAGAATTACAATTTGGAAGGAGAAACAAAATTAAAAAGATTTTTCTTACTTTTTTAGTAATAAAATATACTGTAAAATCAAGACAATACAGACCAAATTGTTCATTATTATCCTTAGGTTAGCCATACTCCTGTTTCTACAAAAATCAGCCCACTTGAATTGTGTAGTTTTAGATTAGATTTAAAATTAGCACTGTTAGTCCAAAATGATTGGGTAAAATGTACACTAACAACAAACGTGTTGACAAACAAAATCTTACGGCGATACAGAGGTGAACACACACACACAGACACACAACAGAGTCTATGAACTGATAATGGCACTGCGGCCCAACTGTGCTCTGGAGACTTACATCCCTGAAGCATTGCAGAAAATCTCATTTATTGAAGCGCAGCAGCAGCTGGATTTGCACTTCCGAGAGAGGGATTTTGTTACAGCTAGCGGATCTTAAGCTGGGATTCTGAGAGTTCTGGACTGCTGAGGGAGAGTGAGGAGGTTTAGCCTGTGGGCAAAGTCTACATAGCTCCAGCTCACCCACTACCCTGCACATATATCTTGAGATGGCCAGCACTCATGCAAAGACCACAGTGTAGCATTTTGAGAAAGATTCATATAATTTTGTTGAATTTTGGATTGTTTATGTTTAATTGCATGCATGGTCAACCAGCACCAAACCAGCACATTAAAATTGAAAAGTTGTTGTTTATGATCACCCAGCTGTTTCAACCTTATTCCTCATATGTTAAAAAAAGTTCAAGTTATTTTAAGTCAAAGTTATTAAAAGTTATTTAAGTTAAAACGTTTTTTTATATATTATTGTACATTTATTACAACAAGCGAATACAATATATGCATTTGGTCTTTAATTGGATGTTGCCATGAACAAGCAGTCAGAAAAGAGACCAACAACTGACTCCATTAGAATCATTTTTTCGGTTATATCCGATTCAAAACTAACCGGAAAAATGACTCCAGTGGAGTTAGTTGTTCACTCAGTAACAGCTCTGAACTGAACTCAACATGCTCAGCAGTGACTCAGTAGAAAGATTCAAAATAGTCATTTTTTATTGCGAATCAGACATCACAGCTTTCACGATGTGAATTCTTGTCTTCAGGAAATGCTGATGAAAGTGCTATCTGATTCCAGGAATTCTGAGTCCAGAATTGATCCCAAAATAATATTTCTTACTGAAAAAATAAAATATAACGTGTTACAGACAGTGACAGCTAGATTTTGGGCCACTTGTGCAAATTTTGAGGCTCCCTTAAAATCATGGTCAGTGAGCCTATACTGAAAGTTAAAATTGGGTACGAAACAAATATTTTTTTTTCATGAAGGCTTAGTTTAATTCCTTTAAAGGGATAGTTCACCCAAAAATAAAACTTTTGTCATCATTTACTCACCCTCATGTCATTCCAAACCTGTATGAGTTTCTTTCTTATATTGAACATAAAATAAGATATTTTGAAGAATGCTGGTGATCAAACAGTTGATGGTTGATTTACATAGTATTTCTTTTCCATAGAAGTGAATGAGGAGGTTTGGTTCTTCAAAATTCTTCAAAATAACTTATTTTGTGTTCAACATAAGATAGAAACTTATACAGGTTTGGAATGATACGGGGGTGAGTAAATGATGACAACATTTTCATTTTTGGGTGAACTATTACTTTAAATTGTTTATTTGTAATAAGTACTACAGTTTGTACAAAAAATTCAGATTTTCAAAACAGACAAATTATGCTGATTAAAACTTGATTAGACAAAGTTAATTAACTCATCAGAGCAAGGGCCTCCAACTGCACTACTTTATTTTTTCAATGTAATATGCGATAGCCAAATGCCATGCTTTGAATTCTCAATGTCTTGGATATGAGTGCCGCATCTTTAAAATGCAAGTTAAAGTAAGTGCAGCTTTAAAAATATGTCTAGTGGCCCTGTATTTATTTGTTTTAAGCTGGTGAACAATTGATGTCTGGATGACCTTTTCTTGGATAAAGAGTCAAATATCATATTCGCTCGACACAATTTCCAAGGTCTCGCAGTTGGAATGGAATACACTCACGCAGATAGCTATACAGATGTTAGGCTCCCCCAGTAATGAAAATGTTAAGAGAAAATACTTTTGTGTATAGTTAGACACATATGCATGTCAAGGTAATGTCCCCACTAGAAGAGTCCTGGCTGTGACCCCTTCATGGCCAAGCACCCCCCAGACCGCGGCCCCCAGGCCCCTGTCTCCAAATGCTGTATCAGGCCTGCAGGACAGCTGTCCTTCTCCCCTCCGCCTCAAAATCTCTCTCCCTAGTGCTTTCAAAAGCTCCCTGTGTCACCAGACTGATTAAAACAAACACCGCTCATATTTTGGTATCTAATCCAATTGTGCTCTTTTTCTTCAAACTGAGCCTGCAGTGCGTGGGGTATTGGGTGTCTGGGACCCCCGTGAGCCCCCCTCTTCTGTGGCAGGACTTCAATTTCAAACACTCTGGGACATCACATAGGGGGAGCCAAGCGTAAATAAAGACTTACTGCGGCTCTTTTGAAACATCCAGGTATAAGTGGAAATATTTACCTTATTTTCCTGTGTAACTTTATTTGACTTTGATGGCTTAAAATAGTGACCGGCATTTGTAGTGAGATTGTGTTTGTGTTCGCAGTATTTGTAGCCATCGGCTGGTATGGGGATAAAAGGAAGGCCTCTCTCGGGGGTGACCCTTGGTTATGTGGCCGTCTGCTATAGGGGTGGATTGCGAGACTTACCCCATGTTTATTGTTTTATTAAAAGGGGCATGTTGAGCTTGTGGGGTCAAGACTTTTCCTGATACCCTGACTTAAAGTAGTAGACTTGTGTATGCATAGGCCTGAGCGCAAGGTCCACATGCAGACATAATTACAGATACGGGACTCAACATGTGGTCGCTTTGTTTACCATTTGTAGTGAAATCTCACAATCAAAAACGTTCAGCTTGAGAGCTCATCTCCCCTTGGCACTGGTTCTTGTTCAAATGAGTCTTCCTCAACATGGTTCAGCCCTCGAAAGTTGCCAGGTTATGACAAGAGCATTCTAGCCTTCGACTCCCCTCCCTCCGCCAAAAGATAAACACATGGAGACTTAAGCTGTAACCAGAGCCGTTCTGAGAATTCATTCAAGGGTCAGCAGCACACAGTGCTTTCAGATAACATCCTCATCTCAAATATGTGGCCTTAGTGGCTCCTTTAGGTTCATTATTGGTGCAGTGCTCCGCATTTGACTCCGTAGGAACTGTGGTTAGATGATCATAATTAAGATGATCACAAACAGTAACAACTGGTATTATCTATACTTGCAGTGTAGCATCTGCTGAGATCAGCAACATCAACTTAAAAAATTGCAAATAGACAGTACAGTTCATTAGATCATAAATCAGGACTTTGGTAATGAATCAACGGAAATCAAGCTTGACGTTTTTAGCACCATCTAGTGGATGAAATACTGCTGTCTCATTATGAGTGATGACATTTCCTGTATTGCGGACCCTTTCTAGCTTTTTAAAATTTAGTATTTTATTCTTTGGTAAAAGCACTTATATATATATTCTGATATGTTTTAGTTGCATATATTTATTTAGGCACCATTAGACCTGAAAAATGAGTTTGATTCTTCTAAGAACAGAGTGCAAAGACTTTTAAGCTGCTCTAAGTTTATTTACTGGATTGTAAGAGGAATTTAAAACCACTCTTGACTCTTCATATTCCAGTGTGAAGCATACATGTGTTATTCAAAGGAAGCTCACGAATCATCAAGGACTGTGTGCCCACCCCACACACAAGCCGGTTCGGCCGTCTGGCAGATGGTACTGGAGCACTGAGTCACAGACAACAAAATTCACTTAATGCATTATAACACCTTTACCTCATTGATTTATCCTGTTCTCTTCACCTTACTGAATGATTCTCTCTCTCTCTCTCTCTCTCTCTCTCTCTCTCTCTCTCTCACACACACACACACACACACACACACACACACACACACACACACACACACACACACACACACACACACACACACACACACACACACACACACACACACACACACACACACACACACACACACACACACACACACACACACACACACACACACACACACACACACACACACACACACACACACACACACACACACACACACACACACACACAGTCAGTAAGATTTTTGTAAAGAAATTAATACTTTTATTCAGCAAGGATGCATTAAATTGATCAAAAATGACATTAATGACTTTTACATTGTTACACTGAACCTTCTTTTTTATAAAAGAATCGTGAAAAATATTATTCTGGTTTCCACAAAAATTTTAAGCAGCACAGCTGTTTTGATAATAATGATAAATGTTACTTGAGCATCAAATAAGCATAGAATGATTTCTGAAGGATCATGTGACTAAAGACTGTAATAATGGCTGCTGAAAATTCAGCTTTGCCATCACAGGAATAAATTACATTTTAGAAATATTTTAAAATAAACACCATTATTTTAAATTGAAATACAATTTCACAATAATACTGCTTTTACTGTTTTTAGATCAAATAAATGCAGCTTTGATAACCATAAGATACTTCTCTCAAAAAACAAAAAACATTGAACAAATCTTACAGACCCCAAATGTTTGAATAGTAGTTTATACATTCTACATGATGCTTATTCAGTTTAATTCAGTCACTTCACATTTAGAGCAAAACAACCACTTCTGAGAGTGTCAGTCTGAGAGGCTACCTAGTTTTCCACTAAATAGCTCATTTAAAACATATTAAACAAACTAAAACATTCCCAGGTCTCTGAAGTAACTTTCATCATTATTTGCTTTTGGCAAACCTGATGTATAGCTTGTCATCCAGCATGATGTCTTAAGAGCCAGGAAAATCACACAAAATGCACCGCCAGGCCTATTTATGATATATGGCCCATTACCTTGGACTCCTTTACGGTAATCATGCAATTTTTTTTTGTTGCATCCATTGGGCCAAAGCGCAGAACTGACCTTAATATGCAACTTCAAACAGCAAGTAAAGAGCACTGGACCCAAGAAATACAGCCATAATCATTCCCTGTAACGACCCCGCTGCTTGAAGTTTGAGACCTGACCGAGAGAAGCCCACAACTGTATATCAACTGTGCAGACTGTAGAGTTACAGCCCCTTCCAGCACTTTCGGCGCTGAAGCCAAGGTTGTTTATGGCTACAACAGTGCAACATTACCTGTTTTCATACATACGGCAGCTGGAAAAGTCTAATGTAAAAAAAGATGACCAATCTCCTGTTCTACATCTGCTGTAAAGTCATCTTCTCCGAAACAACTCCACTTCATTAAATTCCACTTCTACCAGCTTTATTTTGCAATTAAATGCACTGATAAGCACTGAACCATGTAGTGGCCTGACTGGTGTATAAAGTAATTATGTTATGTTAAGTAGGTTATGTTAACACGGATCATTACAGGCAGCATCAAATCTTTGGCTTTTCTTTGGCTTCATACTATATGGCCGTGTGTGGCGGGCTTGTTCATGTAGACAGTATTCATGTCTTTATCTGATGGAGAGGAGCACAGAATCAATAAAGCAATGGAGCATGAAGACAGGCGGGCAGAGAGAGGAGACATAATACTGCCCACACCAGAGCGGCTCTGGCACACTCATTTGTCACCACTGTATTTGTGGAAAGAAAGATATAGAGACAGAAAGAGGCAAAAATCACACAATATGGGACAATATATTGATTGTAAAATGCACCTGTATATTAAGTCATATTTTAGCATAGCAGATTAGAATAAAAATATATTTTTACTATTTTAATTTCCTTTTTGTAGAAATAATCACAATCGTGGTGTATTTATTTTCCATAAGTCTGGTGTTCATCTGTCATAAGACAAGCCATCATTCTGAAACCTAATTTACATCAGTGTGTGATCATCTAAAGAGCCCTTTACTCTGCATGGACGCAGAGGAGGATGGGAGTTCTTTCGTCTGCAGTGTTTGTCCTCAAAAGTGCTGAAAGAGCCGGAGTAAATATCCAACATACTTCTCACTGTATGTGTGGTGTCTGGGGTAATAAAATATTACTTTCTGAATGATTTTGATTGATTTATTATTTTATCCTCATACCGTATCTAATGTTAAAGAAAGCATACACCCATTTTTATTTTTATTTATTTAATTTATATATTATTTATATAGATGATGCCATTTTTATTATATAAACAATATTGATTAAAATGCAAAAGTAAAATGCTAAAAATAAAGATTTATTATTATTATTATTATTAAAGCAGTAGTACCATAAGCACATATCAGCTTTTGATAGAAGAGCCAGGGACAAAGCAGGACCTCTGGGTCAAAAAAAGAAAGAAAAAAGCTGAGAACTACTTTTCTAAACTGTCTTGTGCATATTTATAGGCTGTAACCTTGTCTGTAAATACTTAGTGTTTAAAACTGCTGAATGTTTCCATTAAGCTTTGCCCTGCAAAGACAACGTGACAATGACTGATTTTGGCTAGAATTTTAGCCACAAGAGGGTGCTGAACGCTCACACGGTTTCACTGTACTGATGCATGATGGGTAAGAGGTCATTTGACGCTTTTTCCTAGACCCAACACACTACATTTATAGTTTTTTTTTCAACTCCTTACACTCATTTTCAAAACTGTACACACAAATCCAAGAACTGCACACACAAAATTCAAACTGCTTCACATCTCTTGCTAAATGATGCACTGCATTCAAATATCACAAACACATCTCAAAAGCAAACATTTGCAAACACCTTTGCCATAATATCCATTCCTGTAAGATTGTTTGTGTGTTACATGGAGAATTGTGTGTTGTGTTTTATGAAATTGAAAACTGAGTCAAAGGCTTAGTGCATGGTTTTGTAGATTTGCTGTGTGGTTTGAGTGTCAGGTTTCAGAAATTGTGTGACAAGTAAAGATTTTGTGTAAGCAAAAATCTAAAATCCTACAATAGAATAGAATTGTCTTAGCTAGCGCTGGTTTTTGAAGGCTATATGGAAATGGTTTCTGTTGTTTCTAAGTGCCTCATTCCATTAGTGCTGTTTTAATATTGTGATAATGATCCATTATAATGATAATGGAGCTTTATATTTGTGAGGAATGATAGTATTAGAGTATTACGTAATTATAAGCAATTGTCTCAGGCATTTGCTGTCTTTATGCAAATGAGATTCCTAGACCATACAGGCAATTATCTGTCTCACCTGCAGCATATGTCTTGTTCTTTACTGGGTAAACAGGGTACATGGGGCTAAAACAACATCAGCAACAAAACCGGCTCAATTCTGAACCAAACCTATAATCTTATACACAGCCATTTTAGTTTAGTTAGTTTACTGCTGTTTTTTTCCACACAACTTTTTACTTCACAAAATTTTAACTCATAAACTGGAGTTGTGTGGATTATTGTGATGTTTGGACTCTCATTCTGATGGCACCCATTCACTGCAGAGGATCCACCGGTGAGCAAGTGATGAATGCTACATTTCTCCAAATCTGTTCCAATGAAGAAACTAACTAAAGAAAAGTTTCTACAAATTGTAATTTTTGGGTGCCTTTAAAAAGTCTAAATGCTTGGTGTATTCACACAGAAAAATATTGTATTAAAGGATATTTATTTTAAAAACAATATGTGATATTTTTGCAGGATGTCAAACAGAAGTCAAAACACAATGCACACAACTGACATGGTCTCAATCTGAGCAAAAAACACATGTATAACATCCAGGAGTTGGCTGTTTGCTGTTAGATGCTTTGCTCATTTATCAAAAGGCCTCCCCATGTGTAAAAACCTCTCAGTCATTAAGCTGATGGACGACCACGTGGGGCTTTAGGTTGCAGATTATGAGTGAACTGTGCTGAAGAGTATTCCCTCTAATGGAAATTGCAGTCGTGATGTGCACTTACACACGTAAAATTTGAGTCAATATGCTCTTGTACCATGTCTTGTTCTAATTTATGTGGCATCAAAATGTGACACATGCAACAACAAAAAAACACTAGGATTTGGCTTTATAGACAAATACTTGACTGAGGGAAATTATTCATGCAGCTTTGGAGAATGTGCATCTGATTAATTGCACAATGGGTCATCAAACACAATATTAAATCCAGCTTCTGACTCATCGAGATGCTCTGCTCCACTGTTCATTTAAGCATCGTGACAAAAATAGACCTGCGTTATATATGTACTTTTTCTAAATAAATTCATAAGGGTTCCAGCTGAACAGTTCATAATAATAACTGCATCCGTTAGATTGGAGCCTCACATAAGCAAGACACGCTCGTATCACTACACCGAGTGACATCTCCCAGACTCTAGAGGGCCATCTGTTGGGTTCTCACACCTCCTTCTATCTCTGTAATGAGGGCTTAGCAGTGGCTTTAACCCTCTCCCATCTCTGCCATCTAGTGCTTTATATAACAGAGACATATTAAATAATGACTAAAGCAGAGATGGCTGGCTGACCATTAATGCGCGTTAGGATTATTATGTGTGCTTTTTCTGGACACTTCGCTCTATTAGGCCATTGTAGGACTGGTTGGTGCACACATAGTCATTAATTAAATCAGTTATTGTGACAGTCTAATACTATTGTTATCATCACAGTGTTATAATCACCAAGAGCCTGAAATATTTCCATGATAAGGTTTAAATGCAAAGAAAAAAAGGACAGTGATGTGTTTTTTCGCCCCAATATTCAGATTCTTCTTTCTATCCTATTTTAATAATCTCATCCTTCCATTGGAGAAATTAAACATGTCTTTAAATAAATCTTGAAAAGTTCATGTTGTGGATTAAATATGTCAGCCCTCTTTCCCAAATGAACATGCAGAACATCAGTAAGAACACGTATAGAACAGGAAGTGATCCTAAAGACTAACACTATTGTTGTATATAATATAAATATAAGGCTTCTCCCTTTCATTTTACTGTAAGACGTGTTTGCCTTCATTCTGATTTGTATTCTCTGTAGTTTTTAATCCTGATACATTATAATTTCACAATTTCTTTGAAGACAACTTGCCTTTTTTTCATGCTAAGTATACTACAAATACGTGTACATATTTATGTGCTTATTAAAAATGCCCTGCAACTGTACTTTTAGTATACTAAACTGGTATACTTAAAGTCTGCTAAATTGAAACAACTAATTTTGTACTTAATCCACTTTAATTGTGCGGAAATGCTGCTAAAGTCCAACTAAAGATATACTTAAGTATGCTTGAATGTGCTAAAGTGGAACTATTGCAAGTATACTTCAGGTACACTTTAAATATCTTGCATTTAAAGACCGATATTACTCAAAGATCATACAATCATCATCAATAGTGACATAAAAACACATTTTAGGCTTACTATTAAGTAATGTGCATTGTGCGTTGTGGACAAGTAGTACTCAAATAAAGTTTAATCATTTTTATATCATCAAGCGACATGTCAATAAATATGTTAACAGATTTGAACTACTTAGTATGAAATATATTTTAAACATATTTCTTTTTAAATAGGGAAATGGCAATGTCACAATTCATCCCAACCCATGTAAGGATAAGGATAATGCACAATTTTTACCACTTTAAGAGCACATGGAAATCTCCAGTTCAGTCCAATGGGATGTTCTTCAAAGCTTGTCTGATTTAGCAACAGCAACCAAGGGAGGCGGAGCTTAGAAAAGACTGGATTCTTTTTTGGTGATGCCAGCAACATAGAAATCTCAAACTACACTTTAATATTACATGTACTTTTACCTTTTGTCAACGTGATTTATAGTACACAAAATGCTGGGAACATGTTTATCTAAAACATTATAGACTATAAGAAAAAGAAAGACGTAAAACCAATTCTATAATCCTGGCATCTTATTGTAAGTCTTACAGGAAGTGAGTTGGAGTCAAAACACACAAAAAATATCAAAACCATTTAAATCAAAGTTCAAATCAAAATGTCATTTTTTTATGGATTCTGTCTTTATGGATTAAGCAGTGCTGAAGGATGCATTAAAATTCTTGGCAGCAGAAAGCTTGCAGTTTCTCTGTTAACAGTGTTGAGAAAATGTCTATTTCCTGCAGCCTTTAGAATACAAATGAAAGATAAATTTAGTGTTTTATCTCTCACTCTCATATCTTGCTTAACAAATGTCTAATCCTTTCATGTTATAGGCTATCAGTGATTCAGAAAGCACAGTGCTAGCTTTATATAATGCAGTGTGTGGGTTTTTCACTGAAAATGATTGTATTCATCCAATCCATCATCAGCCTATCATCTTCAGTTCTGGCATTTGATGAGTAACAACGCACAATTAATACAATGCATTAGATTGTTGGAAAATAATCAAAAAATACACAATGCATACTAAATTTTAATCCAGGTTAATATAAATAGTATATATATATGTGTGTGTGTGTGTGTGTGTGTGTGTGTGTGTGTGTGTGTGTGTGTGTGTGTGTGTGTGTGTGTGTGTGTGTGTGTGTGTGTGTGTGTGTGTGTGTGTGTGTGTGTGTGTGTGTGTGTGTGTGTGTGTGTGTTTCCTGTATCTTCTTATATATTTTATATATTATTACATACTATGTATTATCAGTATTCGCTTCATCTATACGGAAAGCGAGCCTCTCACTGACAGGTTGTGATACAGATGGTGTTGTGCCTTACCATCATGCAATTCCAACCTCCCATGTCTATCATTTTCTATTTCTTTCCAATGAAATGACAACCCCACCGATACTAAAACACACATACATGACTGTTTATTATCCTTATGACTACTTCTGATATCAGTGCGCCTTTTAATCATTTCTTTTTTGCCCCCAGTTGTCATGACATTCTGTAAATACACGTATGTCAAAGCGCATATCTAACTGGAATCAAGCCTAAACCAAAAGCATCCCTGTAGCTTCAACTTTGGCACGGACAATATCTGTATCGCCATCCTGTTTATGATACGTAATGCTGCAGCAGGAGATTATGACGTAAGCCGGCCCTTAACAGCAGGCTGTTTATAGTGCTCAGATCAGCTTCAGGCTGAAATATGCATTCAGGCTGAAGTATGTGTAACACACACCCTGATTCATGACACCTGAATTACAGCTGTATCTCAGTCATGTCCCTTGTCGTCTTCACTCTGATTAAGGTCATTAGCCGTCAGTCATACAGCGATTGGTCTGTTTTCTGCTCCTGAAGGGACTGATCATACATCATTAATGATTTGTTCCATGTTAATGTATAAGTCTGACTTCACTACAGGAGAAAAGGATGTGGTGTGTATACACAATCAGGCAATTACTTTCCCAAGCCTCTGAGTGACAGACTCTAAAGGACTAGTACTGTGCTCATGTCGAAGGGTACAGAAAGTAGTAAGACACCATGGCCCATTAAATCTGAGACCTGGGAGTAGTTAAATCCTGAATCATTACAAAGAGTGTTTTGAATAAATAACAAAGTATACCAGATTATGCGCTGGTTTGCCTATAATAAGCTTTGCTTCTTGTTGTTTCAGGCTTTATTCATCCGTGCTTGGTAATGTTTACAAGTCAAGCACGTGAGCACAGACACGGTGACAAAAAGGGACAGCTCTTTTTTGGATCACACTGGTGCTGACAAATGCCCGACAGACTGGCAGCACTGCAAAATCACACTCTTACCGCTGAGTATTTGGCTAGAGATTTGGAAGCTTTCTTTTGCAGTTGTGGGAGTTTGTTTAGAGGCTTTTCTGTAGAAATGTCTTGCCATATGTTCTAATGGTTGGAAATATCAGTACACCCTTTATTAGCATTGCTGGCAAAACATCCATGGGACCAGGTACTGCTCAGGTACAAGGGCCTTTAGTGGAAATCATTTATTTTAGATTTTTTAATGTTCTTCACATTAAGAACAAAATGGCTCTTTTAAGAACTTTTTCACTGAAAGGTTTTTTGGGAAACAAAAATGGTTCTTATATTTGCAGTTTTGTGTATAGGCCATATTTAATAGTGTGTATACAATCATCAATGTTTGCAATGTGATCATGCCCCATTGACTATTATAATACAGATAGCACATTTTTCAAAATATCTTCTTTTCTGTTCCACAAACAAAAGCCAGCCATACGAGTTTGGAACAACATGGGGGTGAGTAAATGAGGACAGAATAATTCAGCCATCTTTCACTAATAATCTTAATTTCTGACATTGCTGTCTAAATATTATTTGCAGTACAAGCTTGCTGTGTTGTAGTCTGTCATGTGACACACAAAAACCAAAGCCATTTGCTGCTACCAATGACAAATCCAATGCTTTCCTATGAATCTACTTCTGCATTTCATGAAAAAAAGAAAATAATACGAGGGTGAATAAAAGTGTTTTCATTCATCGGTGAATAGTTCCTTAAGGATCAATTTGATAGCGCACACCCTACTAGATTTGTTTAATAACTGCACTTTTCCACTTGCTCTCTCTCTCTCTACTATCCCCACTGTGTCATAATTTCCCCAGATAAAATGCCCCGTGCGGCCATGTTGTAAATCCAAGCCTTGCTGCATGCCCCATTAGGCCAGTGATAAATATCCCCTCCGCCAGCTTCCCGAAGCCTGTGCATGCAAATGAGCCTGTGGACACAGTGTGAAGTCTTATCAACTCCGAGGCTGGATGTGGAGTTCATGGACGTCTGAGTGACACTTTTTAGAAGACTCATTAAAATAATTAAAAAAATACCTCCTTTTCCTTCTGTAGTTTTTATAGAATCAAATGGTGCTTTCTGTACTGTTGGAATCTGGCATAATGCATCAGGCTAGCGTGTGTGCGTCAGTGGAGAGCATCCACACTTCACTCAAGGTCACAGTGACGCCAGCAAGTTCTCAATAATTGAAGACTCTCTCTGGGACCACTGTAACAGCCTCACAGTATGCCACTGATGTTATACTCTTACTTTACCTAAATGTATTCTGTGATATGCTACTATTTTATTTTGTAAATATCATATACTATTATAGTGTTTACTAATATTTAGAGTTTGCCTTTTTTAATTGTATTTTTAGTTTTCATTTGAATTTTAGTTTTAGTAATGTTGTCATGTGCTTTTGCCATTTATTATTTTTTTTTATAAATATATTTCTTTATATATATATTTATTTTTTGTTTCAGTTTAGTTTTAGTGTTTTAGCACTTCAGCATCAGCTTATTTTGTTTCAGTTAGATGCCAATGTTAAAAAAAATTTTTTTTAATTCTCATATATACATATAATAATAATATATATCTATATTTATTTTTTTCATTTCAGGTTTTTAAATTTTAGCTTCATTTCAGTTAAAACAATAACTGTTTAATACTGTTAAATAGTTTTAGTTTCAGTTAACATTAACACAGTTTCAAGTTCAGTTTTAATATTTTAGCACTTCGATGTAAACTTATTTTGTTTCAGTTAGTTCAAGTTTTTCAATTTAGGTCCCAATACTTAATTTAACAGAAACTCAGAAGTATTCATATTTGGGTAAAACTTTTTTTTCTTGTTACATGTACTCTTACATGCACTTTCTATAGTAATGACAATAAATTACACATAATTACATAAAACTAACCCTCAACCAAACTCTCATCCTAACCATATAGTAAGTAAATGTATAATTAAATAATATTACTAATTACTTAAATGTACAACTGCACTGTAACAAAGACTCCATAAAATAACCCATATTTGATATAATTGCAGGTACAGTGTATGCAACATTTCCATAGTCCTCCATATTAACATTGCTTGTACATTCAGATGCTGTGTTTTCATAAATTTGGGATTGTAGCTTGTAATGCTAGTTATTTATCTTGTGCCAGCAGGGATTTGATGGTTATGGGTGAATAAAACACTGGTGTTGTGGTTAATGATGTGTACAGTGTTTGTGTGAAGTAGAAGTCTAAGGTCAGGTGACGCGTGCAGCGTGTGATTTCAGATGTCAAGCAGGCAGACATCCCTTTTGCAATAATCTGACATGCGTGTGCCACCATGCCCCATTCATGCCACCAGAACATAATCCTAAGCACACACATATACACGCAGCCAATGACTCAGAATCATATGATCTGCTGTTGCCATAGCAACAGATCCCAGCAGTTGGCCCTGGCAAGGTGAGTCACATGATAAGGGTGAGGAGCTCTCTGTGCTCCATCATAGAGAACTAGAGCCTCGTGATTCTCTCTCACACACACACACACACACACACACTCGCTCGCTGCAGGGCTGAGGATGCTCCAGCATGCCCAGAGCTATATACAGGCTTTAACACATGCAGGGAGGGAACTGCTGGATAGTTCAATCCTATTTTTAGCTGTGTTTGTGCACGTCTGCAAGCAGCATCCCGATGTCTTAGACATCTGTGGAAAGGGAGATGCTCAAATCCTCATTGTGCCTTACTAGCATTTACCTAGAGGATGTACACGTCTGATGGTAGTCACGTGGATTATGACAAGACCCACACCGAATGTACGCCCATCTGTAGATTTCCACAGAAGTGTTTATTAACCCTTTATCATTCAACCCTAAAATATTTTGAAACGTATGAATTTGTATTGAATATATAAAACTCATAAGGTTGAGATGTCTGTCTACCATTAGGTTGAAATATTAAATCTTTCTTTAAATTTGCAGAACATTTTCAAAAACTGTTTTTTTTAAATACCCAGACGTTTAACTTTGTTAGTAGGTTTTAGATACATTTCATAATTATCAGGATCCACACAAAACAAAATGTATTCAACAGAACAGAAATAGACTGTATATACTGATATGTTGTGGTCAATATAATATGCATGCTATTCATTTCTTGTGATTTTAATTTATTTTCAAGGCCCGTTCACACCAATAATAACTATAAAGATAACTTAAAACTATAACTATAAACAAAAAAAGTATATGTCACTATTAAAAGCTATAAAACTGTAACTATAAATGCTTGAGCTATTTAAAACATGGATTCTGATTGGCTTTCAATGTTTTTATTGTTTATTTATTGTATATATCATTATAGTTACAAGACTGTATTCAGGAACAAAGCCTTAATACATTTTCAATAAATTCATTAAACATTACAATAAACCCAATTAATTTTGAAATTCTAAATGTTTTGCTCAACTGAAACTACAACACAGATCTTTCAAGCTTTGTTCATTTTTATCCAATGAATTACAAGTTTATAGTCATTCTGCTTCGGAGCTTTCTGATATAAAGTGTTTTTTTATGATATTCAAAGTAAATTCATTAATCACGCTTGCAGCGTTCAATAAACACACAGTCCTTTTTAATGATCAATTTCACAGATATTCCAATAAATGTTGTCCGGAAAATTCTCATCAGTGCAGAAAATGTGGACATTTAACACAGCTGGAGTTTCATCCGGCCTCTAAAAAGTCTCTTTGGTGTGAGACATTCGCTTCTCTGGGCCACATCTGCAGATGTGAGTCAAACACGCACTCACACATAAACAAACACATATCCGGATTATGTGTTACCTGTTTGTTGTTCCAGGCTCAAAACAGTAGCCGCAGATGATCAGCTCTGCCTGGGCACTGATCCCCACACAGGGGACTAAACATTCAGAGACCGGTCTCTGTAAAACATGGACCAAGAACGTTCATTAGGATGCAAATCTCAGACAAAAGTAACAGACATTTCATTAAACGGATGCATTTTAAATCACTCTTTATCTTTACAGTAATGCAGACGTGTGATTAATGGGACGGCTTTAAAAAACATCTGCTGAAGACATTAATCAGCAATCTGCGACATCCATCTCAATTCAGGCAGCAAAACTGAAAAGAAACTCAATTTAGCCAGACCAGCCAGAACCAAGGACAGTATAAATCCTCACATGTCAAGAAGAAGAATGAGCTAGACACAATCAGATGTGTGCAAAGAAATAGCCTTTCTGATAGCAGACAGTTTCTTTTCTGGGAGAAGAAAAAGCATCAATAAAGCTCCAGATTTTAGCCAGTGTCGTCTCTCACTGCTTTTATTGGTTCATAGTGGAGTTTATTGATTAAAATGTGGGAAACAACCGTATCTAGAAATAAATAAGACATAACTTGACTTCTTTGGACACATATGGACAGCATTGTGCATTGGAAAGTTAGTAGGTAAGAAATTACTTTGCAATCGCCAAAAGGTATTTCATCAGAAATGGACGGGATGGGGTGCGTAGGCCTACATTTCGCGTCTGCTGACGTAGGAGCGCGTTCGTGACTCATGCGTACACCTATAGTAATATGCTCTCTGCCAATCGTGTAAGGAGAAATAAGTTGCGCTTTGAATTTTAACCACTGGAAGACAAATCAAGGAGTGGGTTGGTTAGAAGTGTTGTCGCGGACAACGCCCACAGATGTGTCAGCGTGACCCTAAAGTTACTATTTTTGGCTGATAGAGAATACACAATAGTGCGCGGTGGTCTTTGCGTCAGGCAGCGCGCTCATTCACTCTGCGCATTTCTGGACAGATTCAGTCGTGAGCGCGGAAACGGCACATCAATGTCTCAACGAGGTATCAAACTGATTCTTCAGGTTATTATCACTCCTTGAGACCTACACGAGCACATTCGCATCAGATTCTCACTCTTCGACATCCAGTTAGGTGAGTGTTCTTGGATTCGCTTCATTTAGTAGCCTACCCGTCGTGAGTAAAGATGCTAGAGATTTTTCATCGATGATTGCGTTGTGCTAACTTGTTTGGTATTCCAGTCAAGTATGAAGCGTTATATCACGCTGCACGCAGTTCATGTCGATAATTCACGGCAGCAGTTTCCGGTCAGTTGTTTGTTATTTCCGAGGTTTCTCGTGTCATCTGAGGCGAGTCAGTTTTATGTCAACCTGACACAAATATTTGACCTTGAGGATGCTGCGCGGCGCGTGGTCCCCTTTACATACATGACAACATTACGTGTTTTGGGTCCACGTGTTTGTGTTTTTAAACTATCGTAAGCGTATTGCTCGTGTCGATTAGTGTTGAAAGATCCGTGAATGAGGGAGGGTATAGGTGAACGCTATCATTGTCCGTGACTGCAGTCATGCGCATGCATCCTCAGGTGATGCTTGAGCTGTCGAGGAGTTACTCCCAAATGAAAACTTGACAAAGAGGCACGTGATTTATTTAATCACACTACTTTTTCATTTGTGTATAAAGTAAACTAATTATGTGTGAAAAGTGTAAAATTGTGAAAAATGTTACAGTATGGAAGCTTACATCCAGACTAACTGTAAAGGGTAGTTGACGCAGTTCACTGACCTTCAGGGGGTCGACTAATTATTTCCAGACCATTAGGCTGAGGTTTGTTTCACGCAAATAAATTGTCTTTTTGTTAGTGAACAATCAATCATCTTAAAAATGTCTTAAACAAAACAAAACGTTTTTTTTCTTGTGATATAATTAATAATCTGTCAAATGATTAATAATGACAGGAGTTATGTTTTGTTGTTGTAGGCCTAGGTCCAATTAATACTACTGATACTACTATATAAGCTTCTCATGAAATGAATGCTGTAGTGCAAAGCCAAAAACCAAATGCAATCATAAGATTAATTTGAATAAATCATAGTAATAGTCTATTTCAGCTTCAGTTATAAACTTCAACAGCCAACAGAATACTCATCAGGAAAAACTCATCTCTTGCATCCCAGATTTGATCTTTTCATTTTCATGTTCTTGAAATTCAACGTTGGTCATTATGGAAATATTTAAAAACACAGTTGAAATATAGGCCTGTACATACATTTTAAAATTAATACATATGTTAAAAAACCTTGTTTTTTATTTGGGAGGTATAATAAATGAAAGAATTAGCATCATACTGTTTTAAATAGCTTTAGATGGAATACACCAAATTACATGTTCATTTCCCAAATGTCTTTTTTGTCAACTGCCCAAATTAGAGGCTACTGGTCTTCATAATCTCTACCACCAGTTTGTTTTTCCTTAACATTCTGTTGTGGCATTGTAGGAGCCAAAACCTTTATATAGGCCTATTCACGTAACGGATTATTGTAGTACAATATTGCAGTACAATTATTGTAGTACTACTCTTCTAGAAGATGAGAGATTGACATTGCAGTCATACACATGGCTGTCCTCACAATTCCCATGATTCAATTGCTGCAGTCACAACATGCACTTGCCATCATCCCTGTATCATATCAATGCGTGCTCTTTTTTGATATCGAGAGATTGCTTGCTGAATATGAACTCTTATTTTCGTGACTCATTATGTGTATTTCAAGGATTTGACTAAATTTGGTTCATGTGCCCTCTCAAGCACTGGATAGATGAGCCGTCACTTATTGTTCTGATACAGAGAGCATTGGGGTTCACAGGAAGCAGAGATGTGAGAATTGCATCAAGCTCTATTGCCTAGCAACCCGGTCAGATAAAATGTGTGAATTTTACATTATTACGTGCAGTTGAATGAACAGGATATTTAGCTATACAGACCATTATTACTAAGAGACGCCATGCTGTTGGTAGGCTCTGATCGGCACCATGATTTATACTCATGAAATAAATAGTAAAAAGCTATTTACCATCAGGAAGGGGTTTAGGTTTGGGTGTGTTTGTTTGAATTCCTCAGCATCAGCTGACCAAGCACATTAACTGCATTATGAGTGATCAGCGCCCGTTTGTTTCATGCACAGCAAAATGAGACACACTGTGAGCAGCATTCCTCAGGTTTGCTTTCTACTGAAATATAATCCCTTCCATAATAATAATGACGTAGAACTGACTGGCTTGCTGCCCGGACAGGCTGTTTTGGACCTGAACACTGTGCAAAATTTCACAGTGGGTGAAACTCAGCATGAGATGGTCCTTTGATGGTCTATCATCTCTGACCATGTCACAAAAACAATGCACTTGCTATTATTTCAAACCTAAACTTAGTTTAATTTCTCCTCATATGGTTCCTAGGGGCAGATTTGTGCCTTTTTGGAATGCGGTTAGTAGGTTGTCATGGGTGGTAGGTGGGCATGGCCAAGCAACATAGTAACGTTTTGTGTCCTCTTGTATTTGAGATAAGCTGTATAGATTTTTTTCAGTGCCTCAGGCTGCTTCTCATTACCAAAGATAAACAAAGGTGGGAAGAGCAAAGATGTTGCCACATTCCCTAATCATTCAGGAGATAAAAAATAATAAATAAAACTCATTTTAAAGCACTAGTTTAGTGCAGTTTTGCACAGTCAGACCTACGTATGTTTTAAGTTAATGCATTTAGTTACTTTTTAAAGAAGCAAAGTATTGTGTAAGCGTTGAGTTTCCAAGTTAATTTGGATGACACATGTAGCAGAATATATGTGCATAGTACTGTATATAAAGATAAGTGAGAGGTTGATTTTAGCAAAGATGCCCACACATATTGGGTCTCATTTATCAATCTAATGTAGAAATGAGCGCAGATCAACTTACGACAGAGTTCCCGTGTGATTTAGGAAACAGTCGTATGCCGCCAATCCCATCGTATGAAAGATCGTACATTGATAAATGTGGCGGCTGAAAACAATCGTCATTTGAATATCACGCCCCTAAAAACACCCCGGTTTAGAAGCCACGCCCCTAGAGTTTACGACACGGAGATACGAAACCCGGCCAAAAAAAAGGAAGTAATCTCATGAAAGAGAAATTGATCTTACTCTAAAACACCCTTTAACCGTATAATTGCAACCAATGGCATTTATTTATATGTATATTAAAAAACAGTAAATATTACGAAACATTTATAAACATTATTAACACTATATAGAATCTTTAGTTCTCTTTAATCCACAACAAACCCTTTAAATGTAACGGTATTACAGAACAAGAATGAAAAAATGAGTAGCTATAAAATTAAATAAAAATATATTAAACTATGAACAAGTAAAACGCAAATTGGACTATAGTGGCATTCATTATAAAGAGAAGCCTACAACGTCAAGCTAAAATGAAACGAAACTAAACAGCATTGGGCTCACAAGCCTCTCTCATTCGACATCCAAAAGTTTCCATTTTTGCCATGTAACATTTGGTTGCTAAGCTATTATCTATGATGTAAACAAGGCTTTGTACTTGTGTTCCAATATCTGCATAAAATATTACCCTTCACATGCAGAATTTTTTTTATTTCGGCGCTGCACGCTGATTTTACAGTGGACCTTGTAAATTGAGCAGTGTAACTTTTATGTTTGGTTGACTGCTTTTTAATTGGATTAATGGCTGAAATATCAAGTTGGTAAAGCTGAAATGTTGTGTGCGTGCGTGCAATATAAGATATAAAGAAAACAAATAAAATGCATTAAGAGTGTCACAAAAACGAAAGTGGCCTATACTTGTCGCACTGTTTTTCTTTTCTTTTGTTAATCTGTTAATTAAGAGAAATATATTTTGTGTAGCCCTATTTATTTGATTCCTTTTATAATTTCTTCTGGGGACTTAGTCACCCGGAGCGTGTGAATCCAAAAAGTCTCTCGTTGTAGAAGCTGTTTCTGTATTTTTCCACCTCTCATTGAATTAAAATGATTTCTGAAGAAAAATGTAACACTGAAGATTGTTTTGTCATAGTAATTAAATATAACAAATATATTTTAAAATATAGAAAAGTTATTTTAAACTGTATTAATATTTCAAAATAGTACTGTTTTAACTGTATTTTACATTAATATAATAGTAAAATTAGCAAAATGATAATATTGTACCATGGTTAATAATACCAGTAGACCTATGCTGTTCAAAACTACTAGGTGGATGTCAGAAAAATCTTCCCATCTGTCCTGCCAGAGCTTGCCTTGGCTTCCATTACAACAGATTGCTTAGCTTCTCATGCAATTAATGCTGTAGTTCAAAGGAAAAAACTAAAAACAATGTTAAGCTTTAATTTATCAGAATAATATTTGGGTTATAAAATTCAACAACCATGACAAAACTGACCAGAATTTTTTTTTTCTTAAATGTAACAAAAATGGTCAAGTCTTTGGATGATGATTCGGTCATATTTTTATCTCTTGTGGCCCGATTTCTCATGTGAGATTTCTCATTTGATTCATTTTTATGTTCTTTCCACAGGAGCACAAGCCTTTATTGTCCACACCTGTATCAAGCCAAAGGGGCAGTTTTTGTGACCTCCATTCTGCCCTGCTCTTCTTTCACACCTTTAATTGTCAGGATCACCAAGACACGGCACAACCATGCCCAAGAGCAGTAAAGTGACTCAGCGCGAGCACAGTAATGAGCATGTCACGGAGTCTGTGGCTGACCTCCTGGCGCTGGAGGTTCCCATGGACTACAAGAGTAGTCAGATGAGCATGAACATGACAGGAGGGGGTCCTCCACCCATAGGCAAGCCAGATATCTCCCCTGACTTAGAAGATGGACGCCCTGCCTGGAACAGTAAGCTGCAGTACATCCTAGCCCAGGTGGGCTTCTCAGTGGGCCTGGGTAACGTGTGGCGTTTCCCTTATCTTTGCCAGAAGAATGGAGGAGGTGAGTTACTTATTAGTGACGTGCATTCATTCTCCAATGCAAAATGTACCATTTCATGCTATTTCACAGTCTCTAGCCAGAAATGTGAGAGTTGTAAAAATGATGATACCAGTATCCTGCAAAATAAGACTAGTAAAACAATATAAATATATCAGAAATAAAGATTTGTAATATATATATATTTTTTTTTTGCAATGCATAATTTACTGCAAATGATCTTAAAAAAAAATACGTCAGTCAACATTTGATGCCTCTAAATTTCAGTAATGATATAGGTTTTGTCATAATTTTCTTGCTCCTCCACTGCATGGACTTTTATTCATTGTTTATATTCTCCTCGAACGCAAAATGTACCATTTCATGCTATTTCACAGTCTCTAGCCAGAAATGTGGTGTAAAATGATGATACAGTAAATAATGATCCACTTCAAATGTTGACTACTGAAGTATCAAAAATGAAAATAGTATCAATGACAAATTGTAATGAAAAAAAAAACTTTTTGAAACAAGCTTCTAAAAAAAGATAGTTGGGAAACTTTAATATTATCTGAAAGTGAAACCTGACACCTTAATTAGATCGTCATATCTTGTCCTTGCTTGTCTAGCAATTATGAATGTTTCCCAGAAGGCCTTGTTTCCGTTACGCACCCTTGCTCTCTCCATCTTCTCCCTTCCATCTGTCCGTCCATCCTTTTCTCTTTCCTCCCATCTCCTCTTTTCTACACAAGACCTGCTGGTTCTTTTTCATTAGTCGTATACATAAAAAAAGCCCAGACAAAAAGCATCAACAAATCAACATCAAACACAAAAGAAATGCTGTAATCAAACTGATAACAAGCAGTCCATCGTCATAAATAACGGCAGAGGGAGGGCTGTGCTGTGATCATCCCTGGCTCTAATTACACATGGAGCCTCCCAAGAGGATGGGTTTGTGGTCATCCGCCAGCACTATGCACTCCATGTCTACAGAAGCGGTTATTTTCGGATTGTTCTTTGACTTCAAATAGATGCTGCTCTGCTCAGACCAAACTCGTCATCACCATGGAGCTAGTTTGACGTCAGGACTCGGAAGTGTGACTTGCTGTTTTATTCTTTTGTCTGTCTGTTCATTCATGCCTATTGAGGCTCAGACTGTCATAAGCCTATAGCAGATACCATCTGCTGCATCTTGGTGGTTGAAATTTAGCCAGACAATTTAGGGGAAACAAAATATAACAAAGGCGTGAAAATAATAAAGCTTTGCTCTTGTTCTACTTGAAAGTATATTGTATTTTATTTTATTTTAATCCAAATTGTCATATAAGATAAATATTTCAAAATGTAATGTGACAGGTCATATATTTAGTTAAGGAACATGACATATTACCAATCAATAGTTTAGTGAAAGTAAGTTTTTTTTTTTTTTTATTTTTTTTAAGAAGTATAACCAGTGATCCAAATATATTGCAGTTATGGCAATCTAGTTAAGTCTGTCCAGCTAACTGCACTACTTTTGGAATATTTTGACCTGAATTAATGTTCTGTTCTATTTATTTTCTTTTTTCCCTGTGGTTGATGAACAAGCACAGTACTTGACATCTTTATAATATCTCTATTATTCTACAACCTGAATTCAGGAAATGTTGGGATTTTTTTTTATTTGAATAAAATAAAAATTAAAAGACATTCAAATCACATGATCCAATATTTTATTCACAATAGAACATAACAAATGTTTAAACAGATTCATTTTACACTTTTATCCACTAAATGAGCTAATTTCAAATGTTATGCCTGCAACACGTCTCAAAAGAAGTTGGCACAGGGGCAACAAAGAGAAGGATTCAGCTGGGAGAACATCTAGCAACTAATTTAGTTAATTGACGTCAGGTCTGTAACATGATTAGCTATAAAAGGGATGTCTTAGAGAGGCAGAGTCTCTCCGAAGTAAAAATGGGCAGAGTCTCTTCAATCTGTGAAAGAGTGCGTAAAAAGATTGTAAAATACTTTAAAAACAACGTTGCTCAATGTCAAATGGCAAAGGATTTGCAAATCTCATCATCTACAGTGCATAACATCATCAAAAGTTTCAGAGAAACTGGAGAAATCTCTGTGTGTAAGGGACAAGGCCAAAGACCTTTGTTGGATACCTGTGGTCTTCGGGCCTTCAGATGACACGGCATCCCTCATCGGCATGATTATATCATTGACATTACTAAATGGGCCCAGGAATACTTCCAGAAACCACTGTCGGTAAACACAATCCGCCGTGCCATCTGCAGATGCCAACTAAAGCTCTATCATGGAAATAGGAAGCCATATGTGAACATGGTCCAGAAGCGCCTTCGTGTCCTGTGGGCCAAGGCTCATTTAAAATGGACTGTTTAAAAGTGGAAAAGTGTTCTATGGTCAGACAAGTCCAAATTTGACATTCTTGTTGGAAATCACGGACGCCGTGTACTCCGGGATAAAGAGGAGGGAGACCTTCCAGCGTGTCATCAGCGTTCAGTTCAAAAGTCAGCATCTCTGATGGTGTGGGGTGCATAAGTGCATGCGGTATGGGCAGCTTGCATGTTTTGGAAGGCACTATGAATGCTGAAAGGTATATAAAGGTTTTAGAGCAACATATGCTCCCCTCCAGATGACATGTATTTCAGCAGGACGATGCAAAACCACATACTGCAGCTATTACAACAGCATGGATTCGTAGTAGAAGAGTCCGGGTGCTGAATTGGCCTGCCTGCAGTCCAGATCTTTCACCAATAGAGAACATTTGGCGCATCATTAAATGAAAACTATGTCAAAGATGACCACAAACTCTTCAGCAGCTGGAAACTTATGTCAGGAAAAAATAGGACCAAATTCCAACACCAAAACTACAGAAACTCATAACCTCGATGCCCAGACGTCATCAAACTGTTTTGAAAAGAATAGGAGATGCTACACCATGGTAAACATGCCCCCGTCCTAACCGTTTTGAGATCTGTAGCAGGCATCAAATTTGAAATGAGCTCATTTTGTGCATAAATTGTACAATTTCTCAGTTTAAACATTTATTATGTTATCTGTTCTATTGTGACTAAAACATTGGCTCATGTGATTTGAAATTCTTTTAGTTTTCCTTTTATTCAAATTTAAAAAACATCCAAACATTTTCGAAATTCGGGTTGCAAGAAAAATTATATCTTAAGACAATTAATTATGGTCTTAAAATTAAAGCTGATGAATTAATACTTGTTGATTTGTCGTAACATAATGGTAGAGAGTCAGACTCATAATTGAAAGGTTGTGGGTTCGAGACTCGGACCGGCAGGGATTGTCAGTGTGGGGAGTGAATGTACAGCACTCTCTCCAACTTCAATACCATGACGAGGTGCCCTTGAGCAAGGCACCGAACCCCCAACTGCTCCCCGGGCGCCGCAGCATAAATGGCTGCCCACTGCTCCGGGTGTGTGTGTGTTCACTGCTGTGTGTGTGCACTTTGGATGGGTAAATGCAGAGCGCGAATTCCCATACTCGGCTGTATGTCATGTCACGTCACTTCACTTTACTTAACTTGTATATATAAAAAAATAAATATTGCATTTTGACTCAGTTGTCAAGCTCTTTTGATTAAGTATCTGACCATATGATTTAATGTCTTGCAATATTTCATGCAGTTAGGTCAATTTATGACCTAAATTAAATCCAAACGTTACAAAATATAAAAAAGTGATCTTTATATGCATTCAATTTAAATAATGCTAAAAACATGTTTATATATTTTACTTCGGTTAATGTGAATACAAAAATATGAGGAAAAATGTGTCCCAGACAGTTATACCAAGTATTTTGATTTTCAAAATACAAAATTTTGACTGATTTAAATTCCAGCAGACTCTACTAGTGTACTGTTTAATAAGCAAGACACATACTTTAAGACAATTTACTATTTGTATATGTATGAAAAAAGTAAAATGGCATATTTTAAAAAAAAAAAAAAGTGAGTTTAGTGAGCAATAGCTTGATTGATCTTGGGCTATTGGTTGGTCATAAAGGACATTACACTCTGTATTTACAAGTGTCGCTATCTTTTTTCACAGGTGCCTACCTTGTTCCATACTTCATCCTTCTTATCCTTATTGGCATCCCACTCTTCTTCTTGGAGTTGGCGGTTGGCCAGAGGATCCGTAGAGGGAGCATAGGAGTGTGGAATTATGTTTGTCCAAAACTCGGTGGCATTGGAGTGTCCAGCCTGATGGTGAGTGAATAATGTTCTGGAGAAAGTAGTGGACTGAAACACAAGCACAAATGAGCAGTCACTCAAATGTATGTTCTTTTCTTGATTGAGATCCTGTTGCTTCATTTGGTTTATGAGTAAATGAGGAAATCATTTGTGTGTGAAAATGGTTGCGTTTAATTTGCTGATTTAAATGACATTGACTTGTGTCTGGTGCATGTCAGCTCAGACTGTGTGATTTGATACAGTTTGAGATTCTAGTTCATATGTTAATGTTTTTTTGTAAAAGGGTCACAATACAATAAGGAGCTTGTGAGTTCATAACCAACAGCCAATTTCAGTGTTCTGAAGGTCCTAACAGACGCATTTGTTTTTGATGAGTCACTAGCTTAAAAATGCTAATTTACCTGCCATTCTGTGCAGAGTCATCCATTATAGACTGTGCTCTGATCAGTTTAATATGAGAACAGTCACACAACCTATCAGATGGGTTTCGATCTGAAAATATCACTCTGTCTGAACATGCAATACATTTATTTTCAGCCCCAGCTGCACCTGGACTTTCTGCTTTCCTCTCCTTGTACAAGCAGCTGTGCTTTGGAGATATTTTAGGAAGTCAGAAAGTATGTAAGGCCTTTTGGGAGGTGATGGTTATATACCATAAGCCAATGCACTGGTGCAGAAATCTGATTATTGTGTAAATGCTGTTTAATCAGAAGTTTCTTGGGAATTGCGTTCTCATTTGTACCAGAATGAGCTGAACACATATATATATATATATATATATATATATATATATATACATACACACACACTAATACATATATAAAATACAGTGTTCAAAAGTCAGAGACCAGTTTTGCATTCTCGAATTACAAATTACATTTTCACCAGAATAATTTAAGTGATTTGATTATATTATTTAAAAATATTGATTTTATATTATGTCTATTAAATACAATATTTTTTTAACTGCGTTTAAATTGATTCATATTTAATTTTATATAAAATTATTTATTAGAATATTAAATGTTCTGTTAATCGAGATTAATTTAATTGAAAATGTACATTTTGTATTGTATTTGGTATGTAGTCTGAATGAGACAGCTGGATTCATTGACTTCTGATTGGGAATCGATCTTAATTATGTTAACCTTCTACACAAAGGCAATGTAAAAACATGCAAGGAAAGCCATTTTGAAACCATGGGCCTTTAAATAAAACCGCACCACAGTTAAAATGACTGGAGAACCACTCATGGACTATATGTAACTGTTCTACTGCAGCCGCTGCTATTAATACCCACGAAGCTACAGCAGAAAGAATGTTCTTCAATTATTTACTAACTCAATGTGCTGTGGACCTGTGACGTTGCTAAGAACCATTACTGCCCTGTTACAGACTGCAGGGAAAAATCAAGGGATAGATTTGCTGTTAACAGGCCGCGTTGCTAAATCCTGAACATACACGGTATTTCAGCAGACAGAACACATTCACTTCACTTGTTGTGTTCGAATTCTGTTTATGGACAGTATAAATTAAGTAAGGCTATTGAGTTTTAGGAGTTAAAAGACTTCAGATTTGATCCATTAAGTCAAGTCAAGTCACCTTTATTTATATAGCGCTTTTAACAATACAAATTGTAACAAAGCAACTGCACAATATCCAAATAAGAAAATAGTGTCAATAATGTAAAATGACAATATTTAACACTCAATTTTCAGTTGAAGGCATTATTGAATTTAGTGATGGGATCCACCATCTGATCTGGATACGGACTGGATCTGGTGACTGCAGTGACCATTTGGGCTGGATAAGGACCGGATCGGGTGGCTATGGTGACCTTGGAATAAGAAAGAAACAGACTAATATTAGCGTAGATGTCAATCTTCTTACGATGTAACAAGTACATCGTGTTTTATGGGAAGTGTTCCCGGTTCTGGTTGACCTAATTAATGCAGCCTAACAATCCTTTAACGATTTGAATATTAGAAGTGTATTAGTGTTTTATGTGTATGCCAGGTTAAAGATATGGGTCTTTAATCTAGATTTAAACTGACAGAGTGTGTCTGCCTCCCGAACATTGTTGGGTAGATTGTTCCAGAGTTTGGGCGCTAAATAGAAAAAGGATCTGCTGCCCGCAGTTGATTTTGATATTCTAGATATTACCAAATGTCCAGAGTTTTGAGAACGCAGTGGACATGGACTATAATGGGATAAGATATACAGTGCTCAGCGTAAATGAGTACACCCCCTTTGAAAAGTAAAATTTTAAACAATATCTCAATGAACACAAAAACAATTTCCAAAATGTTGACAAGACTAAGTTTAATATAACATCTGTTTAACTTATAACATGAAAGTAAGGTTAATAATATAACTTAGATTACACATTTTTCAGTTTTACTCAAATTAGGGTGATGCAAAAATGAGTACACCCCACAACAAAAACTACTAAATCTAGTACTTTGTATGGCCTCCATGATTTTTAATGACAGCACCAAGTCTTCTAGGCATGGAATGAACAAGTTGGCGACATTTTGTCAGATCTATCTTTTTCCATTCTTCAAGAATGACCTCTTTTAGAGATTGGATGCTGGATGGAGAGTGATGCTCAACTTGTCTCTTCAGAATTCCCCATAGGTGTTCGATTGGGTTCAGATCAGGAGACATACTTGGCCACTGAATCACTTTCACCTGTTCTGTTCTTCTTCAGAAATCCAACAGTGGCCTTAGATGTGTGTTTAGGATCATTGTCATGTTGGAAAAGTGCACGACGACCAAGGGCACGGAGTGATGGTAGCATCTTCTCTTTCAGTATAGAGCAGTACATTTGTGAATTCATGATGCCATCAATGAAATGCAGCTCCCCGACACCAGCAGCACTCATGCAGCCCCACATAAGGACACTGCCACCACCATGTTTCACTGTAGGCACCATGCATTTTTCTTTGTATTCCTCACCTTTGCGACGCCATACAGTTTTGAAGCCATCAGTTCCAAAAACATTTATCTTGGTCTCATCACTCCAGAGTATAGAGTCCCAGTAGTCTTCATCTTTGTCAGCATGGGCCCTGGCAAACTCTAGGCGGGCTTTTTTGTGCCTGGGCTTTAGGAGAGGCTTCTTTCGTGGACGGCACCCATGCATGCCATTCCTCTGCAGTGTACGCCGTATTGTGTCACGGCAAATAGTCACCCCAGTTTGGCTTTCTACTTCTTTAGATAACTGCAGTGAACTTGCATGTCGATTTTCTTCAACCCTTCTCATCAGAAGACGCTCCTGACGAGGTGTTAACTTCCGTGGACGACCTGGACGTCTCTGTGAGATGGTTGCAGTTCCATCTTTTTTAAATGTTTGTACCACTTTTGCTACAGTATTCTGACTGATAAGTAAAGCTTTGCTGATCTTCTTGTAGCCTTCACCTTTCTTGTGTAAAGAAATTATACAGGTAAACGATATTTTTATTATTATTATTATTATTTTATTTTTTATTTTTGTCTGAGTGTCTTCTGTCCTTTATTTTCTCCATTTGAAAACATTAGACATTCTTTTGCTTATTGTTAATATCAGTGTTGCTGATGATGCTTTTTATAAATAAAATGTTTTTATTGTTGTAATTTGAAGATTAAATTTGACATGAAAGAATGTTAATTTTCAACTGTTTTGTTGTTAAGATGACTGAAAGGAGGAAAAACCAAAGCGAAGAATGGACTTCACTCTGTTATTTATTTACTTTATAACTAGGGGTGTGCGATATATATCGTCTGCAATTTATTATCGTAATTGTTTTAACGATGTGCAATTTGACAATATCGAGTATTTTGCAAAACCCCAACTAACACCTACATAGTGCACGCATACATTAGCCTGCGTGGTGATGAAGCGTGTTAAACAGTGCACGTGCGCATTTATAATGTGTTCTTTCACTGCATGATTCAGTCGATTAAAATGCATTAAGAATGATTGCAAAATTCAAGATATGGGGGCAGAAAATGTATATATTTACGTTTCATATAGTTAAAATCACACAAAGGGTGCCGTTTTTTCTTCAAAAATAAGCATGATTACAAATGTGATATTGATTTTATACAACAGTTCAATAAACAATAAGGTAATATTAAGAGACTTAATTTTTTTTTTTTTTTACCGATTATGGTAAAATGCTTAAATATCTGGAAAAATATCGGTAAACCGATATATCGGTCGATCTCTAATCCTAGGTACTACCAAGAGTCCAGAGTTTTGCAACCTTAGGGAGCGGGTTGGATTGTAGCGTGATAGAAGATTAGTTAGGTACGCAGGAGCTAGATCATTTAGGGCCTTATAGGCAAGTAATAATATTTTGTAACTGATACGGAACTTAATAGGTAGCCAGTGCAGAGACTGTAAAATTGGAGTAATATGATCATATTTTCTTGACCTGGTAAGCACTCTAGCCATTTTGTACTATCTGTAGCTTGTTTATTGAAGATGCAGGACAACCACCTAGCAGTGCTTTACAATAGTCCAGTCTAGAGGTCATGAATGCATGAACTAACTTTTCTGCATCAGAAACAGTTAACATGTTCCGTAGCTTGGCAATGTTTCTAAGATGGAAGAATGCTGTTTTGTAACATGGGAAATATGATTTTCAAAAGGTAGGTTGCTGTCTAATATAACACCCAGATTTTTAACTGTAGAGGAAGTAGCAGTACATCCATCTAGTTGCAAATTGTGATCCAAGATATTCTGTGTACTGTGTTTAGGTCCAATAAGTAATATATCTGTCTTATCTGAATTTAATAGGAGAAAATTATTGGTCATCCAATATTTTAATTTTTTACACACTCCGTTAGCTTAGATAGTTTATAACTTTCATCTGGTCTTGTTGAGATATATATAGTTGAGTGTCATCAGCATAACAATGGAAAATAATCCCGTATTTTCTAATAATATTACCAAGGGGCAACATGTATAATGAAAATAGCAGAGGACCTAGGACAGATCCTTGTGGTACTCCATACTTTACTGGTGATAATTGAGATGCCTCCCCGTTTAAATAAACAAAGTGGTAGCGATCGGAAAGGTAGAATCTAAACCATTTTAAAGCCTGCTCTTGAATACCTGTATAGTTTTGTAATCGATCTATGAGTATGTCATGATCTATAGTGTCGAACGCAGCACTAAGATCAAGTAAAACTAGCAATGAGATGCAGCCTTGGTCTGACGCAAGAAGCAAGTCATTTGTAATTTTAAAAAGTGCAGTTTCTGTGCTATGGCGGGGCATAAAACCTGACTGAAATTCTTCATAGATATAATTTTTTAGCAAGGAGCACAATTGAGCAGACACAACTTTTTCTAAAAATTTTGACATAAACGGAAGATTTGAAATGGGCCTGTAATTTGCCAGTTTACAAGGATCTAGTTTTGGTTTCTTAATAACCGCCAGCTTGGTTTTGGTTTTGGGATGTGACCTAAAGATAACGAGGAGTTAATAATATTTAGAAGAGGTTCTTCTGCTACAGGTAACAACTCTTTCAATAATTTAGTGGGTACAGGAGCTAATAAACAATGATGTCACCGCAGTAGAGGCGGCGCAACTATAACGATACGTAAATAATCCCACCCACTCTAAAGCGGTACTAAACTGCAGTAGAAACGCAAACCGAACCGTGCTGTGCCTTAACGAGCCGTGCCGTACCATGCAGTGGAAAAGCGCCATTTGACAGAAAAGGGAGATTCAAGATCGGTCTGTAGTTAACTATATCTTTGGGGTCAAATTGTGTTTTTTTAATGAGAGGCTTAATAACAGCCAATTTAAAGGTTTTGGGGACACATCCTAATGACAATGACTATTAATAGTAGCCAAAAGCGGATCTATGACTTCTGGAAGCACCTCTTTTAGTAGTTTAGATTAAATAGGGTCTAACATACATGTTGTTGGTTTAGCTGATTTAAAAAGTTTATACAATTATTCCTCTCCTATTGTAGATAATGAGTGGAATTGTTCCTCGGGATCTACAGTGTACTATTTGATGTGATACTGCAGCTGACGGCTGCATGGTTACAATTTGATCTCTAATAGTATCGATTTTGGAAGTAAAATAGTTCATAAAGTTGTAGTTCATTACTGCTGTGCTGTTGGGAAATGTCAACACCTGTTGATGCTTTATTTTTTGTTAATTTTGCCACTGTATTGAATAAATACCTGGGTTAAGTTTGTTTTCTTCTAAAAGAGACAAAAATTAATCAGATCTAGCTGTTTTTAATGCTTTTCTGTAGGATAGGGTAATTTCCCTCCAAGCAATACGAAATAACTCTAGTTTTGTTTTCCTCCAGCTGCGCTCCATTTTCCGGGCTGCTCTCTTTTAAGGCGCGAGTGTGCTCATTATACCATGGTGTTGGACTCTTTTCCTTAATCTTCCTTAAGCGTAAAGGAGCAACCGTATAGTAAAGTGCTAGAAAAGAGAGAGTCCATAGTTTGTTACATCATCAAGTTTTTCTGCACTGTTGGATATGCTGAGGAATTGAGATAAATCAGGAAGATTACTTACAAAGCAGTCTTTTGTGGTAGAAATTATGATTCTACGTTACTTGTAACAAGGAGTTGAATTTACAGCTTTAGCGATATGGAGTTTACACAAGACTAGATAATGATCAGATATGTCATCGCTTTGCTGCAGAATATCAACACCATTAACATCAATTCCATGTGACAGTATTAAATCTAAAGTATGATTCCGACAATGAGTAGGTCCTGACACGTGTTGTCTAACCCCGATAGTGTTCGGAATGTCTATGAATACTGATCCTAATGCATCTTTTTCATTATCAACGATATTAAAATCACCCACAATTAAGACTGGACTAATTAAGTCATCCGATCATATATCAGACTCTAGGAGCCAGACTTTTGACTGTCAGCACAGTCTGGTGCACATCAATGCTAATATAACTGCCAGGAAGAGCTACTCTGACTGACATGTACTATAAAATGATTAACCACAACTTGTTTTTCAACATAGCATGTAGAGTTGGATAAATCTGAAATAGATGATGCAACAATACCAAACTAAACTGCCATGTAGGCATGTTGCGGTCATTATTTCTGTTTGTCCAATATAAGTATTTATTTCAAAGCCATACAAGAAAACATTGCCAGAAGGTGCCAGACAGTTAGATTGGATTTTGCCACCTAGATTGCTATTTTTAGTGCACAGTACGGCTCAGATGTTCAAGTAAACAGTTAAAATCAGGCAAAATAAGCCTTAAACTAGATCAGATCTTGCCAGGGGACAGTTTTTGGTCAATATTACCCCTTAATTATTTTATAGTTGTTGACAATATCCATTGTTTTTTCTCTCATTCTACAGGTGTGTGGTTTTGTGGGTCTGTACTATAATGTGATTATCGGCTGGAGCATCTTCTACTTTTTTCAGTCGTTTCAGAATCCTCTGCCCTGGAGCAACTGTCCCATCAGGAGGAATGGTAGCCAAGCCAGTGAGTGCTCTGAAGTTTCTCACATAATGACTAGAAAGATTGGAATCGTGTTGTTTTATGTGAAACATTTAATTTGGTACAACACTTTGCTTAATGAAATCAAATGTGGAACAGCAAGAAGCGTCTAGCTTCCATCACAGTCAAAGCTGTGGAAATATGTAGTTTCATCCATTGATTGCTTGCAAACATCATGAATGAGTTTTGTTTTCATGCCCAACAACAGAAGACCTTAATAAAGTTGCAGTCTGTAATGCGTCACTATTTATGGCTTTTATAGCCCTGCAATCTTTCTTAAATGGATAGTTAACCCAAACATTTTAATTATGTCATCGTAAATTCTGTCACCTTCATGTCATTACAAACCTGTATGAGTTTCTTTCTTATGTTAAACATTAAAGGGGTCATATGATGCGATTTCAAGTTTTGCTTTCTCTTTGGAGTGTTACAAGCTGAATGTGCATAGATAAGATCCATGTAGTTGCAAAGACTAAAGTCTCAAAACCAAAGAGATTTATTAAAGTTAAGACTCTGCCATGTCCCCCTAAAATGTCTACGTCACGGTGTGGGGAGATTGTCATAACACCGCCAAAATGTTTATGCAAAGAAATGGGGAGTGATTTTTATTCTCGCTGTAGTATTGTTGCTGCTGCCGACGCCATGTCGTGGAGACGCTGTGTTTCGTTTGTGAAAGCTTTGGGCTTCCAAAAGAGGACACAACTAGAAATCAGTGGTTAAGTTTATTTACAACACTGTTCCAGAACAGTTCAACCCAAATATTAGAGTGTGTAAATTGTGCAGAGCAATTTATGGAGGACTATTTCCTGAACCTGGCAGGAGGTCAGGGACACAGCATCACAATACGGAGAGGGGCGTAACATTTCTGTCTCACGCTTGAGGTATCCGGCCAATCACAACGCACTGGATAGCTGGTCAATCAGAGCACGCCTCGCTTCTCAGAACGATCAGCTTTGTAAAAATCTACGCGTTTCAGAAAGGCGGGGCATAGAGGAGCAAAAATAATGTACAGTATGTGGAAAATAATGTGTGTTTTTTTAACCACGAACCACATAAACACATTGCACTACACAAAATACACAAAATAATATTCTTTTTAGCAACGTCATATGACCCCTTTAAAGAAAATATTTTGAAGAATGCTGGTAATCAAACAGTTGATTGTCCCCATTTCTTTCCACACTATTGTAGTCAATGGGGACAAATAATGGTTTGGTTCTTCAAAATTTTTCAAAATATCTTCTTTTATGTTTAACATAAGAAAGAAGCTCATTCAAGCTTGGAACGACATGAGGGTGAGTAAATGATGACAACATTTTCATTTTTGGGTGCATTATTCCTTTAAATAACATTCCACCGTATACACATCGTGCACCTTGTCACATTTCCTATACCGCTCTTCATGAGCCTCATACTCAAGGTCATTTTAGACTTCCCAGTATGCCCTGCAGCAGTGTCCCCTGGTCAATAAGTGAAGAATGAACTAGACAGAGGCTGAGACCTGCAGTCAGTCTCACTCTCAACCCCACTAAGACTAGATACATGTAGACATACAGCTTAAGTGGGCACAGCACACTACAGATATCTAAATAAAACCCAAAACTATTATATTCTAGAAAAAAAATAAACTCTATTTTTGGTCTTTATGTAGTACAAACTTTAAAGAATTGCTATATAGGCTAAATTGTATTGATTAAAAACCTTAAATCTTTTAGTGCATAATATTTCTTGGATACAGTTTTACTTATACTTTTCCTGGATACTCTACTATGCTGTTAAAAGCAGTATTTGGAGAGTTCCATAGCACTGGCAGTGTTCTCTGCTTAAAATA
Source organism: Ptychobarbus kaznakovi (assembly GCA_027422405.1). Lineage (NCBI taxonomy): Eukaryota > Metazoa > Chordata > Actinopteri > Cypriniformes > Cyprinidae > Ptychobarbus > Ptychobarbus kaznakovi. Next base: position 14,303,373 of record CM049810.1, on the reverse strand, counting down.
TTGGCAGGTCACCAGCATATGTTGTGTTTTGGATGCTGGTTTTCCCACCAGGTTTGAATTTGGCCTTTGGAAAAATATCAGCATTCAAATAATGCCGATTTTTATTTGAACAATCCCGATTCTCAGCCAGTACAGCAAGATTCCCTTTACAAATCACTTTTACTAGTTTTTTTTTTTTTTTGTATAGTTGCTGCCCTGTATAATAGACAGCATTAGAAGAAAGAGAATTTCTTTCATACAGTATGTACGCAAAATCAGAACTGAAATGAACTGGAATCAAATCGATTTAAAATTAGAGTCTAATGAATCAGAATCAAATCCTAAGAAATACAATCTGATCTTTTCCACAAAGTCATCAAATAGTCAGTGGTATATTAATAGACATGGGCTTAATTTTGTCCCTCCGGTTTTCCTTTGTCTGGTTAGTTGTGGAGCCTGAGTGTGAGAAGAGCTCAGCAACCACGTACTTCTGGTACCGCGAGACCCTGGACATCACCAGCACAATTGCAGACAGCGGGGGTCTGAACTGGAGGATGACTCTGTCGCTGCTGGCTGCCTGGATAATTGTCTGCTTGGCTGTAATAAAAGGCATTCAGTCTTCTGGGAAGGTGAGGCGGCTTGCTACTGCGTGAGATAATGAAATGAGAATCAGCTTAGTTGAGAAACACATACATTTTCAGATAGCTTGAAGGTACAATCTGCAGATGCTGCAATATCAAGCTCTTCTGAACAATTACACAATCACGATGTGCAATTATGATTATTTTCTCAGAGCGGAACATTTGTTTTCTCCTTGAAGCGAATTCACAGTGTGATGGTGCTGTTTTAGCAAACACAGATTTTACCAGCATCATAGTGTCTAAACAACAAGGACACAAATAGTTGTCTATAAATCAAACTTTTGGTTAATCTCATCAAGCCAGTAGAGCTTCACCCCCTGTTCAGATCATGTAACAAGAAAAGAGCCTCTGTAAGGCCAGTTATTGAGTTTACATTTAATTTTTAGTAAATTAATTAATCAATAATGATTTGATGTTTTTGTTTATTATTGGCAACAAAGATGTAACATCAGGGTCGAAATCAACCAAACAGAAGTGGAAAGAATTGATTTTCACCTCAATATTTACATATATATACAAATAAGTATTTATAATGTGCTAAATTTAGGTCCCGTTGTAATAAATAGTAGCAAAATCATTAATGCACACTTATTGTTTTCTAAGAACTATTAATGTAATCTTAAAAAATAATTGTAAAACATTTGAACAAAGACACATTTGTTACACCATGTTTTTGCAGGTGATGTACTTCAGCTCTCTATTTCCATATGTGGTGCTCTTTTGCTTCCTGGTGAGAGGGCTGTTTCTTAAAGGAGCAGTTGACGGCATTGCTCACATGTTCACACCAAAGGTAAGTGTACACGTGCGCTGATTTTGAACACAAATGTGATATTTTAGAAATCCATTTTTTTTTTTTTTTTTACTAAGGGACACGTTCCATACAATGTAAGCAAAGCTTTAATATAGAAGAGTCAGCAATGTAAAAAGAACATTTCTGCAGCTAAAAAAATTGCACCGTGTCCGGTGGTTGGACTCCCTCTTGTGGTGTAGGTGGGATATTTAATCAGATTTACATTAAGAAGAATGATCGAACATTTGAAGGCCTTCAGCTATGTTAGCACTGTTAATTTAAAGTTTTAAATCAAATACTGTAAATGTAATTTTTTTAAATGTATTTAATTTTAGCTGGAGATCATGTTGGAGCCGCAGGTGTGGCGTGAAGCTGCCACTCAAGTCTTCTTTGCTCTTGGTCTGGGTTTCGGTGGGGTCATCGCTTTTTCCAGTTACAATAAGAGAGACAACAACTGCCATTTTGATGCCGTGCTGGTCTCTGTTATCAACTTCTTGACCTCTATACTGGCCACACTCGTGGTGTTTGCTGTGCTGGGTTTCAAAGCCAACATCATGAATGAGAAATGTGTGGTGGAGTACGTATGACCTCCTAATATGTCGGTGTATTTCTCTCATAAAGGGATCCTTTTTGTGATTGGATTAAGTTACACTTTCCATTGTAAAATCATATCTGTACTTAATGCTTTTAAGACTAACATGGGGAAGCTGGATTTTGAGGTCATCCAGCAGCCTCATGTCTGTGTTGTTCTCTTTTAGTAATGCTGAGAAGATTCTGGGCTACTTGAACTCAAATGTGCTGAGTCAGGATCTCATCCCCCCTCACGTGAACTTCTCCCACCTGACCTCGTCAGACTATGCTGAGATGTACGGCGTAATAAAGATTGTGAAAGAGGACAGTTTTGCACAGCTGGGGCTGCAGCCGTGTCTGCTGGAGGATGAGCTCAATAAGGCAGGTGTTCAGCCCATGAGCTGTCTGCTTTCATGCACAGGTTTCAGCTAAGCCGTTTAGCATGGATAAAACGTACATTTAGACTTAGGATTTATTTATTTGCCAATCTCAATAGACAAAAAATTATATTTTATTAATTTCTTCTACCGAATCATAATACTATGGAATGTATTGTACTGTTCAAGCTATTTATGAACTTTAGGGCCATTTTTATTTTTTTACAGCTTTAGCGTCGATGTACCCAGCTTCAGCAAGTTTTGGCAAAAGAAAACGTCATATTCATTAATCAGTCAATTTTGAGGGGAAACAATTGTGTACGGTTCTAATTTAAATTAAAAAGGAAAAAAGAATGGAAAAAGTACACTGACCTTTTGGTATAGCTTTTCATTTCTAGTATATTTTCAGTTTGTAGTTTTCTTCATCTTTATTCTGACTGTAAGTTTTAGTATTTCATAATATCACTTTATTTTAGTTGTCATAATATGAAGGTATACAATAAAAAATCTTTGCAACAAATTCTATGTCAAAAACTCAAATTCAAATTTTTTTTTTTGTAGTCTTAATCATTTTAGTTTTTTTTGTACATTGTGTTTTATATTTGTATTTCATGTAATGAATGTTTTCATTTAATTTGATTTTTTTTTTTTTTATTTAAACGATAATAACACTACTTTTTCTCTCTCATCAGTCTGTTCAAGGCACCGGTCTGGCTTTTATTGCCTTCACCGAGGCCATGACCCATTTCCCCGGTTCTCCCTTCTGGTCTGTCATGTTTTTCTTCATGTTGATAAACCTGGGACTGGGCAGCATGATTGGCACCATGACTGGCATCACCACACCCATTCTGGATACTTTCAAAATTCGGAAAGAGATCCTCACTGGTGAGAGCTCCTGGTTTCTTATTATTTTTCCAATGTATATTAAAATTGTGGTGATGCTGGGCCACTTTTAGGTGGCACTGAGTAACCTGTATGATCTTATATTTCCCGCAGTGGGCTGCTGTATCGTGGCTTTTTTTTGCGGCTTGCTGTTTGTCCAGCGTTCAGGGAACTACTTTGTCACCATGTTTGATGACTATTCTGCTGGTCTGCCCCTCACCATTGTGGTGATCCTGGAGAATGTATCTGTAGCCTGGGTCTATGGCACCGAGAGGTGGGCAAATTCGCTTGCTATGCTTGTGAAGTTCTCTATCATTTTGCTTCAAGAGCTACATAAAATAGGACTGTATTTCCTCCTTGTCTGTTCTCGCTAACACCAAATATAGTCCCATGCAGTTCAGTGTATTTTTGTGTCTGATATTTGATCAGCGCTGTAATTCTGCATGCTTTGCGGCGTTCATCAGGTTCATGCAGGATCTGGAGGACATGCTGGGTTTCAGACCGTACTCGGTTTACTTCTACCTGTGGAAGTATGTGTCTCCAGTGTGTCTGATCGTACTGATTTCTGCCAGTGTGGTAGACATGGCCATCAGCCCTCCGGGATACAATGCATGGGTGCAAGACCTGGTTAGTTACACACTAGTCTGTCTAGTCCTTTTCTCTCTCCCATCCGATTCCTGTTCCTAAATTACACGCTGCTCAGCCATGAAATACATATGGATGTTGATTGTTTGATATAATTTTTTACATTTTAGTTGCCTATTTTATTAATTATCATTTTAACTTTATTTGACTACATTTTAGTACATATAGTTTGACATTTTTATATTTTGTGGTAGTTTATATTAATGGTTTAAACGTGGGTCAATCCCCCCCCCATTTTTTATGGTTTTGAATGTGTCTTATGCTTACCAAGGCTACATTTATTTGATCAAGATACTAAAAAAAACAGTTAACAGTTTTCTATTTTCATATACAAATGTCATTTATTCCTGACAATTCAGAAGCATTACTCCAGTTTTCAACATTTTAAATGTTGTCACTGTCAAACTTTTGAAAGGTAGTGCATGTATTTTAAGGACGTTAAGACATCAATTCTAGATTTTGATTACTTTTAAATAAGAAAATATGACTAACTTTATGACTTCTATTCTATTTAATCAATTCTTTCTCTTCTTCTCTCTATAATCAGGCCATGGAGAGGTTTCAGAGTTATCCTCCTTGGGCACTGGTCATGTGTTTTGCTCTGATCATTGCGGCCATGCTTCCTCTTCCATTGGTCTTTCTAGCCCGTCACTTCAACTGGATCCCAGACGGCTCCAACAAGCTGTCCGTCTCCTACCGCAAGAGCCTGGCAAAGGAGGCTTCCACCCTGGAAGATGAGACGAGGTTCATCCTTGGGAAGAACCCCAGCGAAGCCCCGTCTCCCATGCCCAGCCATCTGGCCTATCTGGGCCCCGGAAGCACCTCTCCTGTGGAGCTCATCACCAACTCTACCTCCATCAGCGGCTATGGCAGCGGTTACCAGACCAACCCCGCCCCTCCCAAATCTGAGTCATGATCCTCCAACCCACCCACCAGAGACTGAGACAGAAAGAGAAAGAAGATGCTGTACAGATGAGAAGGTCCTAGTGTTGGTCACACCTTAACCCAAGCCATCCAAAGGAGCAGGATGACAAGAAAACAGACAGAAAGAGACACAGAGATCCTTCCTAGACAGGTTCCCCTGGACCAAATTATTCATACGGACTACAGATGTTGGTCTGAATGTGACAGCTTTCAAGACCGCTTTCATATCAAAATGTAAGGTGGCTTTTTGGTGAGTTGGAAAGTAATTTTTTGCATACAGATAAATATGTCAACTCTAATAAGGTCCAAACATTCAAGCTTCAGGTTTAGTCTCTGTAACTGGTTCGGGGTCAAAGGGATGGTGAGAGCTGAGGGGATAGTTGTCGCTCAGGTTAAGTTGTTATCAATGCTGCTGAAATCTAAACATCTTACAAAATGCGCAAGATACGAGACGCCATACAAGGAATTTAATTTAAACTCATCTTTAGAGCTCATAAAGGGACACGACTCAGAGGGGCTCTGAGAAACTAAAGCGTTCACTTCTTATAACGAGCCCTCTAGTGGATATTATGTAAGTGTCACTGTTAAACACAGACCACCTGAGAGTAGAGTGAATTGATAGCTTAATTTCTGTTACAGACTGAAGTACATCTTCATTTAATAAGTGTTCTTGTTTACAGACTTTGCACATCAACAGTTTGTCTTGTCCACATCTCAGCACAAGAGGGCGACATATGTATTCATACACAAAGCACACCTGTATATAGTCTCAGTGCAGTATCAAATATACAGTATAAGTGTCAGGTTCAGGCTGTTTTTGCAATTGGATTTAAGCTTTTATTTTTGGAAAGTTTTACCTTGATTTATTTTTTTATAATCAAAACAAATGTGACGGCACAAGAAATGAAATTTTCAGGATGCAATAATGGGTGCCGTTTGAGCCAAGTAAACTAGCACACTAATAAATTACACATTAATTAAATGGGAACAAATATTATTTAATTTCCATTTCAGCAGTGACAATAATACAAATGAAATGAGTGGCATTACCTGCCATTGTGGCATTTACTTTGAAGCCCAGTTCTAGACCTGTCGAGAAATCTTTAACTTTTCTTTTTTTTTATAAAGTTATCATGCTTGGTGGAGATTAAACTATTTTAGGCCTAATATAATTGTTGAAAGTGAAATTTATGATGAAGACGGTAAGCTCCAAATAGGGAATGGTACTGAAATCAGTTTTTAAATTTCAAGCCACAACATATGTAAATGGTTGAGGGGTGTTTGCTTATGCTTTACGAATGTCAATGTCAGATTATTTACTGTAGTGCCGAGAAGCATTTGGCCCTTGTTCAACACTGCCTGTTTTCAAACTTGCTATTCTGGGGCCAGATTACAGACACGTTTATAGCCAAAGCGACTTACAGTGCATTCAGGCTATACATTTTTCAGTATGTGTGTTCCCTGGGAATTGAACCCACAACCTTTTGCACTGCTAACGCAATGCTCTACCACTGAGCCACAGGAACATTATTCTCGGCAGGGTCACTAAACAGAATGAAGAGTTGGGATTTTCCTGTAATACAACTGGTCTCTGGAATTTGTGTAAAATATATAATGAGGTCATTTGTGTGGATCTGGTATTTTAAGGTTTTTTTTGGATGAGGGAGAAACATTTCAGTAACTTTCAAAATGCCTCACAAATGACCTCTTAATTTCAAACACTGCAAAGAATATTTAATTAATAAACAGTTCTATATAAACACACACACACACACACTATCAATCAAAAGTTTGTGGTTAGTAATATTTTTTAAGAAGTGAATAATTTTATTTAGCAAAGATGCATTAAATAGATAGATTGTATAAAATAAATCTATTTAATATGATTTAATTATCTATTTTATCTAATAAATAAATATATTGTAAAATGACATATTTTACAGTATTACTGTAATGCAGCATTGGAGACTTTCAAAGACAAAAAATAATAATTCTGATGCCAAACTTTTGAACGATAGTTTCTGTGATTAATTTTTTTTAATCTTTCTTTTTTGTTCTCTATCAAAAACATATTACACAAAAAACAGGCCATGAAACATATAAATAATGTTTGAAATAGGTTTTAAAAAGATAACTGTAAATCAACCTGGTGTGGAAAAGCAGTTGAGTGTCTTTATAAGGTAACACATATTGAACTGGAAGAAGAGGACCAGTTTTCTTGAGGAACCAAAGTAAAGTAATGTAGTAAAGTAAAGTGTAGTCCCTTTATCTGTAGTGTGGAGTGAATAATGTGAAGACTGCCTAATGTGATTGAGAAGTGCTGCCCTTAAAAGCTCACTGCCTAATAATCTGCAAGCCTATATTCTCCGTTTTAGGATTTGCTCATAACAGATACTCTGGTTTTAATGAATGGGGTTCATTTTCAGTATTTGTTCCAGTAAGAATAGATTCAGGAAGCTGAAGAGTGCTGGATAGCTGAGGGGAAGTGTGAAGGGGAGTGGGACAGGAATTGTGGGTCTTGTTGCAAACCCTGATGAGTTAAACAGCAAAGCATTTGATCATACAGCTGCTTGTAGCTTTCAAGTCTGTCATAAAGGCTGCTGAGGTAAAAATAGACACGGACTAGGCTGGTTACCCAGGGGAACCGTGTCAGAAACAGCACTGCTGCATGTTAATGAGTCGTGTGTGTGTTGAGGAGGGGTTTCAAGATGTTCCTGTAAGGCCTTGTTGTATCCCTAGCAACCACTGCATTTTACAACCACTGCATTTTACAACTCAATGTTGCTCCAACTGACTCCCTTGCTTCCATGGAACATCAAATATGAATTTATTTAATAACTTATTGGTTGCTTTTTCTAACCAATGAAAGTTAACAGTGACTGTCAAGCTTTAAAAAAAGACAAGAAACATCATAAAAAATAGTCCATATATTTTCTCTTGCTATATGTGACCCTGGGGGTCGCTGGGGCTATATTTGTATCAATAGCCAAAAATACATTGTATGGGTCAAAATTATAGATTTTTCTTTTATGCCAAAAATCATTAGGACATTAAGTAAATAATGTTCCATGAAGATATTTTGTAAATTTCTTACCGTAATTATATTAAAACTTAATTTTGATTAGTAATATGCATTGCTAAGAACTTCATTTGGACAACTTTAAAGGTGATTTTCTCAATATTTAGATTATTTTGCACCCTCAGATTCCAGATTTTCACATAGTTGTATCTCGGACAAATATTGTCTGATCCCAACAATTATGTATAAATCTCAGTTTCGAAAAATTGACACTTATGACTTGTTTTGTGGTCCAGGGTCACATATTATAGCTTTGTGAAAGAAATTTAAGTAATAATTCACTGGCGATTTTCACCCTCTAGACTAGATTCTGGACACAGTCAGATGGGATTTCGAAAGAGCACATTGATTCATAAATCAGGACAGATTTTAAAATGTTACCTGCACAATTTGTTTGTTGTAGTGTGTAGTTGTTCAGTGTGTAGTAAAGTACTATAATGTTAATGTTGCTCCTGCAATAGCACTAGATTGTCCACAAGTGTCGCTGTTTGCCGTTGATTAGTGTGTTGAAGGTGTGTCTCGTCCTCCCGCCCGCCGCTGAGCACAGCTGGTGCCTCTCATTATCGCTTATACTAATGGTTAATATGAAACATAGCCTATATTGTTTGTTTTGTTGTTGTTTGCTTGTGGCAGGGTTGAGTTTGTGCACTTTACCTTCTCTAGACCCCAGAGCTGCATCTCACAAGCACAAAACGACACTAGGATTGTTTAAGCTACTCTGACAAAAAGCTCATATTCAGACTGAAATCCAAAAAATCCTATAGTTTTAACAGTACCAAGTTACTAACAAAACAGACATAGAAAAGAGCTGTCCAATTAAAATCTCCTCTGTTGGCAGCTTGAATATTAAATTGTCCATGACCCCTAGAAGGTCCACAACAGTGCATCAGGCCAATTATATGTTTTTGTGAAAATACACATTAAACAAAAATGCAATATTAAGTTACCTTCAACCAAAGTCAAAGCTAAGAAGCTAAAGTTCAGTGAAATGATCCATTCTCCCACCCACATTATTTGTAATAACACTTTAAATACATTGTTAGCATTTAAAATTCAACATTTACTTAAGTTTATCTAGATTAACAACAAATAAATCTGTTAACAATAGTTAATACACTACACTAACCTGAACAAACTACAAACGTATGTTTTATTAACTAATATAAAAAACACATATTCTGTTAAAAATAACTATTTATTGTTAGATAATGCATTAGCTAATGTTAACCAATACTAAGATTAAAATTAAATGAGGTATTTATGATTTTGTGCATCATTTCACATAATTAAATAAAGATCCTTTTTTTTTGCCGGATACACTTAAAACTACAAAAATATAGTGAACTGGCTCTAGCTGATATTCATTCCTCTTTCATAACCATCTGCAATCCCCAGACCGAGGTCAGTGAACCTAAGCTCGGACCTTCCTCTTTATATCTCAGAATTCTTCCCTATTTATATCAGATATTTTACATATGTCATTGTTTTTTCCATGACAATACCCTGAACACATCAACAGCATTTGAAAAGACAACATAAACGAATAAACAGGGCACAAATAACCAATCAAGGCACAAGAATAAACAAAAGCAAACCTGCTTAAAAGTACACTTTTATCAGAACTACTATTCATTTTTTTCTCAAATATTTTAGGGAAAAAAATATGACTTTAGTGCACTTTTAATAGGCTGCATTAGCACAAAATTCCTCCGCAGATTTACATAGCATGAACTGACCATGCATTATGTACATGTAGACGAGAATTAAAATGCTTACTCTAACTCTTTTGGGTGGGAAGCAATAATCATATCACTCATATCATTTACACTCCTCAGAGATGATAAGCACATGCCTCTCTCTATATAATGGTCACAGATAGTGGTGATAGATTACAGTTGTGCATGCTGTGATGACATGCAGCGGGAATTCATTAATACATAATCACTAATGCTCTCTGTTCAAATAGCATGCTTTCACTACAATCTTTACAGATATTGATCAGACTCAACTACTGAGATTAATCCACTAAATGTCTTAGACAATCTGGAATTACGTGGCACATTTCTATCTTTTCGAAGCACAGACACAACTGCACTTTTATTTTGCCCTTTATTTGCATCTTGGAACAAAACTCATTCTAGCGTGAACGTTGAGCCATATATTAGTTGACTACAACTGAAGAAATGTACAACAAGCATCTCTTTCTTTTTCAAGAGGTGCTGGAGGCCATAATGTTTGTGAGCAAAGTGCTATACTGTATATTTATGTACATTGTGATTCTGAATATTATATCTGTAAATATTGGTGTACATTTTGTTAAATGAACGGTAATTAATTGTAACACTGCTGTGTATGATATTGTTGTACAGTTAAAGCGTAGAATATTTAACTATTTTGTACATTGTGCAATAGTGTGTGTTGTGTATGGGGGTAATGTCTGTTGTATCAAGTATGTGTGTGTATGTGTAAAAAAAGCTGTTTTATTTTTGCTATTTTGATGTTGTGAGTCCCTTACCTTCCTTAATTCACCTCCAGCTGTGAGTTTTGGGTCCTCTGTGAACATGACTCGATCATTTGTGTGTTCACGCCGCAAAGATTGTTGGTTAGTGCACTGAACTGAAATTTCCTTTTACGCTTTTAATGTAAACGTTGGTTTAAATTTGATGTGGACGTCAGCTTATCATAAAAACAGCACCTTCTGTACGCTCCTCTGGCCTTAGTATCCGCAATATTATTTATATGCTGCTTCTGGGTTTCGTCAAAACGTTCAAGCACTTTTTACGTTTAGTCCGACTATATTCAGCGCAATCATTATTAGTAGTGTTAGATTATTGTAACACACTTAGCTGGGACATTTCCACACTTTGTGTCTCAAACGTTTACGAGCACTAAGGAGGAAAGTCAAAAATAGAGTACTATTGCACTCTGGAAGTGCTATTTTAATCATTAGAAATATATTTGATGTGAATGTAAATGTATTTTTAATCCTCCAAAGTACTGTAAAGATCATCAGCGAGTAATGTAGTAAGGACACCGATGAAACGTGTACTATTACCCTCCAGTCTACACTTGTGTGCTGTTCTAGTCTTAGATTTATAAGCAATATTTCTGCAGGCATTTACTTTGGTTGTGAGGCCACAGGAACTGCTGTTACTCAGAGTAGCGGTGTTGGAGGGCTTCACTGCTAAAGAAGAGCAATGCTCTTAACTTTAGTCAAACCCTTTTCTGTTGGGTGATAGCACATTCAGATCACTAGCCACACTGTTAGCTACAAGGACTATTTTAATGTCTCAGTATCGTTGGTATTGTACAGTATTTCCGATTCCGAAAACGCTGAGTTATGAATATTAAATATGGACCTTCAGAAAAACGAACAATAAAAAGTTGGTTCTCGCGCTGAAATGTGTCTCTGATTTGTTCTTTGACTTGACTAATCAAGCTGTTTTCGATCACAATATGAAAAAGGCTGAGGATCCCTGTGTTTGAGTCTGGTGTGAGTCATCTCTGCGGAGCGGTGGTCAGATCCATTGACCGGCTGAAAAGGTTTCTGCCACAGCTTGGTGAAAGCCAATAAAAGAAAGAGACCTAAAGCTTTCATTACGAGTGAAACCTGATACACTCAGGATGAAAGGTACCAAAAAGCCCTATTTTCACTATTTGTGTTTGAGCTATATATTTTAAAAAGAAAAAATGGAGAGCTAAAATAAAGCTTGGAGGCAGTATAATACTTTTATTCAGCAAGGACACATACAATTGATCCAAAATGAAAGGAAAGACATTTATAATGTTACAAAAGATTTCCATTTCAAATAAAATGGAAGCCTGGTCGTTACTTGGATGGGAGACCTCCTGGGAAAACTTGGTTGCTGCTGAAATAGACGTTAGTGAGATCAGCAGGGGGTGCTCACCCTGCGGTCTGTGTGGGTCCTAATGCCCCAGTATAGTGACGGGGACACTATACTGTAAAAAGCACCGTTCTTCGCTTCGGGTGTGACGTTAAACTAAGGTCCTGACTCTGTGGTCATTAAAAATCCCAGGATGTCTTTCGAAAAAGAGTAGGGGTGTATCCCCGGCATACTGGCCAAATTTCCCCATTGGCCTCTGACCATCATGGCCTCCTAATCATCCCCATACACTGATTGGCTTCATCACTTTGTCTCCTCTCCAGTAAGCTGGTGTGTGGTGGGCTTTCTGGCGGCGTAGCTGCCGTCGCATCATCCAGGTGGATGCTGCACATTGGTGGTGGTTGAGGAGACCCCCCCCCCCCTTCTATATAAAGCGCTTTGAGTACCCAGAAAAGCGCTAATGTAACCAATTATTATTATTATTATAAATACTGTTCTTTTAAAATTGTATTCATCAAGGAATCCTGAAAAAACAAGTATCACAGTTTCCACAAAAACATTAAGCAGCACAACCATTATTTCTATTGGTTATAAGAAATGTTACTAGAACACCACATCAGCCTATTAGAATGATTTCTGAAGGATCATGTGACACTGACAGACTGGAGTAATGACTGCTGAAAATTCAGCTCTGCGTGACAGGAATAAATTACATTACGTTTTTAGTTTATTTTTGATAAACTGAATCAGATAACATTTTTATTTTATTATTTTAATAGCTTATATATTTTAAATAAAAAACAATGTAAACTGCTGTTAAGGGAATAAATGCACCATTTTACTTTCGCTTCATTTTATGGAAACTGAAATCAAGAACAGTTTATTGATAATCTCTGATTCACAGGTAAAACTGTGGGCCACATTTTCCATGTCTCAAAAATAAGTGTCGATTTTAGCATGAGACTGTAGCACAAAAGCATTAAGGGCTGAGACCTCTGTACAGTCCGACCACATCCTGTCTCTTAAAGTGAATCTCTGTCCAGCTGAGCGTGTGAGGCCAGAAGTCCTTCCTCTGGCAGGAAGTGATGCGGAAGTCAAAATGCAATTGACAGGACATCGGATATGTTGAGATACGCCAACTTTCCAGAAGCTCTAACAGCTGACTGGAAAAAATTAATGTCCACATTAGATGAAAGCTCTCACATCCCTCTAAGAGATTCCCAATCAGGGGCACATGGAAAGATGTTCATTGCATTGATACAATTATGAAACATAAACAGTAACTTAAAATACAAATATAAGAATTGTTAGAAGAATAAATAATATAAATGTTTTTGGTGCATTGAACACCTCATTACAATCAGTTCCTTTAAACGAAAAGTTAAAATGAGCTGAAAACCCTTTCTCACCGGAACAGATTTACTGTACATGTAACACCCCTTAGTTGAGCTCTCATTGTGTTATTAAGGGCTGAAATACTAATCGACCTTTTATCTGGCTCTCAATTGGCTTTTAGAGTCATTAAGGAAATTTGCATAAACCTCCCCCAAACGCCTTTCAAGAGCATGTTAGGCTGCCGTCAATGTCACATGGGCCAATTTAGCTTTGAACTGTTTCATGAAACTGGGTTTTAGCATGAATCTCAGTACATGGACGCTGACATTTATTAGGCTGTGGGAGTGTGAGGGAGTTGGGTAGCAATAGTGTTATCGCCATCTGAGCCTCTGATTGTGGCTTCTGTTCTGTCAAAGTCACACAAAGGCTTTTGGGGACAGTGTGTAGAGCGTTTTAGGTCTCAAGTAAGGTGGCGGAATCTCACATTGTCTACTTTTGTTGTAGTGTTTTTAATTTCACAGATTTGTTTTGGTATGAAAGAAGATGCCATAAGAAGACACTCCAGATTCAGCATGTGAGTATGTGTTTCTGTTTTAGGGGGCAGAGAGTGCGTCATGGCCAACCTCTTACACTCTCCACTTTGTATTGTACACTCTTGTTTCATCTATATCCTGTAAACAGACTTTTCCTCCATCACAGGCCCGAGACACAGCTGCACTTGCTATCTCTCTTTTCTCACACAAACAGTGGTAAATCTAGGAGTGACATTCTTAATTATAGAACAGGACATCGACGTCCGTCAGCAGATGTTTACTTGGCTTCCTGTTTTCCCATCACAATCCACCTGATTTAGCATCAGCTCCTCAAGTGCAAAAATAAAATCAATTTAAATGTCTATGCCAGTGTTTCCCAACCCTGCTCCTGGAGGCACATCAACACTACACATTTTCCAACTTTTCCTAATCAAACACATCGGAATCAACTCATCAGCTCATTAGACTCCAGGACCAGAAATATATTGGTCAGATAAGGGAGACATCCAAAATGTGCACTGTTGGTGTGCCTCCAGGAACAGGGTTGGGAAACACTCATTGCAATGCAACTCATTTGTAAAAATTATTTTGCTTCCTTTGTTTCCTCAGTCTTTCTTCAATATTCAAGGTCAAACTTGTGCAATACAGATTGTAGAAATAATATTTTTGCTTGATATGAGAAAACAAGTCCATCCTTTAAGCATTTAAAAGTCTTTAAAATCTATAAAAAAACACTGTTTCTGTATCCACTTGTCTTCTTAATTAGCATATTTGCCTTGCTTAAAATCTTTACAAATATCTTTAAAAATAAATAATTACAAAATACATTTACTTGGAAAGCAAAATTGCATAAGATACTGTCACTTGTTTCAAGAGAATATATTCTAAATTACATTTACTTCTCCTTATTTGTGGCTGTCTTGTTTGTAATACATTTTAAAACATAATTTCTGTGTTAGCCAAACCGAATATTTAGAAATCATAACTCCAGTCTTCAATGTCAAATGATCCTTCAGAAATAAATCTAATATGCTGATCTGGGACTTAAATTACAAGACAGTTGTGCTGACAAATATTTGTGTAAAATCTGTGATACTTTTTTGGGATTCTTGATTAATCAACAGCATTTACTGTAAAATAGATTTTTGTAAATGTCACTTTTTATCAATTTAATGAATAGATCCTTGCTAAATAAAAGTTAAGAAAGAAAGAATTACTGAAACATATGGCAACAGGTGAATCAGGAAGATGAGTTTTTTTTCCTGTTTGTCTGTTGGTGATTGCTGCGTGACTTTTTCAGCATAAACGACTCGGAAGACGAGTGAGGAGACCGCTGGGCCATTGTTTTCCTCAGCCCAGGGAAGTGATGACCTTGGGTTGAGTCGCTGTAGGAAAAGAGCCAAGAATGAGTGCAAACGACACGTTCCAGCACCTGCACGCTTACACCTCACACTCCTCCATATCCCTTCACACTCTCACAGACAGCCTCAGACAGAGAGAGACTATCTGGAGCCAGCTATGATGAACTAACAAACAAAAATAAGACTCAACTTCTATCCAAGAAGAGCAATACTGATCCAGCATCAAAACAATTCCTACTTCACACCTTCTCTAATGCATACATTTATGGGAAGAAAAAAGAATATCAGTATTAGTATATTCCTGTTAGGTTTCTTTTATCTCTCATACTTGTGCAGAAATAAGCAGTCTGCAAAAAATTTTTTTAATCAAAAGTAGAAATGAAAAGGACAACTTGTAAGGTAGAGCTTGATAATATCAAGCACTGATATTATTCCGGATATTCATAATTTATCATAAAATCTCTCTACTTCAGTAGAAAACTTCCTCACCACACTCTTTACACACTAGAAATGTTACTTTGACTCAAACAATATTTGAAACAACGCCAAAAAAGCTCACAAAATGATTAAACGGTTGGCCTGCATTCAACTAAAGAGAATAAAACACCCAAAAGCCATTCCTCAAGGATGCTGCTTTGCAATCAGACTCTTTTTTTATTGTTCCTCACATTTGCTCCTGAGACTGCATTAAGGCATTTAATTAAAGGTGATGATGAGACCATGGGCCATCACAATCCATCACCCCTCTTACGGGTTTGCAGGCATATAGATTAAGGTTTGCCCCTGACAGGGTGGTCTGAAATGAGTGTCTGCTGTGTGCCATGAATCCTTAAAACCCATGTTTTAAAACCACAGTAATAAGAGCAAGGTGAAATCCAGAAACATCATGCTTTCTGAACTCACTGTGACACACCTGAGCTGAAGTAAGGTAAATGACTCATTTTCATCCCAAATATCTTCTTGTTTGTCTTGAAATATGAATAGGCTGTTAAAACAAAATAACTTTTAAGCAAAATCGCATAAAACATTTTCAGAGATTCAGCCGTCGATTTGACGACACTGACACTATGAGAACAAAACTTGAATTGAACTGAGCTGAATAATGCCTTCTGCTTTATAGATGATCAAATTATTCCTTTTACAACATCAACACTATTATTGAACTGAATCAACACTGAACTTGAGCTGAATGATGAAAATATTCTCTTCAGAGCTGCAACTACAACACGCTGAACTTGTTTTATAACGTAACTTCACATTTATTTTTAGTTATTGAATTAAACTGAATCAAGTGAGGCTGAATAATGGCAACACTTGCAACAGCTGCTTTACAGTAGGATTTGTATCATAAGATAATTGTAAGCACACGTGCAATAACCGTCTCGTGAGTGCACGAAATAAACATGGGCGTGTTCACGCGTTAGGATTTCCTGTTAATTTATATTTTGCCTTAAAATAAGAGCTATCAGATTGAGTTTTTTAACGATGAAAATTGTTGTTCAGTTCTGCGCAATATTGTTGTGCGCATGCCCAGTAAGCCCTGGTAGAACAATCTGGCTGTTACTGAGTTCATCCTCTGGAGGTCGCATTTGTAGGCTGCATACGTCATAAAGAATATTATTTTAGAATATTAACAGTTATACATTTGAGCATTATTCTTAGTTAAGTGTAAATTGTTGTAATATGCTTTTGACTCGGAAATGTAATGCTCAGTTAACTGAAATAAACCAGGCTTGATGACGTATATGCTGCCTACAAATGCGACCTCCGGAGGATGCAGACTTCCGTTTGAGAAACGGCCTGTATCCCTTCCCCAATTTTCGTGCACACGCGAAATAAATGTAGTCTATGTATTTAAGGTATTTAACAAAAACAACATACAATGCAGGCAGTTTTACTGTTAGTATAAACTTAATTTTTCCAGTTTGCAGAACCTTTGTGAGTAGACTAAGATTTACAATCACGTTTGGCATGTAAAATCACTAATGAAATGTAAAAAATATCTCACCTGTTAAGTGTGGTGAATTGAATATGCAAACATCATATGCTGTTCTTCAGGCTCATAATCTGAAATTTGTCTTGGAAGTTTGGATCTCAGCAATGTCGGTGCTCATATTTGCATTTGCACTTTCTGCAGTCAAACAAAGATTTCTATATGAACTGAAAAAGTTATTTATGTTTTATATGCATGTGTAGGAGTCTGTATGAAAGTGTGTGTGTGTGTGTGTGTGTGTGTGTGTCAAGTTTTAACAGCACAGATTATCAGTGAGAAGCCAGTGGCATTGCAAGCACTCTCAAGTGATTGTGCTAATGGGCTGTGGATTAAAGCGCCCACTGATTGGATAATTACAGTAACAAGGTCTTAATCACTTTCACATTGATTTTAAAGTGAGGTGGCTTTTCCCTCTCCTCTTTAACAGAAATCGTACAGGACAAACAGAACTCTTGGAATCAAACGTTTAAAAGTGATTTTATCTCACCCAGCCAGTGCAACTCATTACAACACACTCACAGAACAGGGCTGGGAATAGAAGGGTTAATGTTGTGCATTACTGCAAACAAGATTAATATTAATGCTTTGAGACCATACATTTGTGAGAGTGGACATTTGAAATGCATAGTAATGGCGTCTTTGTTTCTATTGGTTTACTGCCAGTAAAACTACATCCAGATTGAGCGTTTGTAAGTGATGGTGGATGTCAAATATGTCCATACTAATGGCTTCATATCTGTCCACTTCATGGTGATAAAAGCCTCTCAAATGCAGAAGCTTTTGACTCTTCAACAGATAAATGCCCATTCATCTTACACCACTTATCTTCATATTTAAAGAAACCGGTCGACTGGTTATCAGATGGTCTTACATGCTCCTGTGTACCTGATTCTGCCGAGTTTCTATACACTGTGATTAATGCTGGAGAAAAAGTGTTACACATAATGAAACTTTAGAAATGTTACTTCTGTTGACTGTGATTTGTGATAGAAAAGTTAATGCCTGCAGGTACTTGGTTTCCTTGGATACTGGGTTCGATATGTACATAAATATATAAATACACTAGCTGCTTGAAAGTCCCTGTTAGCAAAGATTCGATGTGACCTTTTCATTTCCGAAATGTTAAAGTACGTAGGGTAGAACAGGACTAAAGGCTCACAGGAGGAAAAAGACTAAACAGTAATAGCACTTTCCATTTCGTATCATTTTCTCAGAAAGTTATCTTTGCAGAAAATGAAGTGCTATTATCAAAATAATTTAAATACCTCTTATTAATTGACACAGATTTAATCTGACTGGATCAACAGCATTTTGGTGGTTTATTATTGTGTTTTTGTTGACTGTTGATTAAGATATGTAAACATTTGTTTGCCTGTCTTGTGTCTCATAAAATGTGAAAATGATTTAGAAAATGTGAACATGTCTGATAGCATCATGCTAAACTTGGATATTATGGTTCCATCAAACCAAATGTTGATCACATGGGTCCACTGGGCCTCAAACAGGACTCTGACAGGCAGAGGCGTCATGCCCATTCAAACTGAGGGGGATAATATTTTTGAGCCGAGTGGCTTCCAAAGACAAAAAATAGCAGAATAACGTTCTGTCAACTCAGGCTTGCTCCTGAGTTAATGGAGCATGTGCACGTGAACGTGTGACATCAGTATTGAGCAGCCCATCACATGCCAAATCAAATGATTCACTTCTTGTGAGAGAGTCTGTGCGATTCACTGCCAAAGATTAAACGATTGAACAATATGAAGAAATTAAACAAGCAAGATGAAACAGATTAAATCTATCCATGAAAGAGGAAAACTTAAAGAAAACATTTTACTATGTGCAAGTAAACGTTGTTAAGTTAGTTTATAGAGTTGATAATATGTACAGGTATAAAAACACTTAAAATCTTAGCTCATGTGCTCACGTTTAAAGCTATTGATTCTAAAACTGATTTATATTGCATATTATCTATATGTTTATATTCATTTAAAATAAAAGCTTAATAATTATAATTAATCTAAGCTGGCTTGTGTAATGGATTAAGGGTATAATAATTGTATAAATAATATAAAATAATTATAAAAATAATCATCTCTAAAAATCTGATGATTTTATTTTTACAAATGTTTTATTATGTAGCGTCCTTTAATTTGAAGTAAGAGAAACTGGAGGAGTGGCTTTATTGCACCAGAGATGTGTCACTTTGCTTGAAGCTGGTTGGTCAGATTTCAGTTTGAGATCTCTAAACCAGAACATAACCTGCCCTGGAGCAGGCTAGCCGTGGAGCGTAAGTCACTATGGCGATGAACACTGCTAAAACCAAACCACTGTCATGGTACCTAAAACCCAGAGTTGGCGCAAACTAAACTGAAACTTACCTGGCTAGCCAGTTAAACCAGCTTCATGGTACAGGCCGCAGGTGTTGATCTTCTGCGGAGGCAGTGTTTATCCACACCATGTCATAAAGTGGCACATTCCACAACCTGTTGATTGGCTTCAATATAAATGAAAGTTTTGAGTTCTGAAACTTACAGAATGATTTTTATAGCACTATGCAATCTTATATATGTCAAAAGATCAAGGGAATTTAGATTTCTCATGACCCCTTTAGATCATGGCTTCTGGGCAAAATATGAGTCTATAATCTATAGTAACACTTTCTCCTGGGAAAAAGTCCATCCCTTGTTGCCCTCTCACATCAAAATTGACAACATGTTTAAAACAGTTTTAAACTGTTTTGACTTGTAAACAGTGCATAATCTCTGCATATTTCTCCCCTAATTCAGATAAATTGTTTTTTTTCCACTGAAGAAAGCAATATTATGGATAGAAAGTGGTGTCAAAATTAGCGTAAGGCTTAGATATTTTTTTCATTACCACATTTATTTAACTAGGGTGGCCACCCCATTCACAACTGCTGCCTCCGTCTGTTTTTCTTGAAAAGGATTGCATTTATTTAGATGCAGAACGTCTTTATGACCACATCAAAGGGAGACGTTTCAGACGCGCGCTCTAACATCGCCTCCGCGCCAGGCCGGAGTTGCAGTAGCCTGTATCACTTCATATCAAACAGCGAAAGAAACTACGTGCATGCAATGTCTTAGTTATGCCTTCAGTTAAGCCATGAAGTTACCAAAAAGGCGATAAAAGCTGTCTTAAAACGCTTTTTATGCATTCAATATGATATATATGCGTCACATTTAAGAACATGTCTTTGATTGAAATGGTTTTAAAAACTGTCCTTACGCACCCAGCACCATCTCCCTCATCTAAAACAGCCGATTCAACTCGTCCGCTCATTGGAAGAGACTTTAAGACCTGCAAGGGCTCAGAAAAGGTACAGAGAGTTGTGAGAAAATAAGATGCATGTCAGATCAGAGTAATGTTCAGCAGCAGCAGCTTTTAAAGCAATAGCAGGTAAATAAGATAATAACCAGCTGCTGTGATATCTATTAACCCAAGAACAAAAGAAGAAAAGAGGAAATCAATAACTTTTATAGCTTTAAGGGGTTCATCTATATTTAATTTAGAATTTAGTGTTTGAAAACTAATTCAATTAAGTTCACTTAAATTAAAAGTTAAGTCTAATAAATGTTTAAATTGATAGCTCTCAATTATACTGTAATGCTGCATGGCTACAGTCAATGGTTAAATATTAGGGGGGGGGGGGCAATTTTATAGAGACATCAGTAGTATTGATATCAGTAATGCTGGCCTTCAATCATAAAAAATATGCCATTAAAGAAATATTAAATATATACTGTCTTTATGTTGTTTTTACATTTGAAGATAGAATGTGAAATTATTGCAATATAAAAGTATATTTAAAAACTTTAATGTTAGGTGGGATTAATCACGATTAATTAAAAAATTGTGCGATTAATTAGTAGTTTTTTTATTGATTGACAGCGCTAATAGGAAGACTTGTATTTTAGTGGTTTAACGTTGTTAGCTGTGAGTCTTGTGAATTACATGTGGATTATTGAGATGTTTTTTTCAGCTGTTTGAAACTCTCATTCTGACGGCACCCATTTACTACAGAGGAACCTTTATTGAACAAGTGAAGCAATGTTTTTGATCTAGGGCGAACTATTACTTTAAATTAAATGTTAAAGCTCAGTAAGACATCCTAATACATTAGAAGTAAATATAATCTACATTTTCCAGTCTCCCCTACACAAATAATCCTGAAGCTTAAATTAGAGACACAATCAGAGTGACCTCTCAGTCTCCAAAAATGAAAAGACGTCTCGGCTAAGAAAGGAAAGGGAGTGAAGACAAATGGACTGTTGCAAGAAATAGCGGGACCTGTCCGTAGACATCATGAATCTTAGGGATAATGACCCAAAACCTGTCTTGCCGTTTCCAGTGTTGAGAATATGATGAACGGGAAGGGGGGGAGAGACACCCGAGAGCACCGTAACCATGACAACTCCATCATGGCACCTCTTTTATCACCAGAGCTGGGGGTAAAACAAAGTGGGTGAGCATATATCAGTCTGTGAGTGTGCATTGGAGATATTAAGAACAGATGGATTCAAGATGATACAATATGGCCTTTCCAGGGTCACAAGCTTTAGTTTTTCTTATTTTCTACTGTTATTGACTGATATTTAGAACAGCCATCTCATCCTTAAAAGTGATTTGGTCATTTTATTTTCCCTAATGTATAATTTCAGCCACTGCACCATTAAGATGTCATATTTTATGCATCTGATAAAGAAATTCATAAATATAATGTACAACATTTGACCTCTGATTTTACTTTTCCTAAGTAAAACAGGCTAATTTTGACCTTTTACAGCATGCTATTAAATGTGTACACTAGCAACATTCTGTTTGTGTAGAGATTGAACATTTCTATGGGTCACAAGCCCTCAGAACAGAATGTCTGTCACAGCTGTTGCTCTCAATGACAAACATTTGTTACCAGGGAACCCAAATGCTCAATCAGGCCCAGCCAGAAATCAAAGCCAGAAACAAACTGTCCACTTATGCATTTTCCCTTTCTGCTTTTTTTTTCTTTCTAACTGGGCACTTCTGCGACCCGGCTGAAGTGGCGGATTAGCAGTTCTCCATGGTAACTGCGCTCGATATTGCCATGACAACCCATTTTATGGGGCAAAAAAAGACAACAAAAGAGAAGGAAATACAATGGAATTAATTGGAGTGAGAGTGGATGACAGAACACATGAACTGCGTGAAAGCTTATGTGTGTCACTCACTCCAGGCCTTAGACACCGTGAGGTTATTAAGTGCATGTTAGACTATTAAATCATTCACTGCGGCACACTGCTTCTGATCCTCCTTTCAGCTGATGGATTCTGCAGAAGAATGGGAGATATTGTTGAATTCTCCAAATGTGAATGTAACAGCTGTGTGTGAATACAGGGCCTGGAACATATTTACAGTGGGTATGAATCAACAAGTGCATGATAAAATATAGCTTTTCATTTTTAACATGTATTAGGCAATTGGCAAACAGATCCTGGGGGCCATTTCTTTTGTTAATCTTGTAATCCTAACATTAGGCTATATGTTGAATTTTTCCTGTCAGTTATTCTAATGTTTAAATTATTCCACAAAAAAGCCCATATAATATTACAAGTGTAGTCATCACTTCACTGCAAAAAAAAAGAAAGAAAAAAATAGAATTTTTAAAAGTAAAAATAAAAAGTAAAAAAGTCTTGTAATCTATTTTTTTTTTAATTTAGTTATCAAAGGATTACATGTTTTTATATAACTTAAATATACAAATTTGCTTTGCAGCATAAGATTTAAATAAACTGGTTTTAAGGGGATAATATTATTATATTATATTACAATATTTGATATTATATTATATTATATGATTGCATCAGCCTAACAGGATGCACCAACAAAAGTAATTTTAAAGTAATTCCCCAATATTTATTGGGGAAAGCATTAACAAAGAGCTATATACAGTTGCAAAAAATGTACAAAAAAAAATGTATTTATAAAGAAATTTCTTAAGGTATGTGGCATATTTTGACTTTCACTTTTGCAACTGCAATGGAAAATATGAGTCGTTATGGTAACACTTTACAACAAGGATCATTATTTCACATTAGTTAAAAACATTAGTTAACTAAGAATGAACAATACTTCTACAGCATTTATTAATCTTAGTTATTATTAATTCCAGCATTTACTAATGCATTATTAAAATCAAGAGTTGTGCTTGTTAACATTAGTTAATGCACTGCTAATAAATGACACCTTCTTATAAAATGTTACCGTTGTTATATAAGTTGTAACTTAAATGTGCTTCATGGCATAATGTCTAAATAGATTTGAAGCAATATATATGTAATATAATATAATAGGAGTGAATCAACTTGACTTAAGTGTCAGATCAGGCAGAAGTAATTGCATTTTTACCACTTTTAAAGTGGTGTAGTCTGGAAAGAAACAAGGAGAATACAGGAACGAGAAAGAGAGAAAGATGCATATAGAAAAGGAAGGAGCTAAACAGTAATTAATGGGGCTTATCTCTCAGTCACCATGGAGATGGATGTGTATTCTGCTCTGTTTAAAACTGTACAAGTGGAGCCGGCACAAATCTCAGGTCTGGGATCAGACAGACGCGCTGAGGCTTTGAAACAATGATTGCGTTCCAAAACATACAGCTGCATCTCAGACTACGGATCAGCGCTTGAGATAAAGCAGCGCAAACCTAAGTTCAATATTTAGAT
Organism: Ptychobarbus kaznakovi; assembly: GCA_027422405.1. Classification (NCBI taxonomy): domain Eukaryota; kingdom Metazoa; phylum Chordata; class Actinopteri; order Cypriniformes; family Cyprinidae; genus Ptychobarbus; species Ptychobarbus kaznakovi. Next base: position 14,279,703 of record CM049810.1, on the reverse strand, counting down.
TTTATTTGTATTCCTGCAGAAATGCATAGACACACATGCCTACAAAATACAAAATATGAGCTGCTTTAGACATTTAACATTGCACATCTTGATCCAAAAGTTACAATGCTGTGCACTTTTAGAAAATAAAGGCACAAAAGTTGTCACTGGAATGGTACCTTTTTAAAAGGTACTAAAATGTACAATTTAGGCACTACTATGTACCCTCCAGGTACTAATATGTACCTTTAATATATTAAAATGAACTCTTTATGGGTAAATAAGGTACAAAAGTTTACCTATTTTAAAAGTACTGCCCCAGTGATAGCTTTTGTACCTTTTTTTCTTAGAGTGTACCATATCATCTGAGCCTCATCTTTATCATGTTACGTCATCCCTGAAACACAAACATACTCACGTTTACTGGTACTGCTGGACCATTATGAAAACAATCTGTATAACTAGACAGTGAATGCATTTTCTTGCTAGATAGTGATACTCTGCTACATACAGTAGTACTGATATTTACATTTTCTGATCTAAATAGCATGGTTTTGCACTTGAACTCTGTTGTTATGAAACATAAGGCAACTATGGCAGACAACAAACTGGAAAAAGTCTCACATAAATTGTGTGTGTGTGTGTGTGTGTGTGTGTGTGTGTGTGTGTGTGTATGAGCAAATATGATTGACATCTCAACAATATGAGCCTCTCTTAACAACAAAATATTTCACTGTTGTTGTTTTTATTATAATTATAATTATTAGTAGTATTACAAGACAGTAGGCACAACTTGGGCAGGTTATACAGCGTGTACTTGCAAAAGAAGGTTAGATTACAGTGAACTAACATCGTTTTCTGAGTTTGGTCCCATCTCAACCAGCGATGTTATGAATATTAATGGCTGATGATTTCAAATGCAGGACTTCGTGTAGTTTGGTTACAGAAAACGATGGTTGTGAAAGCATGCAGCTGCCACTGTGCTCTTTAATACAGTTGCTTTGTTGAAAATCTATTTTCTTTATAAGAAAAACTTTATGTATTTGACATTTTGAATTATAATACTTTTGTAAAACTGTTCTTGAAGATCCTTGTTCAGCAGTTCTTTGTACAGTGATAAATGGGCCGTTCTGATAGTCGTGTTAGCTGGCCTGAGATCTCTGGAACGATACTGTACAGACACAAGCTGCTTTCTGCTTTTGTCCAAATAAAGACAAGCTGAGAATCATGCAGGGAGAAATGCTTTATAGATCTTCATATGCACGGTTGTTTCATAAGTTTGGAGTTTTTTATACTTTTACTCTTTAAGGGCACATTTAATCGATCAAAAGTAACAGTAAATGTAATTATTATATAATGTTAGATATATTAGATGTATATTAAAAAAGAAAACAGTTTTTTTAATTGTAATCCCTTGTGAAAAATAAATATATTAAAATGTATTAGATTTTTTTTTTACATACATATTTATTTGATTCTAAGTATACTACAAATACACTTACATATTTATGTACTTAATAAAAATAACCTGCAATTGGTATCATAAATGGTATACTTAAAGTCTGCTAATTTGGAAAAACTAATTTTGTACTTTAATTGTGCGTAAATACTGCTGAAGTCCAACTAAAGATATACTGAAGTATACTTGAATGTGCTAAAGTGGAACTATTGCAAGTATACTTCAGGTACACTTTAAATATCTTGCATTTAAAGACCGATATTACTCAAAGATCATACAATCATCATCAATAGTGACATTAAAACACATTTTAGCATTAATATTGAGAAATGTGCATTGTGCAAATAAAGTTTAATAATATTTTTTATAACAGTAAATGTTAATAGATTTGAAATTATACTTAGTAAGAATTAAATGTATTTTAAATATATTACTTTTTACTAGGGACAGTATTTCACTAATTTTATGTTTACCGTATTTTTGATCAAATAAAGGCAGATTTGATGAGGAGACAAGACTTTAAACATATTTCCTCAATGAAATAGTAAGTTACAGAAGGACATATTGAAGGGTTTGTCCTTTTAAAAAGTCTCTAAAAATAATATTAAAAGTATTTTTGTCAACTTTTAGGATTAAACTAAAATTGAAATGGCTTCAAAATGATCCTTTCCATTTTATTTAATGAGAACTGCAGCGGCGTCATTACTTTATGTGTCCCAAATAAAAAAGTATATTAAAGTACATTTTGACCAAAAGTACATGGCAGCATTTCAAATGGACAGACATACATGATGATTTGACTAGAAATGTTCCATATTCTTGACTGAGAAATACGATGCATGATTGATGAGAAGATGAAAGATTGTTGAACATCCCAGATGAGTGACCCACTCGTCCCATCAGGACAAGCCCCCGCTCAGGTCAGGGTAGTGACTTCTGCTTGAGTGTAGTTGGCAGGGGATGTGAGCACATCTTTACAGCTCTCTGAAACAAAGACACACAGAGAGAAAACAAGTTAAAGCAAACTTACTCTTTCAATCAAAGTCAAATGAAGGGTTTTAGTAAATAAATGGAACAAAATTGAAGTTCCTTTAAGACTTTTATACTATTTAAGATATATATATATATATTTTTTTAATTTTACTTTGAAATGTAAAGACAACGTAACAATGACATGGTGGGATAGTGGGATTTGGATCACTGAATCAATCAAAAAATTAGACAACTGCACTGCAGTTTTATGTATTACTGTCTATAGAGAAAGATTCCAGCCTATTAAAACAAGAAGACTTCTGGAGGCCCTGCAGTGAATCCAGAGACTGGGAAAGCCGTGGGGTCTGTCCATGTTGCTAATGGAAACCTATTAGCAGCAATTACGTTGAGTTGCCTTTCGGGACCAGAAGCAGATCCGTAACTCACTTCAGGACTGCTGTAGATGATGCCTTTCAGTGCTGGATGACTGGCTCGCCACATAATTACACACAAATCAAGAAAGAAGTCGGCTTGAAAAAGACAGCGCTGTATGAGAGAAGACGGTAACCAAGGAGACTAAGGTAGACCAAGATAAAATATCTAAATATGCTCAAAACAAATGCATTTAGGAAATAAGATATTAAGACAACATAATTTAAACTAAGTTTAATTTTACCAATGGGGAACAAGAAACAACCTTAATTTATATATTATTATATATATTATGATCTGTATAGTCTGTGTTTGACATCATTTTTTGTTTCACACAGCTAATAAACACAAACAGAGGAAATGCCACGCGTTTCTGATCTATGGATCATTCTTACATGTTTATTTTTAACATCAGCGATGACATTTCCAAAGACGGAGCATCTTTGCTGTCTGGTGAAGGAATTATTGCCTGTAATCACGGTTTGTTTGACAGGACCACAGCTGCTGCCCCTCATTGATTCCCAGAGTGCATCGGTCTCCACATCAGCGAGGCAAATTGCACGGCTTTTCACACAAAATACAAATCAACCGTCACAGAATGTCTGAAGGGCTTAAACGACCTCTGTTTGAATTGTCCAAAATAGAGGGAAATCAAAACAAAGATGAGATCACAGGACTTAGTTATGAATTTATGAATTTATGGAAATATTCATTAATTAGTGAACCGGATTTCAGTTTACGGATTTCAGATGATGATTCACACCTATAAGCTGTCTTGCTTCAGCCACAGGTGCTAATAAGCACCTGTTTTACATTAGCAGCACGTCTGCTCCTTCAAATGAAGAGAGGGGCTTCTGGGATGTAAAAGGTGGAATGTTTGCGTAAGCAGCTCGTGATCAAGCGATTATCTCCAGAAATAGACGGCTGGCAACCTGTCAGAGCTTTAGAGAATTTGGGGGCCGAGGCGCAAGTCATTCAGGCTGAGTCGAAGTCTGATTTGACAGCAGCCAGTAATGAAGGATGTTAAGTTTGCAGAATGCTTGAATGACAGAATGTCTGTCGAGATGCTTTCTTGTTTTGTGTCATGTTATCATCCTATTTTTCTCAGTTTTGAAATGTGAGCTACAGCATAACATGTCTGACAAAAACGAAATGTATTTTACTGTGCTCCAGAATACTCTCACTGATTAGTCAATTGTGGAATTCTGCGGTCAAATGTTTTTATAAAGACTTTTAAACTGTACAACTGAATGATTTCCTGTATAGCTTTGACGGTTTCATGTTCCTCATTGCACTCTACAGGCTCTTGTTTTCATGTAATAAAATAATATTGATGCAAATCAATACTTCATATCCTAATTTCCTAGACTGTGGCGCCCTGCCAGATATTAATTTGGACACTTACAAATGGGTTGGATCACTTTCTTTGAACTCTCTTTGAAGTAAACCTAAGTGTTTTTAACTTTAAAAATGGGGAGGAGGTGGCATTGGAAGCAACATATAGTATATATTTGGCAACAAAATGTATTTTAATATAAAAATACAATATATTTTTAAATTCCTGAATTTACCAGTGAGATTCTAACTCTATAGCCAGCAGTTCCTGTTTACCTGTGTGGATGGTGGGTTCAGCTCCACAAGAAAAGTCTCCAGAATTTAGCAGGAAGCAAGTTGCCTCTTTCATGGGCTTGTCTCTATTGCGTGAGCATCGAAGCGTCCACCTATCGCCCGGAGAGAGCGGCTGTGTCAGACTGCAGCTCTCCTCTTCAGAAAGCGTTACAGTAGCATCGCCATTCTGCTTTGAATCTGACAACAAGACAAAAGACAAAGAAAAATGATGTCAGTGTTCATGACAATTCACTTGCAGCAAATACAAGAATTGGCATAAACCTTTGTTAGATTTATGCTTAAAACAAACTGAAAACAATGTCACTATCAATGGTAAATTTGCCTTTGAATTGTTTTGATTCTTGTTTTAAGCATGTTTTAAAGGTCCCATATTGTAAACCTTTCTGGAGTTTTATTTTAGGTGTTGATGTCCTTAAGAATATATATCTGCGGTATAAGTACCAAAAACCATCTCCATGTGTTTTTACAGCTCTTCTCTCAGCAGCTCTGGTAAAAACAGGTCGATGTGTCCTGTCTAATTAATATTCATGAGCCTCTCTTCTGATTGGCCTGTTGTTTTCTGAGTGACGCATGGCTAGGCCAACCACAGGTAACTAGGGTCATGTAGGGCCGACATCACAATTACGTCACCGCGCTAAGCTGAAAGAAAAACAAAAGGAGCGGCCCATTCAAACCAGAGCAGATTCGGCTACACAAGGAGCTTAAAATATCATCTTGTTTTGATGTTGGGTGCCAGAATCGACGTAATACAGCCTCAAATTAGAAATTTGGTCTTATACCTGCTGCCACTGCCAGAAACAAAAAAAAAACGACAACAGCTGTGGTTAAACGAGATAAAACGAGCGGACTGAACAGAAACGATCATCAAACATGCTCGCGTTGGCAGTGCACACTTCTTATATGAAAAGGTTCAATAAAGTATTGTCTTTTGTTGTTATGGGTGCGTCTGAAGATTTCTTGCATCTCACGCCTATGCTGTGTATGAAATAATGTCTGTGTGCATGTGTGTAAAACAACAAACTGACGATTTATATATAATAATTTGTAATTGTATAAAGACAGTGTTGTTATTAATTGTGTATGGAATAATAATGTAGTTGTAAAAATATTTGCCTGCTGAAATTGAAATGTATTTACATCTTCATCATGACTAGATAGACACGGTGAGTTTGTCTTAAATGTGTATATATAGACTAAATGACTAAAAAGTAAAAGTAAAGTGTTGTTGCTGCTAAGCCATGGCATGGATGTAATGTTGTCTGGGGGTTTGGCAAAAGGACGGTGGGCGGTGCTCGGGATGGTGACTGAAGGCGGTGACTGAGTAGTTCTGACATCACATTTTTACGGAAGTCACAAGGACTCGTGAAAAAGCACAGCTACTTTATGCAGGCTGTGTGCACTTTACATGGTTTTGAAACTTATATGGTAGTTACATATCGCCTAGACCTCTGTTATCATGAAAAAAGCCAGGAAATGTCGGTTTTGACAATATGGGACCTTTAATGTGATTAAAATATGATCCATATTAATATATTTAATACTGTGATATTCCCAAAGTTTATTCCCAGTATAATTCTACATTAAAATGGGCCGTATATCCCTTCATTGTATCAAACAATTTAACTAATCCCACCGTTGTCTCTCAGAAAACACTATTGTCATGGAAATCCTGATGTTCTACCTGAGCGGTTTCTTCCAAGGTTCTCCTCACCGGCGAGGGGGCATGTGTCACTTTGTGTGCTGTTCCTTGGTGAGTTGCTTTCAGACTTCCCAAACGAGGCAGAGTTCATCACCATGTGTGGGTTTGGGTTGTGCTTCTTCTTCTTCTTGGGCAGCTTCTGCTTGGCCATAGCCAGTGAGTAGTACATCCCAAAATTGTTAACTATAATGGGCACTGGCATGGCGATGGTAAGCACACCTGCTAACGCGCACAACGCACCGACCATCATGCCCAGCCACGTCTTAGGGTACATATCTCCATAACCTACTGTCGTCATTGTGATCACCGCCCACCAGAAGCCGATGGGAATGTTCTTGAAATGCGTGTGGTTGCAGCCACTAGGGTCTTGGGGATCTGCGCTAATACGTTCGGCGTAGTAGATCATGGTGGCGAAGATGAGCACCCCGAGCGCCAGAAAGATGATGAGCAGACAGAACTCATTCACACTCGCCCGCAAGGTGTGGGCGAGAACCCTGAGACCCACAAAGTGTCGCGTGAGCTTAAAGATCCGTAGGATTCGGACAAAACGGACCACGCGCAGAAAGCCCAGGACGTCCTTGGCAGCATCAGATTTGACGCCAGTCAAACTCATCTCCAGATAGTAGGGCAGGATGGCAACAAAGTCAATGATGTTTAGCTGGTTCTTGATGAAGAGAAGCTTCTTTGGACAACATATGATGCGGACCAGGAACTCGAAGGTAAACCACAGCACGCAGATTCCCTCCACCAATGTCAGCACTGGTTTGGGCTCCATCTCCATCTTCGAGATGACGGTGGTCGTGGTGGAGTTGCTTTCAGTATTTGTAGATGTGACATTATGAAGTTCGTTGAAGACCTCATGGGTCTCCAGGCAAAAGTTAGTGATGGACACCAGGATGAAAAACAGGGAGACAAAGGCAATTATCTGAAAGATAAGACCAGACAATTAAACACATCTCAATAAACAGTCGCAAATATCTTAAACTGGTCATGAACTGCATTTTTTGTATTATTTCATAAAGTTTCCTGAGGTGTATTTAGAATGTTTGGATGGTTTTTATTACAAAAATGATCATGATTTAGAAATAAAGAGACATTTTCTACCCTGATTTTAGCCCTTGATTTGGCTAACATCTTTGCATATGAAATAAGTATTACATGTGGAGCTTTTTCAGAAACTTTTACTGCATTTTTACTAACAGCTGTTGAGATAAACTAATCGTGAAAAGTGTTGATTATAGCATTATATTTAAATCTACTCATGTCACATGAAAGGTTGCAGAATTGAGTATTGTAGATGACAGACTGTTGAGTGCGTGAATGCAGCAATCTCATCATTGCATCTCGAGTTTTGCACTCTCACAAATGCTTTTATCATAACAAACAATGCAAAAAATTATGCAAATAATAGATTCATGGTGCAGTGTAGACTGCGTTAACTCATATTGTGTGATTGATAGCTCCAGCGTTCATAAAGGAAGCATTTTTTATATAATTTAATCACAATTTAAATAACAGATTTTCTTCATGCTACTAAGAGAAACAATGTGTAGTTGACCGTGTTTAGTCATTGGCTTGATTTACTGATGCATAAACAGCAATAAACGATTTTGATACAAAGAACCGCTGAGTGTACATGAATCATTACATATCAGAAACCACTGATCACAGATTAGGTAAGTTTCATCAAACTTGGTCCTGGAGGGCCGGTGTCCTGCAGAGTTTAGCTTCAACTCGCCTCAACACACCCACACCGAAACTGTGACTGATTTGCCAAAGAATCCACAGTCAAATGTATCAAACAAATATGTAAGCCGATTTCACTTGAGAGTCAACAAGTTGAAATTGTGGAACATTTTAAGTATCTTGGATCAATTTTGGATTCTCAGTTGAGCTTTGCTGATAATTCAGAGTACATTTTTAAAAGATGCTCTCAGCGACTTTTCTTCTCAGACAGCTTAGTGGCCTTGGTGTTAGTAAGCACATTTTGGAACTTGTGTATAAATCCATTGTTGAAAGTGTTTTAACCTTTCACCTTCCTGTCTGGTATGAACATCTAAATTGTAGACTCAAGAACAAACTTTCCAGAATTGTATCCACAGCAAATAAAATAATTGGCAGGCCTCAGAATCAATTAACACAACTCTATGTGGAAAGGACAAAGAAGAAGACGAGAGTTATTCTTGCAGATGGCTCTCATCCTCTTTTCAGCCAGTTTGAGCTCTTGAAGTCCGGTAGACGTTATAGAGTTCCTCTAGCAAAAAAAAAAGTGTTTAAGAAGTCTTTCATCCCCAATGCAATTAGAATCATTAATTCAGCAACTTTTAATTGAGCAGTGTGTAAGGCTTGAACTGTATTTTTTCTGTTTTTTTTTGTGTTATACGTGTACGTGACTAGTTATTGTGTTTTTATATGTATGTTGTTGTTCTGCTGTGTTGGTGAGCCAAAGATAATTTTCCACTTAGGTGGACAATAAAGTTATACAATACAATACAAACAAATAATGCTCTACTGAGACATCCACATAGTTGAAAATAAATATGCACTTTCCTAGGTTACTTTAATCCACTAATACTGTATTGCTCTTCTCTCTTCTCATTTCACTAATGTGCCAGTGGGCGGGGCCAAAGATATGAAGAAGAAGAAGAAGAAGTAGGCCATGATTCTGCAGAGGAGGACTATCGTCACACTATGACATCAAAAAAATCTTAAACGAGTCGTTTTCTGAGCTTGGATTCATCTAGTTTTCACCCACATTTTGCTTTAACCCACTGTAAAATCCAACAAAGTAACTCTTTAATTTTGAGGAAACTGACTGCCTTAAACCAAATATGTTTTAAAATATTAATGTACATATTTAATTTGATTTAGCAAAAGACAGTCATATCATTTGACCTAATAATCACACATTGATCATTTGTATTTTGCAAGTTTTTGCACACATAATTTGAAGTAAAATGTAAATATTGAATTAAGTAAAATATACTTAACTAAGTTAGGTAAATTAGCAAAGGAAATTAGTAAATTTAATACACAATGATGGTGACAATCAGTGGATCATATTAAGTCATTTTGAGTAGACAATCAACTCCAGATGTCACAAAACAGTAAGTTACTAAACCCAACAACACAAGCAACCATAAAACAGTGTAAATACAACTGAAAAACAGTGACAAACTTAACCTTTTTAATTATTCATGCCCCAGTGCATGATGGGAAAAACGGGATCATTACTTTGATATTTACTTAAAGAATCCTTGTAAACATAACAAACAATTCCAAGTAAAATACACTTATACGTTCAAACTTTAATTTCTACAAGCTTAAATTGAGTACTAATATAGAACTTACTTTAATTGTTTTAATTATTGCCTGAGATCAATTATTTAATGTAGAAATTACATTTGTTTTAATGTAGTATTTACTTCACCACAAAATCATTTTTATCAGTACAGGCTCTCCTTGGCATAAAGGTAAACCGCCAAACCTCCAACAAAACAGAAACCCCCTTAAACCCAACATAAGAAGAAACCCTAACAGATCACCCCATATTAATCTTATGCAAAAACACATTTTATAACACGTAGCCTAATTAAAAAAATATATCTCCTTACATACTCTAAAGCAAAGTATGGCTATACTGTTTAATAGTTCACATAACTTTTTCATTAAGTGAACTTTAATTCATATTTGAGTAAAATCAACTTGTTTTATTTAGTAATTGTTAATGTTTTAGTCACATTTTAAATGAGCTGCTCAATATATTACTAGGCTGTTGATGCTATTACAAGGCATAAAAACAGTTTTTGCAGAACTGACCCAAAACACCCATCCTTATCTGTCAAGTAATATAAGTTCACTTCCTTGTTAACATACAGTATTATCTTAAAATGTACAACAAATGGAGGCCATTTCTTTTTCCTTCATTAGCAGCAAACAATTAAATTAGCTATAATTAAATTCCATGAAAATTGTCATCTGAAAGCAGCAGCAGCAGCATAGATGAAGATGTGGACTAAGTGGCAAATCTGTTAAACAGAGTCATTATTAATGATATTCTTTTTTAGTAACTGAAAGATAAAGGATGAATGTGAAGATGTTGTAGATAAAGGACAAGAGCAGCAAAGCAACTGGTGGGGGGGGGGGGGTAACCATGACAACCATGTCATCCCAGCGCCACACAGCTGGATACTTGTTATCATGCTGAGGGAGATACAAGCCCATGGGCGGCACGATAGCGCGCCCAGAGAGATGTAATCAATTTTATTTCTGTTTACACACATCCTCACAGGAGCATGTAACTGAAGACTGTGACAGACTGTGACAGAATAACTTTTAACCGTTTTAACAATTCATTAATTACTGCAGGCTGCCAATTCAAGATTTGGCAAGATTAATAAAGCATCATAGAGCTATAAAGGGGTCATATGGTGCTTTTTTAAAGATCATTATTTGGTGATTTTGGTGGAACAGCAGATCGTTGTGATGCTTTAAAATGTTAAAAAAAACGCATGTTTTTTATACATATCTGTACATTATTGTTGTTGCTCTATGCCCCGCCTTCTCTTTTAGGCAGCATTTTTCGACAAAGCCAAAGTCTGGCTCTGATTGGGCAACTTGGACACAGGCATGGGATTGGCTGAACACTAGGGGTGCTCCGATCAGGATTTTTGAGGCCGATCACAGAAAGTAGTATCTGCCGATACGATCACCGATACCGATCTTTTTAAAGCCTTATTTTTATGATGTAGAATTATTTATAGTAATACTCCAATCAGGAATTGTATACATTTATTCAGGGCCTGAATGCCATTTTTTGAAAATGGGGGGAATTTCCCTCTTATAGGTGTCTCTTTTTTAATTTGAGGGGTGGAGGGGAGCATTTTTTAGACATTTCAAAAAATATATATTTGTCTCACCTAAATGTTCGATCATGCAGTGCATCTTTGTTTTTAAACTGTGCAATTGTTGCACAATAGCCTACAACCAGCACAAAACAATTGCTCAAGCAAGTGGAAAAACATTTAAAATACTTTTCTTAAGTTATCACAAACATTCTAAATTAAAACTTACCACTGACAGAAACAGTCATCTCAACTGCATTTTTTTGCATTTAGATAAATCTTTATTACAAAGCAATCCTGCGGTTCATAAAGAACTTTGTTTTCTTACCTCCACGAGTGCCATCTATTTAATCTATTTAAGAGTGCCTTGTTTATCTAAAAGTTCTCTTTTCCTTTAATATGCCTTTATGGTGTAATGACTAAATTTTTGTTTTCATATTTACCACAAACAATGCGCTGTCACTCTAATTCAGTACGTGCCGTGCAGCAAACTCGGAGTGGAAATGATCTCTGCACCGCTCAAGGAATGCACTGCCGGACCAAAACCATGTGCCGTGTGAACGCTTTAAAATCCACTAACATGAGTGCAGAAAAATACGCACTGCGAACGGAGTGTGTAGGCAACAATTGGGCGGATTTTGTTGTGAAAATCTGGAAACCCTGTTCATATCATTCTTTTGCGCATGCGGGTCAGTTCAGAACCATGATCTGTTCACACTGGAAATCCGGATCTGAGAAAAAAAAAACGGAATTGAGCACTAAGGCTCGCAGTGTGAACGTAGCCATGGCGTCACCCTGACATGGCTGCATCAACACTACTGCAGTTACTGAAACCACGCCTTCTTTCTTTGCGTGAACATTTGGGCGGCTTTACGCAAATATTTCCACATCGTGACGTAGACATGTGGGGGCGTGTTTGAATGAGCCGTTTTAGCCCGGTCTGGATCAGCCTTCTCTTTTAGATAGAATAAATCCTTTTGTGGGAGACTTAGAGATTTGTAAAAGCTACATAACACACTAAAGAAAAAATATTCAAGAAATCGCATCATATGACCTCTTTAATTTGAAAGCTAAAATGCATATTTGATATTGGGGCCATTATATTCGTTATACAATTAAAGTCTACAATGTTTGGTCACACTTTATTTTAAGGTACAATTCTCTTTATTAGCAAACCATTAACTACAACTTTTGCCTCAATAAACTCATAATAAATGCTTATTAATTGTTAATAAGGTTGTTGTTAAATTTAGTTATTGGGTAGGATTAGGGATGTAGAATATGGTCATGCAGAATATGTGCTTTATAAGTACTAATAAACAGCCAATAAGTTAATAACAGGCATGCTAATAAGCAACTAGTTAATAGTGAGAATTTGTCTCTATAAAGTGTTACCAAATGTTTTAATTATTAACAGTAAAGTAAAAGTTTCCAAACGTGTATTGTACACATCTTTTTTTTAGGAATTTTCCAGCACAAAATCAATGGATCTGCAGCATTCTCTGATTTGGGGCCCATTAACAACAAGACGACTGTTAAAATATAAATATAACAATAACTATATTAGCATGCACACCTGTTTACCCTCCGTTTATTAAAAACAAAATCAATCTGAAAGTGATTATAACAATATTGTTCCTTCATGTTGTTGTTATAGCTATGGTGTGGACACTACTGTATTAACACTAAATTATAACAATTATTAAAACTATTAAATTATTGTCCTTGGTGTGACCAGGCCTTTACGTTAGCACCTTTACTCATTCCGACACTATATTTTCCTTAACATGTTAAGCATTGTTCCATAGGAAGGGACTGTTAGCTAAATATATTTGTGTTCTAATGAGGAAATAATTGAGTCGAGCAGCTCTCGCACCCCGTAGAGTGCTGTTGTTACAACATTAACGAAACCTTTCAGAGTGCTGAATACAAACAGTTTAAGTGAAGTTGTAAATTGCTGGACAGATGGGTCGTTATGCACATTTATCCAGCACTATATCACATGACAGAACACACATCATAAAGACATCCTATTGAGATTAATTCATTAAACAAAGGCTGCGCTCATGTATTCAGTGCAACATGTTTTGTATGTTGACAGCATTTTCCAAATATGAATTATGTATAAAAGCATGAATATGAAAATATGATCAAGATCTTGTACAGTAACAGTAGTAAGCACAGACAAGTTCTGTGCTGGTTGTTACACTGTGCTAAAAATGTATTAACATGAAGGCCAGATGGCATTTATTATTAATCGTAAAATTGTTATGTGGGATCTACTTAGTTCATTTTGATGAGGAAACCACTATTTTTGTTTAGTGATTCACTGAAATCAATCTGGCAGCATTAACACTTGAGCGTTTTTTTACTATAACAGCTTGTGAAATCTTCAGGGTACATCATGAAAAATGTAATGTTGATCACTGAAATGTACATGCTTTGTAAAGCCGCAACCTTTCATAAACACATCTGTGTCCTACACATCCAGATGTTACTGATTAAAGAGTTTATCTAAGACAAATACGTATTATTCAAAAGTTGAAGTTATATATTTTTTAGTACCTTATGTTCACAAAGTCTTCAATTATTTGATCAAAAATGCTGTAAATCAGTAATATTTTTATGTATTTAATTCCTTTGATGGTAAAGCAGAATTTTTCTCAAGTCACTCCAGTCTTCAGTGTCACATTATCCAGAAATCATTCTAATATACTGATTTGGTGCTTAAGCAAAATTTCTAATTATGTTGGAAAAAGTTGTCTTTATATAGAAAGTTCAAATAAAATTCTTTACTGCCACTTTTGATCAATTTTACTGACCCTAAACCTTCAAACTTTTGAGTGTATGTGTGTGAGAGAAAAATAGAAAAGAGGGTTGAAGAGAGAACGTGTTGCGCGTGTCTGTGATCGTCTCCCGTACCAGCTGCTCACTACAGCAGCCTCTAGCTCATTTAGCATTTAGACACACCTCAAAGATATTTACCCATAGTGCAGCTGTCACATTCCAGACAACCTGTATGAGCAAACCCTATTGTTTCACCATTAAGTTTCCATGGAAAATAATTCAAGCCTCCCATAACTGTCAAACAAGAAAAAACATTGCCAACATAAAGCAGAAGGCTCAAAATATAGAATTAAGGATAAATATAAACTCTGGCATTCAAATCCTCAGGGAAGGGGTGTTAATGCTAGTCTCTGAACCTGAATCACTAGGACTAGATAAATGACTTTCCATGGCTTGAACTTAAACATGAACTTTTACAAAAACATAACACTGAAATCGCCATCCTATAGTTAAACAGTAGGGAACGGCGCTACTGTAGTAACACCAACGTCAATGCTTCGGCTCTCAAAGAATACATTGAATACAATGTATGTTGCTTTAGATAAAAGTATCTGTCAAATGCACATTGGCATGCTTTAGCTTGGGTTGAACAAATAATTTTTGCTAGGATAGAACAACAGCTATGCTAATTATGTCTCTATTTGTTTCTCTGTTTCTGCCACGGAATTAAATACCGTAGTAACTAGGAATTACACAAGCTTCAGTCTGGATCCAACCCTTAAATGATCTGAGATGACCAAACACCTGAGAAGAGATGATGCCAACCCCTCAGAGGACCTCAGAGGAAGCCAACCATCAGACAGTACACAGAATCAACCACATTTTGCCATAAGTTAAATATATTAAGTTTCTACAATATATAAATCTGTTGTAGAAACTTAATTTCCAGTAAAGCTGCTTTACAACGGTTGTATCGTAAAAAGCACTATACAAATAATCTTGAATTGAACTGTTAAAAGCATATAAATGTAATTCTGTTGTTTGGTGAACATGGCCAAACATTTCTAATATGTTATGTTAGGGATTCATTTTTAGGGGCTAAAATAACACCAATGAGGGAATAGTCAACCAAAATGAACATGAAAAATATTAGTTACCATTATTTATAATACTTTTTCACATTGTCATTGATCTATCACTCATTCTTCCACATATTCAAACTTGCCAGGTCAACAAAATAAAATATTTTTCATTGAATAAATATATTTAAAAATGCACTATAATACTTATCAGAGCTTCAAATGCCAAGTGAACCATGACATGAGCTTTGACTGACAAGAACGAAATTCCCTCTGTCCTTTTTAAGCTGTAAGAAACGAAAGCAATCACATACACCAGGGATGAATTAAGTCACTATTATTTTGTCTGTCATATAACTCTGAGTCCGGAGCCAGAAGCCCATGAGTTGTTGTGCCAAGCATTTCTCCAGAGAGACTCAATAGGCTGTATTTTCTCTGCATGAACAACAGTGTTTGTGCTTTTGATACATTTCACTGCACTGGCTTTTGTGTGTACATTTACGAATGCTCATTTCTGAGAGCAAGAGCACTGGAAGATGAAAGTCAAGGCATTTTTTTAAGAGCACAATGTGTCACAGCAATAACATGCAAGTGCAAAATGCACTTGGGTCAGAGTCAGGGTCAGATAAACCACGGGCCAGGAATGAAAGGGGTGAATAATTTAAATTGTGAATCAAGCTGTTCTGCGCTTGGCCTCCTTGACTTCCAGCTTGTATTTCTTCTGTGTATAAAAGCCTGTCACTGTGCAAGATAATTGTGAAAACAATTCAGCAACAAAAACTATCAGTATTATATTTGTCCCCTCTAGAGTCTACAAATGTTTTTGTTATATTTTCAGCTTTTCTACATTATATTTTAATTAAACAATGTTACCAATCAAATATAAATCCTCAAAAACCAACGTAAAAACAAAGTAACCCTATTTATCTTAACACATAACTGTCAAAAATATGGGGTAAAACATTAATAATGTAAAATATTTTTACAATTTAAAGTAACTGTTTTTTTTTCTTTTTTAAATGAAATTAATTCATGTGAAGTGGCATAAGCTGATTTGTAAGCATTACATTTCATCATTTTTTTCAGTATTCTCTGATGAATAGAACAAGTATAATGTTTTCAGGTAGAGGCCAAATAATACCAAGTACAGTATATATAAACAGTACACAGATATGTATTTTGGACCGTGGGGTTTGTAGCTTCACAAAACATTAGTAAACCATAACGGATCACATATATTTGCTAAAGCAACAGAACATCCGGGATCTGATCGTGTCGTGATGATGATGCAGCGTTTTTCCAACATCATTTGAAAATTCAACGAATTTGGATTGGATTGATTGCTCAGGTCAAGCACTTGCATTTACCATTCACAATAGAAATGAAGTGCACAACTACAAGATCAGTACTCATCCACCAGGACATTATTACTTCTTATTATGTTTACACAAGCAAGTAGTTCATATGTTCTTCTTCTTATTGTCATGTATGCAGGATATTTTTTATTTCGCACGCACGCACGCACGCACGCACGCACGCACGCACGCACGCACGCACGCACGCACGCACGCACGCACGCACGCACGCACGCACGCACGCACGCACGCACGCACGCACGCACGCACGCACGCACGCACGCACGCACGCCGCACACACACACACACACACACACACACACACACACACACACACACACACACACACACACACACACACACACACACACACACACACACACACACACACACACTTTCCACACACACACAACACACACACACAGCCCTCACCTTTATCCTCAAAAAAACCATTGTTATAAATACTAAAATATTACTTTTTGAGGTCAAGTTGACATCTTATAAGTGTTTTTCTTAAACACAATCAGCCCCAACATTACAAAACACTACAGAGAACGTGTCACGGCAGCAGGCTGCGAGTAAAGGCCTGTGAGCGAGTTTAGCCTATGAAGGATATCTACATTTTGGTTTATCTAAACGCCAAATGGTTTACCCAACTTCTAAACAGACAAAGCCATCCTGTTCATACTCTGTTGCACAGAACAACGAAAGTGCTGGAGACATTAGTCCGTTATTTACACACTGTCATTGTGCTCATATAAGGCTCAGACTGCAGAGCATTGCACACTGCATTCTTGGACCAACCTGTGCAGGAATACATTTGGTGTGAGTTTTATTAGAAAGATACGTACAGCAATGAATATGCGCTTGAGTCTTCTATTTATCTTCTATTCATAAACGGTTCATAGCAAAAAGTTGGAAACATTTCTGTTCATATTTACGGCCGGAAATTTTCCACCCCTCTTTGACTTGATTAAGGTTGCAAAAAGTTGGAACATTTCCAGTAAATTCAACCAAACCACAACAGAATCGGATACATTTTTAAAACCAGGGCTCTGGAAACTTGAGTTTCAGGAAATTTTCACCCCTTTGACCCTAACTTTTATGCGCTACAAAAGTTAGGTGGGAATTATTTAAATTTTGGACTAACTTGGGTCACTGGTGCCTAACTTTTTTGTAAGTTTCCAAATTTTTATATAGGGAAATGTTCCACCAAGAAAGGTAACTTACTTTGCAACTTCCTAGATTTAAACTTGATAATTTTTGGCTTCTTTCAATGTATTATGGCATCAAATTTGCAGTCACGACCTCTACAGTTTACATGATTCGAGTGATTACATAACCCTTCTTAAAATAAACATGGACTAACCTAATAATTGCATCAACATCTTCCAGGCTTCTCAAACCCCCCCTTTAAAACTTTACAATCCAGCACTCATAATGAAAAAAAAAAGTATTTGCCAAAAACGGCAGTGACTTTTCTTTTAATTTTAGTTACTTCTTATTTGTGCATTTAAATGTTTAGTTTGAAATGTTGTATCCATACTTTACTTTATTTTCTTTTAATTTTAGTTAATGGTCTCTCTGTGAATGCTAAATGGTGTTTTAACTTTAACTGTTTGTACTGTATACATTAAAATTCATAAACCAGAAACCACTGAAAACAGAATTCATAAATAACTGGATTTCTTCTATAAAATTGATCTTCATTTGCAATAATACTGAGAGACATTTCATTCAAAAAGTTGCTAGGCTGATTTCTCACTGCAGTTCACCTCTTTCTCTCTGTCTGTGAAGTGTTCAGGCGAATCAGGATAGAGCACTCATTCAATTGGTTTCATATACTAACGGGACTGTGTCTATGTGCGCCCTATTTGTTCAGAAAATAAAACAGTTATTGCAATGATTCAAATTTAGTTAGAGGCAATTGTTTACGCCTGTATAAATTTAGATCTTCGACAGCACAAAGCATGAATACTTATGCAGTTGCATATTTTACATTATTATTAACAGCAGACAAAATTCCACATTATTAAGGTGCTTAGAATAATAATAATACACTTCAAGGTTGAATTTGCTATTCAATTAAATCAGAGAATTGGCCTCAAAACTGACCTTTGCAAAGCCATGTGTAACTGCATTTTGGCTGAGCAATATAAAAAAAAATCACAGATTTTGATGCCAATATAAAAATAAAGCAACATTGTGTTGCTTTTTATGTATTTTACAAAAAAAATATCAAATTTTAAATCTACAGTGGGGCAAATAAGTATTTGATAAACTGCCGATTTTTCAAGTTTTCCCACTTACAAAGAATGGATAGATCAGTCATTTTCTTCGTAGGTACACCTCAACTGTGAGAGACAGAATCTAAAAATAAAATCACATTGTATGATTTTTCAATAATTAACTTCCATTTTATTGCATGAAATAAGTATTTGATCACCTACCAACCGTTTCTGGCTCTCACAGACCTGTTAGTTTGTCTTTAAGAAGCCATCCTATCCTCCACTCATTACCTGTATTAATTGCACCTGTTTGAACTCGTTACCTGTATAAAAGACACCTGTTCTCACACTCAATCAATCAGACTCCAACCTATCCATATGGGCAAGACCAAAGTGTCTAAGGACACTAGGGACAATATTGTAGACCTGCACAAGGCTGGGATGGGCTACAGGACAATAGGCAAACAGCTTGGTGAGAAGGCAACAACTGTTGGCGCAATTATTAGAAAATGGAAGAAATTCAAGATGACTGTCAATCTCCCTCGGACTGGGGCTCCATGCAAGATCTCGCCTCGTGGAGTATCAATGATCCTGAGAAAGGTGAGGGATCAGCCTAGAACTACATGGGAGGACCAGGTCAATGACCTGAAGAGAGCTGGGACCACAGTCTCAACGGTTACCATTAGTAACACACTACACCGTCATGGATTAAAATCCTGCAGCACGCGCAAGGTCTCACTGCTCAAGCCAGCACATGTCCAGGCCCGTCTGAAGTTTGCCAAAGACCATCTGGATGATCCAGAGGAGGCATGGGAGAAGGTCACGTGGTCAGATGAGACCAAAATATAACTTTTTGGTATAAACTCCACTCGCCGTGTTTGGAGGAAGAAGGATGAGTACAATCCCAAGAACACGTGAAGCATGGAAACATCATGCTTTGGGGGTGCTTTTCTGCAAAGGGGACAGGACGACTGCACCGTATTGAGGGGAGGATGGATGGGGCCATGTATCATGAGATTTTGGCCAACAACCTCCTTCCCTCAGTAATAGTATTGAAGATGGGTCGTGTCTGGGTCTTCCTGCATGACAATGACCCCAAACACACAGCAAGGGCAACTAAGGAGTGGCTCCGTAAGAAGCATTTCAAGGTCCTGGAGTGGCCTAGCCAGTCTCCAGACCTGAACCCAATAGAAAATCTATGGAGGGAGTTGAAACTCTGTGCTGCCCAGCGACAGCCCCAAAATCTGAAAGATCTGGAGAAGACCTGTATGGAGGAGTGGGCCAAAATCCCTGCTGCAGTGTGTGCAAACCGGGTCAAGAACTACAGGAAACGTCTGACTTCTGTAATTGTGAACAAAGGTTTCTGTACCAAATATTAAGTTCTATGTTTCTATTGTATCAAATACTTATTTCATGCAATAACATGGAAATTAATTATTTAAAAATCATACAATGTGATTTTCTGGATTTGTTTTTTAGATTCTGTCTCTCACAGTTGAGATGTACCTATGATGAAAATGACAGATCTCTTCATTCTTTGTAAGTGGGAAACCTCGAAAAATCGGCAGTGTATCAAATACTTATTTGCCCCACTGTACCTGGCTATAGTGGCTGGTTGAAATGATAAAATAAATAAATGTTCAATTTAAGCCATTTCAGAACAGATACATTGAGCAGCACAAGTGTGATTCGTTCAACAGTTCAACCATGAGTTCACTGTGGAGTCTCTAAGCAACACTCTCATGTCATGAAGGTTCAATATGGCTGCACAATTAATCAAAATAAAACCAAAATCGCAATTTAGCTTAGTGCGATTATGAAATCACGAAGGCTGTGGCTTTTACAGAATGAATATGTGTATGTGTGACCCTGGAACACAAAACCAGTAATAAGGGCCAATTTTTTAAATTCAGATTTACAACATGTGAAAGCTGAATAATTTCCCCTGCATCTCAGTGTTCATACGATCCATCCTAAATAGTACGTGAGATTCCAATAAGTGTGTCCCAAAGCATAGTATGTTGAAAAGAGTATGCCAAAAGTCCCCGGATGGTCTACTATTTCAGATCGATTTTTGAAGTGTGGATCCATGCACACTCTGGCTAAAATTGCCCACAATCCATTGTGCTTAGGATTCTGTCCAGAACTACAAACACGTATAAAACGTGGTAGAGGGGTTAGCAAAAAGGGGTTTGAGTTACTAATAATCAACATTTAACCTGGTAAAAAATATGTATTTATTGTTATGCGTGTTATATTTAATCTGCAACAGCAATGTGAACTTTTATAAACATCCATTTGGTCGTTAACTTTTAAATGCATCATTATGCAGAAAATATGAGCAGAGTTCTCCGCATGAAAAACCCACGACTGGCAGATCAACGAGCTACTTCTTTTCTCTCTAATACGGTAGGAAGTTAAATGAAATGAAACGTGGAGGATGTTAACAGTGACAAGATGATTGACAGGCCAGTTTACAGTGACAGGGTGCGTGTAACAGATGCTGTTGTGTGACGTGATAGTATGTCCCAAGCTTGCCTACTCTTCTACTACACACTCAAAGGTGTGTACTTTTTCTTCACCAAAAGAGTACATACTTTAAGGGCGTAGTATAAGTAAGCACATTGGGATGCAGCATAAGCTTTCCACTGATGTATTGATGTTTGTTAGGATAGGAAAATATTTGGCGAAAACTATTTGAACTTTTGAGTGAATAGAAAATAGAAAAAACTATTTGAAAATCTGGAATCTGAGGGTGCAAAAAAATCTATATATTGAGAAAATCACCTTTAAAGTTGTCCAAATGAAGTCCTTAGCAATTAAGTTTTTATATATTTACAGTAGGAAATTTACTAAATATCTTCATGGAACATGATCTTTACTTAATATACTAATGATTTTTGACATAAAAGAAAAATTATAATTTTGACCCATACAATGTATTATTGGCTATTGCTCCAAATATACACGTGCTACTTAAGACTGGTTTTGTGCTCCAGGGTCACATATATGTAGCATGTTTCATAGTGAAGAACAGCACTGCGATCAGAGCACCTTGCATAAGTTTGCAGTAAATCCTTCCAAATGTTATATTTCATGTTAAAAATGTATATTTTGATAGCTCAGTTTTGCATACCTCCTGATGAAAATTCATAAATTGCTGTCACAGATTTGTATCATGATTTTATCAGCATGTTAACAGGTAACCCATAAAATAAATATTTTATGCAAAATACAATTATTATTATTAAATACTCTACTTTTGATATTAATAATAAAAAGTATACATTTTAGTAGTATTTAAATTAAAGATAATCATATAATAATAATTATTAGTCATATTGCCATATGAGCACCACACTGTTGGCCACATTTTTCTCCTAAATCATGCAGACCCAGTTCAGTCCATCATTTCTCCACTGAAGCCCCTTTAAAATGCGTTTTAACCATTCAAAATCACGCTACCAGAATGCTTAGCACGACACATCCAGACAGTGTCAGCCCTTGGCCAAATACCCGTTGACTTATTAATTACCATGACGGTGAGAACGTAATGCTGTAATTATGAGGTAGGGCTTACACATCACATGCAAACACTCACCAAACCAACAAAAATAATCAAGACACCTCCACCAAATGTCAACTGCTAGTGGACAGCTTAAAGGGACAGTCCACCTGAACATGAAAGTTCTTTTATAATTTACTCACCCTCATGTCGTTCAAAATCTGTATGATTTTTTTCCTGTGTAACACAAAAACAGATATTTTGAAGAATGTTGGTAACTGAATCATTTTGGTTTCCATCGACTTTCATATATGGACAAAAAATCAAATAGCACTCAGTGTGAACCAAAACTGTTTGGTTACCAACATTCTTCAAATCATCTTTTGTTTTCAGCTGAAAAAAATTAAGGTGACTAAATAATGACAGAATTTTCATTTATGAGTTGACTATCCTTTTAACTTACTTATAACGTCTTAGACTAGCCTACATATGGGTCCAATTATTATTTTTTATACAGTAAATGTTGATATTTATATTGGAAAACAAGATGAAAATACTGTTTAGGAAAATGATTGTTTTGCCATGTTTCAATCTCATTTGGATCCTGTGATTAATAAAAGCCCTCATGTGCTTAATAAAAGTCCAGATGGCTTTTCCTCCTTTCTAACTGTATTAGCTGGCCTGAATAGCCGTCAGTATATGGTAACATGAGCCCTGCAGCCCATTATGCTCTCTAGACAGAAATAATTGAGAGAGCCGAAGAATAGCAGGGTCCAAGGAGCCCAAGCATTTGCTCCTTGTCATTTCTGAGAAATTGGATTATAATGACATCTTGTTTGCTCTGAGAGGTTTAGAAGGTTCTGCTCTTTAGAAGGTGTAGCTGTTCTGTCTCACCTTTTTCTCCCTGGTTACTGGTTTTCTTTGTTTCCTATTTAGTCTGTCAGGCCTGTATGCTAGAAATCATCTACATTAATTAGGAAAACAAACAGCTGGCTTAACAATGATGAAGAAATGATGGACCTCAAGGCAATGACTCAGCTGTGTGTAGATATTAACAATCAAAGCAGCTCAGCTGTGACAAACACACTGCATATAAATGAAACCCGATGTCTGTTTTGCACCCTGAAGAAAAGAAGCACATTGTATGACAGCATTGTTTTTTTAACTGACCTCTGTGCCAAGCAACTAAAGAATTTAATCACCTCTAAATTTCTCTACGGAAAGGAAATTGATTCCTCAGTCAAAATAAAGTAGACAAATCCAGGGTTTAATACTGTAACAGAGATTTAGCCCTATAATAAAAAGCTTTCACATTACCGATTTAAACAACTCATTACAGCTGAGACTGGATGCATGCCATCGGTGCTCTTGCTTGTGATGAAATCATAACTGAATCCAACCTTGAAATCTGCCTCGGAACACAGATATGAAAGATATGATTAGCTATAAAATGCACTCACTGATAACAAAATCCCTGGGTGGGTGAGTGAGTAAGAAATTAATATTTTTGATACTTTTATTCCACAAAGACACATTAAATTATTACTGTACGTTACAAAATATTTATTTTTCAAATTGCTATTCTTTTGAACTTTCTTGATCAAAGCATACTGGAAAAAAATATATATATCATGGTTTCCACAAAGATATTGAGCAGCACAACTGTTTACAATGTTTATTATCATGACATCACGTTTCTTGAGCACAACCATATTAGAATGATTTCTGAATGATCATGTGACACTGAAGACTGGAGTAATGGCTCCTGAAAATTCAGGTTTGTCATTACAGGAATAAATTACATTTGAACATATATTAAAATAGAAACCAGTTGTTTTAAATTCTAATATTTCACAATACTACAGTTTGACTGTGTTTTTGATTGAGTAAATGCACTGGTGAGCAATTCATGACTGTCTAAAAATGTGAGAAAGGACAGTGCACATTTTAATACAAATAAATCAAACTAACCAGCTAAAGGACTGTGAGTGGGGATAAAACACTTTATTCTAATAGCATCACAGTATTACCTGCTGAGAGTCGCTCTTGCCCATCAGCCCATTATCATTTGATGGACTTCAAACTGACATATAGACATTTTAAAAAGCACTATACTATGCTCTCTTACTCTTATTTTCTCTTTAACACACACAGATTGAATCTAGCCTAAAACTGGGTCTCAAATTCTAAAGATCACAGAACACAGGCCTCAATACACATCCTCTGGTCAAGGGCTGGTTTAAGGACATTCTAGTGCATCACCAATTTATAATAAAGGAGTCATTTAGACATATATTTGAATGCTGCACAACTTTGAACACTTCTGATAAGTGGGCATATGGCACAGAAAGATTTTTAATTAAACATAAATCATTCTGTCTCTGAGGCATCTTAGGAAGTTCTGTGAGTGACATTCATCCATCACAGCAAGAGAGGATATCACACGTCTGACATCAGAGTGTGACACATTAACACTAGAGCAGGTGGCATCTGGGTGAGTGCATGTTGCCACAGTGTGAGACAGGTGCAGTTCAATAGACAGTTGACGCTGGTTGTGTTTTTCACTGGTAACCACAGAGTAAGGATGATCTGATCATGACATTCATTTAAAGCTGACTTACAGATTGTGAGTAAAGACTGAAAGCTCTAATGGCCATAATGCAACACCTGTTGGCATGCATCACCTAGAAGTGCGAAACAAACTAAATACTGCAAGATGCAATTACATTTTTGTCAGTCACATTTAAAAGGTACTAATATAAGGTACTTATGTGCAACTTATAGCGGTAAAAAGTACAAATGTGTATCTTTTGAAAGGGTACTGCCCCAGAGTGTAGGTTGGGGGAACTAATAGATATGTTAAATACAATTATTAACTAAAACAAAACTAATCTGTCAAGCAAGTACACTCTTAAAAATTCTAAAGGGGTTTTTCGCAGTAATGCCATATGGAAAGAACAATTTTGGGTTCCCCAAAAAACCTTTAGGTGAACAGTTCTTAAAATAGCCTCTTTTTTTTCTTAGTGTGAAGAACATTTTTAAAAACTTTTCTTTGTAAGTATTTTATAACATTCTAAATAATGTTTTTTTTATTGTAAAGAACATTTTGTGCAATGGAAAGGTTTTATTGATGTTAAAGGTTCTTCATGGAACTACAGACACCAATAAATAAACTTTATTTTTAAAACTGTAGTTTTAAACTAATCAAATACCAGCCCAGCCTCAGATGTCTTCGCCTTTGCAACTGTATCCAACATGTTTTTATTTAAAGTGTTAAATTGATATTCAGTTCATTGTCATTTAAATCTATAATGATTGACTTTTAATGACCAAATATGTGATATTTAGCTGTATTTCACATTTTGTTATGACTTTAATTTGTTCTCTCATTACAAATACTACTACTACTAATAATAATAATAATCTTTAAAATTGTGACACCCAAGAAATAACATAATTTGGGTCCTTTGAAATAAATGTTAGTTTTGACATTTTAACCCTTTCTTTGTATACAGAACCGGTTTTGGAGATGAACGTTTCCATATAGGGTCTTCAAATAGGCCTAATTGTTCTGGATTCTGAGTTCTTTAAAACACCATTACATATATGTTTTTTTTTTTACAGAACAAAAAGTGAACCTAACCACATCTATGCTGTATATATTGATATAATAAACAGAAACAAAACTGCTCACGTGATTTTTAGTTTGACCTCTGATAGAGGTTATGAATCTCCTCCTCGACCGTTTATTGAAAAAAAAAGAAAGAAGGTCTTATTTCCCCCCGCTATTCGTGTAATGTGCATTCTCTTACCCGGGCTGCACGCGAAGAATATGGATCTTCAAAGAGCGCCCATATTTTTGGTTGCCAAACTTCGCAGCATCCCCTGGAGCGGACAGGGCTGTCCTCAATGCCGAAGCGTCTGGGCATGTCCTGGTCATCCTCTGCATCCTCCGGATCTGGCGGTTCGAAAATATCCAGCGCCTCTTCTGCGTCCCTGTGCTGGCGGTAGGTCATCCAGCAACAGGGCTCCACGTCGGTCTCATCGATGCCCCAAAACGCCAACTCCTCCTCGAACAGAGGGCCGCACACTTCCGCCGGGCAGTGCAGCTTGCCGGTCCTGTAGTAGTTCAGCACATAGCCAAATATGCCCGGGTGTCGGTCAAAAAATATCTCCCTGGCGATGGGCGGTTGTCCTGTGTCTGAATCCGGGTTCACCTGGTGGACCGTGTCGGCGAGCCACGCGAGTCTCGTGCCCGGTATGGTCATAAGGGTGCTCCTATAGGTTTCGTGGCGCGTGCCGCCGACGTTGATGGTGATTTTCTCCGAGTTTTCGCCTCTGGTCATCTCTTCCTTCAGACATGATTTGGAAGGAGGTTTGTTGCCTGACTTGCGCCCGCGGTACGACGAAACACACACCGAGCTGATCATAGATTTAGATAGACAGGCTTTTACCTAGTAACTCTCTTGGCTTTCTAAACCTGTGCAGCTGTCGTCAGTTACTAAAGTCGAACAACTGTAGAGAGTTTCCGCCGTCAACATGACCATCAGAGGCGCGAAGAACCACCTGTTAACGCAGAAACTCTCCTAGATTCTCAGTCTATGGGTGGATGCTTGCGATGTTCCTCATTCATGGGCACTTTGACACGATAGTAAACACCAAAACAGGAGCAAACCGTCCGCGTATCACGACCGAATTGGCATTTCTCACTATATTTACAAAGAAAAAGTAGTTTAAATAAAAATAAAACTACTCTAATTGACTCTCCATTTAATCTATTTCAAAACTCTCGTCACCTTGTCGTTGAATAAGTAAATCGCACCCGGCTATCACCTGCGCGCGCATTATTCCTTAATAACAACGGGTGAGTTTGAAATAAAAGCGCAACCTTGCCGAATAATGTCTGCGATGTTAACTTTGATTATACATATATATCAGGCCAAATCTTCTGTCGGCGAAGGATGAGACGTTATCATCAGTTTGTTGGAAAAGATCTGTTGCATCTTGTGACAGTCAGAAGACGACACAGTCCATGGGAGGAGGATGATGATGATGATGCTCCAGCGCATCTGTAACCCTTACAGCGCTGCATCACGTATGAACGTGAGCTCAATTTGATTAGTACAGGGGAAAGCTTCAGTTTATCAGATTATGGACCCCTTTTCACGGTCTACGATGACGCATTTCCGCATTAACATCGTAAATCTAACAGCGTATTTATATTTGAATTTAAGTTAATCATTCTGTATTTCAATCGTTCTATTTTTTATCCTCCTTTGGAATTTTTTATTTTTTTTGCTGACGGAGCAAATAATGAAATATTTTTTTATTATTATTTACATTTACATTTAGTGATTTTGCAGACGCTTTTATCCAAAGCGACTTACAATTGGGGAATACATAAAGCAATTCATCTCGAAGAAGCAAACAGACAGAGGAAGTTCTCGTAACACCAAGTCTCAGGCATTGTTCAAATAAGTACAAGCTAGCAAGGGAAGGAGAGACAGATAAAGAGAAAGATGAAGATTTAGAAAAAGGGAAAGTATTTTTTTAATGATGAAGTCAAGTAGAGTTGAAAGAGATGAGTTTTCAGTTGTTGCTTGAAGATTGACAGGGATCCAGCATTCCGGATGGGGGTGGGAAGAACATTCCAGCAGCCAGGAATAGTGAACGAGAATGTTCTGGAGAGTGATTTTGAGCCTCTCTGTGATGGTACCACGAGGCGTCGCTCACTAGCAGATCTCAGACTTATGGAGGGGATGTAGATTCGTACATTATAGTTTATTAGGAAGAGTTCATCCTGAAAACGCGTCAAATCAAGAGTCCAATCAAGAGTAGGAAAGATGGGTAAGTCCAAGGGCACACACACACACACACACACATATATATAAGTATTAATATACATTTTTACATCATATAGAAAAATTATAGAGCATTTAAGGATTTTCTAGATGTTTGTGTTATAAATGATTTTTTTTTTGTTAAAAGAAAAAAAATAAAGAAACTGATGTTTTGAATTTGAGGTATCCAAGTTAGTTTTAGTTTGTCTTACATCGTCACCTAGTGTACAAGTGAAGTAGAGCAGGTTTAACATCATGCATTCTCTCTACCTTGCTTTCTTCAAAAGAGAAAGAAATCACTGGATTCGTTGGTTTTCATGATTTAAAATGGGCATTTCATTTTTATTCATGTAAATAATAAATACATATAATAAATTATAATAAAACATTCCATATTCATTTATTCCACCCCACTAATTCATTTCTCAGCTGACACAGCTGAAAGACAGTTGTCACAACATTTAAATTCATGCACATTTGACAAACAAGATATAAAACAACTTAGCTCTTATATGTCTGGAAGTGTCATAGTAAGTAAGGCCACAGTACCTTATTTAACACTTAAGGTACTATTACTATAGCAAGTTTTCTCCTCTTTAATCCACCTCTTCAATGGTGGGGCCCTGTGATTCAGGCTGGGCTTGGGATCCACAGCCACCTGCGGGAGGAACTCCTCCTTGATAGAGCCGAGTGATGATTGGATTACACACACTTTCCAGTTCCTTCTGGTGGTGCTCATACTCTTCCTTTTCAGCCAGCTGATTGTTTTCCAACCAAGTGATAACCTCCTTACACTTATCAATGACCTTCTTCTTTTCTTCTTCACTAATCTTTCCATTCAGCTTTTCACCCTCAATGCTATTCTTCATGTTGAAGGCATAAGACTCCAATGCATTCTTCGCTGCAATCTTCTCTCTCTGCACCTCATCCTCTGCTTTGTACTTTTCCGCATCCTGCACCATCCGCTCAATTTCCTCTTTGCTCAGTCGACCTTTGTCGTTGGTGATGGTGATTTTGTTCTCTTTCCCTGTGCTCTTGTCCACGGCCGATACATTCAGTATGCCATTGGCATCGATGTCAAAGGTCACCTCAATTTGGGGTACGCCTCGTGGTGCTGGTGGGATTCCAGTGAGCTCAAACTTGCCGAGCAAATTGTTATCTTTGGTCATGGCCCTCTCACCTTCAAACACCTGGATCAGGACGCCTGGCTGGTTATCAGAATATGTGGAGAAGATCTGTGTCTGCTTGGTGGGGATGGTGGTGTTGCGTTTGATGAGAGCAGTCATGACTCCTCCTGCGGTCTCGAGACCCAAGGACAAAGGAGCCACGTCCAGAAGCAACAAGTCCTGAATGTTTTCCGAGGTGTCGCCCATCAGGATGGCGGCCTGCACCGCTGCTCCATATGCCACCGCCTCATCTGGGTTGATGCTCTTGTTGAGATCCCTGCCATTGAAGAAATCCTGCAGAAGCTTCTGGATCTTGGGGATCCTGGTGGAGCCGCCAACCAGAACAATATCGTGGATCTGGGACTTATCCATTTTAGCATCTCTCAAAGCCTTCTCAACTGGTTCCAGAGTGCCTCTGAAGAGCTCAGCGTTAAGCTCTTCAAAGCGAGCCCTTGTGATGGAGGTATAGAAATCAATGCCTTCAAACAGGGAATCAATCTCGATGCTGGCCTGAGTGCTAGATGAGAGGGTCCTTTTAGCTCTTTCGCAGGCCGTGCGAAGCCTTCTCACTGCTCTCTTATTCTGACTGATGTCCTTCTTGTGCTTCCTCTTAAACTCTTCAAGAAAGTGCTTCACCATCCGGTTGTCGAAGTCCTCCCCACCCAGGTGAGTGTCTCCTGCTGTGGCTTTCACTTCAAAGACCCCATCCTCAATTGTCAGGATGGAGACATCAAAGGTGCCTCCACCAAGGTCGAAGATCAGGACGTTCCTCTCTCCTCTCCTGCCCTTGTCCAGCCCGTAGGCGATGGCAGCCGCTGTGGGCTCATTGATAATTCGCAGCACGTTCAATCCAGCGATCACCCCTGCGTCTTTAGTCGCTTGCCTCTGAGAATCGTTAAAGTACGCTGGGACCGTGATGACGGCGTTATTGACTCTCTGACCCAGGTAGGCCTCTGCGATCTCTCTCATTTTGACTAGGACCATGGATGAGATCTCCTCAGGGTTGAATGTCTTGGTTTCTCCTTTGTACTCAACTTGAACTTTTGGTTTGCTGTCTTCGGAGATAACCTTGAAGGGCCAAAGCTTCATGTCAGTCTGGACCACTGGATCATCAAACTTCCTTCCAATCAGTCGTTTGGCATCAAATATTGTGTTGTTGGGGTTCATGGCGACCTGGTTCTTGGCAGCGTCTCCGATGAGTCTTTCTGTGTCTGTGAAGGCAACATAGCTTGGAGTGGTTCTGTTCCCTTGATCATTAGCAATGATTTCCACCTTGCCATGCTGGAATACCCCCACACAGGAGTAAGTGGTTCCCAGATCAATGCCAATGGACACACCTTTAGACATCTTGATTATCAATAGTTAAATGTCACCTGCAATACAAAGGGAAAAAAAAAATCAATCTTGAGTTATTTAATAATAACAATTATTATTATTAATACAATTATTTATTTATATTTATTAATAAATACATTAAATATTACTGATTGTCATCTGTAAGTATTATAAACAACTTCTTGAATTATAAAAATCTACTTAAATTTGATTGTAATTTTTTATTTTAAATTTGGATATAAAATATACAAAAAAAAATATATATATATATATATATATATATAAAGATTTAAAAGTTAACTCAAAGCGTCACTTACAGGTCTTGTGAGTTTCTTCTAGTGCTTCAGAGAGCAGACTCTTTGCTTCAGGTTGCTTGTCTTGTCTCGACTGCCACGGCCTGAGCGACACTTAAGTGTTTTATACCTCCCATGCTGCTTCTAGAAAGTCTAGACTTCTCTTGACTCTGGCTGTAACTTTAGAGGCTGACTTGAGTCCTGAAGTTTCCAGGCATGCACTGATGATCTCGTACATACTGCAAAGAAACATCAGCGCTCCAAATATAGAAACAGAAGCTGGTAGAACCGTGATTACTATGCAACAGGTGGGCGGGGCTAGACGATGTTTGAAATGATCATGTACTTTATTTTATTATGTATTTTTATTTGAACTGCTTTTTTAAAACAGCTCATTACCGTGTTATTATTCGGAAGTATATTGTTTAAAGCATTCTGTTAATGTAAAAGCTTTGTTTGTAGTTTGATTTATGTTACATTTCTCAGCGGTGGCCATGATGGACCAATCATAGTCGTGGTTCTTTAGCCTACCGTTCAAAATAGGCCAATTAAATGGGCTCAAGAACGAATTATCTTTTTGGGCCACCAGATGCATATATATTTCTTACATTTCCCCACCCAGATTCCTTAATCTTTTATCGTAAAAAGCAATATTGTTGCATTGGTGTCAACATAAAATATAATACGCTTCCTACCAATGATATAAAAACGTTTGTGATATTAATAGCATAAACATGAGTCAAAATGCATATTGTGACAGCAAGATCTTTAATGCAGGGATTCAATGACATCACACATCTGACAAATGATGTATGCAAAGGTAAATCACAAAGTGCAGATGAGGCAAATATTCAAATGACGGCATTCACAGTGATATTTGCTTAAGACGTTTGCAGTCCCTTAGAGATGGTGATCAAGATATGTGTGTGCTTCTTGTGAGTCTAGCCGGCTATGTGTGGGTATGTTGGGTGCCAATAATATTCTGTAAAATTCTCACAGAATATCCCAAAATCGAA
This sequence comes from Ptychobarbus kaznakovi, assembly GCA_027422405.1. Lineage (NCBI taxonomy): Eukaryota > Metazoa > Chordata > Actinopteri > Cypriniformes > Cyprinidae > Ptychobarbus > Ptychobarbus kaznakovi. The sequence goes on along the minus strand of CM049810.1, from coordinate 14,248,085 downwards.
TTTCAACTGTGGTTACATTTATGTTCATCTAAGATTGGCCTAAACAACATATAATGGTCTACGTTATTTTAGAAGAATTTGTGAAAGGCCACAGAGATGATGGACGTGTGTGAGAACGTGAAAGGGAAAATAATCCCTATTGGTGACACAATTCATAAAATCCCCCAAGCGGGGTATATTTAGCAGCATGTGCTGCCGGGTCATGGAAGTTTCTGCACACAGTGGTGTGTATCATATTGCTAGAACACTCTAGCTTTTAGCAGTAATACACAGTACATTCATTCAAAAAAAGCTTTTATATTTTCTTGTGCAAGAGCAATAAATCAGGAATATTATGCTGAGTCTAACATTTTTATATTAAAAAGCCACAAAGACGTTTGGTCATGAACGATTGAGTATAGCATGACCTTGCGTGAATAGAATGTATACCCATTTAAAAACTAAGCATAGTAATAATTATCAATTATCTTATTTGATCAGTAACTACAACCAATATTTGGCACATTTTTAGAGCCATAGACAGTGGTCCTTTTCATATCTTAGGTTAAAAGATGATTTACAACAAATGCTATAATACATTAATTCTAACAATACACATAAGCCTAAAAGTGACATGAACGTATATTTTGTCACTGGACATTAGTAACACTATTAAATAAGAATAACATTCAGTAAAATCAAGTTTCGTTTTAAGAAATTATATTAATAGAAAATAAATCTCTTGCTTCACTGGTTAATGCAGGTCTCTCCATCTTTGATGAAGGCTGAATCCGTCCAGTCACACTAATATCTGTAAGTAGAACAACAGAAAAATTATATTTTTGTTATAACTGTTCAGTCTGGTATGAAGAATGTTCATAATATGAAATTGTTTGTTTTTCATTGATTGTTATGAGTTACACTACCATTCCAAAATTTGGTGTCATTGATTTTTGTATTCGGTAAGAATCCATTAAATTGATCAAAATGACAGTAAAGACATAATAATGTTACCAAAGATTTCAAACATTCTATTAATCAAAGAATCCGAATGTTTCAGTAACCACATAAATTCAATGGCACAACTGTTATCAATATTTATTAATAATAAATATTTATTGAGCACCACACCAGCAAATAAGACTGATTTCTGAAGGAACATGTGACACTAAAGACTGGAGTAATGACTGCTGAAATTCAGCTTTGTCATCACAGGAAGAAATTACATTTTTAAATATATTAAAACAGAAAACAGTTTATTTAAACTGTAGCCTAATAATATTTCACAATATTACAAATTTTACTGTATTTTTTAAATGCAGCCTTGGTGAGCATAATAGACTTCTTTCTTAAAATCTTACTGTGCCCAAACTTTTCAACAGTAGTCAGTGTTATGCTGAAAATCTGAAATAATAATTGTTTATTATCCTTATTGTATTTTATTTTTTAAATTGTACTAGACTAATATGTTTAAAACAATTAGCAATTTCACTGGTTTTGTGAGTCTTTCATTGACAACCAGCAGAGGGTAGTAAGTGACCAAACATTTTATTCTTGGGTATTTGATGAGAAGTTGTCCTAAAATAGGAACACTAGACTTTCTTTATCACACTACATAACAGTTAAAATATGTACATTGTACATAAACTATCAGTCATAATCAATATGAGGTGTTTTAAAGCCCCTCTCATACCTGTAGTAAGTTTGGTTTAAAGGGTCCGTTCTTATTCAGGCCCATATATTTGGCCTGTTCATCTGACAGCTCTGTAAGATGAGCATCGAAATTGGGTAGGTGCAAGCTGGCCACATATTCATCTGAAACACACACATGCACATACATGATTTATCACAGTTAATGCACATAACTGCTTTAATTGAGTTGCAGTAGTGATGGGTTCTTACCCATCTTCTTGGGAAGCAGGTAGACATCCTGTTTGTAGCGACCTTCTGGTGCATTATACAGCTCTATCAGGGCCAAAGCCTAACATTAAAATAAAGAGCACAACAGCCTGTGATTAGAGATGTTAAGTCAGGCATAATAATCATACAGCTGTGCAGCAGCACTCAGAACCACTAACATAACTGGATAAAATGGCACTTTTGGCACAAAATGGCAGCTAAAACCCTAATCGTGGCAGGTTAAATTACCTGGGTTGTGGCTGTGATTGATAGCACAAATGAGGGGACTGTTGAGCAGCTCAGGTTTAAGAGCCGGCCCTGAAAAACAGCAAAGAAATGCCTGAGATTTATTTGTGATCAACCAAGAGAGCGCACAAAGGACAAAGATCTATTAGGGAAAACTAAGGCTTTGCATAAAATCACAATATATTATTTTTTTCACCAAAAAATATGGGTTTGATTGATAGAAGAAAATGGTTTTGATATTAAATAACCACATGGCAATGGTTTTTTAGCATTAAGAATTAAATTCTTATTTTTATTTGATTATTTTCAAAATATGACAATACATAGCATCAAGTGCATAAGCTGCGTTAAAAAAGGAAAACTGATAGACTTATATTATATTTTATTTTATTATCTATGTTCAAAAGTTTAGGGACAGTAGGATCTATAGTACTCAGCAAAATGGCATTTATTTGATCAAAATTACTGTAAAAACAGTAATATTGTGAAATATTATAAAAAATTATGTATGTGAATGTAATTTAAAATTCCTGTGATTGCAAAGCTGAATTTTCATCAGCCATTACTCCAGGATCCGTTTTTCAGTGTCACACGATCCTTCAAAAATCATTTTAATCATTTAATGCTGATTTGTCGCTCAAAAAACACTTTTTATTAACACTGTTGAAAACAGTAGTGCTGCTTAATATTTTTGTAAAAAAAAAATATTGTAACATTATAAACTTCTTTAAAATCACTTTTAATTAATGTAATGCATCATTGCTGAAAATAAATACTGATTTCTTTAAATCTTACTGACACCAAACTTGTGAATGTTATTATTATATAAAATATAACTATATATTATTTGACTGTGTATTATTTAATTTACATGATAAAAACTAAAATATATATATATATATATTATGCACACATTTATGATCACACATGTATATTAATGCATCAATTTGTGGCATTGCTCTATAACATTAAAACAACTCAAATCTTCATTGTATTGTTCCTAACAACTAGCTAGTTTTGACATGTTCAGGACACATCCTGCACTCTTTTGATTCGTTGTGTCTAAATAACATTAAGCAGTCTTAAACTCTGCCATACAATATGACAAATATGTTTACTGATGCATAAAAAGTAGAGTCCATCCGTCATATCACTGGCACTCATTCATGAAAAAAAAAGAAAAAGGAAAGACCTCTGCCAGTAAAATGACTCGCTTCCCGTCAGGCCAGATGACGTGGTCGACCTGTGAGCGCACTCTTTCCCAGGTGAGCTCTGGAGTCCTCAGACTCGCCTGGAACAGAAATAACAGACACACATGAGCGCACACAAACAACACTCTCTTTCACTTCTGTCCAGTACAGACTGATAAACCTGCAAAGCTACACACACACACACACACACACACACACACACACACACACACACACACACACACACACACACACACACACACACACACACACACACACACACACACACACACACACACACACACACACACACACACACACACACACACACACACACACACACACACACATGCATTCACCATGAACAACATCAGCGCACTTCTGAAACATGCCGCTAAGAGGCTTTCAGGTTGATTAAGTGTCCCTGCTGCTCATGGAACATCTACAGCTGTTGACGTAAAAAAAATTCTCCCTGGACTACATTCACCAATAAAGTACACTACAGCAGAGGCAAATGGAGCCTACTTATAAATAACACAAAATATTTTCAACAGTTAAAGATGAATGTGAGGGAAGATTGAGACTCACGCACCACATCAATCTCAGTGTTGGAATGGCCCATGTTACAGACAATACAGCCGTTCTTCATTCGATCCAAGTGCTCCCTGGTCACAACATTTTTGTTCCCTGTAGAAACACACATTTCTTCAGGAATCTTCAGGAAACCAATATTAACAGAAGTAAAAAAATTTGTATTTATAATCATATATTTATTTGTCTTAAAACCATTAAAGACAGACCTACCATGAGATTCAATGTTACTGCTAGATTGATGCAATGTATTAAGTTGTAAAAAATATATTTTTTCATCAAGCATTTTTAACAATAACTTGTTTTTAAATTCATGTAAAGACAGACCTAACAATGTGTTCCTGTGGCTCAGTGGTGAGAGAATGTTGCATGCTAGATTGATGATGTATGCAAAAAGGTTGTGGGTTCGATTCCCAGGGAACACACATGCTAACTGAAAATGTTTTTAAATAATCACCTGTGCAATTGTAATGTGTTCCTGTGTGGCTCAGTGGTAGAGCATTGCATCAGCAGCGCAAAAAGGTTGTGGGTTCGTAAATCCCAGGGAACACACATAAATGTAAATGTTAACAGTGAAATTCCTGTTGAAAAACTACATTACCCATGATTCTGCAAAGTAAGCTTTCCACCATAAATGTAAATGTTAACAGAATCACAACAATTCCTGTTGAAAAACTACATTGCCAAAAGAAAATTCTGCAAAGTAAGCTTTCCACCAATCTGAGAATAACAATGCCAAAAGAAATTTCCCTACGCTCTCAAAATTAAATCCTTGAAGGGATAGTTCACCCAAAAATTCTAACATTCATCATGTCGTTCCAACCCCGTTCACCCAAAAATTCTAACATTCATCACCTTTGATCACCTTCAGAACTTTGATCAAATTAAGAACACAAATTCATATATCTTTGATAAATTCGAGAGCTTTCTGACCCTGCACAGACAGCAACGCAACTGAAACGTTCAAGGCCCAGAAAGGTAGTAAGGACATAATTAAAATAGTTCATGTGACATCAGTGGTTCACCCATAATTTTATGAAGATACAAGAATATTTTTGTGTGCGCAAAAGAAAACAAAAATAAGGACTTTATTCAACTATTTCTGCTCTTCCCTGTCATTATTTTGGACTTTTTAATGATGTCCTTACTACCGCTCTTGGCCTTGAAGGTGTCAGTTGCATTGCTGTCTATGCAGGGTCAGAAAGCTCTCGGATTTAATAAAAAATGCCTTAATTTGTGTTCCGAAGATGAATGAAGGTCTTGTGAGTTTGGAACGTCATGAGAGTTAGTAATTAATGACAGAATTTTCATTTTTGGGTGAACTATCCCTTTAAATATCTGTATTTCTATATACTAGCATTTATTGAATTTTAGAGACATTTATTCGCATATATTTATCCATCATTCTTAATTTGATTATATCATTCTAAATGCTTAAAGGAATAGTTTTTCCCCTAATTAGCACTTAGCACACAGTGTGTAATGTATCTTAATGTTTTACCTTTTTCCTTTTGCCTGATTTTCAAATATTAGTTTGCTTTAAATGAAAGTTTGTAATGTTGTTATTCACCACAAAGCTGGTTGGTTACGTCTTTAATAATGACTTGTTAAAAATCCCTTTGGGGGAAAAATAAATGGGACTTATACTTCTGGAACTAGACTACTAAAGAAATGGATGCGCACTGAACTCTATTAAGAAAAAATATCAAATAAGGAACAAAAATATATTTAAAAAAACTTTCCATGCTTACAAATATTAATATTTGAAATTAATAATAATAATTTTATATTACATTTAAAATGAATACATGTATTCATAAATAAACTTCAATTTAATATAAAGCTGTGCCTTTGACAAGCAGAGACCATGCAGCACTCATCTAAACCTCAACAGATCTTTACTATGTTTTTACACAAATCCTTTATCTCTCTCTGAGCAATTATTATTTTCCCAGACGACAGACTACTACAGCTGTCAAAGGGCGAACCGTTTCACAGCAACTCAATGCAAGGGCATCTGGGAGGATGTGTTGTGCTGATAAGAGCCGCATGGAACAGAGGAAATGGATTTGAAAGTGGAAGCGAGCCAACTGTAACCAGACGTACCCGTGCAGGTGATAACCATGTCCATTTGGCGAACCACCTCATTTAGCTTCAGCACTCTGAAGCCGTCCATACTATGAGGGAGATAAAAACAAATCGAACTGGTATCTCAGGCAGTGAGGGAAAACGTGTTTAAATATTCTTGATAAACAAGCACTTCAGCTTGTTCACGGACTTCCTGTGTAAATACTTCCCACGGCCATGTGTTTGGCTAATATGGGGAGCTTATATTATTTGTGACTAGTTTACTCAAATTGTTTGCTACAAAACTGCTCTGTTAATTCTAAGGAAACTTTACAACTTGATTTTTATAAAAAAAATATATAATGGTAATAAATATAAAACGTTGGTGATATTTAATTATTTCTTCATTGTGCATTTAAATGTTTTTTTTTATATTTTAATTTTTTTGTCTATATGAAATCTGTTCTATATGACATGTAAAAGGTACAGTCCCTCTTCAAGGAAAATATGCCATGTTATTGATAACTCATCTTCCACTACAAAGATTTTTATCCAATCAGATGGTCTCAAATCAGAACAGCTCATCCCTTGCAATTAACTGGGGAAGCTAATAAAAAAATGACACAATCACAACAAAATTGCTAAAACCTAAACTACAAATGTACAAATTAAAGCCAATTCAAAATATGAATAAATACTATAATATTATATGAATAATACTAATATAGTGCACATGGTGTTTGATTTAAATTTAGCTCATTTTTGTGGGTGTGTTTATCTTACCAAGCCTGAAGAGCACAAATAGGATCAATCTCTGTCAAACACACAATGGCTCCAAGCGCTTTCAGAGCTGAACAACATCCTTTTCCCACCTACACCGGAATCAATGCAAGAATGAAAATAAAACACACAAATGTTCTTAAGATATCTGTGCTTGTAGTAAATAAGGTCTGGCAATTTAGAGATCATTTTTTGCATTATGCAGATTATCTTTGGGGCTTTTTGCAAAGGCGCAGATGTTTACTGACCTCTCCATAACCACAAACCACCACCTGCTTCCCACCAAACATCACATCTGTTGTTCTCTTCAGACTAACAAGAAAGAGGAAGTCAACTGTGATTATACTCTTCCTTAGATAAGCTTCATTCATGCTTGGTAAGAGGTCAGAGAAGATATACTATATATTAAAATAAAGAATATCTCAGCATTGCAGGTGTCTTACCCGTCCAAGATGGACTCCCTGCAGCAGTACAGATTATCAAACTTCTGCTTGGTGACAGAATCATTGACATTCATAGCGGGGACGCAAAGCTTGCCAGCTTTGGAGAGTTGGTACAGCCTAACAGAATGAATAAAAACAGACACATTTGATTCAAACATAAATGTGTTGTTCAATAGGGTTGTCAATTCATTAAAATATACAGTTGTGATCTCATTGTTTTAATCATATACAGATTAACAATAGAATATACATAAAATAAATAACGATTTGTGTCATTGTGTTATGTTATTGGTGTGGATAACAAAATATATAATTAAAATTAAAATAAAATCTTATGCACGTGGCAGATGCGTTTATCCAAAGCAACTTGCAAACACTGCATTCAAGATTCAGAACTAAATTTACAAAAGTTACAAAAATGTACAAATAAAAAACAAAACAAAATGTAATTAAATTAAATTATTAAATTACCTGTGTACACCTGTAACGCTCTCCTCCACGATCCCACGTACTTTCTTAAAGACACTGGGATACTTCTTATACACCCAGTGGGTCAGATCGCCTCCATCATCTAGGATCTGTGAGAAAATGTATGATGATTACTAGTCTGCAAACAGACAAAGATCCTCATAATTGTTTTGAAGATTAAATAAATACTGGTTTGTCAGCTGCAAATGAAGTTTAACAGAAGCAGTGTGCTAAATATTGTAAATAGTGGTAGATGTGTGTAAACAGCAACACTAAGTACGCAATAGAATTATGCTATTCACATAAAGTGTAAACAGACGTAATATGCAGTTTGTACAATGGGTAAATGTTGGGTAAAGTTAGTGAAATTAATCTTTGCCAACAAGGTGGGTTATTTGCACTCAGTGTAAACAGACACTGCCCACTGCTTCAGCTCTTTTAATATAGTCCCAGGGAACACACATACTCATAAAAAATGTATAACCTGAATGCACTGTAAGTCGCTTTGGATAAAAGTGTCTGTTAAATGCATAAATGTAAATGTAAATATCACTAGATATTAAGTGCAGAACAGTATACCATGTTTGCCTGCCAGCCTTCCACGTTGACACAGCGATCAATGCACCACCAGAAGTCATCTTCTGATTCACCTTTCCAGGCAAAAACCGAAACACCTTTAAAGGGCACAAAATAAATAAAAAGTGAGTCCAGAATATATAGGCAAATCGAACCAGGTTGGAATTGGTAGTTCAGACAACAGTAAGGTGGGCTGTTTACCGCTCTCTGCCAAAGCTGCGGCCACTTCATTCTGAGTGGAGTAAATGTTACAGGCAGTCCAGCGACACTGAGCACCCAGTGCCACAAGTGTCTCGATCAGGACCTGAAAGAAACCAGCACAGCATATCAAAAAGTTGGGAAGGCAAACTAAGAGTAACAAAGTTTGTATTTACATGTATTCATTCTAAGATATGAACACACGTACGCAAATACACATTGTGAGCACTGTGATTTATTTATATGAAAATAAAAAATCTGTTGTACTACAATTAACTTAGGTATTTTTATTTTTTTTATTAGCTGGGTTTTTTAATAGCAACAAACCTGGTATATGGTATTTTAGTATTATTCATGTAATTTTATATTATTTATTAATATTTTGAACTAACTTTTATTTTAATATTTTCAGTTTTTATTGTATTTATTTATTTGTAATTTTGCTATGCTCTTTTGTTTTTTACTTTTTTTAAAATATATTTTATTTAACATTATTTTATTTAAGTTTTAGTTGTAGTAACGTGCTTAACCTTACTGATGCTTTTGGGAAACGCAGCCCTGGTCAATATACTGGTCTGGTCAGCTGGTAATTTCAGTAAATCTAAATTTCTTGCAAATCAGGCCCTAAAAGTGCTGGGGGTACATCTAACTTTATTATTCATCCAAACAAACCATAGAAATGTGTAAATATTTTGTGCTAGAGTTAAAGACTGGTTGTAGAAGAAGTGTGTGTTTGAATTAATGAAGCCCTGAGGAGAACCTACTGCAGTCTGTGCAGTGATGTGAGTGCATCCAACCACTTTAGCCCCAGCGAGGGGTTTCTCCCCCTGGGCTCGCTTCCGCAGGGAAATCAGTGCAGACATATCTGTGGACGTAATAGAGACAACAGTGTGGAGATGAGAAAACAATCTGCATCATTTATCGGCCATTGGATGCCCTGATTTCTAAATATCGGCACCGGGACGGCCAGAGAAAAAACATTATCGGTCGACCTCTATTGCTGACACTTAAATTAATTGTTTTGCCACTTTTGCACTTGTTATTAATGTATTTTAAATGCAAAGGGCATTTTTTTTAAATAGTGTTTAATTGTTATGCATGTTATGTATGTTTATTAAAAACAAGTTTTGTAATAACCAATTGTTCTGGTCCAGACCTTTGACACTGATGAAAATTCTGTTTTGGACCTTTGAATGTAGACTTTGAGAACCCCTGGTCAGTCTATAAGAATCATGCACAATATTCCAAGTGGCTTTGTTCTTATTCACAGATTATTGCAGGATCATTGAGTCAGTGAGTTGAACATTTCTGTCTTTTTAAAACAAAGCTATCGAATGTTCTTTTTACTGACATTCAAAAGCTCTTTGAAATTTCTGGTTTTGTGTTCTGTAGAAGAAAGTCATATAGACATATATAACAAACGAAGATATGCTTCTCATTTTTAGTTATAGAGTATTAAGCATAAAAGGTGAGTCTCCTAACCTTGCTCAGCGATCTCGATCTCCCGCCGTCCAAACTCAGCCTGCTTGATGTTCTTGACGCAGAAGTCGCTGCTGCCCTTTGAGTTGGCCTGGCTTTTCTCACGAGGAGACGCCTCATCATCCGAGCTGTCAGTGTACGAGGCCGCTACAAGAGCACGGATGCACATTTTAGTGGAGTTAACCCCAATGTATGCATTTATAGAAAAAAAACCTTCTGATCTTAAGAGATTATTTTGCTTCAGCAGTCTGCTGTTGGGGGGGGGGGGGCATATCTCAAACATGCAGGAATGTTTATCCCTCACTTTTGTTCGTATTACGAGTGATTTGGGAATGTGAATTTGTGTGATCCAGTGCCAATGCTACCAAAAGTCTGTAGTTCTCGCTTCAAGCTAACCTAGGATTATATTACACAACACACAAAACTAGCATGAACAAGAAAAAAGCAGTTTTGGGCCACATGAATGATTTTCTTGTTGACGCATAGCTTCTGCAATGCACTTACAGGAATAGTTCATCCAAAAATAAAAATGCACCCTCAGGCCATCCAAGATGTAGATGGGTTTATTTCTTCATGGGAACAGATTTGGAAATCATGCATTAAATCATTTGCTCATCAACGGATCCTCTGCAGTGAATGGGTGCCGTCAGAACAAGAGCTGATAAAAACATCACAATAATCTAAAATTACTCCACACAACTCCAGAACATCAATTAATGTCTTGTGAAGTGAAAAGGGTGCATTTTTAATTTTTTTTAAAACACTTTTACTTGTTACTTTTGGGTAAAATAGAGTCCATAATCCATAACAACACTTGTTTTCGTTTATAAATTATGCCTGATTGCATATTTCTCTTCTGATTCAGAGTCGACATTTTCACTCATATTTACAATTTAAAGTTACATTTTTAATAATGAACTAATTTCTTACAAACACATAGCTTTTCACTTCACAAGATATTAACTGATGGACAAGAGTCTGTGGATTACTTGTGGGTTATTGTGATGTTTTTATCAGCTGTTTAGATTATCATCCTGACGGCACCCATTTACTGCAGAGGGTCCATTGATGAGCAAGTAATGTACTGTTAAATCTGTTCAGATGAAGAAAAAACTCATCATGGCCTGAGGGCAAGTACATTTTTAGCAAATTTTCAATTTTGGGTGAACTATTCCTTTAAAATAAAACCATTTATCTACTAACTAGGTCTCAGACCTAAAATTGCATGCAATTAATGCTTCACACTATTTGCGTTTTTGTTCTTCTGAGCTACAGAACTGTATTGACGTGACTGTGCTTGGCTTGCAGTGAGGGTGGATGAGGGTCTGACCTGAGCTGTAGCTGTCCGTGGAGGACTGAGAGATGGAGCGGGACAGGGAGCGACGGCCGGTCTTTGTAGGGAACTTGCTGAACTCCTGTTTTTCCTCTTGGTTGGCAAACTGAATCTGCTACAGTAAGATGGAGGTATGGAAAAAGAGAGGATGGGGGAGAGACAGAGGCTTGAACATGTGAGCAGCACATTTGCATGCAGTTAATGGAATAGTTCACCCAAAAAAAAAATTCTGGATTGAAGCCCATCAGGTTTTGCCCAAACGTATTTTACGTTTATTTCTGTTTTTCGAAGATTAACCTATGTCTTATGGGTTTGAAATGAAATGATGACAGAATTTACATTTTTGGGTGAGCCAAATAAATGTATATCAAACTACATTTATACCTTAAAAATGCAAACAGCACCAATATTTACTTATATATTGCATTTAAAAACTTAAGGCATGATTTCAAGTAAGGCTGTGCAATTAATCGAATTCGATTAACATGCGCATCTCGACAGTAAAGCCAGTTTCTTGATTAGCACTAGCAGTAAATCTCCATCACCTGTTTTCAGATGGAGCAGCAGTTAATACACAGAGCCGTAGTTCACTGACAAGCTATGCAATATTGCGTTCATAATCGAAGGCGATTAATCTGCTATTACAAATGCGATATGTCCTAGCTTGTCAGTGAACTACGGCTCTGTGTATTAACTGCCGCTCCATCTGAAAACAGGTGATGGCGATTTACTGCTAATCAAGGGCTTTACTGTCGAGATGCGCATGTTGATCGAATTCGATTAATTGCACAGCCTTAATTTCAAGTAATTCAAATTTAATCAAACAATCTATGAAAATATAACTTTGAAACATCACTACTGAACATTATTAAATAGGCAACACTAAAATCCTCTAAGGAACAGCACAGCTTAAAACATGTAGAGTCTTAATATAGCCCAAAAGGACACTATAGCATCCGCTCACTGCTGTATTGAAATATTTTACAATTACATAACAGATGTGGGGAACGGATTTCACCAGGGGATTTCAGTTCCATTTCAGTCATTTTAATAATGCAAAACTTGAATTATTCATGGGATATAGGCTTGCAGGCTGATGAAGGCTGTGTACTGCTGTTTTCTGTGTGTGATCTTGTTTTGTGGAGTGCGCAGATGAACCTGACTGTTAAATTATAGCTTGAGTATAGCTTGAGCATGAAGATCACAAGCGAAAGGCACTATGGGAGCACAAGTGACATGGGGGATTGTGACTGCTGTTATTTTCTGCAGTAAACCCAAGTTAGCAATGAAACAAATGCAATTGTCTTCTGTATAAAAATACCCAATGAAGACAGATTCATCACTGTGCCACATAACACGTCATGTAGGAGTGATCATATGCCTGAAAAGGATGGGAGGGTTGGGGCGTCTGGGATGGGTTTCGTGCTAGACTATTAGATTTATATAATAATGTTCAGGTAAATCACAGAAGCAGGGCTCTGGTTCTGACTGCACTCATTTTTTAGAGCTGATTTGTGTTTCTTTCATACACAGATGTCTCATCTACAGACACAGATCACCAGCGGCTCGGCTTCAAAGCATCTGCAGACCCAGATTTATTGTGAACTGCAATATGACTGTGCTTTAGCAAACAAAATCACTTGGTTTGATATGTAACCACAAGTAGTACACATTTGTGTGTGTGTGTGTGTGTGTGTGTGTGTGTGTGTGTGTGTGTGTGTGTGTGTGTGTGTGTGTGTGTGTGTGTGTGTGTGTGTGTGTGTGTGTGTGTGTGTGTGTGTGGTCATAAGCAGTCAAATAGTCCAAGCATCTAATATATTTACTGTCTAAGCGCACCACAGACAGATAGAGAGGGCAGAACCTCTGTCTGTGTGGTATATGAAAACAGGAGATTTACTTTAATGCATCTGATAACAGTCAATCTACAAATCCTTAAGAAAGGATTCTGGACAGTTCAATAGCACTCGTGAATCCGATACTTTTTCCAAGCAAAACAGCTGATCCCTCACCCCTACAAAGCACAGCTGCCATCACAATTCCTACTGTGAAATATAGACAATGTGGAAAGACCCAGAAGAAGCTTATTAGCTGCTCTTTCACAGATAGGGGATATATTTGAAATATTTTTTTAGTTTTAAATTATAAAATACACTACTACGTTTGGGTCATACGATTTTTTTTTCAAATAAGTCTTTTTTGTGATTTAATATATTTTAATATTTTAAAATGTTAATTATTCCTGTGAAGGCAACTGAATTTTCACCAATTATTCCTCTAGTCTTCAGTGTCACATGATCTTTAAGAAATCATTCTAATGTGCTGATTTGCTGCTCAAGAAACATTTATGAATTTATCAATGTCTTTAATGTTACGTTTGATCAATTTAACATATCCTTGCTGAATAGAAGTATTATATAAAATGTTCTGTTGAGATCTTTTCATTTGGGGAGATTTTCCAAAACTGCTCCATATACTTGACTTCACATGACTTCAGATTTCAGTTTGATGTGCAGTGACACACAACACATTTCGCTTTACACAAAACAGTCAACAATCTACTTTCCAATCCCAGAAAACGCTCAGCTCCCCCTGTAGCACTGCTTTAACACCATCGGTTTATCTGTTATCTAACTTGTGATTTGCCAGACATCATCCAAGTCCTGAGTTGTGTTTGGACACAAAACTGTAGGACATGCCGGTGAAGTTGACAAAACACACAGCTGATGTTTCAAGGAAATTGGAGTGATAATAAAATGCCATTGTGAGGCGGTATTGTGACCCCGAGGCAAAGCTTTGAACTTAACGTGCTTGAACTGGACAGTTATGATCAGAGAATAGCAGAGTATAATTCTTCAGTTGAAAGACAGATGAAAAGCATTAACATCACTTCCAGCTCATTTTGCTGATTACACTGTCACTTCAATTAATAAATCGTACCATATTCTTTTTTTAACACTCTGGCAATGTGCTGTAATAATCCAGAAGGCTGTGGATTATGTTAAACCAGACTTTAACTGCCCCAGCCAGTGTTATGTAGCAGGACAGTCCAATATAAGTGTCAAAAGACATAACTTTAAGAGTCAACGTATGACTGTGGCAGATGTAAATATCCCTGCTTGACACAGTCAGACTTATGACTTCACCTTCATATTTGAGTAATCATTTCTCAAGTCTATTCTAGTCAATCAGTCCCCTGGAAAACCAGCACATGATGTCTCAAAAATTCCTACTCAGAGGAAGAACTGAGAACTTCAAACATTTCCTAGACTCTTTAAGTGAACTGACACATTGATGGTGGGCGAGGGGAGCGCTACATATCAATAAACTCCACAGAGCTTAATTTAAATGATTTTGATGTGTGATTTCTACCAAATCAGTTGACTTGATCACAGAGAAGGACCTTTTTAAGGTCAATTCAAACTATAGAATGTATATACATAAGAAAAAATAAGCATGTAAATCTATCTATACATGAGGAAAAATCGAATTCTCTCTTTTCTTTTTTCTAAATTTTTATTATAATTTGTGTTGTTTTATTTATGTTTACAATGTCATTTACAAGGTTAGCTCAAAATAATATAATAGAACATTACATAATAACATTTCTAAATACTGAATAACTTTATACACTTACTATATTGATATATAATAATATTGGTATATAATAATAATAATAATACAAATCTATATTTAAAATTTAACTTGATACTATATTTACCTATAATATTCATAGAGAAAGATCTACTACCTTTCTCTTCTTTTTAACAATTTTAAAACATTTTCTATTAATATATTGATATATTTAAATAATTTTTGTCTCTAAATATATAAACTTGTAAATAAACATACACAGTCAGCCATCAAAACAATCAGAGCTCTTTTTGCTGTGTGCTCCTGTAGAGGATGGAAGAGAGAGTAATGTGGCTCTTACCCTGGGAAAGTCATAGCCATGGTTCATGGTCCCTGTCTGTGCCGGCTGCCTCTGGCCTGTGTGCCTGTGTATTGTCACAACTGGTGTTTCACTAATGTAGTTTTTCAAACGGGCGGGTGCAAGGGGGAGTTCTTACAGCGGACATGAGGGTATGGGAGGTGACAAGGGAACCAATAAATCAACCACTCACAAACCCGGCCGGCCTACTTTTGCTCTCCCTCTATCTCTGTAATCTACCATTCCCTGCAACCACCGTAAGGGTCATCGGCCCGTCTGTTTGTGGTGACTGAATGTTTCAGGAGTACTAAAGGAAGTGTGTATTTGTTGCCCCGGAGTGTTTTAATCCAACTGGTTCTCACAATGCCTTCAGAAACAGACTCTCCTGCAGAGTTCATTCAGGGCGGCTAATAAAACAGGGATCTGGAGGGAATTAAACCATGTTTCGGTAAACCCCTAAAGCATCCATTATAGGTCACGTCAGTCAACTCTATTCCGAGATCTGATTAAAAATAGAAGAAAAAGAAATCCATCCAGTTCATTGACTGTTCCGCTTTACAGCTCACAATGATCCATCGTGGTGGAAACAGACAGTACTAGGCCAGCAGACGCTCAAGCGTTAAGCAGACGCTGTTGAGCCGTTTACTGTGACTCTACCAATACCTGCTGTAGTCCTAATGTGACCAGTCTGGCTTTCAGCCTCAGTCTCTAATCCCAGGCCGAGGTCACAAAGTGTACACTACACTCCACATGATTGTCAACAAAAACAAAGAACTCTACTGCACTCCACATAGGATTGGGTTTTTGATTTAAGAGTGAAAATGTAGGGCTGTCAATTGATTAAAAAATGCTTGCATTATATACCGATTAAACAATCAATGAAACATTTCTAAACATTTCTTATCAATCAGATATTATTAACAGAAATTATTCTTATTATTATTGATGTTGAAAATATTTGTGCTGCATAATATTATTGTAGAAAGCGTGATACATTTTTTGTGATTCTTTGGTGAAATTAAAGTTCAATAGAATAGCATTTGAAATAGATTTTCTTTATAGTCTTTACTCTCACCTTTTCTTTTTTTAAGTTTTAATTGCCTATTAATTGTATTTAATTGTCTACTAGGGACATAATTAATAAGTTAGAATACTGTGAATACAAAAAATAACGCGATTAAAATATTTTAATGCAGTTACTGCACTGGCCCCGCCCCCAGACCTGTACGTCATGACAAAGAGATGCAGGGCAACAACTCATGCAGTTATGCCCTAAATATTGGTTATATGCACTATATATTGGTGCAAAAAATGCCTCTGAGTTTTTGTCTCATATTTTTATCACATGATAAGCGATAGCCTATCACATGAGCAGGGAGAGCAATATGACACAAGTGCTGTTTCTGTCCTGAATATCACGCGAGTTTAAATGTGATTTTCAACAGTTCAGTACATAAGACGTTGATATATTTTAAACATAACATTATGTGTTTTTGCCACTGATCTATAAATAATAGTTCTCTATTATAAATAAGTGGATTTTTCTCAATTTAGCAGAGAATATAACCTTTAAAGCCATAGCAGAATTGTTGTGTCTCCGAGCAACTCAGCGGTGTTCAGTTTCCGAATTAATCTTTTAATCTTTTAAAAAAATAAATGAAAAAAATCACACTAAATTAACAACCCTACAAAAAGTCACGTGTACTAAAAAGTCCTGATATTATACACAACTCACAGTGTCATAGTCTAATAATGACGTCAAGACTGTGATAGAGTTTTAGCATTAACAAGGCTGATTAACCCAATTTTTTGTAAAAGTCAACTTGATGAAACTGAATTGGCCAAACATGATTTGACTGAGAAGAATGTGAAACTTCTGAAACACTGTTTAAAGACAAAACAGCAATCTGCTCAACCAAGTCAAAAATAATCCTGCTCAAACCACTTGAGAGAATTAAATAATTGGGCTCTGAAGAACCTATGATCTAACGTCAATTAATGAAACGCGATCTAAGCTCTCTCAGATGACTGCTCGGTGTAAAGAGACCCTAATGGCAGCTCAAGCACTGAAGCAGGAACATCGGTCTAAACTCTCAATGCATCCATTCAGCAGAACTGGACGTGCAACCAATAGCTTCCCTGAAAATTTCCGGAAATTTGATCTAATCTCCAAAACTATGTCCATTACGTATAACAAGCAAGAAATCAGAAACAACAGGAGCCATTTCATTATGACGGATGTACCATAAAGAAACGTTGTGAGTCAAAGTACACATAAGAGGAATAGATCTATTCAAAGAGATGAAGAAACTAATCTCCTACTAAAACTAAATGACAGGCTGAATGTTTGATGAGAAAACAGAACAATCACAATAAGGAGAGCCCAAGGTCAGCGCAGGGCTCTCAGCAGGTAGGGCCGGGCCGTGGCCCCATGCCAAGTCTCGGTCCGAGAAACAGGAGAAAATGTTCCTGAGCGACTCGGTACATGTGTCATATTTCTCAGCTCAATGCAACTTTCTTTCACAATGTTATCAGAGCCTCCTGCTCACAGAGGGACAAAGCTAGCGGAGGTACAGAGAGAGAAACTTTCTCACACCCTTAAACTGTGTGGAGTACAGGATACGATTACACGAAAAACTGTGATTACCAGGGGAAAGCACTGCCAGCACATGCAAAAGAGGGAATACACAAGATCAAATGGGAAATAGATGAATGCATGCAATACTCAAACCATTGAACATTTCTCAAGAGACTTCAGCTCTTATGAGGCGATTTGTGAGGTGAACACATTATGTTAGGGTTGTTATACAAGATAAACACAAAGAACAGAGATCTGCTGCACGGTAGCTACACTTTAAAAATTATTTCCGAAGTTATTGGAGAATATTTTACAAGAAAATACTATTTCAGTCTTTCTACTTAAAAATGTGATGTTTAATTGAATGTGTTACTTGTCAATTCCTTGTAATCTTCTGTGAAATATACTAGGGAAAATTGTTTTAAAGTAAATCCTACACCATTTTTTTACTGGATGCAGTCTTTTTTCAAGAGCGCACAAGTGCAAAATGTCGCTGTTGAAAAATTCATATGAATACTTAATTACACACAATGCAAAATTCGATTTCTGAAATATTAAAGAGTAAATGTGAACGTCAGCACTGAATTTGATTTGGCACTGAGTGTAATGCAGCAGAAGAGAAGCAGCAGAACAGCCCTTGGCTCTGTTGTATAACCAGCTGACAACTCGATGAGCAAGTGGGCAGAGTAGTGTGCCTCATTTACACACCCACACACACACACACACACACACACACACACACACACACACACACACACACACACACACACACACACACACACACACACACACACACACACACACACACACACACACACACACACACACACACACACACACACACACTTCAGAGGGCCAAACTGAATACATTTTCACAATCTGGACTGGATCATCTTTCTTTCAGAGTAAATGGTCTATCTATCTATCTATCTATCTATCTATCTATCTATCTATCTATCTATCTATCTATCTATCTATCTATCTATCTATCTATCCATCATCTTCACTCTTTGATCTTTGCAGTAAAGTGCTCTGACACTGTCAGTTGTCCTACGTGCAGTTGTCGATGTTTTTTTCTTTCTAGGACATTTATACAAAATAAAATTGTATTTCTCCACATTTCCTTTAGTGTATATGTTCGATTCCAGCGTTTGACCATTTGTAAACTGCAGTGGACAAAGTTCGGTGACTCTGGCAGATGTGACAGCCGGAGCAGCTCGGGGAAAATTACTGGATGCGGCGAGAAAAAGAACTAAAGAAACGCTTGAAATGTGCGTCACGTGACCTTTCCTAGGCTCCTGCATCAGCTCTAGCTCAACTCTCGCCGGGGATAATCTTTCCTAATGATCCCAGTAAACTGAGCAACATGTCCCAAACTCAAGTGCGATGTTTCAGGACACGCATAACGTCACGTCCCTCTTACCTTTTTCATGGATTTGTGGGTCGGGACCGCAGTGAATGCGGCGGACAGCTCGCCGACGTTCATGTTCATGTCGCTGTTCTTCGTGCCTGTCATCGCGGAGTATTTCTCGGCAACGTTTTCGCTCTCTTTATACTCTTTGCTGGCCTGTTTCACCTCCAGCTTCGCATCCTCGCCACAATCTGTCATGGCAATCTATATCTACGCGCTTTCCGAGCCGTTGCCGGTGTTCTTTTGCGATAGTCCTTCAGCTCTGTTACTGTAACCTTTCGATTCGTCCTTATGTTGCTGGAGCGCTTCAAAGCGGAAGGGGTGATTGCGCAAAAACGTCTGCAGGAGAGGAACAAACTGTCGAATGCGGATAGAAAACGGATGTGGATGCTAGTTTATAAGAATGTAAAATCACTCGAGCCGCAGTGGACCACAGATTATTATATTTGACTGTCCGGTTGACGACCAGCAGCAGCATCAGCGGTGGGCGGGGCTTAAAGGCAAGCACCTGCACGCAGAGGAAGTTGCACGAGAACTGGTTTAACAGTGCATGTACCGTAATCTGTCGCTTTTAAGACCTTATTTTAATCAGTTCTTGACGAAAACAACTAATATATCCGATATTATGTTGACTTTGAGAGGTTAACCTCTAGAAAATGCATTAAAATTTGTATATAACATTACTTATCCGAGTTGAATGTTTTGAGAAATGTTTTCCTCTTTAAACTTACTCAGAATGATAACAGAAAATAAATAGGAATAGAATGACCAGGGGCCTGTTTCATAAAACAAGTTTACCAAATAAACCAGGTTTATTTAAGTTAGTCTGACTTATTGTCAGTTGATTTGGTTCAAAATAAGTCAGACTAAATCAAACAAGCCTGGCTTATTTGGTAAACTGCTAAAGCCCCTGCTGCTATGGGATTTAAATTGACCAAAAAAACTGATATAATTTACTAAACCCTTGTGTTTTTTCGAGACTTACTTTTTTCTGTGAGACACAAAAGGTTGCATATTTTCCTTACAATGAAAGCAAACGGTGAGTGCAGGGAACATCTCTTTTTGTAATTCACTAAAGAAAGTCATACAAATCTGAAACAGCATAAAGATTAGTAAATTATGATAGTTTTGTCATTTTTATGTAAACTATCCCTTCAAGTCCCATATTGTGCAGTCTTCTGGTTCCAATTTTCATCCATGGGTGAACTGTCCCTTTAAAACTGTGCTTCTTAACCTTTTGCCCCTCTTTTTCCAAGACAATATTCCTCTTACCAAGCTGATATGTAACTCTTGTATATTTGTTGTAATAATATATATATATATATTATTTCTCAGCAAGGTTAATTTATATACAAATAAATACATGTAAATAATTGTAAGAATTACGGGGTCCCAGCACCAGAGTTTAGAGCCACTGCTTTGAAATATCTGATTTCAATCACAGCTAAGTAGATTAAAACACTGAACTGTTTGAATTAGGATCATTTACAGCCTTCTTGTGCTCACAGATTACAACAATAAAGACAAGTTCACAAAGCATGTCTTTCACAATGCGTTTTGCAATTATTTTATCAAAATACAGGTTAGACGACATCAATATCGAACACAACTAAGAGTATTTGCATTTTCATGTAGGAACTAGATGAGCCAGGAAGACAGCGACTGGATACACAAACCTCACTCAAATTACAAATGAATGTTGTATCAAAACACTAATGTAAAATGACTTCATGTTATGGGCGAAACCTGTATAAAAGCTTGGGAAACAAGAACACCCTATATGCCTGGTGTTTTCTTGGTGACGAGGGCTGATTTCCGAAAAATTATGCCCTTTTTGTCTGTATTGTTTTCCCAATGCTATTTTCGCCATGCCAAACATGTACAATACGCTGAACACCACCACAATTAGCTTGTACGAGATAAACCTACATCATTTCCATGTAACTTCCCACTTATAAGTTCATAAACCTGACAAGAACTGTCAATAATCCTAAAAAAGTAGAAAATCAAACAGCTTGCCTTGGTCTCAATTCTTTGGCAAAATTCTTGTTTGTTCTACTGCCACCTCATTACTAACAGTGTTTTCTCTGTCTCACTGTGGATCTAATTACGCTTTGCTATTTAATTGCTTTTTAATCCGCAAGCTGAATTCATTACGCTGTACATTAACAGTAATGGCTCTATGTGTGTCCTCTGGAGCGATACAAGACCACAGAGAGAATACAAATGGGCCCCTTCTTTTAGTGGAAGGCATGAGACAAGAGGAACACGGGCCATGATGAATTAGGACTGTCTGTTAGTGTTGCGTTGGAGACGGTGATTCACAATGGTGAAAATTTGGGCCTTCAGAGTCACTTTAAAACACACAGTAGAAGTTCTAGTTACTATGACACCCGGATCATCTGGGCCACGGCCTCGTCTCCGGTCTGGTTCTGGTCCTGTTGCTCCTGCAGGGGAACGGGAGAGGAAGAGGGTCAATCATTACCCTCACGACTAATGCAGATATGCTTCACTCAGCACCTCTAGAAAACATTTCACACACAAGCGTTTTCACTAGGGTTGGGAAACCATGATTTATAGCATCAAGAAGAGCACTGAATAACCAAGTGAAAACAGAGAAAGGTTTATGTTTAGCAAGCTGTCACCTCATGGATTTCAGAGAAGGGCAGCTATTTACACGTCTGTTCTATTGAACTGTTTAACGTTAAACAAAATAAAAATGACTTGACAAGACTTGAGGAATATGCATCACAAGACAGTTTACACTATGGTTCAAAAGTTTTAATGGTTTTGAAAGTTTCTTATGCTCACCGAGGCTGCATTTATTTGATCAACAAATGAAATAGGAAATACAATGAAATATTATTACAATTTAACATAAGTGTTTTATAGTTTTATTAATTCACGTGGGGCCGCAAAGCTGAATTTCAGCAGCCATTATTCCAGTTTTCAGTGATATGTGATCCTTTTTGAACTCATTCTAATATGTTGATTTGGTGATTAAGAAACATTTCTTATAATTATAAAAGTTGAAAAAGTTGCGCTGCTTAATATATTTGAGGGGCTGATACATTTGTTAAGGATTATTTGATGAATAAAGTTCAAAAGAACAGCATTTATGTGAAATAGAAGTTGTAACATTTACTGCATTTACTGTCACAAAGAAAGCTAATCTTACTGATCCTAAACTTTTGAAAAGTAGTGTAATTTGCTTACAAAGTGTTATTTTTGCCAGTGAACCTTTTGGAAGTCAGTCAGAATGTTTATTCAGAATAAAAATCACAACATGTGACAAAAATGAAAACAGTGACCAAACTGCATGGGTATGAAATCCAAGCACAAGGAAAGAACCAGATCCAATCCAAACAAAACAACATAAATGCTTCCTCTAAAGAAATGTAGAAAACAACATAAAAATAGATATATTCAAACAATGTTTCTTTTAAACCGCTCCCGCAAAAATTCATTTTCATATTTTGTATGCAGTGATTTCATAATTGAAACTGACACAGTTTGCCAATGACAAGCATTCACGCTTTCTTAAACCTCCATCCTGTTAATAATAATAGTACTTGGATCAAACAGACAATCACAATTCTCAGTCTTGACTAGCTGCATCAATAGAATGCAGGAAATATCAGTGTTTTCACCCTGATTATGCCATGACAGTGAAGTGATTATTTTTCTGTTAAATATGGCAGGAATGGAAATCCAAGTTCAGATAGACAGGTCATAAAATACCACACAGCAGATTTAGCAGATCATGCTGTCTGTACACACAAATGCTTAACTAAGACATGATGCGACATTCTCAAGCAGCCAACAAGCACTGGAAAAAGCAGGAGGTGATGCGTGCAAGAGCAGCCAATGACAGCATGTCACACAAACAAAGGAGCGAGAATGAATCTGCTAAGGAGCTCAATGAGAGCAGAGATGAGTGTCTATGCGAGGGGCAAAGTGTGCTCGGGCAGCCAATGCGCGCTCGTGAGTTCGGTGGCATTGCGTAGGTCTTCCTGCTTGACATGGCCCTGCTCTCTCACCTGCATGGCCAAGGCCATTTCTTCTTTCTCTTTAGGGGAGAAGAACCGCCCCCCGTCACCACGCTTCCGATGCATGGCGTGTTTGTGCCGTGACTCGTGAAGATATTTCTGTAGGAGAGAGTAAGGAATCAGCCTGGATATGAGGCATAATTCATGTCATTTTGGCATTCAGAAAAGGAAGACTCACCCTTCTTTCTTTAGGGATCTTGCCCTCTGCCTCCAACTTGGCACGAGCTTGGCGTCTCTTTAAGATACGATGATATTGCTTGGCATTAACATACAGCGGCTCCTCTTCTAGCATCTCGGACCCTGGCAGAGGGATTCGTTGGATGGCTGGCACAGCACCACTACCTGGCATCATCTGGTAGAGCAGGCAAGAAAGGGTCACGTAGAATTAATTCAGTCTGCTATGTCCAAACACATCAAATGTATTTGCAAATGTAACAACTTCAATCAATCAATCAAATCAAATCATCAGCAATCCAGTGATCAGTCAGGTGACAGCTAATGTAATATGGACTGAAATATGATGACACTAGAGTGAGAAAAGGACACCCACAGAACAGCTGAGTGAATCATTTGTGAAGAGACGACAGGCAGATATCAGCCTTACACTTGAATCAGTGCTAAAGATTAACACACAGCGGATGGAGGTCACCACTTTCCACTTGCTTCTGAGTAAATCATCAAATTCTATGAAGATTCCTCAAACTAGGATTTTTAAGACACAATACTATTATGTATTAAAAGAATAGTTTCCATATATATTCTCTATTATTTACACCCTCATGTTATTCCAAACCTTTATGACTTTATTTCATTAGACACAAAAAAATGAATCCTAGTCACTTGTCACATAATGAAAGTGAAACCAGGGATCTAGGGTGACAAATGACAAAGAAAGCATTAATTTAATAAAAGTGGCCCATTTGAATTGATATTTGAGAATATGGCATGATATTTAAATTAAAATCTTCTCAAGTCATAAATAGCTTTTTGAGATAATGTAAATCACTAATCTCTAATAAACTTCTCCTCCTCTGTACCTCTCATATCTCATTCCCACTTCTGCATATTCAAACTCGTCACATCATCAATTAATCTGAAACAAAATCATCTATGAAAACTGCTCACATCAAATTGATATCATTTTATCTAAAGGTGTAATTTTTGAGTTTGAGAGAATTACTTCAATTTCACCACTTTCTTGATACTTTCATGGTACTTTTTTTCATTTTAAAACTTGATAGACCAGATCCCAGAGCCAGATTGTTTTTTTTTACTTTAAAAATAAATAAAATATAAAATATTAGATGAAAAATTAAATGAAAATTCACTCGTGTGTCTGCATGTGAAAAGGAAAAATGAAGAGTCCAAAAAGCAAGCTGATTGAGACTTATCACAGCATGCACACCCCCACACCTGTGATGATGAATTAAGGGGATGGTTTAAGTTTGTTAGATACCTCATCAGGAGGTCTTACCATGACCATTCCCCCAGCGTTCACCATGTTTCCAGATACTGGCAGGGTAACGGTGACTGTGCCCTGCCCGCTGTTGGTTGTGGAGGTGTTAGCCCCTGCTGCCTGGACAATCTGAGTGCCTGCTGGGATGGTGATCATGCCTATGGAGGGGAAAGAACAAATAGTTCTAACCCGAATAACCTTCAGTACAAGCGTGTAGAAAGGTATAATCATGCTTGTCAAACCGTGACTAATAATCCATATAATATTGTTCATGTCAGATTTGATGTACATTAATAGAAGACAGATCAACCAGATGTGTACTGTGTGTATTTAAATACCCTGCTGCAGAACTGTGCCATCAGCATTCACAGGCTGGTATACAATAGTCTGCCCATCAGCTGTTTGGGCAAGCTGCTGTCCCTGAACTGTAATCTGCTGCCCCTGTGAAAAACAACACAAATTAATTTATATAGTCCATACAAAAAAACCTGTGTGAAGTAATAAAATCTGCTCTATCGGCTGCACAAACTCTAGTCATTATAGTTTATACGGCAGCATTCTCTTAATTAAAATGTATGAAAAATAATATAAATAAGTACATACTAATATGAAAAAGTACAAGGTTCCCACATAATTTTTGCCCAAATTGTATTAATTTGTATGATTTTCCTATGCATTAAATTTCCATAATATTTCCAGGTCCAAGTATAATCTAACTAAACAGAGAAGAGTACAAAGTGTGTTTGAGACCTGGTTCTGGCCCGCAGTAATGGCAGTCTGAGGCTGCTGTATGAAGAACTGTTGAGTCTGACCCTGCTGACCCTGCAGCTGCAGAGTTTGACCTCCCTGAAACTGAATCTGACCCGGCTGAACCAACTGGATCTACATATACACAAACAAATCAGAAATAACACAAACAGATATTAATTTCAGCAATACAATCTATAAACCACACAAAATAAAAATGAATGAATATTTGCTTAATAAAATATGTGCCTTAATAACAATAAAAAGTCTCATAAAATCATCAACTATAAGCATTAATAATAAGATATTAAGATCATTTTACTCTTAAGTATATGACAATCTATTGTTCTATTGAAGTAGCTTTCCCCACATTGACAAGCAGAGTTGCACTTACCTGCTGAAGTCCTTGAGCTCCAGACATGGGCACCTGCATGATCGTCTGGCCCTGAGCTCCAGACATGGCCTGAACCATGATGGGCTGACCTGAGGATGTAATCAGCTGCCCGCCACTCACCTGAACCATCAGCGGCTGACCCTGGACCTGAGCGCACACATACACTGAACATTAGCATGGGGTCAAAGGGTCAGATACAGATAATCAACACAATATTAGACCTGCACATGCAGCTGTAAGCATTACACAGTGTATATGGCAACATTTATTATGGAACCTGAACAATCCAGCCATGTTTTTGAGATTAATTTATAATAAATAATACTAATTGATAAGGGCCCTATAATTTGGGCTGGTGGTAAAGGATGGCATGAGGTATATAGATTTACATTCCATGTTTGAATTTTCATACAAACATGATCATATTGAGAATCCACTCAAAAGACAATCATGCAGTTTATCAAAATCCATACAGTGTTGTCAAGTCATATGTGTTTGATCAGTGTGAAGTGGTTATAATAACATGCAACACACACTGAGCACAAACACAAGTGACAGGGCTCTAGACTGCAACCAAAATGGCGCATTTGCGGCCATTTCTGACCATTTTTTGAGATTGTTCGCACAACAAATTGTACAAATAAAAAATTGTAAAAATTTGATGTGGGTGGTCTCACATGTGCGAGTGCATGGTCTGCGCTGCTCGTCTGCTTCATACAGCGCGCTCTGCAGACAGAGCCGTGGCACATTGTAGCAGGAGTCAGCTTTCACTGATCAATTGAAGAGAGGCGCTTTCAGCGCGAGCGCTTCGTGGGTAGAGCCTGGTTTATAATCGCTGCGAGTACGAAGGTGCGTGGAGCGGACGGAGCGCAACGGAGGATTTGGTTTTCAAACTAAAGTAAAAGACCTCTTCTTAAACCAGAAGGTGAACATGTTGGTGTTCTTGTAGAAAAAAAACATGCAAGTCCTGTCAGCGACAGCCAGTTTAGTTTTACTTTTCTTTTTTTTCATTTTGAAAAGCTTGTTATCTTTGCTGTTTTCCTCACGTTACGCTATGGAGGCTTTCCTTATATTTTTTTATATATATTATTATTTATTTGATTCCTCAGTGTTTGCTAAACATTCTGTAATTTATTAGTAGGTATATAATACAGCATGTGATGTGTCCTATGCCATGCCTCGTTTTATTTGTTTTTGTTAATAAACATTATGTAAGACAGTTTGTCATTGCAGCTTACTGTTTCCTTGTAGTTGTGTTTTTAATTAAGAATAACAATGAATCCATCTTTTGTTTTAGTCTTAAAAAGTGAAAGGTGTATAGATATAAGCAAAACAGACAATTATCTTTTCTTGTAAAACGTGACACCAAGATCGCAAATTTGAAAGTGAAACCGCACGAAAAAAGGAATTCCTGTTCACAAAATTTAAATCAGAAATAATACTAATGAAAAAGAACGGGTTGAATGTTGAACACTTTCGTTACCGTATAACTACACAGAACAAAATGATAAACGCAACACTTTTGTTTTTGCCCCCATTTTTCATGAGCTGAACTCAAAGATCTAAGACTTTTTCTATGTACACAAAAGGCCTATTTCTCTCAAATATTGTTCACAAATCTGTCTAAATCTGTGTTAGTGAACACTTCTCCTTTGCCGAGATAATCCATCCACCTCACTGGTGTGGCATATCAAGATGCTGATTAGACAGCATGATTATTGCACAGGTGTGCCTTAGGCTGGCCACAATAAAAGGCCACTCTAAAATGTGCAGTTTTATCACGCAGCACAATGCCACAGATGTCGCAAGTTTTGAGGAAGTGTGCAATTGGCATGCTGACTGCAGGAATGTGCACCAGAGCTGTTGCCGTGAATTGAATGTTAATTTAATCCAACCGGCCTCAGAACCGCAGACCACGTGTAACCACACCAGCCAAGGACCTCCACATCCAGCATCTTCACCTCCATGATCGTCTGAGACCAGCCACCTGGACAGCTGCTGCAACAATCGGTTTGCAGAACCAAAGAATTTCTGCACAATCTGTCAGAAACCGTCTCAGGGAAGCTCATCTGCATGCTCGTAGTCCTCATCGGGGTCTCGACCTGACTGCAGTTCGTCATCGTAACTGACTTGAGTGGAAAGATGCTCACATTCGATGGCGTCTGGCACTTTGGAGAGGTGCTCTCTTCACATGGATGAATCCCGGTTTTCACTGTACAGGGCAGATGGCAGACAGCGTGTATGGCGTCGTGTGGGTGAGCGGTTTGCTGATGTAAACATTGTGAATCGAGTGGCCCATGGTGGTGGTGGGGTTATGGTATGGGCAGAAATATGTTATGGACAATGAACACAGGTGCATTTTATTGATGGCATTTTGAATGCACAGAGATACCATGACGAGATCCTGAGGCTCATTGTTGTGCCATTCATCCACGACCATCACCTCATGTTGCAGCATGATAATGCACGGCTCCATGTTGCAAGGATCTGTACACAATTCCTGAAAGCTGAAAACATCCCAGTTCTTGCATGGCCAGCATACTCACCGGACATGTCACCCATTGAGCATGTTTGGGATGCTCTGGATCGGCGTATACGACAGCGTGTTCCAGTTCCTGCCAATATCCAGCAACTTCGCACAGCCATTGAAGAGGAGTGGACCAACATTCCACAGGCCACAATCAACAACCTGATCAACTCTATGTGAAGGAGATGTGTTTCACTGCGTGAGGCAAATGGTGGTCACACTCACACCAGATACTGACTGGTTTTTGGACCCTCCGGACCCCCCCAATTCAGTAAAACTGCATATTTTAGAGTGGCATTTTATTGTGGCCAGCCTAAGACACACCTGTGCAATAATCATGCTGTCTAATCAGCATCTTGATATGCCACACCTGTGAGGTGAATGGATTATCTTGGGCAAAGGAGAAGTGTTCACTAACACAGATTTAGACAGATTTGTGAACAATATTTGAGAGAAATAGGCCTTTTGAGTACATAGAAAAAGTCTTAGATCTTTGAGATCAGCTCATGAAAAATGGAGGCAAAAACAAGTGTTGCATTTATAATTTTGTTCAGTATATAAACTATGATTAAAGTTAATCAGCATGCATTGATTAATCAAATGTCATCAAAAAAAAACATTGCGACCAAATTATGTGCTCGTGCGAACAAAAAAGTGCGACCAGTGGGAAGAATGAGTCTAGAGCCCTGAGTGATCTTATAGTAGTACTGTCTTTACAGCTTTTCTACAAGTTCTTCTTTATAAATTCTGTTCCAGACACATTAAAAGAGGTGAATTCCCCTTAAAAATGTGTCCTGAGCAGTTGCTTTGAAGCCTGGGCAACTTGGACAATGGTAGAAAAGCCCACTGGATGATATTGATCCTGTAAGTAAAAGCAAGTCATGCTGGATGAGCTCACATCCTCACAGACAGTGTGACATGACGCATGCAACATCACAAGCCTGAAGGTCGGAGTTCACACAACTACCTGGAGCGTCTGCACTTGCTGGCCAGTAGCTGTAGCTGGTGCTTCTGTTTGCAGCTGTATTGCTGTTACGGTGCCCTGAGCCTGTGGACATTCCCACATCACACCTTGCTCTGCATCATCTCTTACAGTACTACTAATATTTGTGTGCCTTATTTTATGCTTCCTAACAGTTTGGCAACTTTCTTAATAGGAGGAGCGTCTTCCAGTACTTTTTATTTACTTATTTATTTTGTAATTCATTTTTATTTTACTTTATTATTATTGTTGTTGTTGTTATTTTCATTCAAACTATACATTTTGGGAAATGTATCAGTCACTTGGTGGAACCTTTCAGTGAAAAAATAAAGTTATTTAATTGAAAGAAAAAGTTACTACATTTTGATTCAAAATTAGTTTTCAATAGAATAACATGTACTAATACATTGTTCACAGTAAGACCAGTAACATGCTTTAAGAAAGTAAGCAGCATCAATAATTGCAATTCATTTTAATTTCACGTTGGCTTCATGGAGACAATTTTGTTACTTTTGCAGACTAAACATTTTTTGTCCCTCCTTGATGTCCAGTTTGAAATCTGGCTCCTGAAGAAAAATAGTTTGACAACCTGTTCTACAGAAATAATTGAATAGCTCCTTTGTCCAAAAAAAAATATAGACCTCAAAGAAAAACGAATGTTTTCTTTCTGACTCGCATTTCCGTTTAAAAACATGTTGCAAAACACACTGGGTGTGCTTGTGTCACATAAACCTTGTTTTTATCAGGTCCGAGAAAGTTCATTTCAAAGGAGCGAGACTGTAGGCCACTACAAGATAACTATTTATTTACCCAGTCCTTTCCTTGAATTGGAAACCACTTCCTGAAGCAGATTTCTCTCCTGCTATTTAAAAAATACTACTGCACCTGATATACAGTAAAATTGGCAATTTAAATAAGTTTAAACTGCATTGAAAAACAAATAAAACCCACACTCAATGTGTTTTTTCCATATTAAAATAAGTTTAAAATGCATTGAAAAACAAATAAAACCAAAACTCAATGTGTTTTTTCCATATTAAAATAAGTTTAAAATGCATTGAAAAACAAATAAAACCCACACTCAATGTGTTTTTTCCATATTAAAAGTAACTGATTAAACAGCAACCTGTTTACATTGGCTCTTACCTGCTGGATTTGCCCATTGGCAGCTTGCACCACTATCTGATCCCCACTGGTTGTAGTATATTGCTCCATCATTCCTTCCTCGCCTAATTTGTCATAAAAACAGTAAAAAAAGCACTTATTATTCAGTATAACCACAACTAGTAGATTTCTCTGAAACCAAATGAGGTCTGATGTTGTCCCTAACTGCAGGTTTGGGCCAGAAGCCGGGTGTATTTTGAGACTGAATCTGTTTCCTTGTTGAAGGTGCTTAACATTATGTACAGCATCTTATATTACCAACTTAGGGTATGCCCGATGTTTTTAGCTACACATACACAGTTAAGGGCTGAAAGGTTAGCAAGAAGGTCTAAATAATTTACATATTCGAATCATTTCACAAACCCCTTCTAGGCGTTTTTTTTGGCAAACAACATTTACGTTAACGTTACCCCTTATTATGAGCCAAGGTAACTAAAATGGGCTGAAATTCAACCTGCTCTTTAATTAGCACAAAAACAGCCCCATATTTCACAAACATTAGCAGGTCTGTCTTTGTTTTGTACTGCACTAACAGTATCATTCATGTCCAGTGTCTGCGCTCGCGCTCACTCCCTCTCGCATTAACCGCTTTAATTTCTGTATTTTTCAGAATTAGTCATTTGGTTGGTCACTGACAAACCAATCCGTGTTGTCAGCTACCATTTCCCTTAGAGCAAGCGCAACCCTTTACCGTTTCTCCGGTTGTCCGGTACCCTTCTGATTGGCTCCACAACAGATCTCAAAAACCCAATCAACACAGTGGTGCGGACAAAATGGCGCAAAATGAGCCACACAGAGAAGAAAGGGGGCAGGCTTGACGCATGTGATCGGCGAACGGAGCCGAGTTTTGCCGAGTAGGAACGATCCAAGTCGGAAAGGATCGAATGACCGGTGCGCAATGCGCATGCGTGGTTAAACTAAATGCTTCCGGTGTAATGTCTCCGTGAAAGAGCAAGAGGAACATGTGAGTGTTTTACAGGCACTGTTTACAAAATGTGTTCACATAGTATTTTACATTATATGGTTGTATAAGACCAAATTTAGAGTTATGAAAAACAGTACGGTAAATTTGACCTTTTGTGTAGGGAAATTTAAATGCTCAATTTTATAAATTAGCTTATGTTTGATAAGTGATGTAGTAATAACGCAGATGTAATGCATTTGAAATGCTCTGTTTTACAAATTTACAAATTTTATTTCATGAAATAACGCGTTTTTATTTTATTTTGAAACACCACGGATGAATAGGGTAAAAATAAACAACTATAGATCTTACTGTAACCTAGCACTACTCTGCACTCACCCTAGATTCGGACTAACGTTACGCCACCGGAGTTTATACCCTCGGAAATAACTAAACACAGCAACAAAAGCCCATAATGAAGGAGAACAGAGACGTGACCTTCAAGTTTAACACTTTTATTAACAAGCAGTGGGTATTGCTTAGATGGATAATCAGCTTTATTAAAGTGTAAAAAAAAGAGTGAATCACAACTTGAAAAGATCTGGACTTTAGGCCA
Organism: Ptychobarbus kaznakovi; assembly: GCA_027422405.1. Classification (NCBI taxonomy): domain Eukaryota; kingdom Metazoa; phylum Chordata; class Actinopteri; order Cypriniformes; family Cyprinidae; genus Ptychobarbus; species Ptychobarbus kaznakovi. The sequence continues at coordinate 14,216,080 of CM049810.1, read as the reverse complement.
AATATTAAAATCATAACCCACTATCTTAAAATATATAGTTACCCAGCCTGCTGGAGGAAAGGGGAGAATCAAAAGGCCACACACACACAGGCACACACACACACACACACACACACACACACACACACACACGTGCACTGATAAACAAATAATTAATCAACAGCTTTAAAGAACGTGTAGTGAATCATACAAATAGCGTTAAACTCTCAACTCGATACTCATGCAGTGCAGTAAATCTCACACCACCATGCAGTGAAGAAAGAGGGACCCGGACGACCCTAGGGATGCAACGATTATAGATTTTGTTGGTACGATTATAGTCTGAGGAATAACCACGGTTTCACGGTTATTACGATTATTATGCATTTATTCATTTCACAAGATAAAATTGCATAAACACTGCCTTTTGAAACAGAAATAGATTATCCAATAAGTGTTACAGCTCAAAATAATAATACTTAAGAAAACAAAGTCCATCTCTTCTATTAAAAAGGTGATACTGCTCTATAAACATCCATGTCAGTATTTCCCTTTTGAAAATAACAAATGGAAATAGATCAGAAATGTATTTGGTGTTTTCATTTTGTATAATCTTTCTTTTAGACCTGAGGTACAGAAATTAGAAAGATTGTGAAAAAAGACTTATGAATAATACTATAACATGGATGATAAATCACAATGTTAATTAAGTATTATTAACATTAACTTTATTTATCCCACAGAGGACACTGTTACTAATGAGGGGAATAAACTGAACTATTATTGTAATCAACTGTCACCCATACTTATTCATTTTAATAATCTTTATTCATCTGATTTTATATATGGCCTGAGAAAATCATGTCTATTATTTTGGTTTGTGAGATCGAGATCCCCAAACATTTAGGAGGACAGAAACTTGTTGTCAACGCTGCCCAGCGACTTTCATTAATAAAATAGCTTAGATACTGGATCGCTACATTATATTAATCAGCAAAGAGGGGGTAAAATTACTCTTTAAATCACTAAACTCAAATCTTCATTGTTTGTAGTGACGCGCAGATGCAGGTAGGCTAATTCATACAAGCAACTGTCACATTTCTCTCTCTCTCTCTCTCTCTCTCTCTCTCTCTCTCTCTCTCTCTCTCTGTGTGTGTGTCTCTCTCTCCCTCTCTCCTCTCTCTCTCTCTCTCTCTCTCTCGCTCTCTCTGCACTATTTCATCTCTGTCTGAAGCGGGCAGAATGCTAGAGATAACGAACTTTGCGTCAGGTGGTCCTTGCCTTCACGTCGTGCATTAATTTTTTTTTATTTCACAACGAGAACAGGTTGGCTAGCCATGCATTATCCCTTATGTAATGTATACTCTTTAACTGCTATTTTTACGGCAATATTTAAATGACACCCTGGTCATTCTTGGCGCACCCAAAATGGTCCCACACTATTGACTTCAGACATTCTCTGGTGGAAATAAAGGACCGCTGTTTGGTTCCTCTGTCACAGTTAATCTAGTGTGTGTAGTAGCCTCCGTTTCTCTGATAGGACGGGCGTTTTAAGCTGGTGCACCGCAAGTGTAACTTTGTTTTCGTTTTGCGCAAGCTGCAACAGTTCCGTTACGTACAACAGAAACTCTCAGTTTAGCTGAACCTTTGTGATTAATTAACCATGACGTTTTAAAGCACGGTTAATAGTAAAACCGGTTAATCGCTGGATCCCTAGACCCCAGAGGAAGCACTCCATGCAGGCTGGTTCCTAAAACACAGAGAAATGGGGTTAATCGAACCTGAACGGTTGGCAAAAACTAGACTCAGCTATCAAAAACAATTAAACAATCACAAAAGTTACAGCAATACAAAAGTCATAACCATAAATAAACTATTTAAATGACAAAATAAACATATAAACAAAATAAATTATAAACAAAACAGCAGGGCCTGGACATCAGAGTTCCATGTGCATAGAGCTTCACAAAGAAATATCTGTCAAGTAAAAAAAAATTAAACGTAAATGCAAAATACAAATGCCTCTAAAAACTAGCTTAATCTAAAATGCTAATGCAAATACATTAACAAATAAAACACTTGACCCGAAGCAAATGCAACCGCGTTATAAATATTAAAAATGCACATTCCACATCAATGTGACAATCATAATCTACTGCACTGCACACATACCTCCGCTGTAATCCAAGAGTACACTATACGATATCGTGACTATACGATAAAGTGGGATAGAGACGCTGCACAACACAGCTCGCTGCTACATTACCATACTTTCCCAGTTGATTAATCACAATACATTAAGACAATTGTTTTGTTTTACAAGTTTTCTGAAATGCTGTTTAAAAATTCACATGATGCATTATACAATTCATCTGCACCAATTTGCGTACATTTACAGAAGAGAATTCTGAAGATTGCATAAAACTACGTTTAACATTTTTTTATCTCTTCTTTTTTTTGCTAAAGGTTTAAGGTTTCTAAAGAGGGATTTCTGGAAATCCCTTTTTATCATTTTATAAATCAGAAACTGTCAACAGCCAGTAAAAAATAGCAGTGCATGAGAAAAACTTTGAGAATGTATTGTATATGTATTGTAATTGAAACCTACAGATGCAAATTCAAAACTAACTAAACTAAGTGCACAAAAAAATAATCCTGTACTTTCAGTGTACTCTCTTCTTCAGACTTCTCATCAGACTCTTATTATAGATATTATTTGATAAATATTGCGTTTTAGAATGGATTCAATTGCAATTTTCGATGTCTCTATCTTTGTGTCTCTGACTGTACAGAATGGGCACCCTGTGGAGAATGGCCCATATGTTGGCCACCAAACTGGCCCGTCTCCCAGAACCTGCTGCTTGCCGGGTCTGTCGGCATGCCAGTCGAGACGCATACGGGTGGATGTCACAGAGGCATCCTGACTCTCATCCAAAACAGAGACAACAGGAAGACATGTTTGAAGATGACCATGATATGGATGCAGTAGAAGCCAAAATGAACTCTGTTATTAGGTGAGTGCATATACAGAAGCACAAAAGCAAATACTGCTGTCTTCATGTATTAACATTATTTCCTGTGCAGTGAAGAGAGGAGACGGCATAAAGCAGTAAAGTTTCACATCATCAAGAGAAAAATGAACAATCCTGGAGCCCCAGAGAGAAGGCTCAGCTGGGATGCTATTCAGCAGATAAGGTATCAGTATAAATATGTCTGACTTACTTGATTCTGATTGATCAATCACACAGCAGTCAAACATTTTTAGTAGCGCTGTCAAACTATTAATCGCATCCAAAATAAAAGTTTTTGTTTACATAAAAGGGCTGTAGTACTCGAGTCCGGTCTCGAGACGTTTTTCTATCGTCTCGGACTTGTCTTGGACTCGTTGGTATTTGGACTCGGACTTGGTCATTGGACTCGCCAAATGTGCTAGTTGGTCTCGACCGAGTCCAGCTATTTATCCTTTTTTTTATTTCAAAGCAAAAACCCTTAATCTGGCTCGCTTGTTCGGAAATGGGTAATGTAATTGGTTTAATTCCATCTAGAACGGGCATTGCCATTAGTCGCCTGGTAAATGCACAGCTGCATCATTTCTACGAGTTTGCACGCTGCGCGGAGGCATAAATCATTTTTATTTTAGCCACAGATACAATGTCGGCGAGTTGCAGAATACAGTTTGGTTTTACAAAGTTCTTTGGAGTTTTCCCTCTCACTTTTCTTTCTTTTTTCTCGCTTTTAAATCGCTTATAAATGCCCGTGCGCAATTCACTTTAATTTCCGGTAAATTGCTTATTTATAACATACAACGACAAATTTTCTACAATAAACATGGGACTTTTATTAACAAAACAAATAAAAATACACCATTACCAAGCTATAAGCCTAATATAAAATAACAAACTTACAAAATGTTTAAATGTAAAAAAAAAAAAAAAAACACTGAAAATCAGCAAACGCTGGGGAACCAAATGAATACGAAACAGAACGAATAAGAGCAACACGAATAAAGCCTGGAGGCACAGAATACACCTTGATGTAAAATAAAATAAATAAATTACACATGAATCTATACATGAATAGAAATATTACCAAACGCTAGAATTAGACACTTTGACAATAACAGTAAAGAGAAAAGAACAATCCAACCGCATGTGCACATGATTAACCGCTCTCGTGTGATGCTCTCTAGGTGCCATTCACACAGAATGTGCTTCGGTGTTGACGCGGGCAGTGGAATAGGAAAAAATGCAAGAAGATGGGAGTTAAACATCTTTTAATAACTAGAGCGCTGCGTTTTTAGAATGCCGTTTCATGCACGAGACCTGAGCGCAAAAGTCAATCGCGTCCATGTTTACATAGAAAAAAAAACAATGGACTACTGTATGTCTGATATTTCATGTTTGTATCAGAGTGACGGCCTGAAAACTGCTGTTCATTGTTTTACAGAGCCTTTAATAATAGCACTCTAGGTGTTATACCTTCAGTCATTTTGAATTACTTGAGAATTTAAAGCATTTTTCTTGTATTATTTCTGAACATATAATATGCATAAGAAAAGTTTGTACAAGATGTAGTTGTAGTTCGTGCATCTTTTCTGCAAAGATATTTAGTGATTTGTAGAAAAGAGAAATCCAAGGCACTCTTCATTTTACTGACTATTTCATGATAGAAAATTAAAAGACATGGGAAGAAGCAACCATATTTAGTGATTTGTTTAACATTTACATCATGATGACAACATGTGTGGTGCAGTTAGAATATAATTTTCTTTAACTATACTTTATTAGTATGGTTGAACTGGATCATCAAAGGTCAGCAGCAAACACATTGGTTAATAAAATGAGATTAGATACATTTGTGTTATTTAACATATTTAATTATTGCAGGTTTGCGTCATATTCTGAGTTTGCATTTCACTGTTTTAATTCATTTTGATGAATACTAAATCTGTTTTTTGCGAGTGGGATGAATTTATGCACATTCACATTTAGTCTAGAACTACAGTAAGATCATGTTCACACAGCGCACTGTCAGTCAATAAAAGGGAAAAAAGTAACTCAGATATTTTCTTGTAAATTAAAAAGTAATGCGTTACTTAACTAGTTACTTGAAAAAAGTAATATTATTACGTAACTCGCGTTACTTGTAATGCGTTACCCCCAAGGGCCCCAACACTGCCTGTGACTATATAAAATAATAGCCTTGGAGGACTTTAGTAATTTTAATATTTGTTAAGCACTAAAAGTTTGCATGTTAGATGTTCATCTATTTGCTATGGCCACTATTTAATTGGTATTTTAAATACACACTCCAATTTAAGAGTTTGGGGTTTGGCTGTATATAACGAAATATCTTGCCAAACATTTTGTAGTTATCTGCTTGCCCTTCTTTTTGCAGGTACTTAAAGCAGGAGTCCCCAGAGGAATGGACACTAGAGAGATTAGCCGAGGGTTTCTCTGTAAGCCCTGATGTCATTTCCAGAGTCCTCCGCAGCAAATTCACATCATCAGCAGTCCGAAAGCTAAGGCAGGACTCGAAAGTGTTAGCTAGTACTGGGCCGCAGTCTCTCAGAGATGGTAAAACTGAACAGTCCAGACTGCCAAAGACTGCAACACCAGGCGTTCTCCCCTCTGGAAACACAGGTGCCCTGACAGCACTGAGTACAGGAGCGCTTGCAGTGAGGGAGACGCACACCGGACTTGTGTCCTCTAGTGGTAACATAGTCCCATCACAGCTATCAGCTGAGCAGAAAGTGACTCCTGCTTTACAAGAGCAGCCTGACTCTACAGCTGAAATGGACATGAGGGATGATATAGAGTTAGAGGAGGAATGGGATGGAGTGATTCTGACCGAGGAAGAACAAGAGCACATCGCACAAACACTGAAGAAAAAGCCCAGTCCAGTGGAACAGAAGGGAAGAGAGTTTTTTGACAGTGAAGGCAACTTCCTGTATAGAATTTGAGCTATGTTGCCAAGTCATCCATGTTTATCAAAACACTTGTTGCTCAACTCTAGGCCTGTTGTTTTATGAATATTACTTTGTTACAATTTGCAACAAATCTGACACAGTTAGAGACAAAGCTGTCCTACCCTTTAAATTGTGTCATTTTTCCCATTTACTTTTTTTTCTGTAGCATTTGCTTTTTTTAATATTATGTACAAACTAAAAAGCAGAAATAAATAAATACAAAATCAGTGGGACAAATCAATTTATTTCTCAAACAGTTCTGTTCCAAATATACAGAGCAAAAATAAAAGATACAAAGTCTGAATTGCTGTATATGTACAGAGCTTCACAACTAATATATACATTGATTTTTCACAGCAAGAAAAGTGTAACACCTCTTATAAATAAAATCACTGTCACAATGGAAATCATTTAGCTTTACAGTATATTTTATTTGCACTGCATCTATTACCCCAAGCATGGAGATCAACTCAATTTAGGAACAAGAAATAAGTCATTTAGGGGCATAATTGTTCTTATTTTTTTTTATAAAAAGTTCACAAATAATTTGTCAACTGAAGGAATAAAAATTGGGTCAAATCTCATTATGAGCTGTGGTAATTTTTTCTGAAATGAGATCGTTCTCTTATTTTAGAATTATTGAAGATGAGATTACATTTCATTGGAAGGCATAAGCTATGCCTCCATGCTAGGCACTTGAATCAAAATATACACTAGATTGTTATACCTATTAAACGCTATGTAACTCATAATCTGAGTCTTTGCAATGGAGATTGTCTTCTTTTAAGAAAATATGAGATTTGTTTAGGATGTAAATAAACTATTACAGGAAATTTTTTAAATGGCTCCGAATTAATTGTAGAACTGATATTTAAGTACACACTTAATAGAAAATTCACAGCATCAGACATCTATGCAAACAGGAAGTACCAATGGAAATGTGCTAAATTACTCTATTGCATTTGAATATTCAAAATGAAATCACATGGTCAAAGACTTCAGACCACTGGAACTGTTTTCACCTCAATGACGTTTGCTGCACACGGATGAAAATAACTAACACATGCAAAATTATTGCGACTAATGATTTGTCACACAAACACTTAGTCAAGTTTTATGCGTTTTTGTGAGCAATGGTTAAAAAACAGTCACACATGAGACTTTCCTGCTGTCAAGACAAGAACCAAGAAACGGCACAAATATTGAAAGCTAGTAAAACTATTTAACTACAAAATTTGATTCGGGCAAAGTGCAAGTTTGTACACAAACTACAACTGTATTATATTGTACATGCATTTGAATCATTTCTTAGTTCATAAAAATATTTATTATTACAAACCATTTTCTTAACCGTCACAGAAATCACTTTATTTGAAGTAATCACTTTTTATTAAAACTCACAGCCTATAACATAGCTACACAGTTTTAGGTAAATAATGTTCATAAATCTTAAATTCTAAATATGTTCCCTTTTTGTGAAGCCAAGTCTATTGCCTAAATGCTTCTCAGCATTGTATTGCTATATTCATTAATCACCTGATTACTTGCAGCAAAGTGGACATTGGCAGCAGTTATGATCACATTCTGGTGATAAACACAGTTAGGGTTCAGTAGCACAGTATTTAAAACTGGGATGCTTGCATCACGTGCGTATGATATGGTTCATTGTATCCTGTCACTGAATAAAATTTCTGCTGAAATAAAAATCGGATGTCACTATGAGGATAAATAATACCTCTAGTTCTCACATAAGGGCATCTGTACATAAAAAAGCAAGTATTTTACAAGTACCCCATTGACAGTGTCATCAAACAAAGTAATTATCCTTAAAATAACGCCCAGAAGACCCCAACGTCAAAAGCAAGAATTGAAACAGCATTTTAAACACTTCTTCACTGCTTTCACAAGAGTTACATTCAAACGCCTCTTCTATCACGAGAACAGCTTCCTATTGGTGGAGAAGCAAGAAAGTGCATGATGTTAGCTGGTAGATTAAATCTGAGAAAGCTGACAGCTGGTTTGTGCTTTAGGAAGATAGAGACAGCAGCAGTAATGCCTGAATGACAGGAAATGGAGCTTCTTCTGCTCACCTAATGCTCTCTACTCAATGAGGTCCTGCAGAACACACACACACACACACACACACACACACAATCATTTACATAGATAAGTACAACTATTTGAAATGTCAAAGTAGAATACTTAATATATGGTGACCATATGTCCTCTTTTTACTGGCTGGGATTTCTCAATTGCCTAAAATGTTCAAGTTTTGGCTTTGTATTTTTTTTTCATACTTGCTGAAGTAATGACTTAAAAAGTAGTTTGACCAATAGCGTGCAGGCATTATACATAATTGACCAATCATGGCATCCAAGAAGGTGGGATCTACAGAGAACGGTCAAAGCAATATAAATGTGTACACATAATGTATGAGGACTGTAGAGAGAATATCAATAGAAAAACAAAAGCCAAAACCTGGACAATTTATAAATCCTTTTTGAAAAAAGAGGGTGTATGATCAGCTTGTAAACCATTAAGACAAACGTTTAGGTGAATTGGTTAGTGTGAGACGGTCTGAATCTGTACCTCATCCGAGTCATCATGGAAATCAATCTTGGGTGCTCCAGCAACATCTGTGTCCAGTGGTTCATCTATGCCATTGGCTTCCACATTATGTTGTAAAACAGAGTATCTGTGTACAAGGAACCTGTAAAATATAGAGAGCAAGGGCAATTGTTCATTTTATGTGATAGAATTAAAAAAATATAAGAAACACTTCATATATTTGGAGAATAGACTGACCTTCCACCACAGACGTACTTCTTCACAAACAGAACTCCAAACACTACACTGGTCAGCAGGAGGACTATGACGATCGCAATGATAGGGGCGGAATGTGAGGTAGATTTATCTGTCTGTGGATTACAGAGATAATAGTTAAATAGAGGTACATGAGTGCAAATTCATCATCTTTTTTAAATGCATCGTATTGTGAGCAATTCATCTGTGAAGTATTTCTCTCTGACACATAAAAGGAGACTTGTTAGATTAATATCCTGGATAGTGAATCTGGACTGGGGCTGTTAAACACCCCAAAAAATACAAAAAGCACTATAAAAAAGTATTACAAAACAATATTACAATGATATTATTGTAAAATGTAAGGATAAGTGTATTCTTTAAAATTTACATTTTTGGGTAACCTACTAATTTAACACTTGCGTATATATATACACATACATACTGTATAAATGAGTGACGTTAAAACATAATTCAAAACTCCTGTCTGAATGATTAAACTAGTAATATACAGCAGGCTAAATGCATTCTCACCAGCAGTTGAGGCTCCAGCAGGTTGCTAACGCATCTCTGGCTAATGTCAATCACACTTCGTTTTGGTTCTTCCCCTCCTTCACATTTATCACCTGGAATCTTTCGGTACCTATTAAAAGATAACAACCATGAAACAATCTGCAAGTTGTTTCTAAAGCTTTCCTAATGAGTCAGGGACAAGCATGTGCTAACCAGATGCAAGATGAATCAAGTGAAAAATCTCAACCGTTTAGTGACTAATGCTAGGACAAAGCATTAATCTTGAAGAAACGGAGAACAATAAAGTGAGCATTACCCATTGGTCTGTAGCTGTTCCTTTTTTCCATGGATGCAGATCTCCAAATCGTGGCCTTTGAGATCAGCCTGTTCAATACATACTGAGCTGTTCTCTTTACGGTAATATCCAAAGTCACTAGGGAGGACGGCAGAGAATATTTGACATATTTAAAAACTTTGATGCCTTTATTCGTAATTATATCAATCTAAGGTCTAAATTTATAAACATTTCAACATGATAAATGACTAGGGCATGGTAAATATTTAATTTTTAAATAATATAAATACATAAAACTATTAAATTAAAAACCAAAATAAAGTACATTTAAAAATTGGAATTAGTTGAAATAACAAATAATTACATATAATTAACAATAACAAATAAAATAATTAACATCAACATTTTAAACTGAAACTGAATTGCTAAACAGAAACTAAAATATTATAAAGATGAAATAGAAATGTGTATAAAATAACTTAAGTGAAACAAAAAATCCATTCCTCAAACTAACTAGCTAGCTATAACTTCTGTTCCCACTCACCACAGGAAGTCATCCAGTGTACACCTGCATGGCGTGGGCTGCTTTGTGACTATGTAATCTCTGCCAATCCAACACACAGAGTCCTTTCTCACACGCAGGAAACGTTCCTTATAACCCAGCATGCAGCCATCGTCTGGGTCGCTGAGGTCGTCAGAGTGGGCCAGCCACTGAACGTAATCATTCTCCTGGCCTGGGAACCAGACAGAAAGATTACTTTGTGCTCAACTGAATTATATAAAGTGTAACATGCCTTGGATTTTGTGTGATTCAAGAGAAGTGGTCACTCACAGGTACGTGTCAGCAGGTCTTTAAAGTCAATGGTGTAAGTTACCCAGTGGCTGATCAGAGCATCTTCATAACCCCACAGACTGACATTCACTGAGCGGGAACCAGGCTCTGAGGCCAGCCCTGTGAAGAACATCGGAGTCTGGGTGAACTTATGAACGTGCCAGCATTGCCCCTCATCGGTGGAGAACCTGAGAGACACACAAGCAGGCTTTTTAGTTAAGTCGGTTTGGTTTAGTTTTTTGTTTTACCTGATATACTTTGCATATTTGCATATTTTCAGCTTGGCAAATATGCAGTTCAGCTATTTTATTGTTTTATTTCAGCTAGTTACCTTTTGCATTCAGTTTAACTCGATGTAATAAAATCCAATTTCAAAATATGAATTAATACAATAAAATCTGATACTAAATTGACACTGAAGGGGGGTTGCTCACTTAATCTCAGAGATGGGTAGGACTTCATTGTGCTCCACGGCCACCAGCAGGCCTCCTGAGTCCAGGATGGCGTAATGGTGCGGCCCCTTCAGAGCCTGCAGCCAGGTGTAGCCTCCATCATCAGACACATACACATCAGGAGTCATCAGTGAGATTGCGTCACCTACACTGCCTGAAAAAGAAAAGTCATTGTTTTTGCAATTCTGTGGCAATTCTATTTTGTTCAATGCAAGTTATTATTACTACCACTTAAATAAAACACTAAAATATTTCAATTGGTCACAGAACGGAATTGGACTTTAGACTGTTTCTAATAAGTGTGCGTGCATTACCATGAGCCAATACAAGTCCCACCGCATTAGGTTCACTCAGAGGCAGCATGGGAACATTCAGCTTCATGGAGGTGCTGTATGAGGCATGAATATGCAGACTACACTGCACAGGAGGAAGACAACACAAGGTAAGTACAAAAAATTAAAAAAAGGCTAAACAAAGACATACTGTTAGAGGGAGTCTTCTCAAGCATTTTAACTATTTGGCCACATGTGCCCAATTATTACAACTTCCCTTAAAAGTGGTTCTTACCATTTCTGGATCCTTAGCTGTAGAATCACACTTGGTGTTCTCTGGTTTCTTCAAAGGAACCCATTCACCTCCCTGATCAAACGATATTACTGTCTGTACTGAGCCGTCTTTAGCAGAAAAGAGAAATCATTTTAGAAAAGCCCTAACTAAGGTGAATTTGGTCATGTGAACCAATTGATTTCACATTTAGTTGACTATTTTTATGTATTATTTATATATGTAATTATATATACACTACGATTTAAAAGTTTGGGTCAGTTAAATTTATTAAAAGAACACATTTTATTAAAACATTTTATTGACAACAATTTATTAAAAGTGATAGTAAAGACATTTATAAATGTAAAAAAAATCTTTAAATACATTTTTAATAAATACTGCTCTTTTGAACTTTTTATTCATCAGATAATACTGAAAAATATATAAGTTTCCACAAAACTATTAAGCAGCACTACTATTTTTAGACTGAAGTAATGGCTGCTGAAAATTCAGCTTTGCCGCATGATTATAGTTAACTAATATTAAAACCATATCATCTTAAAAAAAAAATTCACCAAGTAAACTAATTAAAAATATTATGAAAAACTATAATAATATCTAATAATGGTAAATTAACACTGCTTTGGCATCACATATAAATTAAATTTTAAAATATATTAAAACAGAAAATTATTACTGTTTTTACTGTATTTTTAATCATAAATGCAGTCTTGGCAAGCATATAAGATTTCTTTCAAAAACAAAAAATCTTACCAACCCCAAAATTTTGAACAGCAGTGTAAGCAATGTTAAATATCATATGCATTCTCAAGTTTATATTTAGAATGTAAACAGCAAGCTATTGCTGTATTGATACTGTTTTTACCCATATCGGTTTCAAGTATACTAAGTGATGCAGTCCCCCTGGAGCGATCGATGTTAAATACACACACAGACTATAAGCATATGTCCGTCGTGTGTAGAATGTAGTCATACCCTCAGTCTGCACGCTAGTAGTGAAGACTCCTCTGAGAGAAGTGACATTGGTGAAGTCTGTCTCGCCCCCTGGGGTCGTATACAGATGGCGTTCTAGAGACTTGGAGTACACAGTGCCTCTGTCATCTGATACATAGATGGTGCCAAACCCAGAGTCTGAAAAGAACACACACACAATACAGTTAAAAGACACAGAAACACTGAGGTCTATAGGGCTGGGTATCGTTCAAAAGATTTCGAGATCGATAATGATACCTTGACTTCAATACCGGTTCCTGAACAATACTTTTTCTGATACCAATTTTATTAAATTAATTTTTACAAGATTACATAATCTCCAAAAAAATATAATAACTTTGCTTTATTTTTTGCTTCTTGACGTTTATACAGATTCAAAGACTCCTGAGCCACTGCACAAAGGAACAAAATATAATCCAACACAATAAATCGGTGCTAATAATTTTAATAAAGCTCAAATCGTTTTCAGTTTACACATCTATAGAGAGCAGACTGCTTCGTATGCTTTCGAATCGCTCTCGCGGATGTCAAACACTGATGGGTCTGCACCGCACCACTTCTAGTCGAACTCACCTAGTGCTGCAGGATTATTGGCTCACTGATGTTGACTAGATTAACCCCTTAGGTATCAAAGTTTGGTAACAAACGACAGGACGTTTTTCGATACATGATGGTATCGAGGCAATTCGGTCGGTGCCTAAAAAGTATCGATCTCGATACCCAGCCCTAGAGGTCTATCAAAAAGCACAAATCAAAATGCTACTGCTATAAGCCAGTGGTTGACCAATAAAAGCACAAAATACAGCAGCATAATGACATTATAATTGTTTATACAATAAGAAATGTTAGGTTGTAATGTAACCACATGTATTATGGTTTTGGTAAACAAAAAGCAAAAACTCACCTCCTGGTTCATCCACATGCATGAAGACCATTTCATCATTGGCTGCCAGTATTGAATAAAACTGCTCATGGCCGACAGGAGGAAGTTGTGCCATGTTCCACGTCTCACCTTTGTCTACTGACACATGTATTGCCCGTATCATGTCCTAAAGAACATGCACACAGTTGACACATCACATTCATACATTCAACACAAACTCAGAGGGACCCTCATTCACACACCTCGGATGCTGACGGCATTATGTTTCCTGATCCAGCCATAACTGATGCGAACAGGAAGCGTCCGCCGATCCCAAAGGAGTAGATCCTTTCGGCGACTGTCTTAATGTTAACACCAAGGTCAGCTGACTTTCTTAGCACCAGCACCCCTTTATCATCTGAAAAAAAAAAAAACTCAAACAGTGAAGTAACATTACTACAGAAATATATGGGTTAATTAGTTGCTGAAGCAGCTTGGGCGGCAGTGGTGGTCTGCTTTTCCATATTAATAACACAAGGACTCATATCCACTGTGGGATGCTAAATTCTAATTCAAAAAGCTTCTAACATAATTTAATCTAAACAGTATTAATGAGCTCTTGAGCAACACCACTCGCAGGATGCTGCATCATCCTCTCTGACACTGGTGCAATCACCTTGCAAAAAAAGCACATGCACTCATTGCCAAAAATAGGAAAGAGAAAAGCAAATGTGTACACTTTCACTCAACTGGGCTCAATGGTAAGGATGGCCGCTGACAGGACCAGAGTGAGAGAGGATTGCGTCAGTTGACAGGACTGTCAGTGCAGTATCGTCACATTTGCCGATCATGTACTAGCATTCATATATTTTGCAAACTAAAACATTTGGTTTTTAGTCAATTGCTGTTGCGAATTCAAATGAAAATCGAATAAATAAAAAAAATATATTTTTTTGCACTATATGTTATGAACTGATTACTGTGAAATTTCCTGCTGTTATTGCAAATAATACAAATCAATTGTGAAATAAAATTTTAGATTTAGAATAACTCAATTTCAACGCAGTGACTAATGCACAAGGATATAAAACAAAAAATAAACATAAAATTGATATACACAGACACACACATTCATGTCACCACACCTTAGATCAACAAAGCTATAAATATTACTCACAGCAGGATCCGTTAAGGTTGGTGGAGAAGAACAGAGTATCCATTCCCCTGTGGAAAAGAGAAAGAGAGAATTGATCCATGAGATTAAACTCAAGAGACCTCATAAAACAACAGCAGTCAGATCAGTTCACTTAATAAACATAAGTGCAAACATGCTGCACACTAAAATGTCAAGGAAGATGATATAGTTTGTGACAATCATAAATAACATATGAACAATGCAACAAGAAGCTGGTCACATAGCGATGGATTCCCTCATTAAAATGTGTGGCATTGTTGTAACAGGATAGCTAGGATTGTCTGAGATCATATGGCGTATTGTTAAAACAAGACTTCAGGGAGTGACTCAGGTTGAGGTGTCTTCAGGTTGTCACACTGCTGCAATATTACCAACAAACCAGGGTTGTTATAGTTAAACTAAAACTAAAATTTGAAATTAAATCAGCATTAACTGATATCAAATTAAAAAACATTTTAAGTTAGTTGCCAAAGGAGCATTTCTTATTTTCATTTACTTGATGCACAAAAACAACTATAACTAAAACTTTAATCAAATTGATAAAAAAACTATATACACAAAAAATAAACAATCCTAAAAGTTTAATTAAAATTGAATATGGAAAATACAAAAATAGAAACCAATTAAATATATATATATATATACTCTCTCTCAATGATACTATAAAAATGATGGGCCATTTCGTTCTGTACATTTTCTTATATTGGGTAAAATATTACATTTACAATTTCGTAAGAAATTATATTAGTTAATCTTCTTTTGTTACAATTTAATGGTTTTATTGTAATCAAACTCCTTTAACTTATAATCATTTCATAGGTTTCTTCTCAGTAATGTTTTTCATAAGTATCATTTAGCTGTCTTCAGTATCATTTTCTATTCTGGTACTCTAATGACTTCATCCTACAGGAAGTGACACCATTTGTGGCAAGAAAACCGCACGATCATCACTTTAACACCAGATTCTAATGAATTCTGAGATGTTTTGTGGTATCAGTAAATCATTCCACGCCCTCTTTAAAATAACAGTAATCTGCATGATAAATGAAATCAAATTTCCCGATTTCCATTTCAAATTAAACATTTCAATCACCCACTTTAGCGCTTTATTTCCATTCTGTTAATGTTCTTGCCATTGCATAAATAATCAAGTTAGAATTAATAAAGTTAGATAAAGTGTCTAACCGCTCCATTTCTGAAACTGTACACTTATATTGATACTTCCTTGAAATTTAAATATGAATATGATTTTCATTTGAAAAGGAACTGCATGGTGTGACTTTTCTGGTTTCTGAAGTCATGTGTGACTTTGGCATCTCCTTTTCATGTCTAATGCCATACACTATAGACTCAAGCCCTCAAGATAAAGTCTGACTGATCTGACCCAATTTCATACTGCCGTTTTGATCCGGTCTTTGAAAAAGGTGGGATACTGTTCTTTTTTTAAAACTAGGTTACCCGGAAGGCTACAGGGACCACTGAGAATGAAACTAACCTACAGTCAGGAATGCTCAGAGGAGGAATAAGTATATATACACATTTCATTTATGCATTTAGCAGATGTTTTTATCCAAAGCGACTTACAGTGCACTCAGGCTATACATTTTTTTTGTCAGTATGCTTGTTCCTTGGGAATTGAACCCACAACCTTTTGCGCTGCTAACGCAATGCTCTACCACTGAGCCACTGGAACATATAAAAACTAAAAAGTTCACAAACAGATCTGGCAGCCTTGGTCAAACATTACATTTGTAAATGAATGATTAGCTTCACTGAACTTCCTTGTTATCATAACTACTTCCCTGCTCAAGTGTATAAATAAAAGACTGTTGAATTCAAGTTAAATAACTGGAGAATTCAACTGAAGTTTGATGCAGCAGTTTATCTGGAGCAGGCAAGCTTCTTCGGACATTTGAAAGCTGAGCCGTGTGGAAAACCAGGGTGACTCAGCAGAGAATGTGTCGTGTTGCTGCCATGGTGGCCAGATTTGCATGTTTGTGTTTTGTGTGTCCTGGATGTGCAGCCGTAAAAAGAAAGATCCAGAACTCTGGTCAAAACCTAAATCAAAACAGGCCCTACTATATAATGTCACTCCACCCTGAACCCCGTGTGTCTTCACAAACACAAACTAATTCCTAGAGCAGTTTTAACAAATCATAAAAAGCTCACCATTTGACCACACACACCATCTCATGGATTTTCTTCCATGTTTCGCCAAAGTCTTTAGAGATCCAGAGATCATGCTGAAACAACAGCAGTAAATTATATTATGTAAATTATTATGATATTATGCACCACTTGAACAGCATAAAAAATGAAAAGGTAATATGAATGTAGCCCTTTATCTTCTTGTTTTTGAAAATATATACTTGAGGAGGAAGTGAATAGCAAATATTTACAATAAGGATATTTAATATGCTATCATGTCATTTAAATAAGCACAACTCAAGAACTCTTATCAGTTCAGGAAACCCAATGTGTTGATGGCATTTTTTTACTTCACTATGATATAAACTAATGCATACTTTCAGGAATAAGTGTACACATTTACACTTAAACTAATCAAATGGCTATTAGTAACTTTCCATTTGATGTCAACAAGTTTCAGTCTATAAGGAAATAACACCAGTGTTTTAAAGGCTCTCACCGTGATGCTGATGGCTGCAAGAACATCTGAGTTTTGAGGCTTGTACATTATCTGCATTAGTGGGTGGAAGGGCAATTCTGTGTGGATGAAACTCTTGCCAAAATCGCTAGAACGGAAAATTCTGGCACCACTGCCTCCGGAAACATCTCCCGTGAGGATCACCTGTGGGAAAGAATATCAGGACTTTAAAGCGCTGTCACAAATCTGTGTAAATGAGTATTGAAACATCAGCAAAGAACAGAAAGTCCAGCTGGTCTATTTTTACTGGGATTGAGATGCTGGATTTAAATATCTACAGGCCAATTCAGCAGTCTGAGAAACATCTTTAACACAATAGCTCCCCAGCTCACGTGGGCTTACAGGGAGATTTGTGACATGTCTTGCCCACCTTGCCAGAGTTTTCCGGACCAATAGTGATCCCAAAGTCAGTGCTGATGAAGGTGTTGTTGATAAGTTCTGTGACATCCTCAAATGACTTTCCATAGTTTTCACTGTCACAAAGAGTGGAGGATTGAGAAAGAAATGAAGTAAAGCAAACACTATATTGGTATTACAAGAACAAACACACGATTAAAACCAGCTCTCACCTCCTGTACAGTTTAGACTGACCGAATCGCATGAAGACTATTGGGATCTGAAATGTTGTCAGGGCCAGCACTACCTAAGATTGAGACATGATGACATGAAGAAATCTTCAAGAAATGTTTCCTGAGCAGCAAATCAGCATATAAGAATGATGTGACACTGAAGACTGAAATAATACCATTTCATTTAAAAATATATGAAATCAGATATTTTAAACAGTAATTACTGTTTTTAATGTATTTTTTATCCTATAAATGCAGTCTTGGTGAGTATAAGAGACTTCTTTAAAAAAAAAAAGAAATCTTGCAGACTCTAAAGTTTTGAATGGTAGTGTATGCATTGTTTTTATTGCAGCAATGGGCAGAGTACAAATAAGGGCTTCTCGACATGGCCTTGCATGTGCACTGGGGCATGAGAGAGGTCAAACTGGTTATGAGTTTGCATTTGGCCATATTAATAGTTGTGTTTATGTTTCTTTGTGAGCCTTGTGAACAGCCAGATCTGGGAAGATGATCTAGACTGTCTAAATTTAAACCTAAAGCTAAAAAAAGTCCTCCTCTAACCTTGAATGGAACTTGCAGCGTGGTGGAAGATTCTTCCGGCGACTTCATCTCAGAATTGACAAGCATATGATAGTGTGTACACATAATTAATCAAAAGTGAAACTCACCCCAGTTCCATCCCCCACCCAGGCCAGAGACAAAGACCGACTGATATCATGAAAGGTAAACTGAAAGAAAAACATTTTATTCATGTTAAACAAACACAATACTGGAAATGCATCATCATGGACAAACTATAAGAGTTTTTACACACACATTAGGGGTTTTATTGCACGTCCTAGAAAGACACTATAAGCCCATGCAAAACACATGCTAAGCTTAAACAAAACACTGAATCAGAAACCAAGCAACTATATTCAAAACAATTAACCGTGGAACTCAAAATAGTGCAATGAAGACTGATCTGACAAATTACAGAGATGAAAAAACTGGAATAAATTGTGAAACTGAAGATAACATGAACACTGTATTATTTTTTCATCATCAGTTTGGTTTAGACAATGCAAGTGACTCAACTTTTTGTATTTTAAGCCCCCCATATTATAATAAATATAACACACTATTTGAAGATATTTCCTCTGGATTTTCTGCTGTAATTATGACAAACTTTTTATTAACAGAAACTGTTGATATATCAAAAGCATTAAACAATTTAACTTGTCATTCTATAAGATCCCATTTTTGAGAACTACTGGTTTAGGTTCAAAGTATTTTGTAATTTGTATAAAAAATAAATAAATTTAAAAAGTTAAAAAAGGAGCTGAATCATTGATCTGTTTAAAAAGTCAAATGATATAGTTCCGTTACACTGTCAAAGCAAATGTGTCTCGTGAAAATCTCAAATCGCTAGTTTTCTGACCATCTCTTCTTTTATTTCTCCACAGTATTTCTAGAAAGGATAAAGTAAACTGACTAAAATATTTGCACTTTCTTGTTCTGGGCTTCATCGGTGACCCTTCAAATAAGAGTTAAATCTTCTAATCCATCTAGTGTTTCTGAACCCTGTCTAGAATTGAACATACAGGTGCATCTCAATAAATTAGAATGTCGTGGAAAAGTTCATTTATTTCAGTAATTCAACTCTAATTGTGAAACTCGTGTATTAAATAAATGCAATGCACACAGACTGAAGTAGTTTAAGTCTTTGGTTCTTTTAATTGTGATGATTTTGGCTCACATTTAACAAAAACCCACCAATTCACTATCTCAACAAATTAGAATACTTCATAAGACCAATAAAAAAAAAATTTTTAGTGAATTGTTGGCCTTCTGGAAAGTATGTTTGTTTACTGTATATATATTCAATTCTTGGTAGGGGCTCCTTTTGCTTTAATTACTGCCTTAATTCGGCGTGGCATGGAGGTGATCAGTTTGGGGCACTGCTGAGGTGGTATGGAAGCCCAGGTTTTCTATTGATTAAAGCTTCTGTGGTAGTTCCTGTCACCTCTTGTAAATTCGTGATACGATAAACCACAGTAGCAGTTAAAAAAAAAAAATTGTTAACACATCTGTGAGTAATAATCACAGGAAGTTTATCTGAGGGTTGGTGAGGTAGAGGAGGTGAGATGATGAAGCTTCACCCAACCGTCAAACTCCTCTAGACAAGAAGCAAGCAACCAAAAATATTTCTGACAAAAGGAAGTCACTTTACATTGCAATAACTTGTGTCAGTGTTATTCACTGCTCCATCTTGTAATACTAAGACTTGCTTGTATTATAAAGTATATGGTTTACTAAAAATGTATTAACATGCATTAAAAAGGAAAAGGCCTAACTGGTTGGAAAAGGGCTAATTAAAGAGGTTGTCATCCCAGCTTAACTGGTTCTACAACTTATGCAATCCACACCACACTTACTTGTCAAAGAGGAACTTCAAACACAACCATTAATATTTTATAGTTATAAAAACACAAATGAAAAAGAAAACGTACGCTGAGGGCTATGATAGTAAGTTAGTAACCACAGAAAAAACAAGAACAATGCAATCTTATGCAGTCTTCGTATCACTCAGTACTTTCGTTTTGAAAATATTCTAGTGAAAAATGAAAATTGCATTTTCAAACACATGTTACATTATTTACATAATCTAGTGAGCTTTAAAGAACATTTAACCATGTATTATTTAGAAACAACAAGTACTGCCGTGCCAGGGGCCAGTGCCATAAACTTAGCCACCATGTCTTAAGAACTAGTTTGACCAACTAGCAGTTGCCAAAGGGGCAGTCAGTCATACTTTTCTAATACAAATAAGACCAACCTACCTTTTCATAACTGAATTTTAAAAGTTGTGACCAGTCTTGAAGAAAACAAATTAGATGACTAACTTTTTAAGACTAGTCTAAACAGTTTATGCAACAGGCCCCTGGTTTTACTGTTAACTTACTAGTTACTAGTCCTTATTCATTACACAGCCTATTAAATATCTTCATATTAATTTGAAACCAATCATCATAGTTCATTATTTGAGTTAACTTACAAGAAATTAAATAAGTGTTAACGTAAAAATTAGCATAATACATAACATAAAATACAACATAAACATTTAACGTTACTAGTTAGTTTTAAGGTATAAATATTTCAACGGTTTTCCACGAGAACTCTCGGATTGAACGCACATATGTTGTCTAGTTGTCTACACAAAATGCTGTTTAGTTAGGGTTAGGGGAAGATTCCTAGGTTTTGAGACACAACTACGGGCTGCATCCGTACTTCGCGTGAACTTACGTTGTGCGTATTGCTAGTTAACTTGGTCTCAAATCCATTCAACCCATTACAGGAGTCTGGTCCATCATCTGCGCTCCTTTTCTGGATGTGATGGTGGATACGAGAAATATCTGCATCCGATCCCGTCCCGATTAGACTTCTGTCGGCTACGGGAGACTTCACATACACCCGGTGCGCGTTATAGGATGCTGGTTCCACATGGAAATCCATACCAAATGTCATAGGAAAGAATAAAAGTGCAATAAAGTATCCTAGGCCTCTCATTGTTCGTCTTCGGTGTATTTCCAACACGACTGTTGTTGCTGTTTAAATACGCATTAATTCTCCCTCCAGAGCGGCTGCTGACGGTATCAACAAAAACAGACTGCTCGTGACAGCGAAATGTCCCTAGTACCTAACGTTACCGCTCATAGTCCTGCCTCCTAGAGAGTACATCAACGCCCTTTTTTATTTGATCAATGACAACTTATAATTCCCAAGATCACAAATAAAATTGCAGACCAACCAAGCTGCTTTAACAGACTGTATCCTTGACAGTATTTCGTATTAAACACTTGCAAAAAAGACAACCAAAAAAAAAATAATAATAAAGGTGAAAAGAATGCACCTTGCAGTGCCTGCTCCTGATTGGCTGCAGCGACTGGTGCGATATTCTGATTGGTCTGAGGTTGGACATACAAGCATTTGTGAGCCTGTGCGGTCAAGTTAGTTTGACACGTCACACTTCAGATGACAGAATCATGTTTAAACATGAGTTTAAAATTATTTTCGGTGAAATATCAGTATAACGGCTATAAACTCATAATGTCAGTGACCCTATTTTCATTTAGACCTATTCAATATGAAAAATAATTGTAAAAATATTGCAAGATATGCTGCTGTGCTTTTTCAAATTATTCGAGTATTTTTATTGCCCATGCAATATTCTTTATTCATTATTTTTATTCTCAAATAATGTGACCAAAGCCATGCATGATCTTTCTCATATAAATGGTTGCACAAGCAGTTGCTTTTAGAAGTCCAAAGCTGCATACATGCTATGCTTATTTTTATACCAGCAAAATAATTTAATGTCTAAACAATAGTAAGTGCAGGACTCATATTTTCAATATTCTCAGTGAGATCACAGTCGAAAATTTAGTGTAGTTTTCCAATGTGCATCATGGAAGAAAGGATGCACTTCACAGTTCAGCCTACAACATAACCAAGCATTATCATCAAAATCTCTGTGAATAATAGATTAATTTAGTGCATCTTCCCCCAGATTCTAACCATTTTATCATTGTATTGCACCAACACGATTTTTCATAGTTACTGAAGACACATGGGAACATGTAAAATACAACAAAGTGAAGGGTCAGTTGCTTAGTTGTGATCATTTTTAACACTGTTTGTCCTTTTAAACTGTTTAGCAGTTTAGATTTCAGCATTCAATGTGTTAAAGTTAAATAACATTTCACACACATTCTTACAATGTATTTATGTAGCAAACCATAGAAGATTATATTATTACTACTTATTTTGTGAGTGTAACCTACATGTGCATGGCAGACTCTGGCATGGAATAGCCTATCCCATGATCACAAACCATGTGACACAGAATAAAAAGGTTTATTGTGAGTCACGTCAGTTCATGCTTATTCTAGATCTGCACTGCTGGCCAAGAGCCACGTGCTTCCCATTCATATTATCCTGTCTAACGGATAACATTTTGCTATTTGCTAAAGAAGTGAAGTATGGACATAATGCAAGGAAGATTATGATTCTAAATGTCAGCCCAATGTGACTAATGTAATGCCTTTTTAACTTTGCAGTGCATAATACAATTCTGAATGGGTGGAAAAACCTGTCACACAAGTAAAGATGGTGTGACCTGAATTCCTATGACTGTCTGGGCACCTCCTATCTATTGAGAGCTAGGCAATTTTTCAAAGTTAAGATGAATACAAAACAGCTTTTATTACCCTGGAGAAACTTCCAATGACAGACTGTTCTTTTTTCACCATCAGTTGTGAATTTTAGGCCATCCTGTGTGTTAATGATGATCCCTCAACAATGCTTTACACAACATGGGAAACAAGGGAAAGTTCACCTAAAAATATTTTTTCTTCGGTTGAACACAAAACTCCTGCTTTGAAGAATGCTGGTAACCAAACAGTTGACAGTAACCGCAGTTTTCTATAGTATTAATTTTTCCATGCTATGAAAACCAACGGCCGTCAACAGTTTGAGTATATGAACAACAGAAGATTCATTTTTTTGGTTGAACTAGGCCCATCCCTTTAATGTGTGGGGTCATTTTAAACCGAATTCACAAATTTTAGGTCAAAAACTTGCATTTGCTAATAGCAAGAATAAGGTATAAACTCAGAACTGGAGACAGGGCAAACATACAAAAAGGTACTTATGTATAATATTATTATTATTTTTTTATATTATTTTTTATTTGTAGGTTGCTTTGGATAAAAGCGTCTGCTAACTAAATAAATAAATCATATTAATACCAATTTGTTTGTAAAAAAAAAAGTATGTAATAGCAAGCATTAAATATCGTATATGCTATTCGTTGCAAAAGCCAGATTTAAACTTAATAAGGAACATGAATGAGCTGCCTCGGGTGAGAAGAACTACATCTAGGTAAGAGCGTCCTCTCGTGGTTAAATTACAGGAAATCACGTTTAAGACTTATTTATGTTAATTTTATGGTGACTAGAACAAATGGCCAGAAATATCACCAAATAATATGTGCCAACATTTATGCATAATACAGTTTGTAAGCATGAAAATATTTCTGCAAGCTAAGATGATAAAAATGACGATAAGATGTTACAGGTTTAAAATCGAAAAGGTTTTGTTTTATTTTTCCTCAGTTTGTCTGGGTGGTGGTACCACGTCACGAATCACGTGGTCAAAAGCATGTCTTTAGGCAGAAACAAGAAAAGGGAAAGGAACTCTGGCAACTTTCTGATATTTGTCTGGTGTCTACAAGGTAATCTTTCTCAATCTTCCTTTTTTCTTCAGTGCAGCAAAACTTCCACCGCTTCACGATTTACACACTGTTATTTGCTTAAACTAAATGCAACTTTTTTTTAGATATGATGAAATTGGTGTGAAAAGAGTTTTCGAGAAATACTGCTGCAAAAATGTGCCGCGCTTCATGTTTCCGGATGTTTGGTTATTGCACCATTTCCCGACAGTTTTAACGGTTATGTGATGGCTTTTTTATTTGCAGCGCATGATGAGCGGGTTTCGGTTAGATCTCAGCCCTCTGAAAGAGCCCCTGGGATTTATACGTGTCCTGGAATGGGTACGTGCTTTTCAGTTAATTTACTTATGATATTGAACTACTCTGTGTAGGTACATCACAAATTATTAGAAAAAACTGACTACATTATTCTCATAACTGAAGTCACCAAATATGTCATGCCTCTATCATTCTTCTTATTTAAGGTAAGTACCAGATACCATAATACAGATTTAAGGTGTTTAAACCCCACAATAAGCGTTTCTACTTTTAAAAAGATACCATAAAAAAGAGGAAGCAGAAAGCAATGTAAGACTATCCATGTGCGTACTATCCATCCTCAATTCTATGTGATATTAGTAATTTTCAATACTATTTAGGGTGGGTAGTATGCACATTGGGAGTGGGACGCAGGGAGTGTAAGGCTTTTAATGATGATTCAAACTATTTGAAAATGATTTGCATTCCTTCATATGTTGATCTTAGTTCTGTTTCATCATGTGCATGCTTCCTTTGGTTTCAATTTTTTACTATATTCCTATAAACATTTATTCATTCCATCTCCACCACTGTCTTTACAGATATTTGCTATTTTTGCCTTTGCTACGACTGGGGGTTATTCTGGCTCTACCAGTTTCAACATCCAGTGCAAGGACAGTGACAGCAAAGAAATAAATGTATCCTTCAGCTATCCCTTTAGGTAAACAATATGATTAACACATACATATGAAACGCATTGTTTTTAAATAAATATATTTTTCTGAATTTCTTTTTTTATTATTCTTTGTTACAAAGGCTCAATACCCAGAATTACAGTGTCCCAGACTGTGAAGTCAACGGAACGGTGTCTAAAACCAAACAACTGACTGGAGATTATTCATCTTCCGCTGAGTTCTTTGTAGCTATTGGAGTTCTGGCTTTCCTGTACAGCACAGCTACTCTTGTGTTGTATCTGGGTTACCACCACATATACCGTGAATCTACTCGTGGCCCCAGCATTGTGAGTGTTTATAGATTCAGGTTACATTTGATCTATCTTAAGAGTTCTGTGTGCGTTTGTAAACCTCCACTATGTCTGTGTTTGCTTTTAAATTCATATCCCTTTTTATATTCAATGGCTGACTCAGACTCTGAATGCCAGCCACTGCATATCTGATAGATTCATTGATACACTTCCTGTCAGTCATTACATTAGCCTGTTCAATATTATGCTGGATTTCAGCATCACGTGGTTGTATGACCTTTGTGAGCTGTTTCTGAACTGTGTGGTGGTGTGAAGAGTTCCACTTGTATGTAAATGAAGAAACCGGGGGTGTTTTTTTGTTTTTACCATAGCTGCAACTTTTATTCCAAACAAAGTGTCCTGAGGATAAAGTAAAGGCATTTGAGTGTTAAATATAAAACATTGGTGCATAGATAACATTTATTAAAACTTGTGGAATAATTAAGATTTGTTTTATGTTTTTGAAAGAAGTCTTGTATGCTTATATTCTGTAAATTATTTGTGCGATGGCAAAGCTGAATTTTCAGCAGCCATTACTTAAGTATTCAGTGTCCTATGATTATTCAGAAATCAATCTAATGAACCAATGTACACCCTTCCAGAAAAAAACATTTTTTTCTATTAAGGAAAACTGATTTTGCTGCTACTAAATATGGAGCTGTCATACACTACCATTCAAACATTTGTGGTATGTAAGATTAAAAAAAAAGAGATAGCACAGCCGTTAAACATCGTTAATATCCCAAAAGGTGACCATAATGTTCAGAAAACAAAAGATTCTGTTTCAAAAAACTCAGTTTTAACTAATATTCATAAAAAAATATGAGATCACGTTTCCACATTACATATTCAACTGTTTTCAACATTGATAATAATCAGAAATGTTTCTTGAGGATCAAATCAGCATATTATAATTATTTCTGAAAGATCATGTGACACTAAAGACTGAAGTAAAATGTATTAACATTTTTAAAATTACATTTTTAATTAAAAATAAAAGTTATTTTAAATTGTATTAATATTTCATTAGATTTTTTTTTCTATATTTTTAATCGTATAAATGCAGCCATGGTAAACGCAAGACTTCAAAAACATTAGGAATCGTAATTATTCCAAACATTTGACAAAAAGGATATTTGACATATTAGAACTGGGGTGTCAAACTCAGTTCCTGGAGGGCCGCAGCCCTGCATAGTTTAGTTCAACACGCATACCGTGTAGTTTTAAAATAAGCCTTACTTGATTATCTGGATCGGGTGTGTTTAATTAGGGTTGCATCTAAACTGTGCAGGGCTGTGGCCCTCCAGGAACTGAGTTTGACACCCCTGTATTAGAACAATGATAATATAATTCATAATACATTTAATAATTTATACACATATGTATTTCAATATACATGTATTACTCTCTTTAGGATCTACTGTTAACTGGGATCTTCACTTTTCTCTGGCTGGTGTGTTCATCTGCATGGGGAAAAGGCCTCACAGATGTGAAGTTGTCAACCAGTCCAAATACACTTGTGTCTCTAAGTGACATGTGTAAGAAAGCCGGAAACAAATGCACTGCTGGGCACATCCCCTTAATGGGCCGTCTCAATTCCTCAGTGGTAAGAGGATTATAATGTAAATGTCATAAGGTGACCAGACGTGCCACTTCTCAGGGAAACGTTCAACACAGGATTTCTAAATCGCCTAGAATAACCAGATGTTGGTTGTTTGTGCTGCGCAGATCGATCATTGTATGACACAAAGTACTGTGAGAGCTATAGAGCAGAGCAGGTGGCTCCATGCTTTCAAGGTGCCATAGAATGGAAAACTATTTACCTTGGCAAGTTGAATAATAAGAGTTCTGTACATGGAAATGACATACCGTGAGCCTCAAACGCCATTGTTTCCTCCTTATGTAAATATCGTGAATGCAAAAGACTGACTGTGACGTTACAGTCAGGATCACTATAGTTACGCCCCCAACATTTGCATATAACCGCCCATGTTCTAGGCCAGCTGAACCTGCACAGCCGAGTCATCGGAAGTCCTGCAGGTTTTGTGAAGAAACAAGCGAGCATAATAGCAAAAATGGTAGATCATGGAATATGTTCCAGGCTGTGCAGGGATGGGTTGGTGTCTGTATTCAGAATACAAATTCAATGTATACAATTCAAAATATTGTATCAATGCATTCTACGGGCACCTTTCAAATCGCTTTTGCGGTTCTTTGATTTTACATTTACACTTATGCATTTAGCAGACGCTTTTATCCAAAGGGACTTGCACTGTATTCAGGCTATACATTTTTGTCAGTGTGTGTGCCGATTACATACAACGATCAATCGGCACAGCATAAACAACCAACACCTGGTTATTTTAGGAAATTTAGAAATCCTGTGCTCAACGTGTCCCCGTGAAGTGGCACGTCTGGTCACCCTAGTATGAAAATACTAAACCCATGACGTCATACATAGATAATTTAATAGAATTACTTATGATTTATTTATTTATCCTATTTTGCCACATATTTTTACTGCTAACTCTTGTTGATATTTATGTAATGTGAATCAAATGAATCTTTGTAGATATTTGGATTCCTCAACCTTATCCTGTGGGGAGGAAATTGCTGGTTTCTTTACAAGGAGACGCCATTGCACAAGCCAGCCAATCAGCAAGCGGGAGCAGGACAGTCATAATTAAACCGCAGGTCACATCCACATTCATCAAGCAGGTGTTGTTTCAGGATTAAAGTGGTGCTACATAGCACCCGGTCGACTGATGTTATGAATCTACCTAACTTGACCTGTGTAACAATCCACCAAAGGTCCTTGTCTACAGAATATCCCCTCTATTATATTCAGATATGGTCAAATTTAGATGTGCATTTTACACACTACAGCAAAGCTGTATACTAGAAAGGTACAAGAGCACCTTAGCAAATTAACTGTTTGTATGAAGTAAGTCGCATCATTAAAAGTAAATTTCATCTCTTTAATGTTACTGTCATGTTTCTCGTGGCATTTGAACTTGTTACATGAATAAAATGTACTGAATTACAAACTATATTTTTTTTAAATCCGATGTTCCCTGATGTTGTTGTGTTTAGTTAGTTTTGGCTTTATAAAATATAATCTCAGCTAAGTTTTCCCACTGTGCTTCTTGTGGTAGAAATGGCCTTATATGAACTGTGCCTTATAACTTAGTTAGCCTAAGAAATGTTTACATCATATCAGGCATGACTGATGTTAAAAATGAATTGCCTGTTTTTGTTTGTTTAACAATGCTGGAGGCCTTAAATAAATAATCATGATTTGTTTTATTGTGCACCGTATTGTTCTTTGGCCCACCTGTTCTTTAATTTCTAATTCAGGGATGTCAAACTCAGTTCCTGGAGGGCCGCAGCCCTGCAGATTTGTTCAAACCCTACTCCCAACACACATTCTATGCAGTTTCCAATTAAGCCTGAAGGACTTGATTAGTTGGATCAGGTGTGTTTAATTAGGGTTGCATCTTAACTCTGCAGGGCTCTGATAACATTAACGTTCTGCTTGAGCAGTTGAAAATTGTAACATACTTATGGGCATTTTGCTCTGTTTTGTTTGGATTCAGGAAATTGAATAAAATAAATTATATTGCTTATACTCTCAGGATACCTGGAATCAATGTTACAAATACCCCAGGCACATCGTTTTTGCATTTTTGAAGCATAAACCGATGCGAGCTTTGGATCTTCCAATGTTTCTCTATGGCGCTGAAACCGAAAGATGTCGGGCTGATCTCGCGCCTTTACTCGTTAGATTTGTTGCTAGTCGCTTTAAAAATAAAAAAAGCTCTCCGTGCAACTGATACTCGACTTCCATTGGCTAGTCTGCGTTCGAGGGAGGGGCTTACCGTTACCTCCCATCGCTAGAAGGTAATCCGTCGTGAGCGCGCAAGATGACATCGCAATGCGCTCCCGTCGTGATGGTGGTGGATCGTGCACGCGCTAAATTGATAATGGCTGCCCTAGATCGGCGGATTTCCATCGTTGACTTTGTAGAGCAAAGCTGGACCGCTTGGATCGACAGAGCGAACGCATTCACGCCGGAGGGTGAGTAAAATTATGTGGAGCTCTTGTTACTTTCGGTTGTAATCGCGTCGAGCGAGCACAGGAAATGGATTCGTTTGAAGAGAGCAAACCCGGCACCACGACCCAAACAAAGACCCCACCGGGTCCTAGCGCCGCATGGGTTGCACTCCCAAATACTGTACTTTTGGAAAATCTCCCAGGTCCTAGCGCTCTGTTTAGCCGATTAATATTCGTTTTAGGTTCAAGGTTCAAGGTTTCTTTATTTGTCACATAATAGTTATACGGGGCATAACTAGAAGTGAAATGCAATCGAATCAGGTCCGCTCAGTGACAGTGCAAAACAATAAGAATACAAATTATATAAGTAACATAACACAAGGGCATACATATGGTAAGAAAGGAGAAATAAGAATAAAATGTGCAATGAAATAAAAAAGTGCACAACAAGGATGTGCAAAAAACAATAAGATGTGCAAAAGACAATGAGATGTGAAAAAAAACAACAACAACAAGATGTGCAAAAAAACAACAACAAGATGTGCAAAAAAAAACAATAAGATGTACAAAAAAAGAAAACAAAAAACAGTGTACTGGGACTTAATAAATAGTAATGTGAATAAGAGGGATGTGCAGACGGGTTGTTCATGGTATTGTACATAGAGCAGCAATGATGAGAATGTGATGATATTTACAGTTGACAATGGGTCTTGTGAGTGTTTATGAAACAGAGTTTGTGTTTAGGAGCCTGATGGCCTGAGGGAAGAAGCTCTTCCTCAGTCTTTCAGTCTTTGCCATCATGCTCCTGAAGCGCCTGCCAGATGGCAGTAAAATGAAAAGACGGTTACCGGGGTGAGTAGAATCTTTGAGGATTTTTGCAGCTCTGCTTCTGCAGCGTTTGAGGTAGATGTGTTGCAGAGAGGGGAGAGCAGACCCTGTGATGCGCTCAGCTAAGCGCACGACTCTCTGTAGAGCTTTGCAGTCCTGGTTTGTGGCATTATTATACCACACTGAGATGCACTGAGTCAGAACACTTTCTATGGCCCCTGAATAGAAAGTTTTCAGGATAGCTGGTGAGACCCTGAATTTCCTCAGCTGTCGCAGATGGTACAGCCTTTGCCTGGCTTTCTTAACCTGTGTTTGAATGTGTGTAGTCCAAGTCAGGTCCTCGGAGATGTTTACACCGAGGTACTTGAAGCTACTCACCCTCTCCACAGGGGTCCCACTGATCATAAGAGGAGTGTAGGGCTGCTGCTGTCTTTCCTGAAGTCCACGATCAGCTCTTAGTTTTGCTCACGTTCAGAGAGAGACAGTTGTCCTGGCACCATGATGTGAGTCTCTCCACCTCATCCAAGTATGCGGCCTCGTCACCGTTGTTGATGAGGCCCAGAACCACAGTATCATCCGCAAATTTGACAATAGAGGTGGAGCTGTGTGAGGACACGCAGTCGTGTGTGTAGAGAGAGTATTGCAGGGGGCTCAGGACACAGCCTGTGGGGCTCCTACATTCAGGGTGATGGAGTTGGAGGTGAACTGGCCGACTTTCACCACTTGTGGCCTGCGGTGAGGAAATCTTGAATCCAGTCACAAAGTGAAGTGTTTAGGCCAAGGTCTGAGAGTTTAACAGTCAGCTTGGTGGGGACTATGTGTTGAAAGCCGAGCTGTAGTCTATGAATAGCAGCCTGACATAGTTGCCATTTTTGCTGTCGATGTGAGTGAGGGAGGAGTGCAGTACCTGGGAGATGGCATCATCAGTAGACCTATTTGGCCGATAGGCAAACTGAAGAGGGTCCAAGTAGCAGGGATGGAGGAGCAAATGTGTTTCTTTAAAAGTCTCTCAAAAACCTTCATGACCGTCGATGTGAGGGCAACTGGACGATAGTCATTCAGGCAAGAGGGTTTACTGTTCTTAGGCACAGGGATTATGACAGATTTTTTAAAGGAGGGTGGGAACAACAGAGGTAGCAAGGGACTCATAAAGATGGAAGTAAACAATCCAGCAAGCTGATCAGCACAGGACCTCAGAACGCGGCCAGTAATCCCATCAGGTCCTGCTGCTTTCCTGACGTTCACTCTCTTTAGTTCCCTCCGAACGTCATCCTCTGAAAAGGTGATTACATGATCATTGCTGCTCTGTCTGCTGCTTCCTGACGGGCTGTTCGGCAGATTTGCGCCGCCATTGCAGTCAAAGCGACCGTAGAAGGTGTTTAGCTCTTCGGCCAGCAGCGGATCTGCTCTCACCTCTGCGGAGGATTTATTTCCAGAGGAACAGATGGTCTTCAGTCCCTGCCACATGCGACGAGAGTCATTG
The DNA here is from genome assembly GCA_027422405.1 of Ptychobarbus kaznakovi. Taxonomy (NCBI): domain Eukaryota; kingdom Metazoa; phylum Chordata; class Actinopteri; order Cypriniformes; family Cyprinidae; genus Ptychobarbus; species Ptychobarbus kaznakovi. The sequence goes on along the minus strand of CM049810.1, from coordinate 14,184,492 downwards.
AGCTGGAAATGTGACTCAATTTTCTCACTGTACCGGCGCTTAGCGGCTCGTATTGCACGCCGGAGAGCGTAGCATGATGTTTTGTACTCGCTCATGTTCCTGACAACAGACCGGCATTGTATGCGGCAGTGCGAGTGTTAACGCATCACGGATTGATCTGTCCACCCACGGTTTCTGATTAGTAAATGTCCTTATTGTTACCGTTTCAGTGGCTTGCTCGGTTAGCGTGTTTACGAAGCTTACTGCTACATCCGTGAATTCGCTGACGTCAGATGAACTCGCCCGGAACATGTCCCAGTCGACGTCATCAAGAGACGCCTGTAGCGTAGCTTCAGAGTGGGGGGACCAACGCGTCACTTCCCTCTCCACCGGCGGCTCGCGAGCGATCCTTTTTTGTATTCGGCGTGAGAAAAATGGCGACATGATCTGATTTGCCAAAAGCCGGCAGTGAGTGGGCTTTGTAGGCGTTGTTGAGCGGAGTGTAGCAGTGATCCAGTGTATTCAGTCCTCTGGTTGGACAGGATATGTGTTGATGAAAGTTCGGCAGGACTTTCTTGAGGTTGGCCTTGTTAAAGTCCCCAGCGATGATGCATGCAGCGTCGGGATGTTTGTTGATATATCCGCTGATTTCATCGTGGAGATTTGACAAAGCCACGCTAGTGTCTGCTTGTGGAGGAATATAAACGGCAGACACGAGGATCGATGTAAATTCCCGGGGCAGATAGAAGGGGCGGCAGATAATGGAGAGATGTTCCAGATGAGGCGAACAGGAACGCGACAGAATGGAGATATTCCTGGGGTCACACCATTTCTTGTTAATAAAGAAACACACTCCACCACCTTTGTTTTTTCCGGCCTCGGCTGTTCTGTCCATCCGTAAAACAGAGAAGTTATCAGACGGCGTTACAGCGGTGTCCGGGACCGATGGCGTGAGCCATGTTTCGGTCAAACAAAAGATGTTACAATCCCTAATGTCTCGTTGGAAACTAATCCTGGCTCTAAGATCGTCCATCTTATTCTCCAAGGATTGGACATTAGCGAGCAGAATACTCGGTAGAGGAGGGCTGTGAGCCCTTTTCCTCAGTCGGTTGCGTATTCCAGCACGTCTCCCACGGTGTTTCCTTCGCCTCCTGCGGTTGTTCAGGTGGTCATTGTTCAACTCGGTGCTCCGAAGTATCTCCAATGGCCACGCTGGGTCCGTGGATAAAGTATCCTTAATCAGGTTAGTGTAGCGATGTCCAATGTCCAAAAGTGTTCTTCTGTCGTACATAATCATTGCAGACATACACGTATCAAAAGAGAAGTAAAAAAAATAAAAAAAATAGATAGAAACACACATAAAAGCACAATTCTGAGCGGAGCTAATTCACAGGCGTCTGAACTCAGCAGCGCCAACTCAGCAGCATACTTTTACTTTAGTAACTTTACAGTTAGTTCAGTTAGTAAAAGTAACTTTACAGTTACTTTTACTAACATATACAGTCTTGATAATTAGCTTATAATGTCCCTGAACTCATTATGTACGTTGTCGTATTGGTTAGAGTTTTTAAAGCTAAAAGATGCGGTTCAGTATGTTATCTTAGGTGATCTGACAGCTAGCTCGACGGGAAGTGAAGGTGGAGACGAGTCTCTGGCCAGAGAACTATCAAGATAAATAAACCTCTGAATCCATTTACACACTCACAGGTTCATAATTATTCTGTTCGCTGTGAGAAAATCTCATTATTATCAGATTATCATGCGGTGACAGCATTATGAAACGCTGGGCTGATATTTACCAATGCAATAGCCAGCAACCAAGAGGCATCCTCACATCAAACTACCCTTGCTTTGACTTTTTTTTTTTTTTTTTTTTTTTTTTTTTTACATCTGTGTATCGAGGGGTGAGATCCAGACGGGCGTAAGTGACATTTTTGGTGAAATGGAGATATATATACATCAAATGAAAGCTCTCAATGAGCTCTTTCTACTGGCAAAAGAACTGTCATCCATGAGTGTACAAATTTGTATTATGTATTATAAACAAAGTCAGATAAAACTATGGTAAAATTTTTAGTTTTGGCTCTCCTGTAATGTTGGTGAAATGTCACTTATGCTCTTGTGGTTCTCACCCCTCGCTATACTATAGCACACTGAATTGGTCTCTCTCCATCTATCTTACTTCTCAGCTGATTAATAATAATTGCTTTTCTCGTGTATGTGGTTGATGTAATAAAGGAAATGACCCGTATTAATGAATGCATTGAGCTGTGGTCATTAGAAATGAAGACATTAAGCACCGTTGCTTTGACATTTAATGGTGTGTCTAAAGCAGCTCTCAATTGGGGGACCAGGGCCAACTAGGGAGCCTCAACAAACTTTTAAGAGAACAGTCCATGGTCTACAGGAATTACCCTGTCCTGAATTTTACTTCAACCACCTTCACAATTGTACAGCCCACCCTGAAAGTCCAATACCCCAAGAGCTGGACGTGACTTAAAACAAGTTATAAATAATATTATATTAAAAAATATGTACATAAATGTAATAAAACTTAATTAAATGTCTAAAACTGCTGGAAAAGATGTAGGCGAACAACATGTTAAGGGATGTCACACTTGTGGTTAAAATTCACCACTAAGCTTTGTTTTTGGCAACAATTTTTTCCATCCTACTCACAAATGCGGGTTTCATTTCATACCTACTAGCTCCTAATCTGACTCAGTCAACCTCTATGCACAGTAAACACATTGTTTCCAATGCATTTGTTCTCGCCAGTGTTATTTTAGTATGATACACATAATAGTATTTATTAGAATGTTTAATTCTTTTCATTTTAATGTTAGTTAAAGTTTCAATAATTATGTTATGTGGTTTTGTATTTTGTTTTGCCAAGGCAACATTTATTTTATAAGTAGTACTATATATCTGTCTGTTTGTCTGTCTATCATTTTCTCAGAACTTCAGAATAGAAGCTAACCAAGCTAATTCACAGACCCTGTGCTGCAAAAAAGAAGAAAAAAAGGCTTTTTAATTTGCCCCTGAACAGATTCTGATTCTATTAAAGAACATACGGTTCTGAAAATGTTTGGAATTACAAAATTAACTGCAGTTAGTTTTAATTTTTTATATATATAAAGGAGTGTCAGTGTGAATGGACTTTGCTTAGTGCTTAATTTCATGTTTTGAAGGGCTGTTTTTTTCACTGCCTCTTTTAGGGTCCTCTCTGGAAGAGTGCAGCAAAAATGTGAAGAAACGGATGGAAACCATGACTCTTAAGACAGAGGGTTCGGCTTATGATTGACAGCTTGCAACGATTATGAATGAAACGATTTTACATTCAGAGTGAACCCTTGCCACACATAAAAGCATTTTTCTTGCCCTCACAGACATGTCAATATATGGCCACTGCCCAGCACATGATGACTTCTTCCTGGTCGTGTGCAGCCACTGTGGGCAGGTGGTGAAGCCACAGGTTCGTTTCAGAAGCATTGTGAGCGTCGTCACGGCCTCTTCAGCGAGCTCTACGACACATCATCCAACTGCTCTCCTGACCGACCCCAACAGTGGAGACCCCCATCCGAACATGGAAGCCTTTGTGAGGTTCAAAACAGCAGACACCAGGGGGCTGGTCCCCCACGAGTCCCACCATCTCGTGCTCCCCACCAGGGACATTACAAACCACAGCGTGAAGGAACCAGGTGAGGAGGAGTGAAGTGCAGTTTAACTTGATCTTACCCGTCCACTAGGGCTGTCAAATTGGCTGAAAAACTAAATTCGAATTCCTATCTCTGTATTTTTTGGCTGATTTGCGGTATACGGTACATATCTCGGTATTTTGTATTTAGATTAAACAAATAAATAAAGTGAATGTAACCAAGTAGACATATATAATGTGCAAAAAGGGTTGAAATCACATTACATTGTAACATTGCGATCTAAAAACAATAATAATGCTTTTAAAGCAAAGTTAAATTTACTAAACTAAAAAAAAAAAAAAGCACAGACTAGGCTAATTGAGTAAAAAGGCTATTTTGATTACCCCATTACAGTCACTTTACAGTTAGTGCTATCATACAATTACACTTACTTGTAGCTTTAAAATGTCCAACTACAAACATTTCAGCAAAATGTATATTTTAGTCAGAGTTATTGCGCTCCTATCCTCTGTCTCTTTGGTGCGCATGCGTGCAGCGGCGCACATTCAGAACCAAGTCTGTGAAGTTTGGCAGAGAATCTCAAAGCAAAAGCTCATGCACGTCTGACAGCAAAATGGAAATATTTCCATGGCTTTCTAACATTTACAGATGGAGAATATACCTGTGAAATGTAAGTTATGCATTTAGGAAAACAGCACATAGCTCAAAACAGCACATCTCTGTTGGGCACACGCAGCCTTTCTGTCAGAGCTCCTTTAAACTCAAAGATTTATCATTGCTCATACACGCAATTTATTAACATTTAATCATATGATTGCAAGGTTCATGTTTATGCTGTTAGTATGCACGTTCGCTAGCAAGCTAATTTCTTAATCTAGTAATTACATGTTTTTTAAAAGTTGAATTGACATTGAATTTGACATGGCTTTGGGCTCTCTTGTGTGAGATGCGAGTGCAACGATGATAGATGTTCCTCTAGAAAATGCAATAAATATGCGTTCTGTGTGAACGGCTTGGTCTCAGTTTTGAGGTAAACAACAACATCTCCACATTGATGTCCTCTTTTTCCGCAATATTTTGAATTAGCAGCACATTATCGAGTGGGTTCAACTGGACAGTAAAAAAAAAGCATTAAAAAGCAACGACACATCGTCATCGTATTTTGTGTGCCAAGCTGCATTCGAAAACTATTTGAAATTCGACGAATATTCAAAAATCTAATTTTTTTTGACAGCCCCTAGCGTCCACTGTTTATTCCAGTGTCATTTAATTCAAGTGTTATTTTCCAGTCTTCAGCAGGTGGATAAAGTTTCCCGAGAAACCCCTCCATCACCTCTACATTTACCCACGCCACCAAAAAAAGCAGCCCCATCAGTCAAGAAACCAATCCAGAAAAGTATGGACTCACACACTCACCCGCACGGACCAAGAACATACAGCAGAACCTTCAAGAAAGTCCTTAGTAAGTCTTTGATGCAACTTATAATGGGGAACAAAAAAAATCTTGTTATTTTAATTTGTTATTATTTCAGTACATTAACAGTGTTGGGGAGTAACTAGTTACATGTAACGGAATTACGTATTTAATTACAAAATTAAAGTAATTGTAATTAGTTACAGTTACTAAGAAAAGATGTGTAATTAAATTACAGTTACTTATGAAAATGTTAAGGATTACAAAGAGGGTTACATCTGATTTTTTCACACACACTCCCACATACAGATTTAACTGATTTCTTTCATAAATTTCAGTGACTGCTCTAAATATGAAAATACCATATGTTTCAGAAGTCTATAACATGCTTACAATAAGTCTTAAATTTCCTATATGGGTTTATGTATTTGCTTTTTTTTAAGATAAACAGTTTTTTCATCATTAGATTCCAGTGTTTCTGTCATAGCTATGCAAAGACTTGATTTCAAAATCAGTATCATAGCTATTAAAATATTTCTTGTTATGATTTTAAATCTGTATTTAACCTCATAATGATTTTAAAGTAAGTCTGATTTTGAGGTGGCTGTGCTTCAAAGGGGACATTGGATGCCCATTTTCCACAAGTTGGTATGATTCTTTAGGGTAATCTTGAAATGGTCTCGGTGGGCGTGTAAAAAACACAGCGATCGTTTCGGTGCATATCTCTTTACATAACGCCACTCTCTTCTGTGGAAGAGCAAAGGCGATTTGCAGATAATCATAAAAATATAAAGTGTCAAATTACTTCTTCTGGATGTGTAGCTGGATCACGAACAATGGTTGCTGATCCATCCTTTAGTTTGAACTTTTAACAAAACTTGCCTTGAATTTTCCCTCATTCAGAAAGCAGTCTGGAGTAAAATGATTTACGCAGCCAGACATAAACTAATTTAGTGAAAGTGAAGTGAGAAAATGGTGTATTTGTGGACACAGTGAACACACACACACCGTGAACACACACCCACGGACCGAAGGGTCTCATTTGCCACAAATGAAGATATTTTGCATGTGGGCTGTGGTTAATGTTTAAAAATGTTAATGATTAGTTATTCAAAATGTAATCAGTTACTTTACTTTTATAAAGTAATTAAAAGTTACACTACTTATTACATTAACGAAAATTCATGATCTTGCTGGCAGTAAATTAATTTGAAATCCACTTTTTATTTGATCATTGAGTGTTTTAAGAGTGTTTCTATATATTGGCCCATGTGTTAGGGATATAATACTGCCATCTGCAGGTTAGAGGAAAAACTTTAGGAATTACAGTTAAAGAAAGAATGTACAATGACCACATATATCCAGCAGAGGTCCATATGGACTCATTCATTTTCAGTTAATGTTTCAACTTCTCCTCGCAACTTTATGATAAATATTTTGTGAATATATATATATATATTTAAACATTCTAAAATATAATATATAAAAAATCTATATTTTTGTCAGAGGTTAGAAATTCTTGTTGTTGTCTGATGTCTTTTGAATTGTCTGCTTTTGCAAATTATGTTACATAAATTTGCAGAAATATCTCTCTCTCTCTCTCTGTTTGTATGTGTTATGTCTACCCCTTCGCATTGTTATGCATTTATTTTATGTGCATTTTATTTGCCAAAATCAAAAAAATGCTGTGTGTGTGAGTGAGTGTGTGAGTGAGTTTATACTGGGTTTACTACTTTTTTTGGACAAATGAAAAAAAAAAAAATAATAATTTACAAAGTGGGGTCAATCTGACCCCAAGGACCTTAACGGTAATTTTACTTTTTTTACACACCTTTAGAACAACCAAATCAAGCCCAGATTTTTTTTGTGCATGTTTAGAATAGATGACGTCACAGATTCTCATGCCCCTGAGATGAAGGGAACACTTTAAAAAAATTAAGGAAACTTCTATTGGGGTCAGCCTGACCCCAAGGTCTGATTAAGGGTTAAGAAAATGTAATTTATTCCTGTGATTTTAAGCTGAATTTTCAGCAGCCATTACTCCAGTGATCGGCCGATTTGTGGCATTTTTTAATTAATCGGTATCGGCCGATTGTGCTGCAAATTAGGCTGATTAATATACAGGCACATCTGCAAGCAACACGTGACGCTGCAAGCAGATTGCCATTCTACTGGCACAACGGATAACCCTGTGATGTCCCCCTCTGCCTGCTAACTTTTTGAAGAGAGAACTCCCTCAGCCGTCATCACTGTGCAGCGTGACGCTTCGTTCAATAGGTTGTTTGCACGTGACGTCATTGCTGTGGGACTCTGGCTCCTGTCGACCGCAGACGCAGGTTTACAAGCCACTTTTTCCTGCGTTTTTCAGTCAATTTCTTGGCTTTTCCCTTATGAACAACACATTTTTGTACACGATGAAACCTTGTGTTTTCTCGGTTTGGTCGAATTGAGCATTCATAAACAGCGCAAAACACAGGCATCTTGAGTTTCTGCTACTGATTCTTATGGAGAAAAAATAACTTGCTGCATTTCGCGCGTCATCAGAATCACGTGTTTGCAAATAACCTATATTCCGCTCTATCATTCTGCGCTCAGTCTGCTCAAATAACGCGCTCACGAGAAATGTCTATGTAACGTTAGTATACGTGTTCCTGATTGCAGTGACGCTGCTGTGCTGTGACATGCTGTGGTACAGCTGATCTGTGCAACGCTGGTCAAATCTCCACTGATCTGCTCCCCGCTATTCTCTGCTCACATTCGTTGATAATACAGCTTTGCCAGGGTTTTTATATTTTTATACATGTTCAATTAATGTTTCTTTACACCGAATTATCATTTCTACTCATTTCCCACTGATTTACGCAATCTGATGACCATTAACTCATAATGCGTGGTCATATCTCTGTATGACAGAGATGCGCGTTTTCCTTTAGCACACACACACTGAAGCGCGCGTGACGTCTCAATGAGGACATAAACACACAAACAACATCTCCAGAACTGCTCTGAGAGTCATTTCATGAGCGTTTCATTTGAGTAAAACTATCCTCATATCATATCCTCCTGAGACCCAGCTATGGAGTTTTTGCCTCTGTAGTGGACATTCTATTGTAGCGAATTTCTCAGAGACCTCACATATCACAGTTGGATGTTTGTACAGAGCACATTCAGGGCTTCATAGAGATACTAAATGTTTGGAAGTTTCACCATGACCACTCCCTCTCCTTGGTCTTTAAAGATGGCTAAATTGAATTTAGTGAAGATTTTTACATCCTTATGGAAATATGATTATATTTTGTAATTGTCATTTATATCTGAATAATTTTCAGATTGTTTGTCATAAAGCAAAATCTCAGAAAAATGTTATGGGTTTTCAAATTCAAATATGACTTCCTGTTATGAAACGGGACATAATTTCATTCATGTCCACTGTAGAGGACACCAGGACCAAAAGCATGTTTATTACGAATGTTGGGAGACATAACAATTGAATAAGAAAATACATTATTTATCAATTGTCTTATGAAATATTAGATATTATTATGAAAATCTGGCCATTTATTACTCTCATTATGACAATTCTTTTTTCAACATGCTGTCCTAACAGCAACACATTAATATGCAAATTAGATAGTGTATACACTGAGTTTAATGGGAAAACCAGTTTATGGAAATCTTTACACACATATGCATAAAAAAATGATAAATCAAATAATTTTGTTATATATTGTATAACATAGTTGAGAATCATCCTTAAACAAAGTTTATTATAAAAAATCCTGAAACCTAAAAATGTATTGGTGATTTTTTTTTTTTTTAATCCCATTGATTTTGCCTGTTTGATGTTTATTCATGCCATTTTATTTTTCGAAAAAGGAGTCCTAGAGTCCTCCACAGAGGACATAGAATAAAATATAGTTTTTCAAAGTTTTTTTTTATTTTTTTTCTTATGGTCTAAACAATGTAATGACATTAAAAAAATACTACATTTACAAAAAAAATTGGAGGGCCCAGGAGGATATACACAGAAATGTAAAGGTATTCACGGCAACACGTCAAAATAAAAGTCCGGGTTTTTTGAAGACCATGCAGCAGAAATATTTGTTCAGCAGAATGTACATAACACTACTACTAAAATTATGAAAACTTAATTTTTTAAGGAATGATCACACAACATTTCTAACATGTTTTAATTTTAATAGTAAATTCCCTTTGTTTGCCAAAAAAGTTTACTTTTCAATAATTTAAAGATAAATTAAATTAATAAATGTTTAATTTTTAACTTCTTATTACTTGGCTTAGATTTTATGAGATGAAAAGAAAGAAAAAATCGGCCAAACATATCGGCCCAAAAATCGGCATCATATATCGGCCATCGGCTGCCCTGATTTCTAAATATCGGCATCGGCCAGAGAAAAACCCATATCGGTCGACCTCTAAAGTGTCACATGATTCTTTAGAAATCATTCTAATATGCTGATTTGCTGCTCAGGAAACATTTCTTATTATTATCAATGCTGAAAACGGTTGTGTTGCTTCTAGAGGTCGGCCGGTAGTGGATTTTACCGATACCGATAGCTAGGTTGGACCACACTGGCCGATACTGATTAATCAACTGATACTGAAAGAAAACTAGTGCTTTACTATTTAAAAAAAAAGCAGTAACCGTACTGAACCATACTTTATAAATTAATACAAATATTAATATTATTTATTATATTGATTATTAAAGTTATTTCATAGTTTGCTAATGTAAAAAGAAGAAACTTTAAAATGTAAAAATGTAGCTAATAGTGAATATTGAAATGAACACACTCTAACAAGGAACAATACTTCTACAGTTTTCATTAATGCTACGAATGTACTCTTATTGTTAAGTATTACCATTTAATTTCAACAGTCATGCTTAAAGATGGCCATCTTTATATATCCACACAAGACCATAGCATTCAAATTACATACATATGGATATCGTATGTGTACTCGCACCCTTTATTTGCATCTATTTTTTAACATTTGACAATTATATAATCAAAAAAAAGAAAGTCACACACCGGGCAAAGGCGCAGCGCAGTGTCTAGAGCTCAGAGGTATCACACACACACACCAGACGCTTTGTGTTCAGTTCAAGTGGCAGTCTAAAACAGTTTATTTAATCACCAAATGGACATAAGTTTGCTTCAAGAATGAACAATGTGGCATAAATGAGTTTGAAGTTCGTGTTTAAAAAACAGAGCAAGCGGAAAGAGAAAGCGTGATCTATTATAGCTCTCTATATGAAGCATACAGACTTTATTAGAGACACAGAAAGACAAAGGTTTTGCTGGAAAATGCACAATACATAATTTATAGCCTAGGGTGAAGTCATTTTGTACATTCACAAGGAGTTGGGACAAATATAATGTAATTTAATAGAAAACTATGTGAATGGCGCTCTGTTCCGCGACAGGATTTTCTGTCGGCTGTATTTAAATGCGAGCCTGGAGTTTCCCTCTCTGTGCAGCGAGCAGTGTCACGTATCAAAATAAACGTACGTACTGTCAGAGGTTTCCACCTCTAAAGACCGCTCTCATACTGTATAATGCCAGCGGACGTTTCTCACCGACTCCAGCATTGGATGTGAACCAGAAAACTATCGGCATGGATTTTTGCAGATAACAGAAAGTTGCGACAATGAACTATCGGTGCCAATTAATCGGCAAAACCGATGAATCGGTCAACCTCTAGTTGCTTCATATTTTTGTGGAAGCCATGAAATATTTTGTTTAGGATTTTTTTTGACTATGGAAAGATAAATTTTTTTTATTATTTGAAATTCTATTTTTTTGTTACATTATAAAGGTCTTTACTGTAACTTTTGAAATTAGTACACACAGTAATCAAATATTTAAAGACATGTAAAGAAATCCCTCAAATATTGTAACAAGAATTTTACTGTATTTTACAGTAAATTTTGTATATACTTTTTTTTTTTTTTTGGTTTCAAATGTTTCCTCTTGGCTAAACCAATTTTGTTTATTTCAGAAAAAGAATGTGACTTGGACAAGCACTGTGGGGTGATGGATCCTGAGAGAAAGAAACTGTGCACCAGACTGCTGACCTGTAATGTGAGTATATATTTAATATACAGAAACAAGTACACCAGCGTAAAAAAATTGCGATTTTGGACCAAAGCGTTAATTTCTTGCTGGTGTTTCTGTTATCTCCTCTGCTGCAGATTCATTCCATCCATCAGCGCCGGCAAGTGGTTGGGAGGCGGAAACCTTTCAATCAGCTTGTAATGGAGCTGAAGATGAGCTCAAAGCCTCGAGAGTGCCCCCCTTTGCCTAGAGAGGTTCCTGGTGAAGGCTCTGCCCACCATGAGACCTCTGTGTCTCAGATTAGGCCTCTGCACTACAAATGCCAAATAACTAACTCTTCTATTCTCAGGTCTATAGTTCTGTATTCTGTGATTTAAAGGGATAGTTCAACCAAAAATGACAATTCTGTCAAAAATTACCCTCATGTCATTCCAAACTTTGTTCATCTTCAGAACACAAATTAAGATATTTTTTATTAAATCTGAGAGCTTTCTGACCCTGCATTGACAGGAACGGAACTACCACATTCAAGGCCCAGAAAGGTAGTCAGCAGGACCACACGCATGTGTTGTGGTACTCTCATGAACACGTGCCAAAGACGAACATGAAAGAGAAGTTGTTGAATAAAGTCATTATTTTGTTTTCTTTGTGTACAAAAGTTTTCTCATAGCTTCATAAAATTAAGGTTGAACCATTGATGTCACATTGACTATTTTTACAATGTCCTTACTACCTTTCTGGGCCTTGAATGTTTCAGTTGCATTGCTGTCTATGCAGGGTCAGAAAGCTTAATTTGTAATTCTGAAGATAAACAATGGTCCTACAGGTTTGGAACGACATGAGGGTGAGTAATTAATGACAGAATTTTCCATTTTGTGTGAACTTTCCCTTTAAATAATGGAGAGTGAAGCTTTAAAGCTTATGTGATACTTGGACAGGACATTTATCTGAGTGTGTGTGTTTACAGGCCCATGAATTCATCACAGAGTGTTGTAGAGATGAAGCAGGAGTTGATGTGCTCTGAGGAGCCGCAGGTGGAGTCTCTCTCAGCCGATCTCTCCACTGAGGAGAGTGACGGGGAGAACCGTGAGGACTTTGCTCATTTACCAGCAAGCACCTTGCACCCTAAACCCCTGGGTGTAAGTATTTTTCTTCATATCAAAATGTAAGCACTTTTTAAATTAAGAATTCTAAAAATCCTCACAAATCTTAATATAAGATTGTTAATTATAAAAGTTACAAAAAATACAGTTTCTTCTAATAATATCCCATTTAGAGTAAAATGAACCCATGTTTGTCTCCTCTCTCATGTTCTTCCCAGCTTTGCACCTTCGGGGCACGTGTTCTTGGCCGTAGTGTGTTAGCGTTTGACCGAAGGTTGCTCCACCTGCGGTCAGCTTTCAGTGTTATGATGGAGCAGCACCTCAGCACTTATCTATGGAAGTAAGATGTTCTATTACATCAAGCTGATGATCTTGTGACATTCACAAGGCTTATATTTTCTGTGCTCTCAACATTTAGCCAATTGCATGAAATGCAGTGAGGTCTAGAAGTCTGAGAGCACTAGTAAAATTCCTTCTACTTTTGTATTTTCCTTATTTAATGCAATGTCATTTTTTTTTATAAATATGATCATCATAACAAATGTATTAAAAAAGTAAAGGAACACTTAATATTTTTAATTGGCTTTGGAATTAGAATTTTTATACATTGAGTATTTTTAGTTTAAGTTTTAGTAATGAGCTTATTATATTTAGATTTTTTTTCAGTTTTATTTAATTTGAATCCTTCAACATTTCAAATTTCTGATTATTTTTATCTAATGTTTGTGCTTTAATTAATCTCTTTATATTTTAGTTATTTTTCATTACAAATGTTTTGTCAGTAAAATAACTTGTTTACATTTTTTTTTTATTAATCTTGTTACTATTATTAAATGCAAAGAATAATTACTATGTTTTTATTTATATTAATTTATTTACTTTAATTTCTTTAATTACAAAATGGGTTGTTTTTAAATGTATTTGTGTAAGATTTTTTTTTTTTGTATTCTATTTGGCTGTGAATTTTGTTTGTCGTAAGGATATCCTATGTCTGTAGGAAAATCCCTCAGGTGTCAGAACCATGCTCTCATCAACCCCTGAATACCAAAAACACCTACAATTCCCATGATGCCACACGCAGCTCAGTACCCATCCACAGCACCACTACTCTCAGGACAAGCACCTCAGGACAATCAGAGCCCACTAACCTTACAGCCGCCGCCAAACTAGCACCGAAAGCCCAGAAGACCTCAGGCCCCGCCCGGCCCCGTAACCCTGCGGGTCGGACCAACAAACAGGCTTTGCAAGCAGGTTTCAGGGAGCTTCAGGACAGTCCCACAATCAGCAAGCGCCGAAAATCACCCAAAGAGGACAAGGACTCGCCTGGACAGTCCAAAATCCTATTTCTTCCCCACCACAAAGACTGCCAGTCCTCTTTGAACAGAACTGCGATTTCTTCACCGCATGGACCATTTAATGGCGCACACTCACTTGAAAGCAGAACAAACCCACCTGAAATGAAGGGGCTGATTAAGCAAAGCCCCGCCCACAGCTCCCCCTCTCCCTCCTCAGATTCTGATAAGGGAGGGGCCTTAGGGCTCAATCAAAGGGCTATTGGGTACGAGCATAAAGGGCCTGGCAGGAAACGTAAGACCTGCGATGTCTCTCCCTCCAAAAACAGTTCATGTGCCCCTAAACCCAATATCCTCTCCTCTTTCTCCCAAACTCACTCCAGCCTGGTGGCCTGGGGTGGGGATGGCAGACCAGCATCAACCTCCCACAGTCTGCAAAAGAAACTCTGCAGACCAGCAGTACACAGTCTCAAAAATTTACACAGTAGTAAGGTCACATTTTTAATATTAAATGTGCATTTTTAAAATCATTTCATTAAATCTTTTCTTCAGTGTTTAATAGCTTATAAGAATCTCATTTAATTAATAGTTTAAATGAAATCTAATATTTAAAATCATACTCTTGTATCACTAAATCTTTTTTAAATTTACATAAATTTATTTAAGCTTTACTAATTTTAAACTAGGCTTTTTAAATTTAGCTTAAGCTTTGTATATGTTAATATTATATATATATATATATATATATATATATACACACACTTTAATTTAGTACTTAAAAACATATTTTATTTCAGTTAGTTGGCAAGGTTTTTTACATTGAATTTTTTTTATATAATATCTTCTTACTTAAATTTCCAAAAACAGATTAAAGGGATAGTTAACCCAAAAGTGAAAGCATTTACTATACCCTGTTACCCTCCTGTCGTTCCAAACCTGTATGAGTTTTTTTTCTTGTATCGAATATAAAAGAAGATATTTTGAGGAATGCTGGTAATAAGACAGTTGATGGTACCCATTAGCTTCCATAGTATTTCTGTTTGTTTTTTCAAAATTCCTCTCAATATCTTTTTGTATTAAATGTAAGAAAGAAACTTATACAGGTTTGGACGACATGAGAGTGACAAATGACAAAATAATAACTAATAAATAAATAACAACAAAAGGTTCATTTTTGGGTGAACTATTCCTATTCTGTTGATTCTAAAAGTAATGAAAACACTTAAATCATACGTTAAATAGCATTTTATAATCTTTTATGTAAAATTTCTATATTATAATTTTTGTGCATGCAGTGAAAAACTGAAGAAATAATAGGCCGTTACAGTATGTAAAACTATTAATTTTCCCTTACAAAATCAAGGTATTTTTCTTCTTTTTTAGTGCTTATATTAATATTTGTTTTTTTTTATTGTTTTTTTTAACTACCCAAATTAAAATGCTTTTATAGGCTATAATGATATGATTCATCTAATGTGAGGGCACATCATTTAAAAGTACTATTGATTTCTTTAGGTATAAAACACTTCAATACCGAAAATACTTAGTGCACCTTTAAGTGCTTGTTTGATGTGATGTGTTAAATAATAACCTAATGCGACCAATGTCTAAGGTTCTGGAAGCTCAAGCAGGGGTCCGTTCTTCATACCTCGCTTAATACATCTGAGATGTTTTGAGAGATGCGAGATCTTCTAATCGTGATAACTGGTATCTGGCTAATTTGATTCTTCAAATGAATTTACGTATTAGATTAAAATATCTGGATTAAGTTGTCTAAGATTACTGGCGCGTTCTAGTGTTCCCCCGAAAAGGGCAGATGTATCGATACTCGAAACCACGATCAGCAATGCAGCGATTGGCTGGCGGCAAGACAGCATTGTAATGACATCATATCATTAAGAAAAGACACCTGATGAAAAGCTTGACAAATTTATGGACCTTTTATAAGCAAACAGCCAAGCGAACAAAACTACATAAATGTATATAGATATAAATAGATAAATGAAACGTGCTATGTTTTAATTTATTTGTAATTTTTTTACATTATTCCCAATTATTTATATTTATGATTTCTAGTATTTGTACAGGCTTTACATTTTTACTTCAGTGTTGTAAAGCGAAATTGGCGACAATCAAATCCAACTAACTGAGTTCGCAACGTACGAAGAACAGACCCCAGCTCTTGGTAGACATATAATCCTCTTGTTAGGGAAAGAAAATACATTAAAGTTATTGAAGAAAACTGGCTAAGCTTAATTCATAAACACTTCAAAGATAAAAATATACTGTGTTAGATAAAACAACAAGTATAGGAAGCCACAGATTGATAGTCTGTTAAGATGAATCATCAAGGTTTAATTCAGCACAGTGGTTGAGTCTTAGCTCTGGATTTAGATCCTTTTCCTGACCATCTGCTCGTCTTTTCTCCCAACAGCCAAAGCTTCTTCACTGAGGGAGTCTGCCTTAAACTCCTCCAGAAGCACAGGCTTACTGCCATGTATTTGCCACAGACTTTATGCACAGGATCGTTGAAGTGCACTGTAAGGATGTATCTGTATGTGTGTATGAGTTTTGTATACTGTATTTCTATGTGAATGAATGTGTTTTGGAATGACCTGCAAATGAATATAGAAATACCTCAACACCTTCCTTATGCTGCTAAACGGACTGTCAGATAATGGACTCTGAAATAAATATGCCAACATGTTTCCGTTGTCTTGCTCTTTTTGAGTTGAGCTGCATCATCTTAACCACTAGATGACAGTAGACGGCTAGATACCTCCATTTTACACAGCCAGGCCAAAGGGTCATTTTTTGTTTGTTGCGCTGGATGAATAATGGCCATGTACTTCAGTGTAGATGATGCAAAGTTTACAGATGTCATTGTAGAAATGACCTAGTGAGTGCAGTTTTATAAGACTCTTTTGGGTTAAATAAAAAACAGTATTTGCGGTACGCTGTCAATTTAACACAGAACATTTTATATCTCATCCTTTGGGGCAAGTATGCAATTCAAGCATGTAATAATCACTGCTATGCTGATGACACTCAACTCTACCTCTCATTCCATCCTGATGATCTGACGATAGCTGCTCGCATCTCAGCATGTCTAACAGACATTTCTTGCTGGAAGAAGGACTATCACCTTCAACTCAACCTAGCTAAGACAGAACTGCTTGTGGTTCTCCAGCAAACCCATCGTTTCATCACAATTTCACCTTCCAATTAGGCTCATCAACCATAACTCCTTCAAAAACTGCCAGAAACCTTGGAGTTGTTATTAATGATAAGCTACATTTCTCAATCACATTACTAAAACTGCCCGGTTTGATTTTTTTTATACAATATTAGGAAGATTAGGCCCTGTCTTTCGGAACATGCAACACAACTCCTTGTTCAAGCTCTTCTGTCCAGACTTGACTATTGCAATGCTCTCTTGGCAGGTCTTCCAGCCAGTTCCATCAAACCTCTACAATTAATCCAAAATGCCGTTGCAAGATTCATCTTTAATGAGCCGAAAAGAACGCACGTCACACCTCTGTTCATCAATTTGCACTGGCTACCAATAGCTGCTCGCATTAAATTCAAGGCATTAATGTTTGCCTACAGAACCACCTCTGGCTCTGCACCCCTTTACCTAAATTCATTACTTCAGACTTATATGCCCTCTAGAAGCTTGCGTTCTGCAAGTGAACGACGCATTACTGTACCATCCCAAAGAGGCACAAAATCACTTTCACTGACTTTTTCATTAACTGTTCCCATCTGGTGGAATGACCTGCCTAACTCAATCCGAGCAGCTGAATCCTTACCCATCTTCAAGAAACGGCTAAAAACACATCTCTTCCATCTTTATTTGACCCTCTAACTCTAGCACTCTCTATTCTAATTTTATTTTATCTATCTTTCGTTTTATAAAAAATAAATACAACAAACACATACACACTTGACCCTCTATCAATTGCATATTTATTCTCTAACTTTATTCTCTTTTCTTGAAAAACTAACTCTAGCTTTCTTTTTTTATTCTATCTACTTATTAAAAAAAACTTGTATACTGCGTTAGGCTGACCGAGACTTGTCACTGCACTTATATGTTGTTGCTCTTTTGTTGGTTTGGATTGCTTCTATTGTCCTCATTTGTAAGTTCCTTTGGATAAAAGCGTCTGCTAAATGACTAAAATGTAAAGAGTGCTCATTTCAAAGATTCTGTATATAATAATGTGGCTATTGTGGAAACTAATAGAGGTTGCTTCAGATAAATAATGTCGGCTAAATGTAAACTAACATGTCTGTATGATTAGACGGGAAGCATAAGAACAGGAAAAAGTCAGTTTCATTTTTTTTATAATTTTTTTTATTCATTTTTCATTATTGATAAATCATACTTCTCAAATAGGTAAACTTCAATGTGGGAGGTCTGCTGATCCAGAATCAGTTTCTGGATTATCCTCAAGCAGTCCGTTTCACTCTAGGATAGGGAACTACGCCACCCGGCACACATCAGTCTCATTTTTGACATTCAGACTAAATAAGCTTTTATAGTAAGGCCTCTAGCTCTAATACTGGACCTGACAAGATTTCTGTTCTCGCTTTCAGAGGCTAGTAATGATGGCTGAGTTTGACTTGATTGACTTAGATGTCAAACCAATTAGGGTTCACACAATTTTTTTGCAATATATATGTATATCAGGATACTTGCTTACTAAGAATTGGTACAGATATGTCTACATTTTTGAGATTCTGGTAGATTTGTGTTAGCCTACTTTTTATGTACTCTAATCTAGACTTAATAGACTAGACCAGGGGTAGGCAACGCCGGTCCTGGAGTGCCGCTGTCCTGCAGAGTTTAGCTCCAACCCTAATCAAACACACCTGAACAAGCTAATCAAGGTCTTCAGAATTACTAGAGCTACAGGCAGGTGAGGTTTTTTTCCGGGTTGGACGTTGCCTACCCCTGGACTAGACTAACTATCAAATGCTGTTGAAATTGTTACTTGTTTTGAATTCTGTTAATCTAGAAGTCCAGACCCGGAGGGAATTCAATCCGGACCCGCCTCCATTTCATATCTCAAGAGCACTAATTATATTTCCTACTTTGATAAACGCATTTAAACTTTTAAATCATTTGATTAGATTTTAGAGTTTTTAAGAGTAAATGTTAGTAAAGAACAGAAGGGACTTGATCTAGTCTCTAGTACCACGTATCTCCAGCACCAAGTTTTTAAGGCCGTTCATATCAAAAAGGATAACTGTAACAAATGTATTCCATGTCCAACAAAACCACATCAACAAAACGTTAAGTTTATTGTACTGTAGGTATGCACTGCAGTTATGTAATTTGCCACTTTAAATGCTCAAGTTTCTTAAAATTGTGTGGATTCTGATTTATATATAGACTGAACAAAATTATTAACGCAACACTTTTGTTTTTGCCCCCATTTTTCATGAGCTGAACTCAAAGATCTAAAACTTTTTCTATGTACACAAAAGGCCTATTTCTCTCAAATGTTGTTCACAAATCTGTCTAAATCTGTGTTAGTGAGCACTTCTCCTTGCCGAGATAATCCATCCACCTCACAGGTGTGGCATATCAAGATGCTGATTAGACAGCATGATTATTGCACAGGTGTGCCTTAGGCTGGCCACAATAAAAGGCCACTCTAAAATTTGCAGTTTTACTGTATCGGGGTGTCTGGGGGGGTCCGAAAACCAGTCAGCATCTGGTGTGAGTGTGACCACCATGTGCCTCATGCAGTGCAACACATCTCCTTCGCATAGAGTTGATCAGGTTGTTGATTGTGGCCTGTGGAATGTTGGTCCACTCCTCTTCAATGGCTGTGCGAAGTTGCTGATATTGGCAGGAACTGGAACAAGCTGTCATATACGCCGATCCAGAGCATCCCAAACAGACAGATTTGTAAACAATATTTGAGAGAAATAGGCCTTTTTTGCAAATAGAAAAAGTCGTAGATCTTTCTGAGTTCAGCTCATGAAAAATGGGGGCAAAAACAAAAGTGTTGCATTTATAACTTTGTTCAGTGTGTGTGTGTGTATATATATATATATATATATATGAAGGTGAAAAAAAAAATATATATATAATATTATTTATTTTTTCATTTCATTGTTCGTCAGCTGGAAAAAAAAATAGTGAAAGTGATTCCTACCATAAAGTTGCCCTTATAATTAAAGTTGTGGTTTGGACTCCACTATTCGTAAAGAAATAGAATGATTGTTACTATTATAGTTATCGTCCTTGGCGTGAACGAGCCAATAAAATGAGTTTTGAGTTTTTAGGGTTAACATTTGCACAAGTGCTTCTAAAATGAGCTATTTTGACATTCTGAGAGGCTGCAAGTCAACATGTAATCAAAATTCACCCTATTTACTTATTTACTAGATTTATTATAAACAATTCTTCATTTATTTCAAGGAAAAAACTGTCTTTAGAATATTAATCAGAATGAATTGCATTTTTCCTGAAATAACTTTTGTTGTTTTTGGATGTTAACCAATAGCCAGAGCTAAACAGGCATTTTATTCATCAAACCTGCATTCGGTCTTGCTCCATTCTAACGCCCCTTTTTACAATTCAATCCATTTTCTGCCCCACTTTTCCTTTTATGATGTTGTTGAATATAACGTTTCACTTAGAAATACATCTGATTATAAAAGTAAAACGGGCTGCGAACAGCAATTCACGTAGAAATGTCTAATTAATGCAACAGAGTTTTGGTACTTAGATGCAGTCTGTGATGCTTCTTGAGATTTAATTTACTGGCATTATAAAAATCTCAATTTCTGTGCCTAAATAACAACATATAATAGACAAATAGATGATCAAATTTCAAATTACATGAAAGAGAAAGACCTTTACAGTAAGTGTCATTAAAATGGGTTTACCAATATCGTATAGTCACAAGTGGAATCTAGACAACTGTATAAGAACAACAATACACAGAAGAACAAGGAATTAATTGGGTCTCTTTGGAAACTCAAGGGAGAAAAGCTACCTAAAATGACACGATCTCATAAACACTGTAAAAACAAACACTGTTTGCACATACCAAAGCACAAATGTACTGTCAAATGCTGATTAATGAACAGTGGAACTCTGCTCATAGCGAAATAGCCAAGGACACACAGTTCAGAAGAACACAGATGACAGGGGCGAAAAGCTGCTGGATGTGGTTTTAGGGGGAGCACTTGGCTTTTCTGTCTCTTTGCGAACAGACCGCAGAGATCTCAGGCCTCCTCCCACAGCGCTCGTGATGGTAAGGCCTTTCCCTCCCCTCCACACTAATTTTGGATTGCAGCTGGAGAGACGTGTAAGAGACCGTAACTGTCCATGACTGCAGTCTGCCATAGCTGCTATTATCTGTCATTCCCTCTCCCTGAGATAATACTGTTTGTGAGTTCATCCACCTATCAAACATTTAATAGCTTCACCCACTCCCTCGCTCGCAAAACAGGATGTAATTACAATGTTACTAAGGAAAGAGGTCGGGGAAAACTAAGATAGCTCCCGCTGATCCCAACCAGACCCTGTTATAAATATGTGGTTATGGTTAACACGTGAGATGTGTTCGATTTCTTTCCAGGAACACAAGAATGGAAGTGGCTTTCCCAGAATGAAGGGTTCTAGAGACTGTGGGCGCTGCGCTGGACGCTCTAAATCCACGTCTGGTTATTTAACATCATTGGCCGGCGTTCTAGAACAGTCCTATCATGCCTTTCGAGTCCACCAGGACAATAACGTTGTAATCAAAATGCGTAATGTTGATATCTGGTTGGATTGCATTTAGTCATCTACCTTGAGCACAGCCAACAAGTTTTACGCATTACATTATGATTCATAGCAGTCTCTTTAGATTTCTATGGCATTGTATATGCAAATATAATATTGGTCTTTGAAAGATCACTGCTGTATGCCTGTAGTAATAATTTAGAATCTCAGAACATGAGGGGGATTCGGCTAATCACTGCGTTTTGACCTGAGTTCAATCTTCAAACTTTATTACAGATTTTTTAATTAATTCAGAAAACGATAATGGTTTGAGCTAAATAAAAAATGCCCTCAGCCTTTGGCTTTTTATTACATCGGCACTTCAAGAGCTTAAAAAATGACATCCATTCTGACAATGGATGAGTCAGCACTGACTCCAACCACAACAAATGCAAATCAACGCAGAGTGAGAAGAGGTCTGAGTGTCCGAAACTGTTTTGGCTGTTGAATCCAGGCTCAAATCATCATTGATTTAGAGATAAGAATGCAAGCTGGGACACGTCATTCTATTAAAAGATTGCATTAGCATTTCGGTTATATGTCACTCCCTGGTTGTCATGACAGATGAGCTCAAGCGGCTGAACATGCACACGTTCTGCATTTTTTATGCGAGGGGTAATGCGTTCAAAAATGTCTGTATTTAAATATAGTTTCATATAGATGGAAGTTTTATATTGGTGTCCAACATTTAAACTTCTAAAATTGCTAATGAAATTGGACTTAAAGAGTATAGATTCAAACAGCCAATCCAGTTTAACCAGGATATAATTTTTTTTCCATTGCCTTATAGGTGGAGGATGTTTCATATACAGCAAGTGTTTCAAAACAACTTCTAATGTTCCACAAAAACTAATACGTTTCCATTATTTTCTTGTAACTGTCCTCTCAAATGCTATAGTGCATTGCTTTCTCCTACAATGACCAACTGCATATGGCTTTACATAAAGTGGTAAGGTTGGTCAGTTAGCCTAAATTGTGGTAAATATGATTAGCTACAAGGGTTTCATTCTATGCTATAATCTTCTTAAAATGTGCAGTCTGCAAAGCTCATGCTTATGATGTGATTATATGGAGGATGTATTAATGTTCTAACGTCTCTCAACCTATAGCTTTCAAGCTTGATCATTGAGAAATCGCAAATTGCATTTGTTGTTTACCCATACTACCTCAAGTCACACTTAGTGGGCTTAAACTCACAGGAACATCTAAACACTCCAAGTTTAGATTCCACTAATATGGCAAGACCTTTTCACAGTATACTTAAGTGCTACAGATTAAAATGCTGGAAAGGTTTTGCCGAAACAGCCAAACACTGAGGATGGCAAACTGTGTACTTTAGTCTCTTAGTCCAGGAAAGCCACAACAAAGAACTGTCTCTAGCCAAAAAGACACATCCTCCCTCAGACTACAATGGGAGTATCAGAAAAGACCGAACTAATCGAGTCTGCCACCGATTTCTTCCGCTTTCCTTTTCCCTGCATGGCCTCCTCATCCACTTCTTCCTCTCCATTAGGATTCACCTTTCCGTTCTGTCCCTGCAGGTCCTTGGGGTCTATGAAGGCCACATGTCTGTTGAGCTCTGCTTTGGTTGCCATATCCTCATGCGTCGGGGTGATGCTGAGCATGGAGGAGTGGATACTGTCTTCATGCTGGTTCTTTTTGCCCTGGTCTGGACAGCAGAAGCAGCGACAGGGTGTCAGGAACAGATAGATAAGAACCAGGACCACGCTGGCCAAGCAGCCCACCAGAGTGGTGTACGCAGTGTTGAAGGCCTCGCCATTTCCGTTGAGGGTGAAGTTGTGGACTTTGACCACCACATAGAGCGTTTCGTTGAGGTATTCACTCACGGCGAAGCAAGTGTACACACCGGAGTCCTCAGGTCGTATTGATTTTATCTCAAGGTTGCCGTTATTGACAAACTTGTTATTTGTATCACTCTGGTTACTTTCAAGAGGCACCAATATGTTTCCAGGTAGCATCCAGGTCTTGGACATTTTCCGCTGTTTGGTATCACAGCTGAGGGTGAGAGTCTGCTCCAAATAAGCCTCTTGGTCGGTTTCTTTAAATGTGCTGCAGTTCATATGAATGTTGAGATCGTACAAACGCAGCACCCGTTTATCTGGGCTGGGATGCACACAGGTGTGTTCGTCCTTGAAGTCGACCGCTGAATTGAGCCGTCGGATATACCAATGAGCCATCAAACTGTAAAGCTCACAGTCGCAGATGAGGGTGTTGTTGTGGAAGTACAGCCCGTTCTTGATCCAGGCCGGCAACGCCTGGAAGTCTTGAATGGGGAGAACTTTGATCCGATTGGAAGACAAGTCCAACAGGGTCAGGTTTTCCAGTCGGCTCTTGTCCTTGACGAGCTCCAGGGGGAAGCGGGACACCTGGTTCTGGCTCAGGTAGAGCTTCTGCAGGCCATTGAGCCCTGAGAAGGCTGTGCGGTCGATCTGCGAGATCTGGTTGTTGTAGAGCAGCAGAACCTCCAGATGTATTAGTGGCTCGAAAATGATCTCGTCTAGCTGTCGCAGTTTATTCGATGACAGATCCAAGTAGCGCAATTGCTTCACGAAAATGAATGCTTCAGAAGAGATGAACGACAAACCGTTGTGGCTGAGCAAGAGGTTGTGGAGGTTGGGAAGTTTGTGCTTGGTCCATTGTGCGCGTAGTCCGGTTATCTCGTTAAAACTAATGTCAAACACAGCTGTGTAGTTGGGCAGCTCGGACGGAACCATCGTCAAGTTCATCTTGGAGCAGCTGACGATGTTACTGGCGCATATGCACATTTTGTGACAATTCAGCATCGCTCCTCTGGAACTGGGGATCAGTGCGAGAATAAAGGACAAGCAGACAGCCCACCTACTGCACCACTTTATGGAAGGGGGCATCTCTGACACGCAGTTAAAATGTGGATGTAGCATAAGTCATAGAATCCTCTTCAGTAATGTGGCTGTGTAAATCCTTTCCACACTGTTTGGAGGAACAGCTTGTGGGACTGATGATGCAAATTTAGAGCTACAAGACAAAAAGAAACAAAAGTGATGTATGTTTTATGTACTGTTTCAAAAAAACAAACTGTCACAAACTGTTAACCTGTTTAGACCCACTGTCCATTTCTTTATTTTTCTGTAATTTAGTAATTAATTCACATAATTTTCTGTTGGTTACAAAGCAAATGCTGCTTCATTGCTGCTTTTTGACAAAATATTTTGGTTTTGAAACTAATAAAATAATTATATTATATTTAAAATATAAGTCAGATTATCTGCAGATCATGCCTGATAAAGGTTATTATATAGATATTTTGTTTTCAGAGCCATTTGTCTGTAAAAATAATAGACGTCTGTTGCACTACACATTGGTTATGTATTGATATTCAACTTTTATGTCTTTCTGAAAACATGCCAAAATTGTAGGTGGATTCAAATGACCGTCCCTATAAGTGTATGTACTTCTATATAAATTATATTTATCAGTTCATATTACACTGATAAAATATTATATAACTTGAACACCTCAGTAGGCCAACAATGTACAATGTTCATTAAAAACACCACTCTTTTTTGACTCTATATGTGGCCAAGTTTATGGTTGGTAAAAACTGTTTTAGAACATGTAAACTGGTAAAAGCTGGCCAAACGTTTTGGACCGGAAAACAAACCAGCTACCATCTAGTCATAAGGTGGTCATCAAACTAGTCTATGGTAGCTGGTCAACGAGCTATAGCTTGCGCCAACTAATGACCATCAACTACACTGGATTTTCCAACAAGGTTTTTAAGTAGAAATAAAACATGGTCGCGTTTTGTGTCCTTTGAAACATAATTCGGGTCTGAACGGGTTAAGGTAACATGAATGTGAAAACAGCATTGTCAGGACAAGCGCGCGCTCAACGCGCACAACCTTATGCATGCGCATAGGTTTACAAACAAGCTCAGACCTATTCATTCAGAGAAGAGTAGCCTACGTGGCCCACATGGCGGTCTCTAAATGTGTAACAACAATATGTTTTTTATTTATTATTTTAATTCATTTATGTACTTTTATGTGTTTGCATGTCAAAGGGGGAAAAGCTAATTTGATCAACGCTCCGGGCAAACTCATTGTAAGTGTTAAGATCTCTGTATTATGGCCTCTACGGACTCAACATGGTGTAGCATTGCACCATTTACCGTTTACATGCAGTAACCCGTGATTTTAATGGGATACAAATTACACAGTCCTAAAAAACGCATACATATATTACATGCATACTGTTGTGCTTAAAAATGTAATTATAAAGTAAAACATTTGCTCGGATTGTCCATTTCACATCACAGCAGTATGACACGTATTTCCCATTTAAAGAAAAGACAAAACGGAAACGACGAGGAAGAAGAGACGAGTAGTCTTCAGAGAGACTGAAAATAAAATGTTTCCAGCACGAGCGCAGAGCGACAAATGATGGCAGACACACCGACAGAGCTTAACACAGGCAAGAATAGCATTACGCAAATAAATAGATTCAACGCCATATCTCAGTACTAACCTTGAGATGTATCACCGCAGAGACACATGAATCCCTTTAGAAAGTCCATTTCCTAAGGAGCGCCAGAGCTTCTCTGTGATGCAGTGTTACTGAACGAGTGTAAATAAGCCCGCCGCAGCGCACACACCTCTGAGCAGCAGCAGCATCTCTTCATGGGCGCATGAGCAAACCTGCACACACACACACACACACACACACACACACACACACACACACACACACACACACACACACACACACACACACACACACACACACACACACACACACACACACACACACACACACACACACACACACACACACACACACACACACACACACACACACACACACACACACACACACACACACACACACACACACACACACACACACACACACACACACCACACACACACACACACACACACACACACACACACACACAATCAACGGCTCCTACTGGAGCACTTGAGTCTGTGTCCGCATAGGCGAAGCATCCGTGAAGAGGTCCGTTTCGGCCGTACTTTCGTTTTGATTTACATCATTTTTTTTATTGTAACATTATTTTCAACTGAGTGAGCACCTAATTACACATTCATTTATGAATGTAGCTTATTATTTCTGGTCTAACTATCCATCCATCCATCCATAAATCCATCATTGTAACAGGCTGTCCAATGTTCAAAACTTTGCATATTGCGTTCATGTCTTTAAAGAACCCTGGCATTTGCAGAAGCATTGGTTCAAAATATAAATGTATTATGAAATATCATAGGAACATTACTGTAGATCACCCACACACAATATACCCATAGTTTCACTGTTTAGTTGTTAGTACAATCATTAAATATAGTTGTTCAAAACACATGATGCAGCTTTAATTATGGTTCTACACATTCATACATAATTGTAATAGACTAGAGAGAAAAAGTACAGATAGTGGAATCATTCATCAAAATGTGAAAATTATTGATGAAATAATCAATCAAAACATTTGATAATCTCAACTCTAAAAAATTTAAAAAAATATTAATATAATGTAAAAAACTGTGAATAGATTTTTGAAAAATTACATAAAGGTTCTGTTATTAGTGCAAAAAATGATTGTAAAAAACTGTAACATATACAACTTTTGATTTTAATAATGTATTAGTAAATGTTTAAATTACCATTATAAGATAGTTAACTAATGTAAACAAATGAAACGTGTAGAGAGTTATTTATGAAAAATCACACAGAGCAATATACAATATAAGAGCGTTTAAATATTACATAAATAGTAAAGATAGAAATCTGATACTTGTAACAAACAAAGTAATAATCTCTTATGCAAGAGAGTAAGCGTAATTCTCTTCCATGAAAACCCAGGAGAGCAGGCGACAGGCTGACACTGACGCTCCTGCAGGTTTGTAATTGCACTCTTGCATACGCAATTGCATTAGTCCGGTCTTTAGTTAATTACCTTTCTCCTTTTGTCTCATAAAAAAATGTCCCTTAAAACAACTTCAGGTGAATAAAAGTCTCTGAATGCATCAACATGCTACCTAAAAATGCCAGTAAATAAATAATTCTGCAACCTCCCAGAATAGAGCTGCAGTGACTAATTTGCTAGATGCATTGTAGCTCTTACTGACATCTGATACTGATATTTTAGCTGACATGTTCTGCATTAGTTTATGGCTATATTAATAGCATGACTCGGGTTGATTTGGAAGGTTACTGTGTTCATTTGGATGAGAGTGTGTTGGCTAAATTCATGTTCTTGCAATAAAGAACATTGAAGACCTGCAAAGTTTGCATCAGGCTCTGTCATTCTTTTCTCTCTCAGATTCTCTCTCCAGCTGGAGCTTTTGAGCTGTTCCATAAATCTCAGAGCCAGAGAACAAAGGTGATCACAGTAGGTGGGCTGGAGATGCTGCAGAACTAAAGGATGGATCCATATAATCTTCAATAAATCATTCTCCCATTATCTAAACCATTCCAAATGCACAAAGGTTTATTAATACCTAGATTATGCTTCTCATTAAAGGATTTTACAGTTTTAAAAGTAATCCTAAAGTTTCTTAATGGTTCCTTTTATAACAGAAAAAAGGTTCTTTCGACTATCAAAATGATAATTTTGATAATCGAACTGTTCACTGAAAGTTTCTTTAGGGAACCAAAAATGGTTCTTTTATTGCATTATGCATTATGAAAACCCCCAATTTTTTAAGAGTGTAGGCCAAATTATACATGCATCAGGTACAGCTATCAGAATAAAACACAAAAATATGATTATTATTATTTGTATTTGGAATACAGTGAAAGTCAGTGGGGTCCAGTCATGTTGTTTTGGACTGCACTGAATTTTATTATATGGAGATAATTTAAATAAATTGTTATTTTGTATTATTTATTTTCTTTTTTAGTTTGGAATGACACGAGCTGGCATAAATGACAGAACTTTTCATTTGAATAAAAAGCTAAATCAAATTAAGAAATACTGAAAAATATGATGTTTCTTGTAATCAAGACCACAACAGACCAAAATACATACATTAGATCTGTTAGCTGGGACCTAAAGACCAGGGTTGAGTGCAAGGAAAAACTGCCAGCAGAATACATCTTAAATTATTATCACTGTTGAAGTGTGAACAATCAACAAAGTAAATTAGGATGTCAAACACAAACCATACATGCATGGACAGATAGGAGATATTCATGTAATTAAACTTGCTGGAAATTTAAAGGTGACACAGATCCACAAGGATCCAATCACAGTAATCCACAGGCTCCATGGGCCTAAGGTTGAGCCTCCATTAGCCTCTTCATTAGCCCAGATGAACTGCAAAATCTGTGTGTTTTTGCAGTCACTTTCTTGCATAATTAACCTAGTAAAATATCTGGCAGACACCAGCAGTCCAGCGCGTTTGTGCTCAGAATCATTAATGTTCTATTGGACTCCTGCTCCTGCTGTGGAGGGAACAGTGTTGCCTGGCAACTGTTGTGGTTTTACATGAGCCGTGGCGGGGTTGCCCACCCTCTGATTGTTGTTGGGATGTCTGCTTAGCCGGGGTTTACCAGAAAGGAAGACAACAGATATAGTGAGAAGGAAGCAGAAATAATATGAGAAGAAAACTGCTGTTGACATGGCAAGTCACAATGCTCACCGCTTGATCATAAATTAGCATTTAAATGTATTGAACTGAGAGAGATTGTCTTTCCGTTTCTGTTCTTGCTCTCCAACAATTACTCATCCCTCTAACAATAGCTTACAATACTAAACAGACAAATGGATTCCTGTGTTGTCTCCACAATGGTAAACAGAGCTGCAGTCAATGTCTATGCTCCACCTGGCTGACATGCAGATGGTAAACACATTCTTTGGTCTCCGGCAGGTGTATTTGATATCAGTTGTGGTATAATCACAGTTTAAAAGGGGCAACAAAAGAGATCAATTATGAGAAATGATAATAAATTGTTTAAAAATTAGTTTTCTCACTCTATTTGCACTTTTTTCTTGTTTACACTAAAAAATACTAAAACCAAAACGTGAAGTAATAGAAGTCTCTAATGCTCACCAAAGCTTCACATACTTTATTATTCTTAATAATAATATTGTTAAATATTATTATAATTTAAAATAACATTTTATTTATTTTCATATATTTTAAATGTAATTTATTCCCGTGATTACACCGCTGAATTTTCAACAGTCTTCAGTCACATGATCCTTCCGAAATATGCTGATTTGATCTCAAGAAACATTTCTTATTGTTATCAATGTTGAAAACAGTTGTGCTGCTTAATATTTTTGTGGAAACCACAACACGTTTTTTTCGTGATTCTTTGATGTATAAAAGTTCAGCATTGTTAATTACCTGAAATAAAAGTCCCTTGTAATATTACAAATGCCTTTACCATCGCTTTTGATCAGTGCAATGTGTCTTTGCTGAACAAAAATGTTGAACAATGTTAAACTAAAATGTTGACAAAAAGAGACTGTTCCTAAACTGTTCACCTAAAGTGGTGCATTCTAAAAATATTCTCTGAAAATAAAGCATTATTTTATTAAGCAGTTTGTCTTCTTAAGTAAATTGATCTTGTTTTCAGATTTTTTTATTAATTATTGGCATAATTAAGTATTTTATGGAAAAGATGCAGTATAAAGAAACAACATTTCTTTATGAACAAATATCTTTTCTGCAACAGTCAAGGCACAGCAACAACAGTCAATGCAAAGTGAATAACACATAACTCCTAAGTACACCAGATAATGCTGGTTATTTAACAGAATTAGACTGACGAGGGTAACAATAGAGGAGCAGGTGGTTTATTCATGGGGGCAGTTCCCCTTCTGCAGTATTTGCCTTCAGCTTCCAGGGGGAGAGCTCAGTCAATAAGCAGCTAAATGATCCAGATTTATCTGTTACTTCAGTTTATAACTGCAGGGATTTTGTCTTTCTTTAGTGGATTGATGGATTTAGACCCTTTCATGCTCCTGGCTTTTGCCAGCTCCACTAAGAGGTCTTCGCTTAGGGCCCGTCTTACATGAGATCTCTTAAATCTGTGGCTTCATGATGGTTCAAAGTGCACTTAAAACCTAAAGAGCTGCTAATGTTTATGTGCACTCAAATACTCTAGCACTTCCTCTTCATCCTCCTCAGTATTCACAGCTTATTAATGGCAAACTTAAATTACAATGTTTGGAATGGAAAATGTGTTAATAATCAATCCCAGGATGAATTTGCCAAACAGACATAGAGTGAAACATGTGTATGCAGCTACAACATTTGCAATTACATCATAATATTCCAAGGGTTAAAGCAAAGGGGTACGCACGCCAATGGTAACTCTTGTTTTCTGGATGAACAGCACTATGAGGGCTCATTAGTCAGCACAGACAGGAAGTCGCCCCCATTCTCAGCTAATAACTAAGATTTGTTCAAGCAGCTGGAGAGATTTTGCACCTGCTTTTTGGATCTAGCTGTTGTCACTGGTAAGAGACTGTCCCTCTGTCTGAGAAGGCTGCTTCAAAGACACACTGCCAAAAGATTTTTTCTGAGAGAGGCACACTGCTAGACTAAGTTCACTCTCCCACTCATCTCTTGTTCAGTCAGTAGTTGCACTGCAAGCATATGTGAAAATAAACATTTCCCTTAATGAGTCTCAGGCTAACGCTCTCTAGGTCAGCAGGGAGAGCATATTTCTGAGCCAAGGCTGTTGTTTTTAGCTTTTTACGGTAAATTATAGCACTGCAAGTTGGCAGACAGTGAAGCGTTCGAATTCTGGGGCCGTTCATATATACAGAACACACTGTTTTGTTTAAAATGCTAGTACACTAAAAAAATGCTGGATTAAATATCCAGTCCTGGGTAAAATATGGATGAACCCAGCGATTGGGTTGTTTAGACCCAGCGTTTGGGTTACTACCTAGAAGGTTGGGTTAAACATTTAACCCAAAAGTTGGTTGAAAACAACCCAGCATGTGTTCTGTCCAATATTTACCCAGCACTGAGTTGTATTTAACCAACCATTTTTTTAGAGTGTAGTGTTGGAGCATAGCATTGTGGGTAGCACTCCAACATAGTGTAAGAGTGCTTTGGGTGACAAGCTTGGGGTCTGCTTCAATGTACTGTCAAAAATGTAATTAAAAAGTAAATAGTAAATCATTTTTTAAAAGTGCAGTTCAGAATTCAAGAGTTTTAGGATGGTCTCTAAACTGGAGATACAAAGCTGAAAACTGTTGTTTATGAAATAAGTGCTTAAATAAGCCAGCTTGCCATGATGGCATATTTTTGTAAGTTAGCATCACACTCATCCCTTTCAAAAGGGCAAAATAACTTTTGAATTATTGCAGAAAATAAGTTCTGTGATCAACAAAAGCTTATGTTTTTTATAGGATTTGTTCATCATGATGATCTTCACAAACATAACCTTTATTAATGTTGTCACCTAAATACAGTTGCCAGAAGTAAGTTAAATGTAAGCTATACAAACTACACCACAGTTGTGTGACTTCAACATAACAATCCCCAAACCTCAGACAACTCAACCCTGAAAATTGGAGATATAGTAGTTTACATAAACAAAATAAGATGTTTCTTTCAACTGTGGCTGGGATTACATCTGCAACATCAGCAGTCAGCAAAACTGTTGTCATGGAGTATTTAATAGTTTCAAATACTGTGATTATGAAAGCAGAATTGCCTTCTATAGTGAGATTTTACAGGAAAGGAAATACATTTGCTCTTGGGAGAAGATTTGCAATCCATCTCAGGCCACAAAACCATCTCTCTCCAGTACAGCAGCATCCAATCAGACTAATGTAATAACCCAATTATCCTCAGATGCCATAAGCAGCTTTCAACGGTCTTTACAAGTCATAAAATTCACAGTTTAAATAAATCCGACCAAATACCACCTAGTCAAAAAAGGGATGAAATTTACATATCTATGAGCACAAGCTTACCACCATATTTTCATTAAAATATTCCTGTTGTGGCATTTGAATGAATGAATGAATAAAACAGTTTGAAAGATTTACAATGTTTTTTATTACTATTAGTTTCCTTGAAACAAAAGAAGTCACAAAAATGGTCACAAAACCTGTGAAAGTTCTTTTGTAATATGCAGATGCATCTACACGTAAACAGGCACACCTGGGTTTAAGTGCCTTCCTGTGTGTCTTATTTAACAGAGGTACAAACAGATAACAGAGAGATACTGTGTTCGGTTGGTTTAATTCACTGCAGGATCAAATTTCCTGTTTCTTGCCTGCTTTTTTTTCTTGGACTGTGTCTTTATTTATTTATCACTGGGCTTAAATAATGAAAAATAGGCAGGAAGTCACTGCAGCAAATGCACTCAGGGAACATGAAACAGCAAGGGAGTGTCTCAAAGTGCAGGACATCCCATCCTTCACCCTTAACATGGGGTTTATGGGGACTGCAGAGGCAACAGAATCAGTAAAGAATAGTGTCATATGTCTACATTTGTGTACAAATGTTTACTATAAAAGATCCTGCTTCTTATGGCCATGTTAAAATTAAAACATAAAGATGATTTTTCCCCATAGAATCCTGAGTTTCCCTTCTGACATTGACAAGATTGTACAAGTCAATCAAATGCAGGCCATGGAAGGAAAACTGAACAGAAAAAGGATGTTGCATTTTGGTGGATTTAGGTGGTTCAGCTAGAATTTATTCATTAATTTGCAGCCCTCATTAATGACCCTCATATCCCTGTATCTGTCTACGTTTTAATACATTCTACGCCACTCTAATCTTTCCCTTGTTGACAATAGCAGCTCGTCTGCCAAAAGTTTACCGAGCATCAGCTTTTCCTTAAGCACCAGCCCAGATGATTTTCTCCTGCTGTGATCCGTGACTGTAGACTCCACCCCCTCACATAATGACTAGTTTGATTATGCAATGGCTGTGTCCACTAATGCCGAAGAGAAAGAGCATGAAAACTGTGTTATTCTGAGTAAAGGAGTCAGTGTATACTGTGTGTGCATCTGCATGTATGACAGAGAACTGGCCCTTATATGTCTGTACTTCCCAGCATGCATCACTCTTATGCAT
The DNA here is from genome assembly GCA_027422405.1 of Ptychobarbus kaznakovi. Lineage (NCBI taxonomy): Eukaryota > Metazoa > Chordata > Actinopteri > Cypriniformes > Cyprinidae > Ptychobarbus > Ptychobarbus kaznakovi. Next base: position 14,151,099 of record CM049810.1, on the reverse strand, counting down.
GACATTCAGCTGGCTGCAAGTGTGTGATGACTGAGGATCACAGCCAACCTCTTATTGATTATTACGCATTATACCGCCAAGTATTCTGACTGATGGCTCAGATTCCTGTGGATTTACAAGATAATTATCCCACTAATTGCAGGATTAATGGAGCCTATTGTGCAGATGCAGAACTTATGTGTCATTAACGAACATGTGGCACTGTTGAGAAAAACCAAACAATGACATTTTATATCAATAGACCTTAGATTTTAACTTGACAATCTAAGTTGTATTCTGTACAACTCATCGATGTTTCATATATTTAACTAATAAGAAAAATCAGTATATAATATATTATAATAAACATTTTAATGATGCATTTAATGAAACATTTCCTTTAACATGAGGCTGACCTGCAAAGTCTCCGTTGGGCTCTCTTAAAGGACAAATAGATGACTGTAGCTGTAAAATTTTTCTAAAAGCGGAAAGATCTTAACTCAAGTGTCCCTCCAAAGCGAGATCCGTGTGATGGGCACAATGTGTCCTTGAAGGCCCTGGCAACTATGAGCTTATGTAATCAGAACACAGACTGTGATGTAATATTTTTATTCAGTTGCAATACCTCCACATAATCATTCAGCAGGAGTTGCAGATTTAGGAAGCAGTCTGTTTTGTTTCATATGCTTAGGATGAACAGCATGGGTTTACACTTATAATGAGTGAAATTAAACAAGCTGTATGATTTCTCTGTATATCTTCATAGAGAATGAGAAGCATGATTCGTCCTGTCAGTCCCACTGTGTTATATTACACTGATTTGTTTCACGGTGTTAAGTAAAGCTCTTATTCAGCTGTATAATCTTATGCTCAGGCACACAGACTTGTGGTGAGATTTAAGGGCTTTAGTGACATCCTTTCCCCCCACATTAATCTTTGACATTCTGTGCTATACAGCCACCTAATACAGCAGAAGCAAATTCTGAGAGAGAGAGAGAGAGAGAGAGAGAGAGAGAGAGAGAGAGAGAGAGAGAGAGAGAGAGAGAGAGAGAGAGAGAGAGAGAGAGAGAGAGAGAGAGAGAGAGAGAGAGAGAGAGAAGATTATCTTATGATATTTTGAGATAATATTTTGCAGGTGTCTTTCCTTAATGTTGCAATGTAACTACATACATGTTATTAAAAAACTAACCATTAAAAATCACATATTGGTCTATTCGTATTCAGCATTATTTTAAATATTCATTAAATTACAGATTTCACATGTCTTGCAATTCCTGTAATGGGTTACTGAGCTGACAAAGAGTATAGGCCTACTCTTCAAGTCAATTCACATTAGTATGAATCTTAATATTACCCTAAATTATTATCACACACTTTACAATTATCATGTCAATAGGATGCTAAGAATTCAAAATAACACATTACACAATAATTAGTCATTTAGCAGAATCACTTCACAGATAGTCCACCTAGTGGTTGTTCACTTTGACATTCAAATCTACAGCGATGTAAAAAAAAAAAAAAATCAAACAAAACAAAACAAAACAAAAAACAACACACAAAACAATGAGATTTTTGTGCCATTTCTTTAGCCCCGCCTTCATTTCCTTATATGGTGTTGACTTGAGCACGCTCACTTAACGGTGCTAAACAGAAGTTCTCGCGCTGTATTCGAATGCAGAAAAGCGCTTTTTTTTTATAAACAACGACTTAAATTTCGGTCTGTTTTCATATAAATTGTACGACTTCAGAAGACTTGGAATAACGCACGCCAGAATCATATGGACTTTAAAAGTTTTTGTAACTTTACAGTTTGGAGCAAGGCCAGGGTAAGTACATGACTAGACTGATTGTCCAGTTTTCAATAATTCTAGCCTTCTGTTTTGTCTTCATCTGTAAGACGGTTTTTATTATTAATATTTGTATAGATATGGATAGACTATTCATGGACAAATAATGTAGGCTAATCAAACTGTGTTAGACTAAGAGACTGGATGTGACAGGCAGTTTGTCCAGAGAGGAAACAGCTGGTGTCCTCCAACATGCTTGCTGGCAAAAAGTGAATAATAAGCAGCCAACATCTATCTAAAGTGAGAACTTCCATCCTGCTCTAGACTAGCCGTCTCTCTCCTCACAGACGCACGCACGCACGCACGCACGCACGCACGCACGCACGCACGCACGCACGCACACACACACACACACACACACACACATCACACACACACACACACACACACACACACACACACACACACACACACACACACACACACACACACACACACACACACACACACACACACACACACACACACACACACACACACGTGTATATATGGACTCACTCAGATGGAAGAGATTGAGAATTGAGATTAAGGTGTGTGTATGTGTGCATCCCTGTGTGTTTAAATCTGTGTGTATGGATTTGTGCAGAATGAATGACTAAGGGTCAACAATGTCATGCTTTCATGAATGTTAGATCAACACTCTTACTATGATATGCTTTCATGATTCTTTTGGAAAGCATGGAAGCATCTAATGCTTCACATCAAATTACATTTTTTGAATGCTGTCTATTTTACATGTTTGAATGTTTTTTTTAATTACTGAAACGGTTATCTCTTTGTAAATTCTGCAGAAATGTTTACTTTCTAGTGTACAATGTAGATGCATACAGGCTGTTTGAATTTTGACATAACCTATTGAATTGTAATATTCCACCCTACAAATACCTTCAATCTAAAAAGTAAACCTGTTGTAAGGTGTGGGAGGCATTGTTTTTCCACTGTATTAAAAAAATCAGCTTGCAAGGTGAAACAGTAATGTTTACTCTATACCTCTCTACAACCTCACATCGCAGGTAATGAAATGTAGCAGGCCTGTCAAAGACTGCCAATAGCCTTGAGTATTTGTGTAGAAAGCTCCGTTCAACAAGCCTGCAGTCAAGCCAACAATTTATTGAGTTAACCTTGAGTTCAGTGCATGATAATAACCTCCCTCCCCGCATACTAAAATCCTCCTCAGTAATCTCAGATCCTTCATTTTTCATCTGGTGTCTTTGCTATTCAGTTATAACAACACATTTTTAATCCCTGGAGGAAATTGAAAAAGTGAAAAATAATTTAATAAAAATAATTATAAAAAATTGGAGACCTCACAAACATGATATGGTTGACCACTGCAATTTAACAGGCTTTATAGATGATAAAATCAATTATACATTTTTTTTATTGAATGCTTTATGCTTTTCTACACTTTAAAATGACAATTTGTGGCCTAAGTTGTTCCACATTGTTTAAAAATGTTTGTATACTCTTGTGTATAGACTGCCGTTCAAAAGTGTGCATGTTGGTTTTCAATATTTTGTTCAGAAAGGACACAATAAGCTGATCAAAAATTATAGTAAAGACATTTGTAATGCCAAAAACAATTCTATTTCAAATAAATGCTGTTCTATAAAAGAATCCTGAAAAAAATGTACATCGGTTTCTCATAAAATATTAAGCAACACAACTGTTTTTAACATTGATAACATAAGAAATGTTTCTTGAGCACCGAATCAGCATAATAGAATGATTTCTGAAGGATCATGTGACACTTTGCTCTCACAGGAATAAATAACATTTTAATATACAACCAAATAGAAAGTAAATAAATACATTTTAAATAAATGATGAGCATAAGAGATTTTTGAAAAAAAAAACTTTTTAATCATTCGACCCTAAACTTTAAAAGTAATGTGTATTTGCTAGTTTATTTATTTTTTTATGGGTTGTTATATTTGTAGTACACTGTGTTGAGTTTATAAATAACTATTTGGCACTTTGCAAGGCTGTAACCATACAGGACATATTTAGGGCAAACGCGCTCTGGTGGTTACGCCCTGATATTTTCAGGTGTAAGCGGCATCTTGAGATGAGACTAACAGGATGAAACACCATGCAGTATTCTGGATGGGGTCATGCCCTGCTGCAGTGTGCAGTTAATTCACTTGGGATCCTAACTCTCAACCAAGGACACTGCAGCCATAGAAAACACAAGAAATGCTAGAAAAGGACACATTAGTACTCATACCGTTTCTGACTAAAGTAATGCATATTGCTCACATAATTAATAAAAAGTGATTTCCAACCCATTGGTATAATTTCAATTTCCGTTGTTCAGTTCTCCCGTGTTGGTACTTTAGTATATGCTATGCAATATCTACAACCCTTAGCATGCTGCAAACATGGGCGCCCCCTAGAGAAAATCTGAGTAGTACAGGCAGCTAGAGAAGTGCACAGTCATCCAAGATGATCCGCCTGTGAGAACCGGTCACTGTGTTGCACTAGACTACATTGAGTCATTCTGGTAACCTGATCATACGCAGGGATTAAAGAGAATGCAGCCCAGGTTGAAGAATTATCACAGTATAAAACAGACCATGTAATGTAGCTCTGCTTGTCTGTCATCTTCAAAGTCCCAGCAAACATTTCCCATCATACTCATCTTACAGGCCTTTGGTTAAGAACTAAAAGCATTGAAACACAGCCCCTATAAACACAATGGCTAATGATGTTACTGCTCGTTTTCTCTCCATTACAGTCAGAATGTGAGATGAGCTCTTTTCTTTCTGCAAGTTCTCAAATTTAGGCCACTGTAATATCTTGTTTTTGATTCATTTATGTATTTATTGTATTAAATTGAATGACTCAAGTTTGGTTCCCCAGAAAAGACTGTGATCTCATGCTGCTCTGCCTAAAGTTGATTTTTCCTTAAGTTAGAGAAGATGATTCTGAAGTAGAGATAATTTTAAATGTATAACATTTAATTATTATGTTATTACGTAATCTTTACAATGTACAGTATTTTTGAAAGATCATGTGACACTGAAGAAGTTAGAGTAATTGCTGCAAAGTTTATGCTACTATTTTAGCATAAACTATTAATCAAAACTTTATTACAGATTCAAGTTCCAGATTTAAAAAAGACAACAGACAACAACCCATAGCATCTATCACAGACATAAGAGTTACACAATATAGCAAATGCCTCCACAATTTTGACTGATACAGTACTTACCCCTATATTTGATAAACAATAATCTCATTTTTAGAAGCCAACAGATAAATCTATACATAAGATTTCGTAACAGTGCTTTAAAAGTGATTACTCTTGCACTCACAAACATTTCACTTGCACTATGCCATCTGGGTCTCCTTAGTAAGATTCTCATTGCATCATTATAAGCTACTTGCAGTTTCTGTAAACTAGATGCTCTGCAGTTACACCACATATGAGCAGTATAAAGTGTTGTACAATATGCTTTGAAAAAAAACAGTTTTACAGACATTCAAACATTCAGATAGCTCATTGATATAAAGATTAAACAGAATTGGGGACAAAATCCCTCCTTGTCTCACACCGTTACTAACCCCAAAAGGGCAGAGACATTATTGCCCCATTTTACTCGCATCATCTGGTGGGCATACCAATAAACCAGGATTCTCACAATGTATTCTGGCACCCCTTTTTGTCTCTTTTTAAAAAATAACTTAGCATGCATTTAGATCAATGCAACTATACCTTTAGAAACTCTTTAAGGTGAAAATGTTTGCTAATGAGATCCTCACAAGCATAGCAGCATTGGTATTATACAATTACAAAATTAAAGTCCACGTGACACTGATGGCAGTCAGATTAGAAATATGTCAAAAGAAGGCCAGACTGAATTTATCAGACCCTATTCTGTAAGATAATGCAAAACAGAATGACGCAGATCTTTACATTGGCTCATAAATAAATATGAGGAATATTGAGAATCTCTCAATGACTGCCTTGGTGTTTAGACGAGATGTATGAAGTCACTTACGAGGTATGTGAGGTGTGAAGTGCTGCAGATAATCATAATGCTCTGAGAGGGAACAGAATGAGATGCTCTCTTTAGCTTCATCTGCGTAAGGTGCCTTTGATTTCAAGCTGTGGTTAATTGCTCTTTTGTCATATGGTTTTCACTGGCCTCTTCATATAGTTCTTTCTGAGTGCATGGTCTCATTCATAAAGGCTTGACATTCTTGTTGATCCGGTTGTTCCAGTGTTCCTCTTAACTGTCCTCTGTCATCTGTCATCTGTCTCCCACTGTCAGCCAGTTCTGCACGATTGAGTTGCTTCATTAAAATAGCCACTGAGATTGATCAGTCAAAAAGTTGTAGATAAGACATAGACGTAGAAATCCTTCTGATCTGTCTTTGGTTTACTGGAAGTTGTAGATTGGAATGGATGTGGTTAAATGCAGCAGTATTACCCGTGCAGCTGTCATGAGGGTCATGGAGTTTTGTTTGGCTGCACGTACCAAACTTCATAATCACTAAGATGCTGGTGGTCATGCGGTCATCATTGAACTCCTGAAGTTTCCATATTGTCTCAAATGTGGTCCAGTCGGGTTTGAATGACTGTATAATACAGTACAGTAAAAACATCTCTGGACTTGTGTGTTTTCTTTAATGCAGGTGGCTAAGATAAATACTTCATTAATTAAAGTGGCCATAACAAACTGTGTAAATGTTAAATATTGGGTATTTAAAAAAAAGTAAATCAATTATGGATAACCAATACAATGTGTTTTAGTGCTATTTTGCTCTAAAATGAATGCTACAATAATAATAAAAAATTTGGTCCCACTTCATATTAGGTGGCCTTAACTACTTACATTTAAATTAATCATTTGATAAAATGCACTTATTGTGTACAGACATGTTATACTTATATAAAAAAACTTGCATGTAATTACATCTGTAAATAATTTCTGTAATTACATTTATAATTGCACTGTTGACCCATCCCTTAAACCTTAACCCACCTTTAAACCTACTCATACAAATCGGTCCTTAACCTTACCCATATCCCACCTCAAATCCTCAATGACAGAAAAAGTGTACAATATTTTTTTGATGTAATTACATAGTTAAGGCCACCTAATATAAAGTGGGACCTCTTTTTCTTATATTATGCAAAGCATAAAAAAACATTCAAAACATTGTCATAACAAATAGACAAGTTTTGACACCACTATATACACTATGGATGGATTATAAACAGAAAACTGTGCATATGGACATTAGAATACGTCATACTCTATGTAAATGTCCTCTTACACACTGTAAATATACAGTGGACCCACACATGGATGCTAGGATGTGTGTGTATGTGGCCCTGTGCTTTCATTCATAGCTCTTTGCTGGATGGTGGTGCTGGGCCATCTAACACCTAACCCTTTCCATAGTGCGCATACAGAGCAGGGGTAATTTATTACTTAAGACCTTTTAATCATTATATCTATGTGACTGTGACAGGAACACATACCCACGATCTTGTCTTTTCCTTTTTTATATATAATTACATTTGCTCAGGCATTAATGCAGTGAGTGCAATCCTGTGGACTTCACACAAGCTACACAGGCTCCCTTGGGCTTTAGCTGTTGCCAATGGATGCACTGCCTGCTCTATAAAAACTAATTAAAATAATTACACCGACTCACATGCAGGCAGAAAATGTGCCCTTTTAACACTTATTAATGGCATTATATATAATGCTGCAACATGTTTTGTTGAAAGACAGTGGCCCTCTGTTAAACCTTACAGAAATGATGTTGCTGTGAAGGAATAGGATGAATTTGAGTGTATGCTGGCTGCATGGGAGGAGATGTGTGAAAAGTCCATCTGACCAGCAGGGGCGATGCTTGTGCTGGTGTGTGATTGCCTGTGTGTGTTCCTCTGTGTTTGTTTATGTTGAAATGCTGTACACTTTCCTGCTCTCAAGAAACTGTAAGTAGGTCAGAACAAGAGAAGAGCTTCTCTTTTCACCTCTACCAATGCCCAAAGAGGCAATCATCACGACAATTTCACTAACCCTATCCTGCAGTCTTATTACTTATAACACTGTCGACTCAAACCCACCATCATGATTTCATTTAAAGTGTCCAGGGTAATAAACGGTCAACTGACTGTCAAAACAAACACAGAATCTCTGACTATTTGATCACTCCGGACACTCTTGGGCATTAGTTTGGGAAAAAAATCTTGCAAAGCTTAAATTGGTAGTTCTCTGTAATTGCGACCGTGACAGTTATAAAGTACTCAATATTCATGATTGAACAATTATTTAGTAATAATGCTATTACCTAATTTATTTCAGATGGTGAGCTATAAGAGCTATTTGTATCATGCAGTTAGATGCATAAATATGTGTATATATATATATACATATTTATGTATGTGTGTGTTGTCTGATAGTGGCACAGATGAGAATCTCTATAATGTGTTGTAGCAATCCTTCACAGCTGCGTTACCCAATTTATGTAATGTAAGAGCGCCCCCTGCAGTCAAGATACTCTATTGTACAAAAATGAGAACATCTAGACCAGTGCTTCCCAAACCTGTCCTGGAGGACCCGTAGCCCTGCACATCTTGTATGTCTCCCTTATCTAACACACCCGATTCATGTCTTGCAGTCTCTACTAATGAGATGATGAGTTGAATCAGGTGTGTTAGATGAGGGAGACATGCAAAATGCGCAGGGCTAGGGGTCCTCCAGGACAGGTTTGGGAAGCACTGATCTAGACAATTGTTTGCCATATTAAAAAACGAAATCCCTTTCATTCTCACATTGCTCTATATACTAATATATAATATATGTAGGCTATATACACTAATAATTTGAATGCATTACTAATGCTGTTTCACCCAATGCATTACATACCGTTTCATTTTTAAATATCTCGACTGCTATCAAACATGCTTTGTGCAAAAAAGGCAACTCATTATTGAGTGCTTTTTCATTTGAAGAAATTTGTATTTGCAGCAATATCACCACAAATGATTGGTGGTAATAAAGATATTAAGGATGAGTCATACCTCTGTGACAGGGCGTGCATGTGTTTATTTTTGGAGCGTCGTGCTAAAAATACAGTGGGTTATAACTGGCTGTCGCACAGGGAGATGGTTGGACTGTTATTGCTCAGAGGCAGCCTGGAGTCTATGGTCTCCTGAGTTGTCATGGAGACCATTGTATTTTGCCTCTCCCGTGATTGGTGCTGCCGGGTTGAGCAAGTATATGCTATTTCTGTCTTTTTCAACACCTTCAGCCTGCTGTCTTTCTCTGCCTCCTCACTCACACACAAGTGTTCTTGTTTCGCTCCTATTGTTATTTTTCCCCATTCCATTAATCCTTTCAATGACAGCCAGCCCACCGACCGTCTTTCCGTGCGTCTCGCTATTGATCTATTGATTAATTGATGCTGCGATCCCATGTAAGCTGCTGTACTTGTTGTCTGCAAACAAAGGGAGGAAGACTTGTGTCAGTGAACCGAGAACCAGATCAAGCCATGCATCGCTGGGATCTATCTAGTCTCCTCTTTAAATCGCAGATCCTGATCATCCAAACAACATCTCTGTGCCCCTGTGGCTGTGTTTTCTCATGAGCAAAAAGTTACAAAACAGGGGTCTCCTGTGTCTGAATGCGTTGCCTTGCAACCCCCCTATGTCTCAGGGCTGGTCTTTTAATATGCTTTGTTTACATAAGCAGGGGAGCTAAAACAATTCATCCTTTCAGCTAAGCTTAAATTAAAATCATATTGTCCTCATACATGTTTTTTTCCTCTTAGAAAAAGTCACACTTGTGTTGTAATTACATATGTGATGTTCTTGCATTATAAAATGAGTGAGACTAGAATAAAATTAGTCTCATTGCAAGTCCTGCAGTCCTGTTCATCGTTCTATCAATTATTCATAAGAGTTTTATTATTATTTCTTCTCTGGGTGAGTTTTACTCTCACAGAAAGAGAACGTTCAGTGCTATAGAGCAGTTCAGTTTGTAGTCCTAAAACCCTGACGAGAATTAGCCTTGGGTTCCCTTGGGAAGTTCTAATGGGTTTTTAGATGAGCGGTTTATGATTTATGAGTAAAGTAAGGACTGTGGTGAACATTACTTGAAAAGACATTTACTCATAAATTACTCATACCCATTATGTACCCATGTGTTTTTAAAAAACATGCGTCGTTACATAGGGATTGTCAATTTATGTGATTTGCAAATCATTTGCATTGTTTCATTTTTGTTGTAGAACAAAATGTATTTTTTATATAAGGGTAATTATAAAAAAAAATGCAAACGGGCAGCACGCTGACATGTAACTGTTGTGCTTTGGGTGTCCTAAGTTTGAGTCCCGGTTCATGGACCTTTCCTGATTCCACCCCCCTCTTTCTCTCCTGTCCAATTACTGTCCTAAAGGCATAAAATGGCACAAAGAAATCTAAAAAAACAAAAACAAAAACAGGTTCAAGTTGGTCACATTGGTTCACTGCATTGGCCAAAATAAAGTTGCTTGATTTGATTGTCACTTCTTTGTAAGTTGTGCTTCATACATCATGCTATTGACAATAGACAGTGGACCTTTTTATCTGCGGAATTTCCCCAGAATGTCACTAATGTCTTGAAAAGGCAAGAAATGCTTTAAAACACAAAGAAGCTAATCAGAGTGCAATAACCAGTTTTTCTTTGAGTGTTATCCAAAACGTCAGTGTGAGTTTGATTTCAGTGCATACTTGTGATTTTTAACCATTGAGCATATGTTAGCAGTTAGGCATTGTTTATCTGATGCTAATAAATAAGAGGAAAATGAGGCATCAGGAATTTGTTTATTTGGTTCCGTAGTTGGTCCGGTTTGCTGAAATAAATAAATGAGTCATTATTTTTGTAAGACAGCTCCATATTTGACAAGAGTTTTGTGTCCAGTGGTGTCAGTGCCAGTTGAGTGTTTGCTCTCACTTTTGTGCTCATAGCTGTTTTAGTGATAGTGTTCATAATTTGTGTAATATATCTTGCATCTTGATGATTTCTGTACATTCTAAAAATAAGCAAAGCTGTGCAAGAAAGATATGTAGAAACCCTTACTAAAATGCAACGTTCAGACAGACATGGCTGCTGTTTCTGTGAGCTTACATGCAACAAAGATTTACCTGCCATTCATTTGATGCACATTAACAGCAAGATTGTCACAAATAATTTGCCATGAGGAAATTCCAGCTAGTGAAATTTAAAGACAACAATTGAAAATGTCAGAACACCCTAAGATAGAGTCTGAAAATTAGCTTAAAAAATACATCTGGCCGACCAAGAAACTGTATGCATAATTTATGTCTGCATATCTTTTAATTATGTATTTTATGCGTTATGATGGGTATGCTAATTTTTCTAAATACACAGAATAAACCTCAAATAAATGTGAAACTTTTTTATTTAAAAAAAGTTTATTTAAATCTATTTTATTTCAGCTCTTATATAATTGTTTTCAATATTCTGGTGAACAAATAACTATTTGACAGAAAAAGGCATGTTATAGGCCTATAAACTCATCATATTAAATTTCCATTTTATGTTTTTCATTTGACACATGATGTCCTCCAAAACCTAGTTTTAGAATCATTTTCTGTGTTCTTGGCATCACCAAAATGACACAACCTCAACCTCTGATCTTTTCTTGCAGTGCCTTTGTGCCTTGGCAGACTTTGCAACTACAAACAAACAATAACCAGGGTCTCATGAGAGGGCTTTTAACGGATTGAACGTAGAGATCAACCCAAGCCCAAGTAAGAGACTGAATGAGGAAAAAGCGACTGTTTTTCTTTGCAACACCCCCATGGATCCCAAGAACCCGACGTGACCCCGTACCACAGCCCATGTGTGCGAGCGTATGCGCCTGAGAGCCTGTGGAAGAACGCGCCAGGAACGGGAGAGCACTAGGACCTGGTGAAGCAAGGAGGGTTGCCTGCCTGCATCCCTGTCTCCTCTCCATTCTGCTCTGCAGTTGCCCTGTGCGCGTGTGAGGGAGAGCACATGTTTATGTGTGTTTGTGTGGATGTGTGTGTCAAAAAAGGGGCGAGAGCGGGTTTTGTACGGCGCCGCCTAAAGAGACAGCGCTTTTTGTTATCTTTCCATCTTCTCGGCAGCGTGAACATCAGCCTGACCACCTGAACCAGCTGCCTGCCTGAAGCATTGGTGACGGGGGAGGGGGCGACATCTCTCTCTCTCTCTCTCTCTCTCTCTCTCTCTCTGTGTTTGTGTGAATGTGTGTGTGTGTGTACATGCGTGTGGGCGGGTGAAAGGGTGAGGGGTGGAGAGATGAAAGGGCCAGGTGAGGAGGGGTATTGGGTACCTCTCTCTCTAGCTTTCTCGCTCTCTCTCTCCCCCTCTTTTTATCCCTCTCTCACTGTCGCGCGACACTAACCCTGGAAGCTGAAGAGGAGATCCTCGCTGCCTGACCTCTCCACTACAGGTACGTTCTCCTCATCTACATCTCATGGAGCTACGGTTCCTTTAACTCCATACCTCACACCGTCGCCTGTTTAAACTTGTGCATCCTGGATGACATGTTGTAGTATTTCCAGACGGACGAGTTGGAAATGGTTTTCAAGATCTCGCTCTTGCAGTTAGACGTTTCTCAGGTCTTGCTTTGTAGGCTCCATCACCAGGCAGTGACATGGAGGAATAGCTGTTTGTATCTTTTCTTAGGAATCATAAACCAGAGGTGGCCAGAAGGTGTTGACATACATGACATATGTGTAATGTAGCACTGAATCAGCTCACCTCAGGGGATTATGGAACTGTTTGGAAGCAGACAATGAACTGGGTGATCGTTGGGGTGAGAGTGGATTATTTAGGTGATGACAGCAGACATCATGTTTATAAGTGTGGGCTAATAGTTGTAAAGTGCCAGCACTGGCCACCCTGAGGGAGGAAAGGAGAAGAAGAAGAAGGGAGGGGGAAAACACAAGGTTTTTGAACAACAGAGCTAGTTTTCATCGCTGTAAATACTGAGTCATGTGCACATTACAGGGTCATATGTTTCTCAGTTGGCAGCCCCTGAGATTGTTAGTTGCTCGCAGATTCTTGTCTCACTAAGTGCAGGAGGGTTCACAGAAAGTCGACCGTTTTAAAATGCATTTGCGGGCTTCATCTCAGCCCTGCAGATGCATTTAAGAGCATGAACGCTAATCCTAATCCTTTCCTATAGAAAGCACAGGTTGTTTTTAAAACCCTAAAATGTTTAATCAAACACAGCAATGAAACCCCCAGAAACTGTTTATGTTTCTCGTCATGTGCATGAGCATTAGAATCCTCACTGGCTGATGATTGCAAACTTGCATAGAAATGTTTTTTCATGTTGATTATTTACAGTACGCCATGACATGGGTAATGGATATGTAGGTTTCTAGATCACAGATCTTGACATAACAAATTAGTATTTCTCCGTAGTTCTTATTATGGAGCTGTAGTGACCGTAAACCAAAATCAAAAAATGTTAAGCCTAAAAATGTACTTTAGATGAAACTTTAAATAGCTGGTTTTATTATTCAAATAGCCTGTTATATTTAATATGTAACTCAACTGGACTATATTAGGCTCTACCAATGAAAGTGACTTTTTAAAGCACAAATGTAGAAATGGTTCCTTACAGGTGAAGTGTGCACCACTACCATTAATGAAATAGAAAACGAAATGACTGCTCTAAATACACGCCATTGGTTGAGCTAGTCTGGCTGTGTCCAGCTGGTCGAAATTCTTAAACAAACAATTTGTTTATATTCATTTTAAAAGTAACATTTTATTCTTAGAAATACTTTAGTTTGACTGAAACCCTATGGGTCTGATTTTGTTTAGTTTGGCCTAGATAGTGTGATTGTAGATCGGCTTTGTCTAGAATGTTCACATTCAAAGTTGGGGTTAGTAATATAATTTTGTTTTAGAGAAAAGATGCAATAATGCAATATTTGTTTCAGAAGTAACTGTAAAAACATTTATCATGTTAATGACATATTTCTATTTCAGCTAAATGTTTCTTCAGCACCAAATCAGCATAGAATGATTTCTGGAGGATCGTGTGACACTGAAGACTGGTTGCTGAAAATTCAGTTCTGCAATCACAGAAATGAATTGCATTATAAAATGTATTATTATTTATTTTAAATTGAAATAATATTTCACAATATTACTGTTTTTATTTTGTCTTGATAAAATCAATGCAGTCTGGGTGAGCAAAGAGACTTTAAATACATCAAAAAATCATACCAACCACAAACCTGAATGGTGGTGTAAACATGTTAATATGACTACAACTTGACGTTAACGTGATGGAAGAATTAACATTTTTAGGGGAACTTTAGTGTACTTGTAGTCTACAAGTAAACTATAGTTCACCCAAAAATGAAAATTCTTCCATCACGTTAATGTCATTTCAAACCTGTATGACTTTCTTTGTTTTGCGTAGCATTAAAAAAAGATATTCTGGAAAATGTTGGTAACCAAACTGTTTTGTTTACTTCCATTGTATAAAAAAGAGACAACTCTCATCTTGTTCCACAGAAGAAATTCAGTCCTACACTCTAGAAACGACATGAGGGTGAATAATATATGAACAATTTGCATATTTAGGTGAACTATCTAACTTTGGAAGTGTGCGCTTGCTCAGAAAGACAAAGAGGTTGCTTCATGCGTGTTAATTCTTCAAAAAATTGATTAGCTTTCTGTCATGGACAGTACACTCGAAAGCTTGCTGAAGCTCAATTATAGCTCTGCATGTAAATGTAGTTTGTGAAAGAGCCTTTTGTGAAGTTTCCGCACATTTAACTGTGACAGAAGGAAGTCTTTTAACCACAAATTGCACTTCACCTTTAAGGTAATAACTTCCTGTATTCACTTTTAACAGTGCTGGATTGCCTAGCACAACTAAAAATCCTGGCCTAGCGGTATCCTAATGGTTCTGGCCTAGTTATGTAAACATCACAGGTTAAATCCCAAGAGGTTATCTGGAAAGGTATTGAGTTCACCAATCACTATTGTGTCAAAAAGTAGTTTTTTTTCATTCTTTTTATGCCTTTTGTTGAAGTATGTTTTAGTAATTATTATTATGTGGATGATGTTTAGTGCTGTATTCACTTTAAGAGGTAGTTCACCCATTTTGTTCAAAAACTGTTTGATTGTTCTGTGGAACACAAAAAAAGACATTTTGAATGTTCTCTATTTTTGTCCAAACAATGAAAGTCAATGGGGACCAGTTGACAAAAACAGTTGAAATATTCTTCAAAATATCTTTATGTGCTCCACAGAAGAAAGAAAGTCATACAGGTTTGGAACAACACAAGGGTGTGAGTAACTGATGGCAGAATTTTCATTTTGGATGAACTGTCCCTTTAACTCCAAATACCCAACTATTTTGAGTATTAGTATTTTATTTTAATGGTAACTTTAAAAACAAAATCTCCAAAGCACCCAAACCTTATGATGAAAAAGAAGGGCTAATACTATCACTATTATCATCACAATCAAGCTCATCATAGTCATGTGTATAATCATGCCACTGTAGCTCTAACTGCACTTTGTCTAGCCAAACCACAGTTGTTATACCTTCCAGGTACAGAACAGCCCCTTTCCTTCACTACTACAGTCAGTTAACCATGAGATTATTGTTATCACAAGCCATGGGCAGAAAACAGTCTCTATTCTTATAGAGATGTCCTAAAACAACAGTTTATAGCTGAATTAGAGATGCTTTTGAGCTCTGGTCACAACACACTGACCACATTGTGTCACAAGGGAGAGTTTGTGTCCTCAGAGAGAAACTGGATGGATTGATGATGTGGAGAAACAAAGCTGGTCCAGTGTTTTTACAGTAAAATATGATATTGTAAATTTGAGAAATTATGCATGTGAGGTAGTGTGCAAGGTAAGGTTATGACCATAAACACAGAGCACATGATTGCCAATAGTGTAAAGGACTTTGAAGGGTGTATTTCATGCACTATATGTTTGTGTGAATTTAGGGTTGGGTATCGGTGAAGATTTCATTATTGAATTTGATTCCGAATCATAATTTTGATTCATTTTGATTTGATTCCAATTAATTTGGGCATATATTTTAGAAAAATAAATCATCTGTTTTACTTAAATATGAATGTATGATAATGCAGTAACTTGCGAGGATAACTTATTGTTGATTTAATAACTGCTCTGATGGATTCAACTGATTCAAACAGTATCTCCTAATTGTTATTCTTTTTTGAATGATTTATTAAAAAGACCAGCTATGGGGTGGGTGATATACCGGCAGACACAATTGACTGGTAGAAATTTGTCAATCGGTAGAGATTTTGGACTATCGTCTCAGTCACGACTACACGCTCACATGATGTTGCTATGCTACGTGGTCATGAAAACTTGTAGTTTGCTCACGATTTTAAGCATTATGATTAAAAAACAAGTTATTTTAAGCCACTGAAATGCAATCAGCAGCGAAAGATAATTTATTTCGCTGTATACATTGATAATTTTTACCGCTTTATAGGCCTTGAAAAGGTTAAATACACACACTTGTATGTGTCAAAATGCCCATCTTTGTATGGGTATCCCCATAAACACAGTATTTTAGGTCTTAAGTGAAAGCAAACTGAGAAAGAAAACACATGTGTAACACTATTTGATCCGGGCAGCTCTTAAAGTGACAGCAATCTAATATTCCTGCTGTCTGTCATTTATGTTAATCAAACAACAAAACTAAATCACTTTTGTAGCTTTATTAAGAAGAAATATATATAAAATTTTCACAGTGAAGAATATGCAGTGTATTATACATTTGATTACTTTATACAATGTATGTAGTATTTCTTATTTATTTGTTCTATTGTAGTTTGTTGCCCTATTGCTTGTAATTGTCTTCAGTGAGCTTGTTTTTTTTAGGTTTTCACTGGTTACAAAAATTATGAAATTTATATGATATCAAAACAAATTTGATAAAATAACTATATCATGATATATATTGTTACCATGGAATAAAATCACTCATATCACGATATAAGATTTTGGTATATCGCCCAACCCTAGACCAGCTAATGAGAGTCAGTTTGTTTGAGAATTGGACTACACTTGTTGTCCTGTATGTTTTTTTTGATCCGCTAAATTGAAACAGTTCATGAAAGTCATTTGTTTGTGAACTGGATTGTTATTACTTGCAGCCCACGAGGACAACTCAATAGAAACACACATTATACCACATTCAATTTGGACTGCAATCTTGAGTAAAATATAATTTCCTATCTCAAGGTGATCATTTTAGGATTAGAGAAAATAGATATCAAGTTTGTTTAAATGACTATCGCAATCAATCGCAAAGTCAGTATTTTTATCCAGCACTAACTTAGCTTATTCCTTAAAAGTTGTTTGCTAACATTATTGTCTCTCTTCGTAGTCCCATCATGCCTCATTTGGAGCTGCTGGACTTTGAGCACAGTGGAGCTCCAGGGATTTCAGAGGTGAATATTTGAAGATGAAACTGTACATTGCAACCCTAATCAACCCCAACTCCTGAGTCCGACCTCTACCAGCATGTCGTAACACCGACAGAACTCCCCCATCGAACGGTACTGTTGGATCCCACTCTTCAGCAGGGGAGGATGGGTGATAGTCCCATGAGAATCACCTCCGCCCACAATCCTCATTCCATCCTCTCATGGAGCATACAACCGCCTACAACACACTGTGGAACATCACCCACTCCACCTCTTGGCGTCCGAAGGCAACCCAGCCTAACGCTTCAGGAGGACTGAGCGAGCCCAGAGGTGGACACCTCCTCCAGACACTCGGCCTGTGCACCATGCTCCTGATGGACATATTGGCTATAGTGGGCAACTTAGCCGTAATGACAGTCATCGCCAGGACGCCACGACTACGTAAATTTGTGTTCGTCTTCCATCTCTGCCTGGTGGATCTCATCGCGGCCCTGGTGTTAATGCCTCTGGGTATGCTGTCAGGTCAGGGCTTTTTCAACAAGGCTCTTTGTCAGGGTTACCTGTGTCTGAGCGTGGGACTGATCAGTGCTGCTATCCTCACTATCTCGGCCATCAACGTTGAGAGGTACTACTACGTCGTTCATCCCATGCGCTACGAGGTGAAAATGACTGTGGGGTTGGTGGTTTCAGTTCTGATTGGAATATGGATAAAAGCCATCCTCATGTCCACGTTCCCTTTACTCAGCTGGGCGCTCGATAGAGAGGAGCCGGGAATGGCTTTGGGGAAAGTTATGGGGAAAATCGTTGAACCAAAGTGCTGCTCGCTCCACTGGATGGAGGAAGGGCCACAACAGCTGGTGTTCATGGTCCTTTTTACCCTCATGTACTTCCTGTGTCCAGTCCTCATCATCTTTGTGGTGTACTGCAACATGTTTAAGGTGGCCAGGGTGGCCGCCATGCAGCAAGGGCCAGTCCCCACGTGGATGGAGACTCCCCGGCCGCGCTCTGAATCTCTGAGCAGCCGCTCCAGCATGGCGGCCAGCCTCAGCGGAGCTCGGAACACCCCTCAGAGGACTTTCAGCGGGGGCAAGGCTGCGGTGGTTCTAGTTGCCGTAGGAGGTCAGTTCCTCGGGTGCTGGCTGCCTTATTTCTCCTTCCACCTGTACTGTGCCGTCATGCCGTTCTCTCACGAATCCCTCGCACGCATGGCCCAGCTGGAGGACGTGTTCACCTGGATCGGGTACTTCTGCTTCACCTCCAATCCTTTTTTCTACGGCTGTCTGAATCGGCAGATCAGGGAAGAGCTGGCCAGAAACCTGGCCTTTGTTTTCAAGTGGGGGCGTCCCGGTGAAGAAGAACAGCTGCCCAGTCGAGAGGCTTCTATTGAGGAGAACTTTCTCCAGTTTCTTCAGGGCACAGGTTGCAATATGCGGCCAAGGAATTCCCAAAGCATCTCCATCCCTCAACAGGAGGAGGACAATCCTCTCTCCACTGAGCTCCACAGGCCATCTGTTGACTTCCACATTCCTGGCCAGATCATGGAGGAGACCTCTGAGTTCATAGAGCACCAACACATAAACGACCTTAATATATCAGACAATTGTATCAAGACAAAATCGGAACTGCAAGGTTGATATTTTCAGATGTGAAATCTATATTTAATGTATCATATATTGTTGCTATGTTTTACCATCGGATCTTTTTATGCTCTGCCGACAAATTTGTAAATAGCTTGTTTTACATTTTGGGTTGGTAGGTTTCTGTCATACCCAAAGCATATTTTAATTATTTAGAGAAAATATGTTGAACTGATGAAATTACCTCATTCCAGCACATTCCCAGATAGCACACTTACGTCTGCAAGATGTCTGTTAAAGATCTCTTGATCTGGAAAGCATCTGCTGTTTACAAACCGTCTGACAGACGTCTGTAAGATGTCAGTTTTACATACATTCTAAATGATAGATGTCTCATTTACATCTAAAAGGAGACGTCCTATAGACGTATTGCAGATGAGCAAACACCCTAAAAAATACGTCTTGCAAATTTAAATGCAGACGTCAAATAGACGTCTCCGAGATGTATGTGTGCTATTAGGGTTCCCACTAGACAGAAACTTATTTACATAGGTTCAGCGACATTTGTCCGAACAATGTAACATGGAAGCAACATTGTGACGTGGAATCTGTATTCAAAAGCGGTATGAACTGCAAGTGGTCGATGTTACAAATTTTTAATGCTCCTAATGTTAATTCAGACAATAAATGAGTATAAAATTGGTTAATAAATAAGTATTATTGTAACAACAAAATTTGGAGCATGCACTAATATTGAACCAAGTTTCTTTGTGTGGTGGATAGATTCTAACTCTTTAGTTGCCATAAAATTATGGCCGTCAGCAATGTCATATTTTGAAAAAAAAATTAGTTTTTAGTTTTTTTCCTCACAAATGAATTAAAAACATTGAAACACATATAGTCTGTGGTGGTTGTGGTGTACAAAGGCTTTCATCCTTTCTATCCGTTCTGTACTACTGTTTAAAAGTTTGGGAACATTTTAAAATGTTTTTGAAAAAAAAAATTTTAAGCAAATAATTGCTTGTTGAGCATAAAACTACTGTTAAAAACATTAATATTTTGAAATATATATTTTGTAATATATATAATATTATATATTTAAAAAATATATATCATTTTATTCTTGTGATTATTTCTGTGATGAGCACCAAATTATTATTTGATTTCATGTTGAAAACAGTAGTATTTTTGTGGAAAATGTTATTTGTTTTCAGGATTCCTTAATTAGAAAGTTAAAATAACAGCATTTATTTGAAATCGATAAATAAATAAATGTCTTTACTGACACTTTTGATCAATTTAATGCATCTTTGTTAAATAAAAGTATTAATTTCCCCCCCCCCCCCAGCTCTTCCCCAAACTACTGAACGGTAGTGTATTCAGACCAATCCAAAACAAAAACAAAAAAACACATTGAGAGCATTTACACTGTAGTAGTTGTGTGTATTCTGGTCATTTGAACAATGAAGGACGTGCAAAAGAACAACCATAAATTCCCAAATTGGAAAAGTTCTGAAAATTCTTCAAGATGAATTCATACGGCAAGCCTTGCAAATCAGCCGTAAAGAGATACAATCTCGGATTGGACAAAAAGTTAAATCTGTTTACAGAGAGTAAGAACTGCCTCGGTTTATTCAGTCACATTTTCCACACCTTGTGACATGAAGATGGCTGCTTCCACCTCGGGGCCTTGGGTTTGCTCAAGCACCTGATCCACAAGATGCAAGGGACAATCAGATAGTCTCAAACAAAAGGTTAACAATCGGGTCAGCTGCAAACATGTGCCACTACAGATGTCCTTTTAGATTGTGTTCTTCTCCACCCACTCCCATACTCCCAACTCTGGCAACACTGCTATTATTATCATTTTTTCATTTCTTACATGTGAAGAAGATTGTACTACTACAATTGTACTTCACTCATTACATTTACATTACATTTATTCATTTAGCAGATGCTTTTATCCAAAGCGACTTACAATTGAGGAATACAATAAGCGCAGTGTTGGGAAGGTTACTTTGGAAATGTAATAGGTTACAGATTACAAGTTACCCTACTTAAAATGTAATAAGTAGTGTAACTTTTCAATTACTTTATTAAGGTAATGTAACTGATTACATTTGATTACTTTTCTAAATTTCTAATGTTTTCAACTGTAAAGACCATTGCACACCGAGTTCGAAATTTCTCCAATGAAAATGAGTTTGAGACAAGATATAAATACATATATTCCTTATTTTATATCATCAAAATATTAAAGTAGCTGTCCAGACTGTTTAAATTTTTATATATCAAAAATTATAAAAAATTTTTTGCAGGATGAAAAAAAGTTTATAACAACAAGATGATATTCTCAACAGTCTTCTGCATTATTAAAAGATGCTGTGTTGTATCCTCATTGTTCTTGTGATGTAGACAAGACTCATCTCGGTGTCAATGGCCTTCTGTTTACAGGTAAACCTAGCCTGCGTTCCTGCAGTGTGAGCCCTGCTATGTTTTGCCATAAGCAGAATGAGCAGCATACAAAAATACAGTAAAGTTAATTTCCATATAACCAAATTCTGTGGTTGCTATTTCCAGTGTTTGAGATGAAAGGCAGTAATAAGACACGGTTTCTAATTTTACATGTAATGATGACATTGCTGCTAACTGTTTTGTTAAAATGGAGAGGAGAGAAGTATACTGGGTCAAAAAAGTAACAAAGCAACTAAAATATATAAGTATATATTATTTTATATATATTATAAATAACTAAGATATAATCTTATATATACACACTCAAAAGCTTGGGTAATTGCTTTTTTTTTAAATAATGCTTTTATTAAAGGGCATATTAAATTGATAAAAAGTGACATGTATTATTTATCTTTTATTATATTGTTTCAAATAAATTATGTTCTTTTGAACTTGAATCCTGAAAAACAAATGTATCAGGGTTTCCATAAATATTATGAAGTACAGCAGTTTTCAACATAAGAAATAATACGATTTATATTTATAATTTTACATTTATAATTATAAATGATTTGTTAGAATTTTTTAATTAACATAACATAAAATATAACATTTTTGTTCACCTCCTATACTTTTGCCTTTAAGAAATATAAAGATACAATCATAACATTTATGCTGTTCCACTATTAAAAACTGCATTGAAGGAGATGCATCTCGAAATAATTCAGTAAACTCATCTTGAGAGAAAATGACTCAGTATAGCAAACTATTATTTAAGAGGGTAAACGCCATTAATATCAAATACAGTGCTGATGATGAAATATTTCCTATTTACATTGTGTTGTTCATATATACATTCACCTACAGTATATATTCATATATTTACGCACATGCACACACAAACAGATGTAGACACACACTCGTGTGCTTTGATGTTTGGGAAGTAAGAGGGAGGCCTCTAGTGGTGGAGTTCAAACAAGCTGACCTTCTAGCTCCGCTGAGAGATGAAGGTGTTGAGATCTTTGTGAAGTCATTTGCAGCACTGGGGGAGGTTTCTCCTCGCCGCTGATTACAGATCAGTTCAACACAGAGAGTTTTCAATAGCTGTTGTAGATTCACAAAATATAATGACTTCATTACAATCAAAATAAACTGCTTTTAAATCTCTATGAAAAATTAATCAAGGTTTTATTTGCTATATTATCAAAATGTATGCTTTGATTAATCAATAGTATAAGCAATGGGAGTTTGAAATGTTGAAAATCTGTATGCATATTTTCTAAATCATAATATTGGGACGTTATAAATTCCTGAGATAAACTCAACAGGTGGCATCAGATGAATAAATAATGAGTATAGGCTGCTTTCATGTGATCTTATGCAGGGGTGAAGGATTAATTGAGGGATCCGACAGTTCAAATGGACTTAAAAGTGTTTAAAACAATTCAGCTAACTGTGGGACCTGCCTCTGTGTGAAAGTACCCGTATATTGCACTTGATGGCAGGTAAAGGAAAAGGAACATTCCTGTTCTTAAGTCCGAGATCCACAGTGAGACTAAACAAATCCAGACTCAGCTCAGCTGTGATTCAGTGGCGGAACACAGGCTTTATTCTCAACCACTGTGGGACTTGGTGTTTCCATGGCAACTCATCCTCTGTGACATTTCTCTAGCTAAAGGGAGTGCGTTCATGAGCAAAAGACCCTTATCATAACCTGCTGCTGCTCACTTTACAAAGCAGCAATGCAGACGTTTGTATCTCTGTCTGTAAACATGCACTAAGATGACATGGTAATTCATATTTAAAAATGCTTTAAACTTTTAACAAAAGTCATATTAAAACTATCATAAATAATCAAAATGTTATGCAAAGCTCTCTTGTATTCCTTCGTTCGTTTCAAAAGCCTAAACTCCATGGAAGCATTTTTTAACACAAAAAAGGTTAAAAAAAAAATAATATATAAATAAATTCGATTTTGTCCGAATTTCACAGTAGATTTATCCCGGTGAGTCGAATCTTGAATCATTCTGTTAAAAGATTCACCGATTCGTTAAATGATTCTTTCTGCAGCATAAGTGGCGACAACTGCCTTTTTGTTGGTTATGAGCGAATCGTTACTCAACCGATTGCTTAAAATATCCTTTAAGAACGAAACAAGCTTTTATTCAAACATTTCATTAAAATTTGTTTCAAAAACAGTTTTAAAAACGCTCCTACGGTATTTTAATCAGTCATTTCACACCTTAATATTGAAATCTCCGATCAAGAACGAGATGTCTTAAAGTTTGACTTGTTCACAAACCAAATCGATTAGTCCCCAAACCTACCCTTACAGTAATGCAGATGTATTAAATATTGTTGTTCAGCGTGAGAAAAAGGACGAAATATTGCTGTGCGCATGCGCAGTAAGCCTCGGTAGGAAAATCTGATGGGTAGGATAAAATGTCAGGACACCGCTCCGACTGTCGTTCAGACTCAAAACAGACTCGTTTGGTGAAATGGGCGTGTTCGTTCCGTAGGTCCAACCAATAATGTTGCTCCCTCACAAACCGCAGTCGAGTTCTGATGGTTCGGACGTCAGTCACGCGCTTCAAACGGGAGAGCCTTCAGCGAGCTCAACATGCATGGGACGAGAACGATTCGTTCATTTAAAAGCTTTGTTCAAAAACACCGATTCGTGAACAGCTCTAACTGTGATCCACTTCGAGACATTTAGCTACATGTTTTGGATAGTCTTTTAATACCGTTTTTGCGTGAAAAATCTTAAACTGGCGATCACAGCAGACCGTAGAACCTCAGCAGTGGAAACTTTTTAGTCACGGAAAAATTGTTCATCTGGGTTTCTGGTTTTGGATCCTTTGCTCTGTCCCAGTCAATGTAGTTTCGGTGGATCACGGTCCCGTTTAGGCTTGGTGTTACAAGAACCGTCGTTTTAATATGTTTTAAAGTATCTGTTTTCATACGCTGGCATCATCTCGTGAGAACCTGCCAACGCCTTTTCTCTCCTTGGCTTCGTTATTCTTCCAGCTGAAGGAAAATTACTACAACGTCCAGTTTTAAAGGTTCTTATTAATCGTTTTATAAACGTTTTGCAAAATGGGTTGCACGTTAAGTGCTGAAGATAAAGCAGCGATGGAGAGGAGTAAGATAATTGACCGGAACCTGCGAGACGACGGAGAGAAAGCATCCCGAGAAGTCAAACTACTGCTGCTTGGTATGATACAGTAGACTTACATAATGTCAACGTTTAAAGACGCAAATGCATGCTATTTTGTGGATACAGTGTGTAACTTTAGATTTTCAGTCATTTTTTTCTTTCACGAATTGTTTTCGCGCTTGTCGATTGTCTTCAGTATTGCAAAGTGGTCCAAAAAGTGAACTTGTCACTCCAGATTGTCATGTTAAAATTTAAGGCAGCAATTAAACTTAAGCATTCAGCTGCAATAGGCTGAAAAAGATCGACAACCTGTTGCACATTATTCAAACCTGTCGACTAAGTTATGAAGTGGATTCAGAATGTGTTCTGTTTGTACTAGTCTTGGCTCAGTGTGCTGTCAAAACATGTTTATCCCTGTCCTTGGTAATCCTCCCCCAGTGCCCTAAAGCATCCAGTGAGCATCTCATTTGATTACCATATTTAACCTACTGCATTTGGTTGCTCTGTGTGACATGAGAAGCAAACCCACACACTCACACATCCGGGGATCACAGCAAAACAGTGGAAAGCAATGGTGTGGTTATGGCAGTATTCCAGCTATCAAAGCATGATGGAATGCAGGAGATAATAGCTGATTTGGACATTTAGAGTGACAAAATACTGCTGTTTTGTCTGTCTGTTTGTTTTTGGATTCTTTGCAGCATACTAATTTTTAGAGACAGAAGCACTCTAGATAACTACAGAGGTAGATATTTTTTAAATGTAATGTTTTGATCCATTTAGTTGTGTTAATGGCTTCTGTTTGTATTATTTATGGGTTGCTTTGGGAAAAAAGTGCTGAATTAATTAACATAGATAGATATTCTCATAAAGTAGCTAGTGCCTTGTGACAGAGAGGTGGTTTCTCTGAGTAAATCATAGTGTGGTTTGTTAAGGAGTGGTCAAATATGGAATGACATGTAATTTCTGTGTGGGATTGTATTCCTCTGGACTGTGATTCTTCTACATCCAGATTCCCTGTCAAAACAGGTTAAAACTATTGCAGTAGATTACACAATCAGAAGTTATGATCAGCAACTTTGTCTGTTGGTGTTGAAATTCTTATGTAGTGTTTCAGACAGATTAGACGTGCATATCCAAGACAGCATTCCTGTCAGTGGATCAACATTTGTGAGCATAAAAATCCTCCTTTTTTTTCTCACGTTATGAAACCCTTCCCTTCTTGGCATTTAAATCGTGCATTGGGGCATGTTGGAAGGGGTTGGCTTTTTACTCTGAATGTGGAAACCCACAGTATGCTGGAAGTGGGTTGAGCAATGAGCATTTCAATGAGCCGAATATTACATGCTCTGTTAAACACAGAATGCAGTTCATAAATAAAAGCCGCTCTGAAAGAACTGTCCGAGGTCGGCGAGTTCTGAGGTTACAGCTGGACGAAGACCAACTCCTGTGGCCTGAGTGATCACAGTGAACTAGTGAGTCATCCTGAATTACTGATTATTTTTATACTATCTAGCTGTTTTAATACTGCTGGAGAGATTAGACAGTGTGGCTACATCCCTGTAGGCAAGAGGATTGCAACTGTCTGGCAGAGTTGACTATGGATGAGTTGTAATAAGCATTGAACAATGAGCTCTGAGCTTAATCACATTGTGGGAACTCACTTGTGGCTTTTTCTTTGTGTTCTCTGTGACTCTCCTGACATCAGCAGATTCAGAGGCTGTGATGACTCTACTATTACTTCTGGCTGAACTGCAATTCAAGTGGGCTGTTTAAAGGGGTACTCCACCCAATTAAAATTCTGTCATTATTTACTCACCCTTATGTTTTTTTTTTAAAACCTGTACGACTTTATCTTCTTTTTTTAACCGTTTCATTTTTATGCTTTCTAAAGACTATGCAGAAATCATGAAATTAATAAATTTAGTTTATTATTTTAATTATTATTATTATTTATTTTAGTGTTTGAAATGTGTTGTAGCACTTTAATAGCACACTTAATATTTTTCTCACATTTGATTTGTTCAAGTTCTCCAAGGAACTTCATATTCTCAAGTTGGGACAATGGGAAGTCATAATTAAGACGCCTGGTGCATTCATGTCACTTTGGTCTGAATAAGATGATAAGTAAGGAATGTGCATCAGATGTGTTTTTACTTTTTTATGTTTGAAATTTAAATTGAATCGTTATATATTTTATCATAATTGTGCAATATTGTCAAATTGTGTACATTTAACACGTAATACGTTTTATTTTAAATGAAAAATGTAATTAAACAACAAATTTAGCATCAATACAGATGCTGCATCTATTGTGTTCCTGACACTGACAAGCCCCCAACTCTGAAACTCTTGTCTTTCAGAAAGTTCAGTTTCCCACTTGTAATTACAACATTGTGGAAAGATCATATTTATGAGTTGAACTCTCCATTTAACCGTCGGTTTCTGAAAGAAACCCTTTGCTTGTCAGCTCAGCTGAGGGATGATTTCTCAATGTAAAATTAGTTTCCGTTTGATAACACCATGATTATCCCACATGAGGATATTGCTCGGTAGGGGGTTTGTCCTCAAGGGTCAGCTCACTGCTCAATGTAAACATGCACTATTGAAAATCTAAAATAAATAGCTGAAGAAAAAAATATATAAATCATAAAGCATGGCTCTGCTCAGCTGGGGTTGATAATGCCAGCCATCTTAACCACACTGCACATGCCACTGCAGCTAACTGTATAATTACAGCAGGAGTAAGCCATTCACACACACATTCAAACGTTCACAGATGTGTATGTGGAGATTTTGTGGCTGTGCCGCACAGAACCAGTGCAAGACCTGATGCTCGGACAGCGTCCAGACCGTGTGGGGCTGTGGCTCTCACTCATGTGGCTGTAAATGCAGAGCTGTGGTTATTAGGAATAAGTGTGGAAGTTCTGATCTGGGATCCAGTTTGTGTGAAATGAATGATTACATTGACTTTGGCTGATCCGAAATCACAATGAGAACCTCCAAAATGAGTGGTTTATTTGTTGATTGATTCATTCATTCATGTAGACCAATTGCTTGTTTATTTTACTTTGTAACACATGTAACAGTTTTTAACAGATTTGCAATAATAAACGGTAAACTTTATATATTTGATCCAAAGTAGCAAAATCTATACTATTGTTGTCAGATTTATATTGTTGATTTTATTTACAGTATGTTAATGAGAGAAGTAACAAGGTCAGGTTGATGATTTTTTTGTAAATGAGTGTCTTCAGTGAATAATTATATCCAGTTCATGCAAGACTTAAAGGGATAGTTCACCCAAAAAAGAAAATTGTGATCATTTATTCCCCATAAGTTGTTTCAAACCTGTGCAATATTTTTTCTGTATAACACGAAAGAAGATATTTTGAAGAGTATGGGTAACCAAACAGTTTCTGATCCTCATTGACTACTTTAGTACTTTTTCAGTACTATGGAAGTCATTGGGAACCACATTCTTCTAAATATCTTCTTTTGTGTTCAACAGAAGAAAGAAACTCATACAGGTTTAAAACAACTTGAGGATGAGGAAATAATGACAGAATATTTAATGATTCATGCACAAATTGAACTGATTCAACTTTTTGTGGTAAACTGCTCCTTTAAAAAAATGAGTAACCCACATCCGGCTTGCTTAACTGTACACTGGTGGAAAGGTCAATAGGTTTGTGTGTTCTCAATCTGTTTGGCAATTCCAGACCTGATTTTCATGAAAACTTTGTTTGGCTCAACCATTGATAACTCATTGACCTTTTACTTGTGCCAGGCCTCATCAGACGTGGCAGGACGTTTTGACCATCTCTCTCTCTCAGCTGCAGCATGCCTGCGGTTCAAGACTCTCAGAAGACATTCTCCACATGATTCTCTAGCCCCCAAGACCCACAGTTATTCCTTCACCATGCCATAAATTTGGGCTAATATGCATGGCAGCAAGTAGGGATGTTCATTTCGGTTATTTTTTCCCAAGAAAAACATTATAAAGCTAGGCACTATATATATATTATAACGAATAAATAGGCCTATGCAAGAAATATATTTTCACTTAAATAATAATTTATGAAAACGAAAGAAAAACTGCAACAAGCAGCCTATTCAGAGTTTCGGTTCATTTTTGTGCTGCGCCAAAGGAAACTTGATGGCAGGAAGCAGCATCCTATATTTGTTTTTGGCTTATTTTACAAAAGCGCAAAGATTTGTTTTTATTGTGAATGTACACAAATAAAAGCAAAGCTTTTACAATTCCGATTATCTTCATGACTAAAAGGAGTATTTGCTTCCACTATTAGAAGGGAAAAAAATCAAGTGATTGCTTCAGCGCCGTATGCGCGCACACAGTTAAGTATTCTACCTTGACAATGCAGCCTGTTCATTATCATTAAAAAACAATCAGTCACACATATGGAAAAAAACACACTGCTCAGTTTAAATATGTAGTAAAATCTGTGCCGTTAAGCGTTATCACCGTACTGCCGTGAAGTTATGCAAAACATTTAGTTTTACGTGGATATTGGAGCGCAAGTGAAGTAGGCCTACATAAAAGGTAGGGCTGCAACAAACGATTATTAGAACGATTGATCGACTAATCGTCGATTATTTCACTGATTAATCAATAGGCTCTGATTAATTATTCAGATTTTGTAATTAGTTAAAATATTGAGTTATACATATTCTAACAAATAAATAAATGTAATCACTTCAGCTTTTGAAAATCATATGTGACCCTGGACCACAAAACAGTCATAAGGGTCAATTGAGAAATTGAGATTTATACATCACCTGAAAGCTGAATAGATAAGCTTTCCATTGATGTATGGTTTGTTAGGATGATAAAACATCACAATAGTCCACAAGTAATCCACACCACTCCAGTCCATCAGTTAAAATTGGCTGAGATACAACTACTAATCTGGAATCTGAGGGTGCTAAAAAAACTAAATATTGATAAAATCACCTTTAAAGTTGTCCAAATGAAGTTCTTAGCAATGCATATTAGTACTAATCGGTGTTTGTGTGGCTCAGTGGTAGAGCATTGCGTTAGTAGCGCAAAAGGCTTTGGGTTCAATTCCTGGGAAACACACATACTGACAAAACATATATAGCCCGAATGCACTGTAAGTCGCTTTGGATAAAAGCATCTGCTAAATGCATAAATGTAAATGTAAAATATAATAAAAAAATCAGCTTCAATGGAACATGATCTTTACTTAATATCCTAATGATTTTTGGCATAAAATATTTTTTTTAACCCATACAATGTATTTTTGGCTATTGCTACAAATATACCTTGCTACTTATGACTGGTTTTGTGCTCCAGGGTCACATATGTTATTAATT
This sequence comes from Ptychobarbus kaznakovi, assembly GCA_027422405.1. Taxonomy (NCBI): domain Eukaryota; kingdom Metazoa; phylum Chordata; class Actinopteri; order Cypriniformes; family Cyprinidae; genus Ptychobarbus; species Ptychobarbus kaznakovi. The sequence continues at coordinate 14,121,255 of CM049810.1, read as the reverse complement.
ACAATTATTACACAATAAACTGCTAACACTTTAAAATAAAGTTTCATTAGTTAACATTAGTTGACTACATTAGTTAACATGATCTAATAATGAACAATACTTCTACAGCATTTATTAATCTTCGTTAATGTTGATTTCAGATTAGTTTATTTTAACCATGCAGCAAACCTTTTAAAATATTTTGATAAATTACTGAAAAAAATAAGTGACTTTAAACCGTTAAACTGATTATATTAATCAGTCAAAATTCTTATCAGACGGTTAAACGGTTAAAATGAACATCCCCAGCAGCAAGTCACATCTCAGAAGCAGACATTATTGATCTAACCCTTAATGCGTCCTACAGTATATTTGCTGCATGCAACCGCCGGCACAAATAATCCTGAAGATTGAACAGTTGACAAACTGGACTGAATTTTTTACCAGAATGGCAAGCCAAAGGATGTTTTTAATTAAACTCTTATTGATTTTAATTAAAAAATAATAATAATAATAATAATATGTTTTATTTTGATAGCGCCTTTCAAGAACCCAAGGTCACTTTACAAAATAATACAAGCATTTATACACCAAACAATCAGAGGGAACATTAGCTATGTAAAAGTGATTTGTAGGTTACGGACTCTGTTACTCCATATCAAAAATGTGCTAAAAATGTAATGCGATACCTGCTAAATAGCATATTAATGTAAACTGTTATTTAAACTATGCTAATATTCATTTCACTCGTCAGCTGAGAAGTAAAGCATTGGATACACGCCATGTGTCCACTGGCCTGTTTGCTCATGTTTGTACAAACATCTCTTTCTGGTGTGTTAGTTAATAAGCCATTTAAGTGAGTCATTTGACTTGGTTAAAAAAAGTTCACCTCAAGTTTCTCGCAAACACTTCGGCCGGGGGAACTAACATCAGACAAACCTTTCATCTTCAGGGCATTGAATCTCACTGTATGGCAAGCACAACCCGAAATAGAGAGCTCGCTCTGCAGCTCATGCTGGGCTTGTGATGTGGGAGGCAGAGGTTGAAAGCTTCTATTCATCTAATGCAGACCTCCTGAGCGTGTGGTGTTTGGGGTCAGGCAAATAAACTGCATTTATCGATTTGCCATATCAACCTCATCAACAAACGTTCTGTGTTGTTTGTGCTCTTTCAGGTGCTGGGGAATCAGGAAAGAGCACAATAGTTAAGCAAATGAAGTGAGTGTTTGGATTATATATATATATATATATTAATTATGTTTATGCTGATATGCAAGAATGAGACTGGTAGTCAATGTTCCCTCTACTTTTTGTTCTCACTGTGCAAAACCTTTGGGCAGACTTTTCGGCCACCATTATATACAGTATAATTGTTATAGAATTATATTGCATATAATTATATATGAATATATATAATTAAATGCATATATGTATGTATGCATAATAAATATGCATTTTAAACTTTGTATATATATATATTAGTTAACATTAATTTTGACTGCTTAAAAATATAATTATTATATGATTATAATCCAAATAAATATAGGTCATTGTATATAGTATTCTAAGTATATCTATGTAATTTAATAATTATTAATGTTATGCTATTATATATATTGTTATATTAATATTATATTGTTTTAATTTTATTATTTTATGTTATACATACATTTATATGTATGTATTATTAATATATTTGTGTGTATATACAGTATATATGGAGACTTACGTTTGCAAAAACAGGTTTTTAAAATTTTCAAAAATAATGTTTTTATCCTGCATTACAATTAATATCAATCAAACTGCAGTTGGGTTGTTTTGATTAAATAATAATAATAAAAACATCTAAAAACAAAAAATCGAATAACAAAAAACAGCTAACTAACACAATAAAAAAAACTTACTGGAGTTATCTGTGTTTGCAAATAATCTCTTCATATGTAATTATTAGAACATTTATAAAAATGTAATACATTAAATATTGTAATTAATAATTGTAATGAAATTAAATATAAAATCATCGTACATAATAAATATTTGATACTAATGTGTATAGAAATTAATGATTATATGGCCATTCAAGAAATCATATTTTTTCCCATGTATTTACTTCTTGAACTGAATTGTGTAGTTTGTGCAGCAGCACCATTAGACTTCATCATCAAGGCCGCCTGTGCACACAGCGTAGAGGGAACATTACTGGCAGTTATTATTGGATTTTGTTGATTGAATTGTTTTGTTTGATGTGCAGTAGATTATCTGATTTGTTTTACTTAAGGATCATTCATGAAGATGGCTACTCAGATGAGGAGTGCAAGCAGTATAAAGTCGTGGTTTATAGCAACACTATTCAGTCCATCATTGCCATTATCAGGGCCATGGGCCGCTTAAAGATCGACTTTGGGGATCCTGCAAGAGCGGTAAGATAAAGAAATAAAAACACTTCTCTCGTCTAGACTGTGTAGTGCTGGAATTTGAGTGTTGCCTATAAAATTCACCCTCTGGTCAACCCAAACAGAGTTTAGTACTTGGAAAGAGTTTAGCACTTCTGTTTCAGCCTTCCCAGGACAAAAGTATTTCAGATCATTTATAAAATCATGACGCTATGTACCACCATAATTGGTCACCATTTCTAAATGCACTAAGAATCCAGTGATGTTTTCCCACAATGCTTTTCACCAAATTAACAAGGAATAATTATATTATATTCAGCAATATACATAGAAATAAATAGGATAAAAGAGATAACAGATATAGGAAATGCCATGGAGTAAACATTTTTGATGACACAATAAAGATTTTTTTCAGTTCAGAAAGAAATATTACCTGAATTGAGTACAAAATAATATAAATAAAATAAATTAACTATAAATTTAGAAATGTATTTCTAACTGCTACCACACAAAAATAAACCTCTAGCACAGCTAGTGTAGATTCAGTCATGAACTTATGAGGTATGTTTGAATAAATCAGTCAAAAAGATTCAGATTCATGTGAGATTGGTTTGACGATTCATAGATAACAAACTCTACTGAAAATGACTGACAGCTTGTCTTGTGTCATAGTAGCATTAATGGAGACCAGTTTTCAGACTATCTTCTAATGTTGTTCTGTTTAACATCAGGACGATGCTCGGCAGCTCTTTGTGCTCGCCGGCACTGCAGAGGAAGGAGTCGTGACCCCTGAGCTCTCTGGGGTCATGCGCCGGCTGTGGAAGGACGAAGGAGTGCAGACGTGTTTCATCAGATCACGAGAGTATCAGCTCAATGATTCAGCAGCCTAGTAAGTGCACTTGAGTATTTGGTTTAACTTTAGCATTTATTATTTTTACTTACAGTACATTTGGTTTATTGCATCATAATTTGTCTCCCGAGAATCATGCTTTTGCTTGAAGTGATTGATTAACAAGAAATTAGTTTTTGGGGCACAGTTGTACGGCTGATCAAGATCCATCGTGCTTGTGCAAACATGTTCAGCATTTTTTACCTGGTAGATTCCAGCTCATTGACTGTGGGGAAATTTATGGCTTTCTGAATTGCACAACTTTTTTTCTCTCAGATTTTTCCATGTTACAGTCATTCTTTCGCACTGTTTTCAGCTTTGGTAGCCACTAAGAATGTTTCCAGTGATAATAACCAAGAGCGAAGTTCTTTCCTCTCAGTGAACTCATGCTTTGATGCAGCGGAACTATAGAGCTGAATCTTCTAGTGAGAGAGAAGCTTTGTGCTCCTGTGTTATAGCTAAATCAGAAGGGTGGGTTGTTGTGATGGAAACATCTTTATTTTTGCAACAGCAGTGCTTTGGTAAAATCAGGCCTGTATTGCAGTGATTCTAATTTTTGCACCCCCCCACCACCAATCAGTCAATCAGTATTTATTTCTATAGCACATTTAAAAATGACACAGGTTGACAAAGGTGCTTTGCACACCCAAAATACAAAACAATTTTTACACATATACAATAAAACACATCACTATCCATTGCAATGCATCTAAGGACAGCTATATGCAAAAGATTAGAGATCCGTCTTCAAATGAGTTTTAAACACTCAATAGAGTCACAGGATTCAAGATGGAGATTTTTTGGTTTCCTGAATAGGAAAGATTCACCACCATATAATCATTTGTTATTCCTGCAATATTAGCAGAAAAGATACTCTTCAGTTCAAAAGTTTGGTGTCATTGCAAGGACGCAATACATTGATCAAAATTAAGATAGTTATTATATATATATATATATAAAAAATGATTTTTCCTTTGAACTTTCTATTCATTAAAGAAGATAAAGGATCCTGGTTTAGTAGTACAACTGTGAGTAATGGCTGCTGAAAATTTTTTATAATTTTTTATATATATATTGAAATTGAAAACAATATTAAAAAGGGAATATTTCACAACATTACTCAACATTTTTTTACTGTATTTATAATCAAATAAATGAAGCCTTGGTGAGCCGAAGAAACTTCTTTCAAAAACATTTTAAAAATCTTTCCGACCCCACACTTTTGAATGGTAGTGTATGTTTTTATGTTACGTCTTCTGTTAAATTACTAAAAAAGGGGATTGCTCAAAAAACATAAAAATATATTAAACATTCATGCAGATCTCAGAACAGGTGCAACCTTTTTAAATGTGTCCCTTCCAGCTGCTGAGACTGTTTACGTAATAGACACTGCATGATAATGTGGTAGTAATATTAACTCCCAGAGAAAATAAACAGGTTTTGGTTTGGTTTTTATAATGTTCTTCTAAAAGCTCTTTAAATCATCCTGACATTTTCATTGTTGTTTTTAAAATGGTTTCAATCCAAATGCTCCGTACACTTTTTTCTCTTGTCCAGCTATCTGAACGATCTGGACAGGATATCCCATCCCACCTACATGCCCACTCAACAAGATGTGCTGAGGACTCGAGTCAAGACCACTGGCATTGTAGAAACACACTTCACCTTCAAAGAGCTCTACTTCAAGTAAGTGCCTTTCTCTCTCTCTCTTTTTTTCTTCTTTCTCTCTTTTTCTCTACTTTCTTTCTACGTCCTGATCACTGTAAACTGCTTGTCTGCACAGGATGTTTGATGTTGGTGGCCAGCGTTCAGAACGGAAGAAATGGATTCATTGTTTTGAAGGCGTCACTGCTATTATCTTCTGTGTGGCGCTCAGCGACTATGACCTGGTGCTAGCTGAGGATGAAGAGATGGTGAGTTTCCTTCATCATCCTGAAGTGAGCCCTATAGAACTAAATCGGAATGGCACACTATTCTGTTAACAAGATCATGGGGCCAATTCATTTGATATGATGGATTAATGTAAATATAGTCAAATATTATAATCCCTGAGAAAAGCTACTTCCAGATCTCAGTATTTCAGTTCCACAGGGGATGTCCCATTTGTCCTGGTTGTGTTAAAGTGATTTCCTCATAGCTCCTGGAAAGGGCACATAGTTTCCTCATGAGACTTAATTTCTTAAAATACACTGACCATTTTTCCATACAAGGATGATTTGAGGTTGCATATTGATTTTCAGTGGAGTCAATATGCACAATGTTATAGAATGAATTAACCCTTGATTCTATTGCGGCTCTGTGTTTATTTTATTTTTTCATTATGTACTTTTTGAAAATCTCAGCTCTCACTTGTCAAACCAAACAAATGTGAACGTTAGTCATGTGGTGATCTCGATGTGTCCACAGAACCGTATGCATGAGAGCATGAAGCTTTTTGACAGCATCTGCAACAACAAATGGTTCACAGACACATCCATCATTCTCTTCCTCAATAAGAAGGATCTGTTCGAGGAGAAGATCAGAAGGAGTCCACTTACGATATGCTACCCAGAATACTCTGGTGAGAATATTGTTCTTATGAGTGAAGGGATATTTAGTGGTTTAAACAACATACATGCATGCATTAGTAGTTTGCACTTAAACTCAGAGCTGAGTTTATATGTGGTGAATGATGATGCACACTCAGGAAGAAGTTTGTTTCAGGACAGTATATTCAACAATACTTGTATTATTCCTGAGAACTTGATCTGTTTTTGGTTCAGTCCTGAAAACATGAACTATTTGAATCCTGTCTAAAATTAGATGGATCTGCAGATAATCAGTAAGTCATATTTTTACTCGAGCATCATTATATTGGTAGAGGCTTTAGGGCAAAAGGCAGAGAGCATGAGTTATTGCTTGTTTATAAAAAGTTATAAAATGAAGTAGGGACTATGTGAGGTTGAGTTTGAACAGCCTACCAGAGAAGGGGAGTTATTCGTTGTCTAAGCACTGTGGAAAAACCTCTGTTTTGTGTCTGCTAGTCGTCATCCTTCAGGGCTCGGAGAAAGTCTTGCCGGTTTGGAGATGTTTTAATGTCTCTCTTGGTCTTCTTTATATTTTAAACAGTACATTTACAGATCTTGCGTTTTTCGTTGAAATCATTCATGTATGAAAAGTGGCACAGTTTATTTTGCCAATGGGCTGGACCATTAGCAGAAACTTTTGCCTCGCTTCATTTTTCAAAATGATGAATTAGTGTTGTTTTTCAATCTGGACTAAAAACCTTGAATCACTGAGATTCTTTAATATACTCCTCCAAAAGTATTTTTATTTTGTGTCCTGAATAATCATGTCTCGTTCATTCTCCATATCCCCAAAAGTTGCTGGAGTAAGTACTCTTTCTATTTTAAATGCATTTTAGAATGTAATTTATTGCTGTGATGCGAAGCTGGATTTTCAGCAGCCATTACTCCAGTCTTCAGTGTCACATGATCCTTTAGAAATCATTCTAATATGCTGCTCAAGAAACACTTGTGCTACTTTAATGAGTAGAAAGTTCAAGTAGAAATCTTATGTAAGAATGTAAATAGTCTTTACTGTCACGTTTAATGTATCCTTGCTGAATAAAAGTAAAATAAATAAATATCTCTTACCCCAAACTTTTGAACGGTAATGAAAATCACACGAATCTTGCTCTCATCTCTGTTGTATGACGTTCAGGAACAAACACGTACGAGGAGGCAGCAGCCTACATCCAGTGCCAGTTTGAGGATCTGAACAGAAGAAAGGACACAAAGGAGATCTACACCCACTTCACTTGTGCCACAGACACCAAGAACGTACAGTTTGTGTTTGATGCGGTCACTGATGTCATCATCAAGAATAACCTCATAGAGTGTGGCCTCTATTGAAGCATCATCTGTCTGCTGAGGTAAGTGCAGCGAAAGAGAAAAATGCCTACAGGACAGAATGTAAAGAACACAGTGGAGCGTTTTCACAGTGTGTGCACATATTTTCACTCTAAAATCATGAATCATTATAATTTGCACTTATTTTTTTCTAAATATAAGAATATAAAACCAAACGTACTGAACCCCACACGGGACCCCTGGTAATAAAAAAAAACATGAAATTTGTTCATTTGAAATGTGTTTCAAGTATATTATTTTTAAGACATGTTTTTTTTATTTACAGTTATTTATGGAAGATTTCTGAGGTTCACTGACTGGTTGTTCCTGGTTTTGTCTGTCTCCTCTGTTGCCGAATAAGCGAGAGAGACTTCCTCCCCGCTGCATGCACTCTTCCCACTAAATCTATGCCCATGGACATTTTTTCCCATATCCTTCTTAATGACAATCTGTTATGGACATTATTTCTTTTTCATTATTTTATTGCCAATACAGCTTCATTCTGTTCATTTCCTGTTTCCTCTATGTATTACATGGCACCACTATGCATAGATCATAATCCACAATAGACAGTAATATGTGTCTATATACTAACCTCAGTTGGATAAAATCTCTTTTTTTTTTTTTTTTTAACACAGCGAGATTTCGATCTGAGTGCTTTTAAGAACAATGCATCAGTTCTAATGGGAAAGTTACCATTGTGCCATGTTTTTCATAGTGATTACTTAGCTAATTTATTAATTTTTAGGTCTGTCTTTCTCAGAATTAAGCCGCTAGTGTGAGAACTATTGTTGTATATTGTGTTATATTATTGTCATACCTTTAGTAATTCACAGCCCAATCACACAACAACAGTACACCGTTTCACTAATTAGACATGGATCACTTTATATAACACTTTATATAACCCACTATTTTTGTATTTCTTGAAGACCAGTGTGAACAAATCTTTTTCTCACAGATACATTTCTGAATGGTTCAGAAATAATGACCCTCTGTTGAGAACTCGTGGGAACAAATGCCATGAAAACAGAACATGATGGCCAGATTTGCATTCTTGATGGAGTACAGATTTTACAAGACTTGTTTGATGTGCTTTTGTTTAATCCTGTGGATTTCAGTATTTTTAAACAAACTGACACAATGTGATCTGGTTTTTAATACCTGTATTTAATATGAAAAGTGTTGACATCAAGTCAGATGTTGTTTCCAGAACATGCCAAGCAAACAGCCAGAGTTACCTGCATGTGCAAGACAGATATTATCCATATATTATGTAAAAAGTATGGTATTCCAATTCTGGTACATTGATGTGCTCGGTCTGTACTCATGCAACAATCTGTGATTTCTTTTCCATATCACTGAGCGTGATTTTATTGAACTATTTCAGCTATTTGAAACATGAAAGTGCAAATGAACAACTAACATTAATGATAGCACTGAATCACTAATATGCTAATAACCTGGTTTGTTTAGTTTTTTCCAAAACCCCTTTTATTGAGTATTATTTAAAACCTGTTTGGTTTTATGGGCTTTTCTGATCATATATAACTCTCCAAAATACGTCAACAATTGCTCCAGTTTTTAGAAAATACATATATAATCAAATGACCTTTGTTTAAGGAAACATATAGTATATACATAATCGTGATCAGAAATGATCTACAATACTTAAGTTGAAAATAATCTTTTAATTTTAGTCTTCGATGTTCAAACAGTGAAGGCAATTTTTTACTAAGAATCATACCTAAAGTTATTTTATTTGTCTTGTTTTAATGAGATTGTGTACCTGATCTAATACTTCAAATGTGCAATTGTCATCGTTGGATCTTTTACTTCCTACTGTTCCAGTTTCTCTGATAGTGCCTATGGCTCTAAATATGTATATATGTGTAGTCTCACGATTGTTAGACGTCTTTACTACTCATTTTTGCTGTCATGAAGACACCTCTTTTTGATTATATAATACTCTTAGCAAAAAGTGTGTTTTGTACTGTGGTTCTTTCGAAATTAGCTCTGACACAAAGGGTCGGTGTTTAAAGATCCCTATTAAAACAATGTAAGGTCAGTGTTTTGTGAAAGTGCGCAATTACAGTAGCGCTAATGACCAGCCATTTGCAGCACATAATAGTAATTCATCACCAGCAACCAGTGAAATTGATGCAAGTCTTTATTTCATACATGTACATTCCAGAACATTTCAGGTCATTCTAGAATTTTCACTTGTTACTGTAATACTGTATCATAAATATATAGATGTATGTCTCCATGTATATTTTATATAGAATCTTTTTTAAACAGATTTTTGTCCTACTCTTATTTACAAAACATACTGCCCTACTGTATTTGGGGCTGAAAAAGAAACGCCTTTTATATATTGTGTGAGCTGGCTGAATTCAAACAATCACGTCTTGCTGATGTGCAAGGTTTAACTCTCTCAAAGGAAACCAGATGCTGTATCTATACGAATGTTTCTAATTGCTACCATGGGATCTGATGGGGTCCCACTTCAATTTCTTTAATACAGCAACATTTAATTGCATTAAATTGACTTTTCTTTTTCTGGAAATAAATTGAAAATCATCTAACAGTTAAACCTCTATAAGTTTAACATTCAACACATTGAGAGGAAGCTTTTCTACAAGCATCAATGACTCATAGCATCAAAAGTCCCCTTTCTTTGGTAACCCTCTCGTTGTCTCTACTAGTGATTTGACAGGAAATGTTTTAGTCTCTTGGCAGGGCAGAGGCCATTAGTCTAATCTGGATCTAGTCTCTGAGGTTTGGTTAAGTTGTTGAGGTTGTTCTTTGGCCGGGGATCCGCTGACCACACTCGACTGCTTGCTGTAGACCACCTTTATGCCACCCGTGGATGTTCTTTTGTTACTGTGGCAACTTCCCCAGAGTAAATCAAATCATGCTGGTGGGGATGGGCAAAAAAAAACATTTAGATTTTTTTTAAAGTCAATTATTTACAAATTCTTGTTGAAATGAGTTTTAAAGAACTTTCTGAAATCCATCTACACTGGAAGCGTGGAAGTTTTATACCATCTAAGCATGTTTACTACCACGGACCATGCTGATGTTAGAAGTATAGATAACACAAATAGAAATGGAGCATTCATCAACTGAAGGCGATGGAAGTGATTTACTTATATAACGTTCCTTTTGCGTCCAGTGTTGACAGAGTAAGAATCTGCTTTTCATTTTTAGGGAACATACCTTTGAAAAAGTAGATAGTGTTTAGAACAGACCGCAGTCCTTAAGGTTTTCTTTGATGATAATGTCTGTCACTGCGTTAAACACGATCTCGACGTTCTTTGTGTCTGTGGCACAGGTCAAGTGTCCATAGATCTCCTTCACTCCCTTCTTCATGTTCAGATCTTGAAATTGAGCCTTGATGTAGTTGCTGGCATCTTCATAAGTGTTTGAACCTGTAAAATCAGGATATCATATCATATTTTGTGGGCATATTCAATCAAGTTTAAGACTGTTGTGCATTTGTATTGCCACCAAGTGTTTGATATGAGCTATGATGCTCATGCATACTGTTGTTGATGAAAAGTAATTTCATTCATTTACTCACTTTTACCTTCTATCTTCTGTTGAGATGAATTTATGAAGAATATTCTGATGAATATTTCAATATAATGATTGTGAAGTTACAAACACAATGCAAAAACACAATAAAAGATCCAAACCAGCCATAAGAAGCCATATCAGAAACAGACTGAATTTAAGTCATTATTCATTATTCACTTCCTCACTTCCAGTGAGCTGTGAATCGTTTAAGTCGAATAGTTCAATGAGTTAATTTAAAAGATCGGGCTCAAATGAAGGATTAATTTGTGAATCAGACATTGTCTCTCATGGACGTGCCAAGGAGAGCTACAGCTAGGGCAAATCAAGATTAACTTAAATTTAAATCTGTACCAAACAAAAAGCTATCATGTGGTTTCAAAAGAGTGACAAGTCATGATATGGACCTCTTTTATGACACTTTTGTGGTTCTTTGCTGTCATTCTGTAGCTTCATAACCCTAATCCTCATTTGCCTTCAGTATGTTTAAAAGAATGCCCAGGATGCTTTCTTTAAAAAATGTAGAAGTTGTGTTCTACAGAAGAAAGGCATATACAGATTTGGAACGGATTGAAGGTGAGGTCATTTATTTTTGGGTAAGTTTAAAGGTGGTGTGTTTATTTCTATAGAGACCTCACTCACCATCGTAATCAGGGAAACAGATATTCAGGTGGACTTTCTTGATCTTCTCCTCGAAAAGATCTTTCTTGTTGAGGAAAAGCACAATGGAAGTTGTGGCGAAGAACCTGTGGTTGCAGATACTGTTGAAGAGATGGAGACTCTCATGCATGCGGTTCTGGGGGAAACATGAGAAATAAGATGACAGCATAAGTTGAGATGCCCTGGTAATGCTTAAAACATCACTATCAAATCCATAAATGTAAATGACATTATGTTCTTTGTTGATTAAAGGATGTGTAAGGACTGTTCTTTGCTCTTTGAAGGAAAGGTTTCAAAAAGTGGTTTGTTCTGCGATACCAAGAACCATTTTTGGTTCCACAGAGAATATTTCAGTGAACAATTTTTAAAATAACAATTTTTTCTTAGTGTGAAGATCATGTTAAAAAAATCTAAAGAAACGTAATAATCTTTTGTTCATTCGAAAGACTCCATAGGTGTTAAAGGTTCTTTATGGAACCATAGACGGCAATAAAGAACCTTTATTTTAAAGAGCATTGGCTAAAGATGAGCACTTACCACTTCATCATCTTCTACCAACACCATGTCATAAGCACTCAGGGCTCCACAGAAGATGATGCAAGTCACGCCTTCGAAACAATGAATCCACTTCTTCCTCTCTGACCTCTGGCCACCCACATCAAACATCCTGCAGCCCAGTGAAAAATCATGAAATGGTTTCATTCAAAATGCTGGTTCTTTTTGCTCTAGTTACACAAGATCTGCTGAAATCTACCTAACATGGTCCTCTCACATGGGCAGTCACACATTTTAGGTCTTGAGTTTCTTTACAGTAGCAATTTTTGTGGCTCTCAGTTTTAAAAAAGTATGCACAACAGTTGATTCAATCACATTAGCCAGGTAAGACACACCTGAAGTAGAGCTCTTTGCAGGAAAACTGTTCCTCGATGATACCAGTAGTCTTGACTCGAGATCTCAGAACATCCTGCTCAGTGGGGAGGTATTCAGGTTTGCAGATTCTGTCCATTTCGCTCAAGTAGCTGTTGGAGATAAGCCATAAATTAACCATAAATTTACACACACCTGAATTGTCCATCTGCTAAAATCTGAAAATATCCTAAGCATAAGAACGGTGTACTAGGGGTGTCAAACTCAGTTCCCGGAGGGCTACGGCCCTACAGAGTTAGGCTTCAACCTTGATATATACATACCTGACCCAGATAATCAAGCCCTTCAGGATTATTTGAAAACTAAAGGCATGTTTGTTGAGGCAGTGTTGGAACTAAACTCTGCAGGACTGCGACCCTCCAGAAGTTCTAACCCCTGGCATACTGCATTCCCATAATACAAAGGGAATTATGGACAATGTAACCACATCCTCAGGTGCCAATGAACTCTATAGGTATTGCAGTCCTTGTTGAGTGTTGTACTCACTATCCAGCGGAGTCGTTTAGCTGGAACTCAGCAGCTCTTTCAAACGAGGCCTGCACACCCGAATCATTCCATAGCCTCTTGATGACATCTGCGAGCTCTGGAGGCATGGAGCCCTCCTCAATGGAGTCAGACAGGTTCTGGAGCTTCTGACTATCCTCCTGCATGAGAAAAAGAAAAGTAGCACTGTTAGCCATCATGCAGTGAGTTATCACTTCTTCCTATTATTAATAAGTCACAATAAAACAGATATTTTCTTCCTTATTGTGACATAAATCCAAGTGTAAAAAAAAGTAGAACCAACTTGGTTCTATGCATCCATTGTTGATTTGATTTTAAGAGGTAGAGTTTTCAGGGGCAGGGTTTAAGCGATCTAAATGTTTGGAGAAGTCCGGTATCAGCAGAGAAAAGTCTATCGATTACAATTAGCCACTAATATGCACCCTTTATAGGTAAAGAAGGTACACATGGTGTACCTTTTGAAAGGGTGACAACTTTGTACCTTTTTTCTAGCAAGTGTAGATCATGAACTGTTCATCCATGCATAATGTTTCATTTAAGAAAATTTTGAAATGAACGTGTGAATTCTGTTGGCATGTGAATGTCTACACACGAATCATTGGTCTTTTTGTGTTTTGGGGCTGTTTTGCAGACCTGTCCTACTGGTGACCCAAAGTTGATTTCCAGCATCTCCATGCCTCTGATGATGGCCAGAGCAGATTGCAGGATGTTGCCAAAAATAATAGATCGAAACTCCATCTGTTCTTCTTTTGTATAACCACCTTGATGGAGAATTCTTGGGGGGAGCAACAGAGTGTTTTTGATTAATGTTTTTAAAGGTGAGTACTGTACACACAGCACGTACATGGCAGGCTTCACATTCACTACCATCTGCTGGTCACACATGAGTGCTACAGGGCGTAGAACAGTGTATGTAAACTGACATTTTCAAATGCAGCATACACAATTATTAAAGAAAGATTCAACTAGAATGCATGGATGAGATTTGAATTTCACTTCAGGTTTTATAAAATATATATCCTGAATTCTGTGCTTCCACAGCCTGTAAAGATACAAACAGACTATTCTGAGCATATATTTTGGATGTTGCATGTGTTTAAACTCACTTCATCTGTTTTACAATGGTGCTCTTCCCAGACTCACCAGCGCCTACAAGACGGAAAGAAAAATATGATGTAGAACAATGTATGAGCAACAAAAGAACAAATGAGAGCCCTCAAAGTGCTCTTAAACTGAACTTCAGACAATCTTCCAGCTACATTATATGTCCCTGTATGACGTTTATCTTTTAAATTGCTAGTCAATTTCACACATAAGTACAAAGACACAGCAAGTAACACACTGAATTAAATGTGAAGTTTTGAAGCAGAAAGACTGAAATAGTATTCTCCTGTAAAACATACTCCAGTGATCTTTTGAATATTTTTTTACAGTGTATATGATGGTTACTGTAGGCGTTACGCGTTCCATAGTGCCTGAATTTAGTTATTTGAATTGTTTATTTGGATTTTAATAACGAGGTCAATGTTAAGTGGTAGATGATCTGTTAAGAATAAACACATGGATTGTCATTGATGGCCAGGTCAGAGGAAGGCTCTTTAACCTGCTTATAAAGTGACCCAATTGGATTTGTGTTAGGAAAAGCTTCTCAGAAGATCACTGACACTTTGATTCGTCTTGGAGCTTCAGTCAGTCCAGGGCAAGGGGGTGGGGCTTAACCGTCTCCCATGGCAACTGTCACCCTTACATGCTCTTTACTTCCTAAATTAACTGTAGCTGTGAAGAGAACATGCGTCATCCCTGTAGGTCCATTTGAATGCTTAGTAGCAACTAGATTAAATTATGCGGTCTACTTCCTAAATCTCAGGTGTGAACGCATATCAGTACCATTATTACCACACCCTTTGGCTTTTATTGTGCAAAAAAAGTCTAAAGTGATTTGCAATTTATTGAGAAAACTAACTTCGATAATTTACTACACAGAGATGGAAGATTATGTATCTATAATACGTTTAACTTCTAATTTAGTATTTTAATATTGTTATTATTATTATTATCTGAGAACATAGCAGGTTATGAACTTCCTGTTCAGACAGGAAGTGACTTATCAAGCTGCAAGAAATCCGGTCGGTACATAATCAATGCAGCTATCTCACAGTGATTTTCTGAAATGGCTCACTGATGTAAGGTGTCTTGATGTAATAAACTGTTAGGAGCACTCAAACTGGCCTCCTTTGCTTTCCGTTCCCATTGGAAGATTAACTGAACCTGAGCTTAAGAGGATCGGGGCTTAAATCGTCACAGTAATCGGATTCTGGTCTTATTGTCAATATGCCACAATTCACAGTGTTCCTCAGGTTGTGATCTTTTAAGGCGACTTCATTTGCAGTGAAAATGTGGAAGTGTTGCTGAAGTCAAGTTGGAATTGAACATTTTAAAAGCTAATTTAAAATAAACTTTTAATTAGATCATTCATGTTAAAAATAGTGAACAGAAAAATAGCTGATGTGCATCACTTAATTCTCGTGCAAAATCATTGCTGGTGTTGTAAATGCCATCAAATAGGTGTTACATGGTGCAAAATGGAATAATCATTAATAAAAAAAAAAAAAAGAAAGAAAAGGGGTATTTATTCTCTTTTGTTGTATTTTAATTCTACCGCATTATGAAGTCAAACATGACAACTAATTACAATTGTATAATTTATAATATAGTTACAAAACCCCTTGTTGTCTCGAATCCTTTGTAAGTCAGATTTGTCTTAACGCTCTGCCTCGGTGCAACTCTTAATCCCTGGAAAAATCAGATAAACAAACTTTCTCATAGTGTACTGTTGACTATTCTGAAGTTACTTTAATCCGTTTGATAGTTAATCTCAATCATCAAGGATGCGTATATCTTATGTTCAGAAACAATTGAAGTTCTTCTAATGTGCTAAGATCTGCAGCAACTTCCAGCTTACTAGTAGTGACCACCTGTTGCAGGCACATATGTATATAAAGCATCTGAAGCTCATTCTGGATGCAGAATCTCTTAGCTCAGCACCAGTGGATGAATCAAACGAACACCAATTTCTTACCCAGCAGCAGAAGTTTTACAGTTTTTGCTTCTTTATCAGCATCTTCCTTGAGCTGTTTTTCCAGCTCTTTGGACTTCTTGGCCATTTCCTTATCCTCTGCGCTCGCTCCGCTACCCATCTCGTCGTCTGACGCTTCCCTGTCAAGTTCCTCAAGGAAAGAAATTTTGCCGGCTTACCCTGTGCTTTGTAGAGAGAAAAATGGATACAGGTAGCCCTGTACTTTGGATCACGTGGCAGGCGGAGGGCTGCAGAAGTGTTGATTCCTCTTCTAGGTGTGACTGACCTACCTCAGGATGGACGAGTGGATAGAGACAAGCACAGAGACTGAAGCAGAATGCCTTGCTTCCTCCTTTGGTCACTCTATCCCCTCTAATTCCTCCTTGTCCACCTCAAAAGTCTTATCTTAGGATTGGGGAGGGCTTTGCTGATCTTCCTGCATGAACCAGCCAATCCTATTAGCTTGGCTAACAAGGACAGAAATGAAGGTTGTAAAAATTAGGACCAATGCTTCTAGTGAACAACGATCAGATGATAATGTGTGATCAGTTTGGTCTTGTGGCTGATATGGTGAAGATTTTGTTTGCTCTCGAACTGCTTCACAATATTTGAAGTTTTAGAAAAACAAGAACATGTTGAACATGCATGTAGAACATCTGCTTCTTCAGAATTTTTAGTTCATTGGCACCACAAAATCAACCATTTTCTTAACAATATTTCAGTCCGTTAAACTCTGATGTTGATTTAGTTCTCAGAGGATGAAGGGTTTTGCTCTTGTCCTTGGCAGACTCTGAGGGGTTGACATATGTATAGCATTCTCCGTTTGACACACACACATACACACAACCAGTTTCACGTGTTATGTAACCCCGAGCTTGGGGGACTAGAGGTATAGAACGAGAATTTACAGGTCAGTGTGTCTTGTTTCTGGGAGATGGGAGTGATAAAGTCAGAGCTGAAGTTGGCATCCGATCACCGTTCTCTTTATAACACCATTGAACTGATCTTTATCTCCACCACCCACTGCGCTTAAGTGAATGGATCTGTATTAACTGTCCACTATAAATCATCAATATGATTTATTCTCATTGCGCTGTGAAAACTGATTTATTTTTTATCCTGGCTTAAAGCTTGTGTTAAATGATTCAACCTATCTGATTCAACTTTTCACATCCATCCAATATTAAGCAGTTGTTTCATATTTATTTCTGTGTGTATGTCTTTGACGTCAAATAAACCAATTTCATTTGGTGGTTTTGTTTGTCAATTTTGAATAGCAACATGAAATATACTCTTAATGGAATGTCCCAAGGATTAATAAATACTAATTTGCTCTTGCAAAAGTGTGTTCGTTAAAGCAAATCTCTAAAGAGTAAAAACAAGTAGGGTATAATTGGGGAAGATGCCACGCTTATGAACATATTTATTTAAAAAAAAAACAATTGTGTATGCATTGCTTAGATTTAAGTTTAGCATGTAGAGGATGATGATGCATTAGCCAATGCACTATTAAGGGAAATATATAGAAACATAATTTAGTTTCAATGCACAAAACACAGTTGTCTGGTTGATTTTATGGTCTCAAGCAAAATAAAATTAAGAAGTTTTACTACAATAAAACCATGGTTAATTTGTGTAAGGGTTGTGATGTCCACATGTTTTTGTTGAAGAAATTATAGAGGCTGTGTCAACTCAGTTGTACCAACTCAGTAAATATTTGGCTTTCCAAGTACCACCATTATGACCAACATTAAAATGCAGTAGCACTATGCACAGTAAAAAAACAACAACAACAACAATGAGTAAGCAATCAAAAATGCCGTCTTGCACATGTTTATGAAGAATACAATGATTAAAAAACAATGGAACACGAAGTCGCGTTCTGACCCGCCTCAACCAGCGCTAAATCTCTACAAAATGAATTGGCCTACATGTTAACCAGAAGTCAACAATCGCTCATCAGCGAATTATTAACTCTGCTTTACGTTGATTTCAAACAAATTTGTTTACACTCGGGCCTGTACCATGAAGCTGGATTTGCTGGCTAGCTAGGTAAGTTTCAGTTTAGTTTGCACCAATCCTGGGTTTTAGGTACCATGAAAGCGGCTTGGCTTTTAGCTGCGTTCATTGCCATAGTACCTTACACTGCACAGCTAAGCTGCTCCAGGGCAGGTTATGTTCTGAGTAAGAGAATTACTCTTCAAATTACTATCAAACTGAAATTGGACCAATCAGATGTGAGCAAAGTGACACGTGTCAAAAAGGCACTCCCCCAGTTTCCCTTCCTACAAATTAAAGGTTAATATGAAGTACCTTACAAAAAACAGAAATACAACAAAATTGCCTGGCTTTAATGATAATTACAATTTACATATGATTTATATAATTATAATATGATTTATATTATTATTACTCCATTACACACAACGCAAAATCACTTTTTGTTTAATAATTATTATAAAACATTTATTTTAAATGAATATTCATATATACAGATCATATGTAATACAAATAAGTGGTAGAATAAATAGATAACACTTTAAAAATGGCTACATGTGACCTTACATGTTTGAGTCTCTATCGCTATATATTAGGCGCGTTCGACTTTAAGCGGCGCTGCGCAGAATGGTCAGTGTATGACGTCAAAGTACCGCGAGAGCGATAAAAGAGCAGACGGTTCCTATGCTTTCGAATGGTTCTCGCGGTACTTTGACATCATACACTGACCATTCTATGCAGCACCGCTTAAAGTCGAACGCGCCTATTATCAACAATATAAAGTAACTTCACAAGTTTAACTTGTGACTGCACTGATAGAGCAAGATAATTTCCTTTATTTGTCCTCTTTCATGGACTAGTACTTCAGTGGAAAATAATGCGTTTATATTCTTTAATCTTTTAACCTTTAACAAAAGAGTTTTGAATCTCGCTGGCTCTCTCGCGAGAAGTGAATCACACTTGCTCTGTGTTGTGATTGGCTGTTCGCCGCTGATGTCACACATTCATGTGCACGCGCTCCATTAACTCAGGATCAAGTCTGAGTTGACAGAGAAAGTTGATGATCAGCTTCATGGTACCAACGAAGCAAGATTGGAGTGGTTTGGTTTTGTCAACTCAAAACGTATCATATAACTCTGAATTTGTTTATCTACAATCATGGTACAGGCCCCTGATCTAAAACCAGTAACATATCCAGACCCTCCCACACGGTAGCGCATGCTCCTTCTCCAGATGGATGATGGGAAAGAAAAACTTCTCTGTGAAAGCGAGATCTCAACCCACGTCACTTTGAGTAAGCAGATTTTTTCTTACTGCTTGTGGCAGGTTGAGAGCATCCAAATCCCTAAATGCTTCCAAGAGGAATATAGCAAGCTAATCATGGTATCCTTCTCTTCATCAGAGCCAATCTCATTAGGGTTTCTATTGACCAGGCACTCCAGCACTGCTTCCACGCTGCTGACAAGATTACTAGCCAAGGCCCTCGTGGGTCAGGGTGGGTGACAGTGGACTGGGATTGTTTTAGATGGTTATTTCCTGTCTAAACTCACGCACGCACGCACGCACGCACGCACACACACACACACACACACACACACACACACACACACACACACACACACGTTTGTTTTTGTGAAAAGTGGGGACATCCCATAGGCGTAATGGTTTTTATACTGTACAAACTGTGTGTGCTATTGCCCTACACCTACCCTACACCTAAACTTAGCCCTCACAGGAGACTGTGCATTTCCACTTTCCCCCCAAAAAAACTCACTCTGTATGATTTATAAGTGTTTTGAAAAGTGGGGACATGGAGAAATGTCCTGAAAAGTCACCTTCACCTTGTAATACCTATCATTATACAAATTCATGTCCTCATTTGACACAAAAACGTGCACGCACGCACACACACACACACATGCATATGTATATATGTCCTATGTGTTATACAGTATAAAAATTACATTTGAGTTGAAAATTGCATTGCATTTTTTACACACATTGTTTTATTTTTGCCTGCAGGTTGTATAAATTGTTCAATCCAGCATGCTAGTTGTTTTAATACTGATTATGCATAAACGGTTGTCATTTGCCATGCTAAAATGCATGCACTTCAATTAATATGTGACAGAGACTGGTGCAGGAGCATCTCAACCTTGCAGTTTCAAACGGAATAGCTAAATGCATGCTTTTGCAGAGACCTGATGTGCATTCAGACCTGACACACAATTTAAACAGTATGAGTAGTTTCCCTAGTGGAAGGACTGTTTGAATCATTAATGACTCATTCTTGCACTCATATAAAGGTGTAGCGTGTACAGTACACCTACAGTCTCATGAGAGATCGTGCACTATTGGTCATAGAACAGTGCTTGTAAACATCAGTAATATGCTCTGTCCTAATAGATGGGTGTTTAGTAAAAAAAGCATGATTATTTTGGTGCAAATAGTGTTTTTTTATATGTTGATTTAATATTGATTTTGGTATTTTGTTATTGCTATCTTTTTGGATTCATTCTTGCCAATGTAGGTTTCTTGTGGCATGGATGCATTCATATAAACACAGGGTGTCCTTGAACAAACATGAATCTCACTCTCAGTCTCCACAAGAGGGAGGTGTAAACCCATGGTTTTAATGCACTCTGCCTGATATACACATTAGCTTAGGAGGAAGCTAATGAAAAAATCTCAACAACCATCATATGTAAGACATGCTGTACATTGCTGATGTGCTGTAGAGTTATGTGTGCTGTGCTGAATTTGTGTGTGTGTGTGTGTGTGTGTGTGTGTGTGTGTGTGTGTGTGTGTGTGTGTGTGTGTGTGTGTGTGTGTGTGTGTGTGTGTGTGTGTGTGTGTGTGTGTGTGTGTGTGTGTGTGTGTGTGTGTGTGTGTGTGTGTGTGTGTGTGTGTGTGTGTGTGTGTGTGTGTGTGTGTGTGTGTGTGTGTGTGTGTGTGTGTGTGTGTGTGTGTGTGTGTGTCATAAAATTGACATAATATGATGCTCAAAATATAACACAGTATATATGGCATATTTTCTGTAAAATTACATCAGTGATAGTCAAATCTGGCTCGCGAGATCCACTTTCCTGCAGAGTTTAGCTCCAACCCTGATCAAACTCACCTTCCTGTGATTTTCTAATGATCCTGAAGACACTGATTAGCATGCTCAGTTGTGTTTGATTAGGGTTTGAGCTAAACTCTGCAGGAAAGTGGATCTTGTGAGCCAGATTTGAGTATCCCTGCATTAGATGATATTAATATTCAATACATAAGTTTGTATTTAAATATTTCATTATGTTTAATGAACTTAATTTCGAGCACACATACATACAATATAGATATATGATGCTCAAAATATAATTATAAAATGTAATATGCATTACATCAAATGTAACACATTTTTAACAGTAATTCTCCAGTTAATCAGTTAAGAAAGAAAAATCTGTGAATAAATAGATATAATTACTAGCCTAAATATAATTATGTTTTGTTCAAAATCTGATTGTGTTAAATTCCTTTTAATTGCAATTCAATAAATTTCCAAATCGGATTCTATTTTAACATCCAGTTTTCTGATCACATTTTTAGATTCTGAATATTGCCCAATCTTGCTTGACTATTTAAACAATTTTGTATGTTATAATTAGAAATATTCTAACTGTTATGATCCATACAAACTTATTTTGTATAAGTTTTAGATGCTTAACCCTAAACATTTCTTGACTGTGTAGTGGCTTTTCCCCCAAGTTTTGATATTGTGCATCTCTCATATGTGGTTTGCTACATTTCACAGACAGACACGAGTCCGGCGGTTCCTCCCCCACACAGTGCATGGTGCACCTCTTCCGGCTGACTAGACTTTGAGCCCCGAGCCAGCGTCTGGCTTGTCATGTTTCCTCTTGTCTCCTGGACCTGTGAGAATGAGGAGCATTCCATCATCATTGCAGCATTATTATTGTTATTATTACTCCCCTGTCACGTTCCACCTGTCTCCGGGGTTTCCATGGAAACGGTGCGGAGTGACAGCATGCAGGCAGCGGGTGGTAGCATATGAGTGGGCACTGGGAGGTGTGGGGAGGAGCCAGTTCCCCCACTGCAGCATCCGAAGAGCAGGGATCTCTCTTCACACACACAAAACACACACACAACTGATCATCCTCCTTACTGCAATCAAAGCCCCTCTGGACCGAGTGTGTGCCCCCCTGCTTGGAATCCTCAGCGTCTCTGGTGAATCTCAAGCCAAAATGTCTTCTAAGCTGCCTTCAGACAAACCCACGTCCCCTTTCAGAAAGAGAGGCAGCCTGCAGTACACAGCTAGTGGAGGTAAGTGTGTTTGTTCAAAAACAATATTTACAAAAGTGTGTGTG
Organism: Ptychobarbus kaznakovi; assembly: GCA_027422405.1. Taxonomy (NCBI): domain Eukaryota; kingdom Metazoa; phylum Chordata; class Actinopteri; order Cypriniformes; family Cyprinidae; genus Ptychobarbus; species Ptychobarbus kaznakovi. The sequence continues at coordinate 14,098,994 of CM049810.1, read as the reverse complement.
TGTGTGTGTGTGTGTGTGTGTGTGTGTGTGTGTGTGTGTGTGTGTGTGTGTGTGTGTGTGTGTGTGTGTGTGTGTGTGTGTGTGTGTGTGTGTGTGTGTGTGTGTGTGTGTGTGTGTGTGTGTGTGTGTGTGTGTGTGTGTGTGTGTGTGTGTGTGTGTGTGTGTGTGAGAGAGTGCGGTAGAAATTTAATGTAAACGGAGAACAGGATGTCTCATTATGTGTACATATTTACATGTACATTTTATATTCAACATATTTTAATGTAAGTTCCATCTCACATTTGACTCTTAGTTCCTGTAGCTCAGTGGTAGAGCACTGCGTTTGCAGTGCAAAAGGTTGTGGGTTCAATTCCCAGGGAACACACATAATGATAAAATTATGTATAGCCTGAATGCACTGTAAGTCGCTTTGGATAAAAGCGTCTGCTAAATATAAATGTAAATGTGCCAGTTGTTCAGGAGAGTTTCTGTAATCCAGCTTCCGTATAATGTAGAAACGGTTACACCTGTTGATATAAGGAAAACTTGCAACCTTTCAAGACCATGTTATTTTTTTCTTTCTCTCTCTCTTTCTTATGGTGCCAGTAGAGCTAAAACTAATACTTTACATTAATGTTTTTCTCTTTGAAATGGAATAATAGCGCTGGGGTCTGTATTTGATATTTCTTTGATGAGCAGAAAGAGGAACTTATGTATTACACATCATTTTCTTAGCCATAATTACATTGGCAGTACTTAGCTGATTGTGTTTGCGACCACAACGCCTCAATTCCTGAATACATTTATCCAGATAATGTTCCTTATTCAATTGCAAGAAAACCAGACGAGGCCAATCAAACATGCACCAGTTACGGTCTAGACCACATCCATAAAACGCATGCCACACATTGTCTGTGGTCAGGCTAGCATTACGTAAGGCTTACATGATCTGATCCAAAAAACATTTCACACCCTCTCTCTCTCTCTCTCTCTCTCTCTCTCTCTCTCTCTCTCTCTCTCTCTCTCTCTCTCGCAGAAAAACTGTGATTTGATCCATTTTATCCACAAACACATTACTTAGGCGTTGCATGTGTTCATTAGACATTTGTGCCTCTGATGTTGTGGTTAAAACCTGAAACAGTGTTGTGGAAAGTGCATTTATCTCTGGTTGAGTGCAAAACAAGACTCATTTGACTTTCTGGAGCCTGAGACAGGAAATATTATCAAAAAGCTTCTTTGCCACAGAGATGGAGATATTAAATGGGCGTAGAGGCTTGGCATGTTATATTGCTGCTGTCTTTAAAACAATTATGCAAAATTGAAACCACAAAGTTCCAGAGAACCACAGTTATAGTAAAATATGCACAAAACAGTTATATTTCTCTCACACGCACACATGCAACAATAAATTATAGCCAGTGCTTTTTCTTTAAATGAAAAGTCCTTTAAACAGTGTTTTTAGAGACACTACTACATGCAATATTTAAAATTCCTCTCGCATTTCAGCAGCAATCAAGTGTGTCATTACTGAAAGCCTGCGTGCGCTTTTACTGTGGCTCATTCTTGACATGTTCATGGACTCTGAATGTGCAAATACATGGCGTGATTTGAAAGAAAGACCTCAGTAAAAAAAAAGGATGGTTAAATGTTCCATTTTGTTTATTTATTATAATTCTATATATTTGTGAAGGTTATATATGTACATTTAGACTTTTAAGTAATCTGTCAAAATACTGATTGATAAAAAATATTTTTAGATTTTTGTACTAGGCATAATTGTTCATGATCATATTGACCAAAATATTGGTGCATCCATACGTTTTTTTTATTCTTACAGGTTTCATAGAACTACAGCATCGTGGAAAAATAAAGTAAACTTGTTTCTTTGCATTTACCTCACGTTTTAGAGGCTCTAATAACATACCTCGAATAACTGTAACTAACATTCTGTTTAACCCCCCAGCAGTCAATGTACAATGATATTGCTGTTTTGATTATATTTATAACCGCTACATGATGAGTGTTTTGCCATGAGTCACATGAGGTCTGTACACAGAGCACTGTACACTTTGACTTTATGTCACTTGGGACCCTGTATGTGTTACATTATGTTCGCTCAAATGTTTCATAACCGTCTCACTTTTTTCCCTCTGATCATTAAGGATGGAAAAGATAAGGCTGACCTGATTGACTCTAAATACTTAAACTATTCTTAAAGGTACAAATGTTCAAATGTCAGTGTGCAACCAATTTGTTCTCCTCTTTGTAGAGGTAAGATGATAATTTTAGTGGTATAACTTGGTCATAGTTCATGTTTCAGCCTCCAGTTTTCTGTATCCCACACATAAACTTTGAGCCCTGTAGCGCCTCTCTTTGCCTTCAGTGTGTTATGGAAGAGGAGGGATTCTTTAAAAGGAGCCCTTTTTCGGCCTCCCTCTCAGCCACTAGTTTGATACTATTTAGAGTTGTTTTTTCCAAATCCGCCCAACCCTTTACTTCCCAAGATTCCCAGGGACTTCACCGATGAGGTAGGACGTTTAGGGTTTCTTAAAGACTCTTGTGCTTTTACAAAAGAGTAGTTAGACTCTTAATATGTGTAGGTGTATGTGTACTTAAGTGTTTGTGGATTAAACTAAGCACAGTAGTTGTGAAAGTCTGTTGAAAGAATGAGTTTTTCTATGATCGTATAATCCAAAGAACAAACAGTTTTGCTGTTGTCCACTAGGTGGGACTAGCAAGACATTTTTTCAAGCAATCATACTTCATGCTCACGAAACAATATTAATTTGCTGTATCTCAAGATTTTAAATATACCCCCTCCCTGCTTCTGTTTGTTTTCTTGGAGTGCTCTTATCTACTGTACAATTTAAAGTAAAAAAGGCTTAAACAAATGGCAACTATTGAAACTAATGGGTAAATTTGGCTTCAGTATATATATTCGAAATGCTTTACAATAATTTGTTATGGGAAAGGCCATCCAAAAATGCTAAATTCTGTCATTGTTTATTCACTTTCCTCTCGTTTCAAACCTGTATGAGTTTCTTTCTCTGTTGAACACAAAATAACACATCTTGAAGAATGTTTGTAACAGTTGACGGTAGCCATCCACTTATAGTATAGGGGAAAATATTATGGAAATGAACAGTATGAAAGTGAGTAGCTACTCTCAACTGTTTCCAAACTCATACAGGTTTGGAACAAGTGGAGGGTGAGTAAATGTTGACAGAATTGTAATTTTTAGGTGAACTATCCCTTTAATATATTAGGTGACATTTTTAGTTCATATTTGGCTCTTAATACATTAAATGTAATTTTGTATTAGTTTATATGGACATTAACAATAATTTAATTAAGACTGATATGAAAGTATTGTTCATTATTAGTTCATTTTTAAAGGGGTCATATGATGCTATTTTAAAGATAATTATTTGCTGTATTTGCTGTAACAGAATATGATGACATGCTTTAATGTTCAAAAAACACATAATTTTTTAAATACTCTACATTACTGTGTTTCCTCTATGCCCTGCCTCTCTCAAAGGCATGTTTCCTACAAAGCCCCTCCTTCCGAAAACGCACAGTCTGCTGTGATTGGCCAACTGACCCAGTGCCTTGTGATTGGCCGATCACCACAAGCAATCATCGGAAATGTAACGCCCCTTACCATGATCGTTGCCAATTTAGCAATTTTGTTGCTAAATTAAACAACTTTTCAGATTACCCTAGCAACTTTTTCTTCCAAAAGCACCTAGCAACAAATTTTTATATATGTATTTTTTATTATTTATTTGGCAACTTTTAGCAACTTTTGATAAGTTACTCAAATGATAAAAAGGCACACATTTACCATAAAAAAGAGAAAACCAAGGATAGTACACACATTGCGTGAATTAAGTTAGCTGCTATTTGCAATTTTTTTATTGAATAATAATTCTAATCGAATAATTGTTTATTTATGATACACTTTGTTAGTAGCTTGTACCTGCGATTGTTGATCAGTTAATACACTGTAAGAAAAATTATCTAGAAAAATAGAAAAGGTACTAGTATTTTTCCAGGACATTATCCGTTATCCATTATCCGTTGTAACCCAACCCGAAAACACAAAATACAATGCGTGATAAAAAAATGCAGGTAAAAAAACCTGTAGAAGAATCAATACAGAAAATTATTTCATATTAACATAGTAGATTGTGCCCTATTTTTTACAGACTTTTCTTAGCTGTAGCTTACTAACTACTAATACACTGCTTAAAAGTATAATTGTTCTGAATGTGTAGTTTTACTTATTTACTAGTTAATAAAAAAACAACTAATTGTAATCTTTCAAAAAAGTGTACGTTTTCAATAATTCAATGTATTTAAAAATATTCATATTTTAACATATTATGAATTTATATTATTTTACGAACAAATCTAAATTAACTTATAAAATATATATTTTTGCTGAGATTTGATGTAGTGTTTTAGCGATGTGATTACGCAATGACATCACAACGTCATTTAGCAACTTTTAGCAACAAATAGACTGTCCTATAGCAACTTCCCCTGAAAATGATTTGGCAACACTGAATCGCGAGCTTCAGCTTTCAAATATGAAGACCGTTAATGTCGTTAGTTTTACCATCAGTTCAAGTCCGAGAGGGGAACAGAGTTCTGTGACCGACACAGTGATGATGCTTGTATGTATTTGCAGTAAACAAGCCGCTGTTAAGACAGCTGACTCCACTGTGATGAGATCCAGTCTCTCTCTCTTTCTCTCACATACGCACACACACACAACACGCGTTGCGCAAAACACCGCATTCGAACAGTCAGTAGCAAATACTTAAATTAATAACAAAACATACACATTACAGTCGCTGATTCAGAAGCACCAGATTGTCACAGAAAGTCATAATTTACCCTATTTTTGCTTTTTTTGTATAGCCTTTGTGCACAGCCAGCCTTGTACTCCCCTAGGTTCAAGAAACTGTCATCCATAAAATGCGTTGCACAAATTCAAACATCTGGGTTGTGGTGTTCTGTTGTAAATAATCTTAATGATTCCATGCATCTATTTTCGGAAGGCCAAATAAAGTGCTTTTGTTTTCTCACAGAAACACAGTGTCTACCTGACATGGCTGCATCAACACTACTGCAGTTACTGAAACCATGCCTTCTTTCTTTGCGTGCACATTTTGGTGGCATTACGCAAATATTTCCACATCGTGACGTAGACATATAGACATGCATGTTTGAATGAGCCGTTTTAGCCCAAGTTTGGATCAGCCTTCACTTTTAGATTGAATAAATCCTCTTGTGGGAGATTTTGAGCTTTGTAACTCTGCAGATCTTATACATGCACAAACAGCTACATAACACACTAACGAAAAGGAAAACAAGAAATCGCATCATATGACCCCTTTAACTAACCCTAACGCTATATGCAGTGCCTTGCGAAAGTATTCAAACCCCATTTTTTTCACTTTTTGTTATGTTCAGCTTATGTTAAACTGCTTTAAATTACTTTCCCCCCCCCCCCTCATCAATCTACACTAAATACACCATAATGACAAAGCAAATAATAGGTTTTAACATCTTTGCAAATTTATTAAAGATAAAAAACTTAAATGATTCCATTGCATAAGTATTCATACCATTATCTGGGACATTTGAAATTTAGCTCAGGAGCATTCATTTTGCTTGTAAATGTTACCACACTTTGTGTGAAGCTAACCTGTGGCAAATTCAATTGAATGGGTATGATTTGGAAAGGCACACGTCTTAATAAAAGGTCTAACAGCTGACAATGCATATTAGAGCAAAGACCAAGCCCTGTGGTCAAAAAACTGCCTATAGAGCTAAGAGTTAAGCAAAAAATTATGCTGCATTGAAAGTGCTGATAAAAAAATGTATAGCCTGAATGCACTGTAAGTCGCTTTGGATAAAAGCGTCTGATAAATGTAAATGTAAGTAAAGTTCATAGAAGCATGTAGCCTCCATTATCCATAATGGAAGACGTTTGGAACAACCAGGACTCTTCCTAGAGCTGTCCTCCTGGCCAAATTGAGCAATTGATGGAGAAGGGCTTTGGTTAGAGTGGTGACCAAGAACCTGATGGTCACTCTAGTTGAGCTCCATGATCATATGTGGAGATAGGAGAAACCTACAGAAAGACAAACATCACTGCAACACTCCACCAATCTGTGTTTTATAGCGGTGTGGCCAGACTCAATCCTCTACTCAGTGAAGACACATAAAACACACTTAAAAACACCTAAAGGACCCTCAGACTGTGATAAATAATATTATATGTTCTGATGAACTCCTTCTCATCACCTGCAGAATACCATCCCAAAAAGTAAAGTGTGCTGGTAGCAGCCTCATGCTGTGGGGCTGTTTTTTAGTGGAAGGAAAAGCTCAATGCACAAAAATATTAAGATTGCATCACTAAGATGCCTTAATGAAAACCCAGTCCAGAGCAATCAGAACTTCAGACTGTGCAGAATGTTCACCTTCCAACAGGACAATGGACCTAAACACACAGCAAGAGTGGCTTATAGACAACTCTGTGAATGTCCTTGAGTGGCCCAGCCAGAGCCTGGGATTGAACCTAATCAAATATTTCTGGAGAAACCTGAAAATGTGTGTCTGCCCCCATCCAACCTGACAAGAGCTTGAGAGGTGAACAGGTCAGGTGGTGAATGGCAGATAATTGCCAAATGCTGATGTGCAAAGCTTGTCGCATCATACCCAAAAAATACTTGAGGCTGTAAAGGTGCTTCAGCTAAGTACTGAGTTAAGGGTATGAATACTTATGCAATGTATTATTTCAGTTATTTTATACATTTACAAAGTTGTGACAGTTCTGTTTTTGCTTTGCCATTAAGGTGTATGGAGTGTAGATTGACGCTTGTCTTGTTTACTGTGTGGAGACGTGCTGATATTGCGTTTGGTCTCGAGTCGTTCTGTATCGCGTATCTTGTCAGTGTCTGCGCTTGCTTGGCCATTTGTTGTGGAAAAAATAAGGAAAGTGTGTCCAGCTGAATTCAATTAGTATTTTGTTAGATGGGTATAAAAAAGCTTAGTTTACCGCAGCAGCCGTCGCGGCAGCTGTCGCGTGAAGGCCTCCTCGTGTAAAGACCAAAGATTGTAAAGACCATCGACTCTACCGTGCGACTCCACCAGGCAGGGACACCGGTAAAGGATAAGCATCGCTTTTTATTTCTCCTCTTTCCTACTAGTTTTACTTCTGTTTCCGTTTTATAACCATTTCTTACTATGTGTAAGTAAGTTGTTCTTTGTTAACGTGTGTTTGGCAGTGTTATGTTTTATGATTACTGATAAACTACTGTCGTTTGATTTGTTTTTCTTATCTATTTTAATTTTAGTTAAATTATGTCTGAATTTATTATGTCTTCATAAGTATTTTATTACGTTTTCAGTTTTATTTAATTTGAGTTATTTTAATATGTCAACAAACTAAATGGAAATTAAATCAAATGTGACTCTGGACCACAAAACCATTTATAAGGGTACATTTTTCGAAATTGATCTATACATCATATAAGCTGAATAAATAAGCTTTCCATTGATGTATAGTTTGTTGGGATAGGACAATATTTGGCCGAGATACAACTATTTGAAAAATCTAGAATCTGAGAGTCCAAAAAAATCTAAATATTGAGAAAATTGCCTTCAAAGTTGTCCAAATGTATATATATATTTGATTTTATAAATGTGTATGTATATATATATGCATGTGTGTGTGGTTGTACATACACATATATGTAGTTGTTTTTTGGTGTTTGGCTTAGTGTTATGTTAGAATCATTATTATACTCTTATACCTTTTGTTCTTTAATATTTTGAATTGTTCTTAGCTTTATTGGTTGGTTTTATTTAGATGTTAAGTTTTGAAATTGCATTTGTATGCATTTTTCATTTCTTTATTTTTAGCGTGTATATGTAGTATTTATAAAGTTTTAGTTTTGGATCTGTTTTTAGTTGTTTTAGTACTACAATTAATTTCTTCTGTTGTCCTCATTTGTAAGTCGCTTTGGATAAAAGCGTCTGCTAAATGACTAAATGTAAAATGTAAATGTAATGTATGTGGAAAAAAAGTCATCTAAAGCAGTTTGTCTCCGGAGGCTCACAAAAACCTCATCAGCGCAATCTATTTTTCTCTCTCTGATGTTTCCATCAAAGCCTTTTTCCTTTAAAAGAGGAGCAGGATTCAGGGATGCTATTGTTCCCTCTGATTAAACGGCTTCAGATTATCAGAAACACCTCAACCCCTCTGGATACAAGAGTAGAATCATTTACACTCTATATGGGTTTCCATGGGTTTAAGCGACAAAGCAGATTACACACTTCGTCCACAGTAATGTCCAGCTCAATATTCTGTTGACAGTGATGGTGTGGTGACAGCTCCAGTATAATGACAAATACATTATCTTGATGACTATTTAAACGGGCCAGATCTTCTATCAGTCTCGTCTTCCAATACTAGTTTCTTATTCTGTTGACAAAAAATCTGCGATGACCTCTATTTCAGCTTCCAAGGGAGTCTCTGTCTCTCTGTCCCTTTCTCAAAACATCCTCCAGCGTTTTCGCATGCACTGCAGTCTGACGGCCGCGTCACGGAGGTGAAGGACAGGGGTGTAAAGAGACACTGTCTAGCCCACTCAGTCACAGAGACAGTAGTGATGCTGTTGAGCTCCCCTGCCCCTGAAGACCAGGTGGTACGGTCCAGCCTTGTGTCAGGGATATTTAAATGAGAGGGGGATGACAGTGGCTAGCCCAGACAGCTGGCAGGAACCAGGAAGAGGAGGGAGAGGAGAGTGGATGCTTCGGCTGCATCAGCTGTGTTTACTGTATGTATGTGGGACAGATTGAGTCACAAGACAATGTGTGTGAGTGAGTGAGTGAGTGAGTGACAGGCATGCTTTGCTGGAGATGTGTGTTGGTTTAGAAAGTGTAGCTTTGTGTTTGCTACATGTTTCTGTCTCTCTTCTTTTATTCTGTCTGCCTTTTCTGACCTGTTTTTGGGAGATTTCCAGCAATAGTTTGCATGTATCCTTTCATCTGAGATGTTTATTTCCTTCTATGACTTTTCATTCTGTTTCTCTCCATCTCTAAGCTCTTAGGTGTGTTGCTGTCAGCTCATGTTTTCTCCTTGGGAGTCTTGCACATGAAAGATGGTGTTTGTATATATTGATTGTCCTCAGTATTGTCCTGTTTTGAAGGTGCTGTGGTCAGCGTTGTGTTTCACGGGTGACAGATTAAGTGGACAGTTGAAGGAGTAGTCGAGAAGGATGCTGCTTGTGTTCTGTGGATGAGATTGTGTCTGTTTAAATGAAAAGAGGTTATGAGTCCTCCAAACCCTAACGGGAAATCTAGTTTAAGCTGGTCAATGTGTTTTGGTTTCTAATAGATCCGCACTGGTGGATCATCTTGGGCGATCAGCAAACCAGCTAAGCTGCCAAGCTTGGTTTAGCATGACCAGTTAGAAAATATTTTCCAACAGGAAACACATGGACAGGAGTTTATTATTCTAAATGGAATACTGCAAGCTATAATTGTATGTGATTTCACATAAACCTTGAATGAGTTTCATATTTTTATCTTCTCTGCCAATTCCAGTTTAATTTACAGCTATCTTGTAGGGTCATGTCAGGTGTTAAGTGAGTGAACAAAGAGATGCAACATTAGGTTGGCATAGGGAAAGTGACTGGCCCTGATTGGAGTTGGTAAGGTAATTGTAATCCTCAGTGTGGCTCGGTTTTGCTCAGGATTTCATAAAGTATGTCACTGTTTGCATTAGAACCAGCTGCTAATATAAATTTAGACCACATATTCGGTATTGTTATGAAAGACATCCCTCAGCTTCCCCAGTGATGTTTGTATAGCCTATTTCTGCATTTATTGAACATATGAGATGTTTCATAATCAGTAGGTTTATGATAATACTAGATACTGTACATATACACAACTGTTCAAAATATTTTACAAATGTTTTTGAAAAAGCCTCTTATGCTCACCAAGACTGCATTTGTTTGATAAAATATACAGTAAAAAGAGTAATATTGGGAACAGATAAGTAAGTACAGTGTACAATATATTACAAAAAACATATTCAAATATTTTTATTTTAAGTATAATTTAGTCCTGTGGTGGCAAAGCTGAATTGTCAGCAGTCATTACTCCAGTTTTCAGTGTCACGTGATTCTTCAGAAATAAGTCTCATGCTGATTTGCTGGTGAAAACAGTTGAGCTTCTTAATATTTTTGCGGAAACATGATGCATCTTTTTCAGGATTTTTTGTTGCATAGAAAGTAAAAAAAAAACGGATTTACGTGAAACAGGATTTACCAAATCTGTCAGGGACATCTTAAATGTCTTTTTGATTAATTAAATGCATTCTTGCTGAATAACAATAATAATTTATAAAAAAAACACTTTTGAACTGTAGTGTACATACTTGATATTTGATAGAAAACAGAATTAATTAAAATAAAATGTAATTAATTTTAAAAGATAACATTTACCATAAAATAATGAATCAAATATGAAGCAGATAAATACACAAATATTACACAACTTTCAAAAGAAAATGAATTTGTTGTTGAGCTAGATGTTGTCTAACTCACGAGCGGTCAGTCGGTCTGATCTTTGACCTCATCTCCTGTGTCAGATAGGGCACTGGTCATTCTAGTGTTGTCTTATCTCTCAGCTCTATATCTCACTACACTGATTACTCATCTCTCCCATTCATAAATATGTGACATTTATAGACCCTCATTCTAGAATGTTTACCATCAGAATCAACAACTCCATTACCTGTGTTGTGTAATTGCACGGTTGAATCTCACCCGGACCTAGAAGAGGTTAGCCATTTCAGTGTTTTTCTGCTTTGCTGTTTATGTAGTGACCCTGTGTATGAAGGGGCTGGTGTTTTTCTGCTATGTAACAAGCTGGTGGTTATAACAAGAAACTGAAACCAAAATAACACACATGAGAAGAGGGGCTGGTGGTTATACACAAGAAACCAAAATAACACACATGAGAAGATTATACACAAGCCAGTGGATATATCTGTCTCTACTCCTGTCTTTGTGTAGTTTTATACATACACATCAAAATCTCTTGCTATACTCTTCTTTATGCTTTAGCTTTCATTTAAGAGAAAGTGTGTAGGCTGTGATCGTGTGGAGGTAAAAGAGAAGTGTGAAAACAAAGAGCGTGATTATAAGTGTGTGCGGTTGTGTGTGCATCTCATGCTGTGTCTATCTGTGTTGTGTGCTAATGAACTGTCATTGTCATAATTAGTCAACCCATCTGGGCCTGTGAAAAGGCCACACAGATTTTAGCAATGAGTTCATTTCCTAGACAATCCTGTCGTTAATTACCTTCAATAAACTCACTGATAAGTATGTTGCACGTTAACTTTGGCAGACCAGTAAAACAATGAGCAGGGCCTTATAAAGCATTGTTAACTTGCAGAAAAATGAGGGTTAGTATAACATGACTCCATTCCGGCAGCTATGGGCCACATCCGCTGATACCAAACTTTAAATTATTCAGTTCTGCTACTCTCGTTTGTGTTTGAGCGCTGTGGATAATTACACGGCAGCGGTTCGTAATTAGTTCTTGGGTCTAAGCAGGCGGATGGCGATTCCTTCATTCCGCAGGAGAATGTGTGCATTACGTCAAATGGCATTGTTATAACAAAGTGGTTGTTATTGAGGTTATGAATAGGAATCATGGTTAAGCTCTAGAAAAACAAGACGTCAGTCCTTTAGGGGATGACAGTGACTCAAGTGTGTTTATTGAGAATCAGTAATCTGCTGTATTCAGGAAGCCAACCAATGTGTTTTATCTACTCAAAGTTAAACCATGTTTATTATGTCACTGTGCATTTTATACAAATCAGTCTGGAGTACATATTTTGATATTGTTTAACGTAAAACTGTATATGTCAAGTTTTCAGACATATATTTTATTTTAACAGTAAAACTTTATCAATTTACACTGTTCAGATGTTTGGGATTGGTAGAAATTTCAAATGTCTTTGAAAGAAGCATCTTATGCTCACCAAGGCTGTATTTTATTCCATCAAAAATAGAGTAAAACAGCTGTTCAGCAGTCTTCAGTGTCACATGATCTTTCAGAAATCATTCTAATCTGCTGATTCGATGCTCAAGAAACATATATTATTATCAATTGCTGAAAACAGTTGCATACTATCACTTTTGATAAGTTTAATGCGTCATTGCTGAATAGGCCTATTTATTTTCTTTTTAAACCACAAAAAAAAACACTTTCTGACTCCAAACTTTTGAATGGATTTGTACCTGTAATACTTGAGAGAATCTTGAATAAAGTTTAGGAATTGTTCATGTTTTTAGGCATAAATGCTTAAACTCAAGCTAAATTCATGCTAAAATAAAAACTAGAAAATAATCTTAAAGGTCAAACTTTATATACTAATCTGAAAATATTCACTATTGTTGTTTTAATCTCTTAATATCTCAGTCATATTTACATATTGCTTCTCAATTGAATTTATTTTAATAATGTTTTTAAGTAAGGTGTTTTTTGTTAAATGCTTTTTTTTCTCAATGTAACCCAGTGTTGAGGAAGTCATTTGGTTTCATTTATAGGAGTAATTCATTAAAGGTAAAGCTATAAAACCAGGAGATCAAAATAACAGCGATTAACAAGCACATACAGTAATACAGATTAAGAATTATACAGCAAGGGATTTAAACTACGAGAGTAAGTGACAGAAAGTGCCACAGACAGAAAACCCTTGTGTTAAGCGTGGCTTTTCATGATAATGGATTTCTCTCAGGCTTAAAATGGGAAGTTTCAGCTTAGTAAAGCAGTGATGAATATGTCAATATACCAACTGCTGAGCTCATCACATGATCTCAGGATGAATTCAGGTCCAGAGAACAGCCGTTATCTGTATTGTGGCTACTGCAGATCTACTGTAGCCCACAGACTAGTAGCTTGCTCTGAAGTTCTGCTACTGTATCTGTATTAGTATTGCAAACCATTTTTGAAATTCTGCTGATGGCTGTAACTATAGGAATCCTTTCCTGTGTGCTTTCACAGTGGGACGAGATGTACAGTTCTCTGCAGTGCAGGGGCTAGACATGGCTGCTTAATTATTCATCAGGCTTATGAATATTTGATCAAGCATCAGGGTTTAGGAAGATTGATATCACTCACGGGAACTATGGAACTCGAGCAGAAGGGTCGAACTTCACTCCTAGTAAAGTTAAAGTGTTTCAAAGCATTTGTTTGTGAAGTAAAATATTTCTGATCTGTGATAACTTTGAATATGAAAATAATATTTAATCATATTTAGTCATACTTTGGCTTGCACTATATTGGAAAAAAATATTCAGTATTTTGGTCTGTTTTTCTTGTGAAACTATATAGATCCTTAGTTAAAATGTCATCTTAATTATTTATGCTTAAAAATTATTCCCAATATGATTTTAGTTTTACATTTTAAAATAAATAATTAAAAGAGTTGTTTTAAATCAAAATAATATTTAACAATATAACTGTTTCCTTAACTGTATTTTAATCAAATAAATGCAGCCATGGTGAGCATACAAAACTATTTTCAAAAACATTTTTTATCATGTAAGCATGTTAATATCTAATTCTTAATATCTTATATCTTGCTTCAAGTAAATTGATCTTGTTTTCAAGATATTTGGATATTGATTGCAGTGTAGAAATGCTATAATTTGAGTGGGCACTAGAAGTATTTGGTCTGTAATTGCCCACAAGTTAAGTGGGCATACTAAGACTGAGGCCAACACACTCACATACAAACTAATGTCCTCCCACCTAAATGCTCTATTGTTTTGTGAGACAAACAGATTTCTGAACCTGCCTTTCCCTGGACAGCAGAAAAACAAGGCTAAATAAAATGGATCGGGGTGTATTGCCAATTTTCAACTGCTCAACTGCTTTTCTCCATATTCAATTCTGCAAAGTCAAAATGTTTAAAAAATGAAAGCCATTCATGCTATCTCTGTTGAAATATAAGCGATCTCTTTCTCATTTATCTTCCTAGTAGATCTCCGTGTTGGCCGACATCTCCTCACATCCCAGTATTCTTTGCCTGGCAACCCTGTAACTAAGCACGGCCACATTGACCTGCGCACATCCATGGATGGCAAATACAAAGAGATTGCAGAGGTAAACAAAGCAGCAATCACAATAATCACGATGCTTGAATGCATTTTTGGTGTTTGTTTCTACTGTTATGTAAATGTGTGCTTAATTGTGTGCGTTTAGGAGCTGTTCTCTCGCAGCATGGCGGAGAGTGAGATGCGTAGCGCTCCATATGAGTTCCCTGAGGAGAGCCCTATTGAACAGCTGGAGGAGAGGCGGCACCGACTGGAGCGGCAAATCAGCCAGGATATCAAGTACTACATCCCATCATTCATCATGAAACTCAACCATTGACAGTAGCTGCAGTGCTTACAATACACAAGCTTTGTAACCTAAAATAACACCCAAAATTCTCTGTTCCTAAAGCCAGATGGCCAACAAACTTTTAATGTCAACGTAAAGCTAAACGCTAGTAAAGTTAGTTAACCAATGGATAGTTCACCCAAAAATTAAAATTCCCTGTGATTTACTCGCCCTCAAGCCATCCTAGGTGTATATGACTTTCTTCTTTGACAAATACACTCAGAGTTATATAAAAAATGTCCTGGCTCTTCCAAGCTGTATAATGGCAGTGAATGTTGGTTGAGATTTTGAAGTATGATAATGTGCATCCATCCATCATAAAAAGTACTCCACATGGCTCCAGGGGATTAAAGGCCTTCTGAAGTGAATCAATGCTTTTTTGTAAGAAAAATGGCCATATTGAAAACTATATAAACCGTAATCGTTAGCTTCGGCTAACTGGCACATGCACTTTCATGAGAGAGTGGCATTCAAGCGGATGATGTAGGTACAGCGTAAGCTCTCGTGAGAACTAAGTTTTCTTTAGAGCAAAGGAAAACCGGTGTTTTGTTTTGCTCTCTCTCCACTGCACTTCTGCATTCGTCACTGTGTTCGTCTGTGTCCTACATCATCCGCTGGAACGCCACTCTCTCGTGAATGCGTGTATGACAGTTAGCGGAAGCTAGATTTTATGGTTTAATGTTTTAAATATGTTTTTTTTTCTTACCAAAATGCATCGATTACGCTTTATTATTTAATTTTTTTTAAATGAAATTATTACTTTTATTAATCAAAGCCATATTAAATGACTCAAAGTGACATTAAAGTAAAAGGTTACAAAAGATTTATATTCCAAGTACTTATGAACTTTATATTCATGAAAACATTCTGGGAAAAATATGAACTCTGTTTTTCAATTTGCTTAAAATTCAGTTTTGCCACCAAAAGAATAAACTACATTTTAAAATGTACTAAAATAGAAAATAATTGTTAATTGTAATAATATTTCACTATATTGTTTTTACTGAATGGTTGACCAAATAAATGCATAATTTATGAACATAACCGACTTCTTTTAAAAACATAAAATATTTTACAGACAACAAGCTCTTGAACGTTAAATAAATCGCCTGCTGGGAACATCAGCATCCCATGTTGTACTAGTATTTTCAGCCGGGAATGTGTAATAAAAAATTAACTCATCACTTCATGTGGAATATTAGTCCAACATTCGCTGCTCTGTATGCACATGTGACCTTTGACCCACGGTGAGTTAATCAAATGCCATTTCTCTTGAGGTTTGAGCCTGATATCCTACTGCGAGCCAAACAGGACTTCATGAAAACTGACAGTGCGACAGATCTGGAGTGAGTGTCTTTAAGATCGTTCATGTGAGACCCGGTGTTTTTATAACTAGTATCAGCATGCTGTACCTTTACTCTTTCTCAGGTATATGATAGAACAAAGCCAGGCACCCAGTGAACTCTATCCCGAGAGAGAGCTCGTCCCTGAGAGGGAGTATCAGAGAGTCACCATCTCTGGAGACGAGAAATGTGGGGTAGCAACAGCTCTGTTTTTCACTCTTCTGTTTTGTTTGTTATACAAAAACAAGATGTTGTTGACAGAACTGAAGTGGACACTACAGACATTACATAAACTCCTGAGGGAGAACATCTTGAGGAAAACATGAGGTGACCGCAACACAGCTGAGGGGTTTTCTCAAGAAAAACAAGAGCTGAAAGAGGAAAAAACTGAACATTTATAGAAAAAAATAAATACAAAATATTTAGAACAGCTTTTTTACTTTTTTCACCTAAAATACTGTGGATTTGGACTTCTGCTGCCACCATTATACTGTAAAACTGTCTCCTGAGAAAGGTTAGAAAGATGTAGATAGATTTAGACAATCACACCTACAGTTTTACAGGTGTTCAAAAGATCAGCTGATTTTCAGAACAACAATACAATTACAAACATGATATTTTAAAAGGAGTTCAATTATTAAAAAGTAAATATTCAGTAACTTGCATGTGAGTCACTTTTTTGTTTTGCCAAAGAAATGAGCTTTTAAGTCAAAGCATACTGCTGATCATCTCAAGCATTTACCAGACAGACCCTAAGAAATGAGGTTTCATTTCTGAACGAATCAGTGACTACGTTTACATTCGCACGAATAATTCAATTATTTCCAATAATCAGAGTAAGGACTTAATCGCATTATTTAAATCGAAGTATTGCATTTACATGAGGTAAAGATTAATCGCAATATTGTCAAAATCTCATTATAATCGCATTAAGAGGGTGCATGTAAATGCACTCATTGTTTTTAAACTAATCGATTGAGTGAAAGATTCAGTGATTCACTTAAACTTTTATCCCTGAATGAAACATGCTGCTTCCATACTATATAGTGTGCAGAAAACAGTATGCCAAAGAGTATTATTTCTGAATTGCCAAATTACCACATTCAATGGACACTTTACTATCCCATGAAGTGTCGGGACAGTAGTTGGCAATGTGACAACAGTGACAACATGGTGGATGTAGTATGTCCAAATTTCATTCATACTTTATAGAATACATTTTTGTAATTGTTGTGAAGTAAATTTCAAACTGAATGTGGTACCATATTAGACATCATGTGATTTTTAATATGTAGCTTTAGTTTTTTTGTGAATGAATCTTTGACCCACTTATACTTGTTTCCTAACTGAATGAATCAGTATTATTGAACAAATCGTTTGAGAGAATGAATGACTCCAGAAAGGGGTCACTGAAAAATCCCCACGTCTGATAGATAGATGTACAGACACAATGTTTGAGTGAGTCTTCTTCTCTCACACACCCCAGGTTCCATTCACTGACCTACTGGATGCTGCTAAATGTGTAGTCCAAGCTCTGTTCATCAGAGAGAAGTACATCTCTCTGTCCATGCAGAGCTTCTGCAGGACCACAGCGCGTTACCTGCAGGAGGAGCTGGGTGGCCGACCTCTGGACCTCAGCACCTTTGAGGAGATGCCAGAGTCCTCTGTGTCTGCAGGTGGGTTGAACCAGAGTATTCTGAGGATTGATGATTTACATCCAAGAATCAGGATCTTATAGCCAAAGTGTACAGTATATGGAAAGTTTATGAATGTGTTTAAATAGAGACCCACTGGATTGATCTGCATTTAGGAGAGTGGAATAATTTACAGCAGAATGGTTTCATGGAATTTAACTGTTAACTGAATATTAATACAAGATGTTTTGTTTGCAGATTCAGCATCTGTTTATGAACCACAAATGATCATTTAAACCACAGCACTTCTGCTCATTAAAGCAGTAGTCCCAAAACAAATGTTTTGTCATTACCTCCACAATTACAAATATAACAAAGTGAGGATCAGAAATAAATACATTTTCATGGAAAATCTTGACATCAGCCCTAGCTCTACTGGATATGGTCATGGGAAAATAGCAATGCTCAATTTATGAAAGATTTGTTCTTTTAGGTCAGATATTATTACTAGAAAATTAATACACATACATTAATAGAAAACAGTTATTCCAAATTTGAATGATATTTCACAACATTACTGGTTCTTCTGTATTTTTGGTATAAAAAAAAATTGCAGGATTGGTGAGGATACGAGACTTCTTTCAAAAGCATAAAACATATATATCTTACAGACCCAAACCTTTGTCATACAAGTGTATTTTTATTAAAAAAAAAATTTGGGTGATCAATATTCAGAAAACAGGACGACTGAATAAATTTTCCCTTTCTTATATCATATGTCCTCCATAGATAAAACGGTCCACCCACCTGTGTCAGAAACCCACCCCTATGAGGTGCTAGACCCTGCCAGCATGCCCCCAGGTTTGGGCTACACTTGCAAGATGGTGGATGGTGTTGTTCATGTGTACACGCAGAAGTAAGTCTTCTTCCTGCTTTCTCAATGACCATTTAAACATTATCAACAGTGATACATAATTAAAATATTTTTTCTAACTAGAAATAATCCTTGGAATGCAGTGATAGTTGTATTTTTTATGTAACCTTTTGTCTTTCTTTTCTTTCTCTTTTTAATATATTTTTTCATAATGTCCATCAGTTCTTCAGAGCTAGACTTGCCGTACCCAGACCTGCAGGAATACATAGCTGATATGAACATGATGATGGCGCTCATCATTAACGGGCCAGTGTAAGTTGTGCTAAACACTGGGAGGTTTGTTTCCATTCAGATGCAGCAGAGTCAGGAACAGATGATCAAGTTACTGATTGAAACGGCTCATTCTGTAAATGTGAGCTGATCCCTGAGTGGGCTCCTTTGCTTGATTGAAATCATTATGCACTGACCTCAGTTTGACCCTGTGGATGAAATGTAAGAATAAACCCATCCTCACTGAGATAAAGATTAATTTGTAATCTTAATAATGTCACTAAGATGAAGAAGTGGCAAGTCTGATTAAATCTGACCCCACAAATAACCTGAACTGGTCTGATCTGTCTTAGGTTTGACATGCGGATTCCTGATTTTATTTAACAGGAAGTCTTTCTGCTATCGTCGGCTGCAGTACCTCAGCTCCAAGTTCCAGATGCACATTCTCTTAAACGAGATGAAAGAGTTGGCAGCACAGAAGAAAGTCCCCCACCGTGATTTCTACAACATCAGGAAGGTCTGCTGTCCACACAAATATTTTGTTGAAGTTCGTTAACTTTATTAGTGGTCGTCACTGGAAAAATCTGATAATTTGACCAGTCATTGCTGCTCACTTGTGATGTAATTCTCACTATTGAACTTTGACATCTTGTGTGTTCAGGTGGACACACACATCCATGCCTCATCCTGTATGAATCAGAAGCACCTGCTGCGTTTCATTAAAAGAGCCATGAAGAAATATCCAGGTGAAATCGTCCATGTAGAACGAGGCCGAGGACAGACTCTATTAGAGGTGTTTGAGAGCATGAACCTGACGGCCTTTGACCTCAGCGTAGACACTCTGGATATGCATGCGGTAAGAACTGTAGAGGTAGTTATACACATGCCATAAGTGGTTGGAAAAATACTTCTACCATCACCAGCAATTAGACATAATGATAATAATAATAAGAAAAACTGAATATACACTTCACTTGTGAACACACTGCTTAAAATGTTTGGAGTCAGTAAGACTTATATTTTTTAAAAGAATCTCTTATGTCAAATCAAATCACTTTTATTGTCACATCACCACAGCACCTGTGCCTTGGTGAGTGAAATTCTTGAGACCGTGCTACAGACAGTGCAGACACAATTTACATATAGACAGTACATACTTACAGACTTATACAGATGACAATGTACATATACATATAGTCAGTACACACATTGTACTATTAGACATACTTACAATTATCAATACATATTATACACCGTATGTACACATACACAATACAATTATATGCGAATGTGCAGCAGATTATACATAAGCTGGGTACAAAATGTCATGGATGTGCATTAGAAACACCAGATTTTTGTATGTGTGCGGTGTGTGCGTGTAGTCCAGTTGAACTGTGTTAAAGTGCAGTGCATGGCATATCGTAAAGTGGGAGTGTGCTGTAGGGTGTATTATTTTTGACTGTTCATTAGCCTGAGGGGAAAAGCTATCCTTCAGTCGGCTAGTGCTGGATCGGATTCTGCGGTGATCGTCTTCCTGAGGGCAGCAGAGAGAGCAGTCTGTGGGACGGGTGGCTGGAGTCATTGATGATCCTCAGGCTTTCCTTATGTTCACCAACTTTTGATTAAAATATTGTAAAAATTATATTATTCAAATTGTTTTCCTGTGATGGCAAAGCTGAATTTTTAGCAGCCATCATTCTAATATGCTGATTTGGTCCTCAATAATTTTTTTATTATCAATGTAGATAATATGTTTTTATTATCAACAGTTGTGTACCGTTAAATTTTTGTGAAAAAAAACAACTTTTTTATGATTTTTTTGTAGGAATAGAGAGTTCAAAAGAACATAATTTATTTAAAATATAAATATTTCATAACATTATAAATGTCTTTGCTGTAACTTTGTACAATTAATGTGTCGTTGTTGAATAAAAGTATTAATTTCTTCTAAAAAAAGTTACTTCCCACAAACTTTTGAATAGTAGTGCTTGGTATGTTATATCTTGTTGACTTAACAATTTTTTTATTAAAACCTTAATCAAGTGACTATTAACAAAATATGACCATAAAAGAACAGAAAACTGAAATAAAACATAACCATGAAATAGTTTTAAAAGAACTTGAAGTTGTTTCACAGTAGATGCCAAGGAAAATATTTAGTGGGAGTTCCAAACTTCATGAGTTTGTGTGGGATCTAGGTCACTCTCAGTACAAATATGTTGCACAGAGTTGCAGATGCAGTCGCACAATCTCAGCGGGTTTACACTTAAGTGAGAACTGAATAAGCTGATGAATGATCTGTTGTTCTCTACTGAATGCAAACTGTGGCTCTACATGAATGCTGTGCAACATTGCACACAGTTTATTGGGTCCCAAACCATGTGAATCAAAATCTTTCCTAAAAGAGAGTCTTCTCTAAATTGTATGTGGAAATTATTGGGCAACACTGAACAAATAGTTTTGGAAGGGAAGATGGGGGGGGGGGGGCTTTTTTAAATATTAAAAATATTCCCTCTTTCCTGTAGGACCGTAACACATTTCACCGCTTTGATAAATTCAACTCCAAGTACAACCCCATTGGAGAGTCCATCCTCCGAGAAATCTTTATCAAGACTGACAACCATGTTGAGGGGAAATACTTCGGGCATATAATCAAGGTATCTGCTCCTAATAACCTTTGAGTTGAACAAAACAAACATGTGGTTTCGTATGGTAAATTGCGCCTCCTGCTGATAGTTGTATGCTGGTGCATTTCAGGAGGTGATGGCAGACCTGGAGGAGAGCAAATATCAGAATGTGGAGCTGCGACTCTCCATCTACGGCCGCTCACGAGATGAATGGGATAACCTGGCTCAGTGGGCCGTCAAATACAAAGTTTATTCAGATAACGTGCGCTGGCTGGTGCAGGTGCCCCGGTTATTGTGAGTACTGGTTATTAAGAAGTATTGATTGTAAAGTGGCTATTTATTATCTGATGTCTACAGTAGGCCTACATCTTTGTTCAAAGAAATACAAATATTTTCACTCTTGTTTAAAAGTTTGTGGTCTGTAAGATTTGTATAATTTTTTGTTATGCTTTACAGTTTTAAATAACTGTTTTGTATTAAAATACATTTTAAAATGTAATTTATTCCTGTGATGGCAAAGCTGAATTGTCAGAAGCCATTACTCCAGTCTTCATACAGAAATCATTCTCATATGCTGATTTGATGCTCAAGAAACATTTATTATTATTAACAATGTTGAGCTGTTGTGCTACTTAATATTTTTGTGGAAACCATGATATCGTTTTTCACTTTTGATCAATGTGTCCTTTCTGAATAAAATTAATTTTCCTAAAAAAATTCTTACAGACCCCAAACTTTTGAAGGCTTTATTACATGTAAAGCACTTTAAATGAAGCACCTAAATAAGTGGAGATATTTCCGAAATGAACAAAATATTTTCACTGTACATAAAATATAAAAGTGAGACTAAATTAAAACCATCACTGAAATAACAAGGTTGTTTCTTTCCTCTACAGTGATGTGTACCACACCAAAAAGCAGCTATCTAACTTCCAGGAGATGCTAGAGAACATCTTTATGCCTCTGTTTGAAGTCACAGTCAATCCCAGCAGCCACCCACAGCTACATCTCTTTCTGCAACACGTGAGGGAACTTAAACCTTGTTTTAGTGTAAAATTATATGTAAATATGCTTCTGAGGAGTGGAGGCATATTTGATTTCACACTTCCTTTTTCCCACGTAGTTAAAGATCTGGCCTGTAAACCCATTGATTCAAACCCATAGCTCATACATGTATTACTGTATCTATAAGAAGACTGTACATTGCTTCTTAAGGTGCTTCAGATAAGAAAGAGTCTGCCATTAAAGTTGAAGCTTTTTGGTTAAATAAAACATCCCACTTTTTCCATCCATCCATCCATATTTACCCTGTGTATTAAAATTCGACTGTCAACACGTATGATCACAGTTTCATGGTATTGTAAGACTGAATGTCGATGTGCCCCTCAGGTTGTGGGGTTTGATAGTGTGGATGATGAGTCCAAACCTGAGCATCACATCTTTAACCTGGACAGTGCAAAACCTGTGAACTGGACCGAGGAAGACAATCCTCCATACTCATATTATCTGTACTACATGTATGCGAATATGACTGTACTCAACCACCTCCGCAGGTATTTGATGCACCCAAGTACACATTTTGCTTACCACAATCCATTCTATTATTTAAGGTAAAAAATCTATGTATTTTATTCTGATTCAGATTTTCTTTTTTGAAAGATGGATTAAAACCAATGTGTAGGTCACTGAATTATGTTTATTAAAATATGTTTTAGCTTCAGGACTGTGGTTAAATGTGATCTTTTTCTCCCAACAGGCAAAGAAACATGAATTCGTTTGTATTACGTCCACACTGTGGAGAGGCAGGACCTGTTCACCACCTCGTGTCTGGATTTATGCTGTCAGAAAATATTTCCCATGGCCTGCTTCTGAGAAAAGTAAAAAAAATCGACATACTTCCACTGAATAATACTTGTCCTTGTAAATCTGTTCTGCTTAGATATAAAGAATGTTCATGTTTAAAAAAAAAAATTCATGATTGTTTTGTATCAGCCCAATGCCATGTGTGTTAATATCACACCGTTACATAACAAACACTTTTTGAAAGGTGCCATTATTCAACAGCCATTGAAACATTGATATCCTCTTTTCAGCTTTGAGCTATAGTGAACAATTTTGACAGAACATATCATGTTTTTTCACATTGGATATTTTAGAGCTAATATTCTTATCTTAAGACCCACTGCAAACAGTCAAGAGCTTATCGTTCCACCCAGAGCTTTAGAGCGAGATGTTTGTGTCTTTTCCTCAGGCTCCTGTACTGCAGTATCTGTATTACCTTGCTCAGATCGGCATCGCCATGTCCCCACTCAGCAACAACAGCCTTTTCCTCAGTTACCATCGAAATCCTCTGCCTGAGTACCTGTCCAGGGGCCTCATAGTGTCTTTGTCCACCGATGACCCACTGCAGTTCCACTTCACAAAGGTTACAAGCCAAACTATACCATCAGATATTAAAAGGTTTTTAAGTACATCTGTTATTTCTTGAGTTAGGTCTGTAATGTGTTTGACCTTTAGTGTGTGGTTGTTCAGGAGCCGCTGATGGAGGAGTACAGCATCGCGGCTCAGGTGTGGAAGCTGAGCTCATGTGACATGTGTGAGCTGGCCCGAAACAGTGTGCTCATGAGTGGATTTTCTCACCAGGTGCTCACATCTACACGTACACCTCTGTCAGCAATGGCAGAAGCCAGTTTTGTGTTATTTAGTAAGCTACACATTTTACTTTCACTTTTTTTGGTAACACTCAACTATAAGATTAAATTAGTTAACATTAAAGCATAAGGTACCATGGCCTAAAAATGAACCATACTCTAAAATTTTATATTAATTTTGTTCATTTCTACATACACTACTGTTTTTAATAAATACTTTATTTAGCAAGGATGCATTATGACATTTACTAAGCACGGCAACATTGATAATAAGAAAGAATAACATGTTTCTTGAGCAACAAATCAATATAATAGAATAATTTCTGAAGGATCCTGTGATGTGACACTGAAGCCTGGAGTAATGATGCTGAAAATTCAGCTTTGTCATCACAGGAATAAATAAAAAAAACTGTTTTTTTATATAGGAATAATATTTATTGTCTTTTAAAAACATTTAAAATCTTACATTTTTGAATGGTGGTTCTCAACTGATGTGTCGTGAACAAAAAATGTATTATGGATAGCAGGGAAAATTAATACTTTATTCCTCACTGAAATGAAACTTTAAGACTTTCCTCTTTTATTAGAGAGGATTAAATAATTATCATATCTCTTGTTGTTGTGGCAACCAATTTGGTTGTGTGTCCAAACACAACAGTATATTGGCACAAGTTTATCTGCCTCTTGTCAAATTACAGTAGTTAAAAGCCAACATAAGCAGATTGCATAATATGACCTCATTCTCTAAAACCCTGGCCAAAACTACAGTATATAAAGGAAAATATGACTCATATTACATTATATTTGGCTTCTTTTGCATTGAGGATATGGCATATGATACAATAAACAGTTTTGGCACTTTTTTTGGTCACACTTTGTCTAGTGTTTATCCTGAAGCCAAACCACTGATAAAGACAATTAAAATACTATTTATTGAGGAATTAATTTTTTTTAAGGAATTAAAGAGAAAAACATGTGACTAATGCATGCAGATGTCTTGTGTCCAGGTGAAAAGCTATTGGCTGGGGCCACATTATTTCAAAGAGGGGCAGGAGGGCAACGACATCAGACGCACTAACGTTCCAGACATCCGAGTGGCTTACCGCTTTGAGACGCTGTGCGAGGAGCTGAATCTGATCACCCAGGCTGTGTGTTCAGAGGAGCTGGAGAAGGTTGAAGAGCAGGGCTCCCTGTGCATGGGTGCAGGACCGGCCAGACGTTAGCGGTGTCATGTGCTCTCAATTATTCACCCAGTAAAGAATGTGAGTGAAAGGTTGATTCAGGGAAATGTGGCACAGTCATACTGTGTTTGATTCCACTGGTGTTCAACTAAAAAAAAATATTTGACTTTGTTTAGGTATTTGCTAGAAATGTACTGTTGTCTTTTGGTTGTTAAGTGCAGGTTTAAAGGCCTCCTTGCTAGGACGCAAAGAGAATTTGCACAAAGGAAATGCCTATGTTGTGTTTGACAAAAGCACGTGGACATTTCCAGAATACCAACTGGAAACCCTTACAGTATATGTGAACTACTAGAAGGCTCCAGTTATCCGTTTAAGCATCAGGAAACCCCAGAAATGTCCCCCTCAGTTACTGTAGACCATACACTGTCCTTAACCTGCCGTCCAGCATGAAGATCAGTGAAATGGTTTACACTATCATAGATAATAAACATTTGGTGTTGCTTGTACACTTGCTCTGAATGCTAACAGCATAAACATTTGTTCTTTGGCTACTGTGTGTGAGCTCAAGTACCTACGCACATCTCTGCCATGAGCCGTCAACATCCTGTCATTTTTAAATTGATTTTTATCTCCTTTATATTCTTGATTTTAACAGGTTCTGTTCTAATAAGTTTATTATTGTGATATTATTTATTTTATAGTGGTTGTATCCTTTGTAATTTGGCCATTTTATGTGTGTCTGTAGTTGAATAATTATTAGTGTTATCTATTGTAAATCAGACTTGATAATATCAAAGTGAAGTTTATTTTTCCGCTGTATTCTGTATCTCAAAATTAAAATATAATTCTGAGAGTCTGTGGTTTTAATATTGCATATACACTAATCACTGTATTTTTCAAAGCAGAAGTAAGCTGTTTCTTGTGAATGTGCAAGACTTCCGATTTTTTTAACCAATAATAGAAAAATAACTAGAGGAATAACAATGCAATCAGTGAAACTATTTTTTGCTACAAATCAGTGTGTTTTGTGCTTTTGACCAGATTTTTTTATGCCTTTTGTTTTTCTAGTGTTGGGGCTGTAACTTAACTTACTTAACTGTCTGTAACCTACACGTACTGCCTCAAAACATCAGATGTATAATAGCTTGTATGTTGGATCACATTGCTGTTTGGTGCAGATTCATTTTTAATGTTAGTTTTTAATAAAATAATTGTAGGTTTTTGGGTGTTTCTGAAATCTGGGACAAGGATCAAGCATTATCAAAAGTTTAACTGGAACTGGTAGGTAACTGGAAGCCTTCTATTGTTAACTGTATAAGAAAAGCCAACAAAAATGAAGTAAATAAATATCGTCTGTTGGGATATACAATTACAAGAAAAACACATTTTTGTAAAATTATGTATACATTTCTCAAAAAATTGAATATGGTGAAAAAGTTAATTTTTTTTCTTGTAACTTATTTAAAAAAGGAAAACTTTCATATATTTTAGATTCATTAAATGTAAAGTAAAACACTTCAAAAGTGTTTTGTTTTAATTTTGATTATTAGAGTTTACAGCTAATGAAAGTCAAAAATCTGTATCTCAAAATATTAGAATATTTACATTTGAGTTTCAATAAATTACCATCCATACAGTACAAATTCCAGGTATTGCTTGTTCTTTGAAACCGCAATAATGGGGAACACTGCTGACTTGCTACGATCATTGACACCCTCCACAAAGAGGGTAAGTCACAGAGGGTCATTACTGAAAGGGGTGGCTGTTCAAGGAGTGCTGTATCAAAGCATATTAAATGCAAAGTTGACTGGAAGGAAGAAATTGGGTATGAAAATGTGCACAAGCAACAGGGATGACCGCAAGCTTGAGAATACTGTCAAGCAAAGCCGATTCAAACACTTGGGAGAGCTTCACAAGGAGTGAACTGAAGCTGGAGTCAGTGCATCAAGAGTCACCACGCTCAGACATCTTCAGGAAAAGAGCCACCAAGCCACTTCTGAAACAGAAACATCGTCAGAAGCATCTTACCTGGGCTAAGGAGAAAAATAACTGGACTGTTGCTCAGTGGTCCAAAGTCCTCTTTTACATTTATCAGACGCTTTTATCCAAAGCGACTTACAGTCCATTCAGGCTGTACATTTTTTTTGTCAGTATGTATGTTCCCCGGGAATTAAACCCACAACCTTTTCATCTTCTCAGATAAAATAAATTTTGCATTTAATTTGGAAATCAAGTCAAATCAAGTTTCCACAGTCAGTGATGATTTGGGCTGCCATGTCATCTGCTGGTGTTGGTCCACTGTGTTTTCTGAAGTCCACAGTCAACACAGCCATCTACCAGGAAATTCTTAGAGCACTTCATGCTTCCTTCTGCTGACAAGCTTTATGGAGATGCTGATTTCATTTTCCAGCAGGACTCGGCACCTGCCCACACTGCCAAAGGTACCAAAAGCTGGTTCAATGACCATGGTGTTACTGTGCTTGATTGGCCAGCAAACTCGCCTGACCTGAACCCCTATAGAGAATATATGAGGTATTGTCAAGAGGAAGACGAGAGACACCAGACCCAACAATGCAGATGACCTGACCGCTATCAAAGCAACCTGGGCTTCCATTACACCTGAGCAGTGCCACAGGCTGATTGCCTCCATGCCACGCCGCATTGATGCAGTAATTCATGCAAAAGGAGGCCCAACCAAGTATTGAGTGCATAGAAATGAACATACTTTTCAGAAGCCTGACATTTCTGTTTAAAATATCCTTTTTTTATTGATCTTATGTAATATTCTAATTTTCTGAGACACTGAATTTTGGGTTTTCATTATCTGTAAGCCATAATCATAAAAATGCCAAGAAATAAAGGCTTGCAATATTATAAATATTAGATTTAGCATGAACAGGATACTCATGACAGAACATTCATTTTGTGGGTGTACTGTGTCTTTAACTGGAAACCGCACGGAACTCATGTGCGCGCGCAAACGCCCCCTGCCCCTCCTCCATTCCGCTCCTCATATTGAAGCACAACGGTGCACACTGCACACTCTTGTTGCAAAATGGCAATTAAATTGGCATATTGGGATATTCGTGGGGTAAGAAACAGTCGTAACTTTTGCATACATATTTTATACAAATGTTGCATAGTTAGACCGTTAATTGATTCATATTTGATATGTTTGAATTTGTTGTTTCATAACTTCGTCATGCAGTCGTCGCAGAAGAATAGAATCGCAGTCAGTTCGGTAAAGTTTGACAGATTCGACTTTTCCGGATCAATAACTCGCGAGAAAAAAACGTTTTTAATTCACAAACGATGCCTCTTTTCTGTAGGAAAAGTGATGTAGGAAACGAGCTAACGTTACAAGCGAGGTTTCCTTAAAATAAGCTTTCCTTTTTTCCAAGTTGATCTCAATGCACTGGCGTCTGAGAGACAAACATGACCGAACAGCACCAGAGGGCTGAACTGCTTGTTTTCTATTATTTGTCTAATCAGTGTCGCCCCTCTCTTAAATATGCAAATAAGGATATTAACTTTAGTTTATTAATATACCGTGTAATGACAGTCAGTTAATTATTCCAAGAGTGAGAAAAACATGTTTTACAGCAGCTGAAGTTTGCTATATTTCATGATTTTCTTATGATTAAAGCTTGCTCAACCAATCCGTCTGCTGTTGGAATACACTGGCACCAAGTATGAGGAGAAGTTCTATTCTTGTGGGGAAGGTAAGTGATGATTATTATAACACACAGTTGCAGATACAGTCAGATTGTCCATATAAAAGTACATTGAGTTGATTCTATATTCTTGCCTGGCAGCTCCCAACTTTGACAAAAGCTGTTGGTTTAATGAGAAAGAGAAACTTGGGATGGACTTTCCTAATGTAAGTTACATAGTTACCCACATAGTATTGTTCAGTATAACATGCAATAACTAACCACATCATTCTTCACCAGTTGCCCTACCTAGAGGATGGAGACACGAAAGTAGTCCAAAGCAATGCCATAATGAGATACATCGCCCGCAAACACAACCTCTGTGAGTCCTTCATTCATTTATTCCTTCATTTAAAAAACAATACTTTATTTTCTCAAGCATCACTGAAAATAGCCATCCAAGTAATGTTAAACTTCTCTTTCTAACATGTTTCTAGGTGGGGAGACTGAAGAGGAGCAGGTGAGAGTTGACATCTTGGAAAACCAGGCGATGGATTTCCGCAAAGGTTTTGCCCAGCTCTGCTATGGAGACTTTGTGAGTGCCATGAGCAACTTTAGTAGACTGTCTTAAGTGCGGATTGATTATTTGAAGAAAATGCAAATTAATCTTGTTCTTTTTTTTCTTTTGTAAATTGATGAGATAATGACTGATTTGTAATACTTCACAGGACAAAAACAAACCATGTTACAATGAGAAATTGCCAGGATCTCTAAAGCAGTTCTCTGACTTCCTTGGTGACAGGAAGTGGTTTGCTGGAGACAAGGTAAATAGGCATAATGTTTGGAAGCACGTTAATTTGTCCATTTTGTGATAGGAAAGAGATTGTTTGGCAAGCTCATCCCAGGTTTGGTTCACCCTGTAGATCACATTTGTGGACTTCATCATGTTTGAGTTGTTGGATCAGCATCGTATGTTTGACCCGGAGTGCCTGGATGACTACAGAAACCTGAGATCTTTCCTGGATCACTTTGAGGTTTGGATTGAGTTTATGACAAACAGACTATAATTTGGTATTCTTACGTAGATTGTAATGTTACAAATTGTGATATGAATTGTTTTCCCTATCAGAGTCTTGAGAAGATTGCAGATTACATGAAGTCGGGCAAGTTCATTAAGACACCAGTGAACAACAGGATGGCCAAATGGGGAAACAAGAAGGAGTGAAACATTGTCTTGATTTATTTTTTGGTACAACATTCTAACCTTCCCAATAAAAAAAAGAATGAGCTAAATTTACATTATGATACAGTGTATTATTTCACTGTTCAGATTTTCTATGTTTGATTTGTAAAAAAGCATGAACTTCAGGACCTTATTTTGACCCAATAAAGCAGAGCATTGAGTTCAGTGCATTTAGACCGTATTGATTAGGAATGAAATGGTCATGAATGACATAATGCAACCCCGCATTAAAATGTAAAACAGGTTTTTAAACCAAAGACATCCTGATTAAATTAACTGTATTACTGTTGTGAGGTAAAACACAAACCCACAACTGGATTGATGAAATTAAACTAGAACTTGAATGTAAAAAAAATATTTAACCCCAAAATCAAAAGCTTCCTTTAAGACCAATAAATTATGGCTACTAATGAGTTGATTTACCATTTATTAATATACAGTGCACAATTAGCAAACAGTGTCAGGATCAATCAGAGTTACAGACACGATTCATTTTCATTTAACAGCTAAATAACATCCAGTACAATTAGTCAAGTGCCCACCACCACAGTGACATCAGCGGAAATCAACTTAATGGAACTATCTGTATCAAATAAATAAAATGAATGCATTCATCATTTGCATGTGTGAGGGGTAATATATCTGAAAAAGTCTGTAGGTATTAGCCTTGGCTTGTTGTCTATGAATGGAAATGCTGAGGAGTTTACTGAACAGTTCTTGTTCATTCAGGTCCAGACACGTTCAGATTCTTGCTATCAAAATGCACCGGTGTCCTCAGACTATCAGCGGCCACCATACTGGCTGTATTCAGCCTCACTGGCAAGCTGCAAAGGAAATGGAGACTGATGACATTTGTGAGCTCCGCCTCAGACATTAAATGACCTCATCAGGTATGAAGCAACACTGAATACTGTGAGTTCACTTCATCACAATGAAAAGAGCTCCATAAATAACCGAATTTGTACAAGGTGGGAGTTTACTTTGAACAAATAGAGCTGCATGACTTACTGCAACAGTCGATCTGACGCTCTGCAGTTGGAAGAAGACTCGACCTCCTTCCTCAGGACATATCGCTCTAATATCATCCTGTTTCATTCCCAGCAGCATTGCTCCATTAAACACCCCAAGACTCTGGATTGTCCTACACAAATACATGATTAATCAAGTGTGTCAACAGGTTGATAAATGGAGCATGTTAAGCTATTTCTGTTGTAAAGTGTCAGAACTACATTTTGGTGGAGTATAAAGCAGTGTTTTTCAAACCTGTCCTGCAAGCACCCCTTCCCTGCACATTTTATATGTCTCCCTTGTCAGACACACCCAATTCAGGTCAGGTGTGTCTGACAAGGAAGACATGTGCAGGGCAGGGGGGCTTGTATGACAGCTTTGAAACCCACTGGTCTAAAGAATGAATGCTCTCAGTTTGCTCTTCCAGTTGATTAAGTGCAAAGATCAATACACCCAGAGTCAAAAATACAAAAGATGTTCACAAAATTTAATAAAAAATTTTTAGGTGCAAAGTTTTTTGTATTTTTGACTATTTTAAAGAATAAAATTAAAGATGATAGAAATGGTTTCTTACATTTTAGAAAAGCCTTTGTACTGTAACCAGGCTTTGACTTCCTCAGGTCTAGATCTCATATCTAGAGATGGAGGTCCTCTCATACTTTGCTGAGAACATAGGGGGCAACATTCATAAAACAATTAATTGTGTATAGCAAAAATCAATTAGTTAAATATACAGCAATGTCCTGACCAAACAGTGATGAAAAACTGCTTTCATACATTGACCGAGCAGTTTTTATGTCTTCATCTAGCTGATGTTAAAAAATATGAATTAAGCCATTGTTTAGTATGTCCTTAATACATTATTGAAATGATTGTTTTTAAATAAAAAGTAGAGTAAGAATAAATGTATAAAAAGAAATGTGTGCATTGGCCATGACTTACAGTTGGCCTTTGTCCATCAGCAGGCTCTAGAACATTCTGAGGCACATAACCCTCCTCATTACCACTGTTTTTCACTTTCCACCATTGCCCGGACTTGTCAGTTACCTATTTACATAAGCATAGAAGTGTATAAACAAGAACAAACTATTTGTATGCATTTTCTGCTCACAGAAAAAAGGTAACATTATATTTAAGATTAGTTAATACTTTAGTTACAATAGATTAAGATTAATTTTTTTTTTCTTTGTTAGTTCATGTTAATTTCAACATTTACTAAAATTATTCAAATCAAAAGTTGTACTTATTACACATGAACTAATAATGAACAGTTGTATTTTAATTAACTTTAACAAAGATTAATAAATGCATTATTAAATGCTCTTTTAACTAACATTAACTTGTGGGACTTTAACTGTAAAGTGTTGCCAAAAAGCTTTGTTCACCCCTGATGTTGCACAAATTCCTTTGTGTGGGGTGTGTTTTTAAATATCAATATGTTAGAGGTCAGGTGATTACCTGCACCATGTCACTCTTCATCACACTCAGTTCCTGACTGTTTCTTGCCATAAAGTCATAGATCACCCTCATGTAGTTTGGCGGCTCAGCTGACCTGGTATAAAATAAGACAAAAAAATGTTACTAGACTTGATTTGAAATGTACCTCTTAAATTCTTAAGTGAACTCATCTGAGGCTTCTAAAGTCAAATAAACAATGTTTTATATTGCTGTCACAATGTCCTTTTTATAATCTGGGTATTTCAAAGAGAGTTCACGATATGTCTCACCGCATGGGTGGGGCGTTCCAGGGTCTGTTGTCCTGGAAGAGAGGTTAAAAAGCTATTTGTACTCATTTGACTTTATTATACATTAGGTGAGGATGTATAAGGCAAACACTTGACGTATTTTATGACATCCTCATGCTTAGATCAGTTGAAGTTTGCCCTCTGAGAGATTTTACCTGTTCAGGTGGCCTCTGCATTGCATTCCTGGGTGGGACGCGCTCGCTGTTGCTCCGTGATAGCTGCCTGCTGCTGGGAGGGGACATGGATGGGCCGGGCGGAAGGGGCTGCCAACCGTCGTTAAATTCGGGAAGATATGGAGGGATTTGATCCCCGTTTGGCCATTTAGATCTGATTAAATAATACAAAAAAATCATGAGATATTCTCCTTTGTTTGCTAATCTGTGAGGAAGTTGTTTTGTAGAATAGAAGACCTTGGGATGTTCCAAGCATCACCCAAACTGCTCCACAGTGCGTCCTCATTTGGTGTGACAGATCTTCCCAGGAGTTGCAGGGCTTTTTCTGTGAGCAGTGGACTCAGCACCATGGGAGGGATGTTGGGAGGATACTGACTCGTCATCTGAGGCATAAAGAAACAGTCAGGAACTGAGTGTGATGAGGGCTGATATAGTGCATCTCCTGACCTTTAACCTTAAAAGTAAAGCGTTTTCTCTCGATAGAAAGTACACTCTTGAAAATGAAAGTTTGAAAAGGGGGAACCTTTTGAACCATCTGTTGTGATAAAATAAAAGAACCTTTTGGGGTTCTCCAAACAACATTTCAGTGAACTTCTTAAAAGAACCATTTTTTCTTAGTGTGAAGAACACTGTACAAATCCAAAGAACCCTTGTACACTATAAAGAACCTTCTGTGTAATGAAAAAGCTCCATGGATATTAAAGGTTCTTCATGGAACCATAGATGCCAATACAAAACTGTGCATGCTCATACAACTTATTATTTCTTATCAATTGCTATGGTTTTGTAAAGAGCTAATACGTTAGGTGGGTCCTACTGACTAACCCTCTGAAGCCTCAGGAGAACAAAACTGCTTTTGACATGCATTCTGAAAGTATGCTCATCCATTTTAATTCATAATGTAAAAAAAATGAATGAAATATGACTGCAATGCAAACATACTGAAGAGATACTTACAAAACCAAGGGATGAAAAGAGACTGTGAACAAAATCAGAAACGGGAGGATTTTTTAGGTGACCATCCAGTTTCCCCTGTCACAAGTAGAGATGAGTATGAAAACAGACATATGCAACAAATAAAAAACAGTATGTCTCGTATTAAACATTATTATTTTTTTATTTAAAAGTAATTTAATGAGACCACTGAAAAAAATATAATTAATTTATCTGTACTTTGGAGACATGCCAGAACTAAAGTGGTAACAATTTGTTTGAAAGTATACATTGAAGTAATTTAATGATATTCTTAGGAAATATCACAGAAATTATTTTTTTATAACTTACTAGAAGGTTGAAGCCATACTTTATTTTCTGCAGACAGGATATGTACTCCTCCACATGGGGAATACTTGCAACTATAAAAAGCAAACATAGTAATAATAAATATTTTAATGTTGAAATCTTGTAGATTTTTTAACATCCTTATAGAACAATTAAATTAAATAAAATGTAAAACAAGCTCTAGGTGTTAATTGTTCACCCATTTGTTTTGCAGGTGCTTTCTTTTTCTTTTTCTTGTTTCCATCATCTTTTGGCAAAGCTGAGCCTACTTTATATACAAAGGTCTCAATGTCGGCTGCTACATGGTTAAAAATCTCCTGTAGAGAAAATGAAGTGGATGGGGATGTGTCAATAAATAGATTTCTGAATTAGATGGATTAATAACATGGTGTGATGAAATTGTCAGTAAAACCCACCGAATCTCTCTCCGCATCAGTGAATGCAGGTGGAGCCTGCTCCTGCTCAGGCTGCGTTGGCCTGTAAAGGGCTTCATCTCTGGGAAATGGCATAGTGGGTGAAGGCCGTCTGTCATCTGGGAAAAGATTATAAAAGGTTTTACATTTGGATATATATTTAGACATTATGAAACACTACTTCACTGTGGCTGATTTGTAAGACTGTATCCCCACAAAATCATGTATCTGTATTTTTGTATTTCCCATTTTATATGGTGAACATTTTTGACTGTGAAGATTTCAAGTGTGCCTATTTTTTTATAAGATTTTTTCATTAAGCCATTTCTAATCGTCCACAATTTTTTTTTTGACTGAACATTTTTTTCAGTCTAAAATGTCTGAGAACACCCAGAGGGTTAATTTCAGGACATTTGAGGTATTTAAAAGTGTCTTTTTTGAGTGAAATGAACTGCTCAAGTGATCACCATAGTCTTCGTGGTTGTTGTACTGTGGAGGTGGGAAATCTGATGGAGGAGGGTTTGGCTGCATGAGAGCTGGTCTTTTCATGCTTCCTTGATAACCCTGACCAATGATGCTTTCCAGATGGTTTCTGAGTAATAGAAAATATATCACTGTACAGCACTAATAAAACTGAGTTTGAGAAAAAACAAATAATAGATCTTTGCTATTTAGATCATTATCCTAAATAATCAATAATGTCTATTTAAAACATTACATTTTAGTACATTTAAAGGGAAAGGGTTCTTTGTGAGGCAGCAGCTGACCTGATGTCCATTTGTGGTTCTTTGAGTGGTGGCGTGGCATCCCCTCCTTGCTGTATTACCTTTTCCAGATCATTTGCCACCTCCTGAGCCTAGTGATTTAAAACATCACAGATACCTTTATAGATAAAATGCAGGGCCTTGACAGAGGGAGTGGAATGGAAACTCCCACACCAATCCACTGGATGTTAAGACAGATTTATACTGAGCAGATGCTGCACTATCTACCCTTATGAGTCTAACATTTTTGACTATACATCAGAGTGTTGTTCCTCACCCCAATCTCCTCACACTGGAACAGGAAGGCCCGTTGAGCTCTCTGGCTAGGATCCTGAACTGAGATAATAAGAAGGGAGTCGTACACACAACTGTCGAGAACAGCTCTCTTCGCTCTGATGCTACTCAAGTGCACAGACTCCAAAACCTCCTACAATTCCAGGAAACAGAGGGAAAGTTTAATGTTTATTATGGGAACTAAGTGTTGCAACCATTTAAAAAGCCCAAAGTATTTGTTCAGATTCGAGTATTTGAGCATAATGCACCAGACCTTGGTCTCTATGTCACACAGCTGTAGATGGTTCGCCTGGACCTGCATGATCATGTCCTGACCCCACACTTTCCCTTTACTGTCCATATTCTTCAACCTGTTCACACAGTCATCAATGCTGCTCACCTCTCTGCCATCTAACACACAGGTGAACAGGTGCTAGGGAACGGAAAGAGAGATCACACATGAATCCCACGGAGGCTACTGTTATAGATGGCCTTGTGAAATTCAGCTTTACTACGTCATCAAATTTTCCAGTTCAGTTTGTGTGGAAATCTCTACGGTACATGTTAGATAAGCACTGGTTGTCTGTAGTTTTCTATAACACTCATTAGTGAAGTGGGTGTTGGCTTTGTTTTAACAGATTAAGATTATGCATCAGTAACATGCAGTAAGCACACATGAACATTTTAAAATGATTAGTTATTAAGTGTAGTTAAAAACCCATGAAATGGATTTAATCTTACCTCTACTCTGTACTGAAAGTTGTCTTGCTGTCTGCTGATTGATTCTGCATACTCCTTCCTTTGCACTGAAGCATCAAAGTCAATTTAAATATACAGTATTATTTTAGCATATGTTGTTTAAATGGGATTTGTACTTACTGTAGATGGATTTGGCACTAGGACGAGACATGCCAAGCCCCTGGGACGGCGGCTCGGGTGAGAAGCCTCTATAATACAGTCACAACACAATATGTCTGTATGGACTGTACATATATCAGATTTTCAATAAATCCCGGTATGACCACAAAACAATGTAATCAGTCACATTTCTTGTTATTTCTAATATTAATTCTGAGTTTATTCTAAATTGAACTATTCTTAACATAAACTCACAGTCAGCTAAATTATATTGCAATATGCAGGATATGGCCAAAAAGTATGTGGACATCCATTTCTGATTAACTAGTTTGGCTTTTTCTGTAATTTCGGTGAAATGAAATACTACACCAGATGATGATTCTGGAGGTTACTTTTTGATTGACAACAAAGTCAACTTCATCCACACCAGATATCAACAAAACATAAATAATGACTAACGTTATTTGGAAAAGCTCAAATATATTTACTAAATTTAGATTTACTAAACTAACAACAAGAGAATAAAAATGACCAAGTGTTAAATTTAGTTTAAGATATATACTGTACACCGCCGTTCAAATGTTTGTGATCAGTAAGATA
Source organism: Ptychobarbus kaznakovi (assembly GCA_027422405.1). Taxonomy (NCBI): domain Eukaryota; kingdom Metazoa; phylum Chordata; class Actinopteri; order Cypriniformes; family Cyprinidae; genus Ptychobarbus; species Ptychobarbus kaznakovi. The sequence continues at coordinate 14,061,937 of CM049810.1, read as the reverse complement.
TTTCATGTTTTAATGTCTCTTATGCTCATCAAGACTGTATTTATTTGATCAAAAATACTGCAAAAACAGTAATATTGTGAAATATTATTGCAATTTCTAATATTGGATTCCTATATTAATTTACTTTAAAATATGATTTATTTCTGTGACGCAGTGATGAATTTTCATCAGCCATTACTCCAGTCTCCAGTGTCACATGTCTGCATCGCCGGCACTTAAACCGACAGTAATCAAAAAAGCCCATGGACAGGTTATTGCTGACAGAATAGCACATTCGGTGAGGGAAAAGCAAAAAATATAACGTTATTATCTGTCAGAGACATTATACTCTGCCAAAAACAGTAGCATTTAATAACACAGATCTGTAGAACACGTAGGTTACAGAATGAAATAAAACAGCCAAAGCAAACACTAGCCATAAAGAAGTCTACGCTTTGTCATGCAGTATAGTAGTTCATTTTTCACAAATCATGCTCAAAACATTCATAAGAGCATTAGACAATATATAGCAATGGTTATTAATGAAAACTATAATAGCAATATGTATTGCATGATTAATAAAAAAACTGATCAAATTATCCACCCTAACACAGGAAAATATTAACACATTTTAATGCAATAAATATGTAGTTCAAAAGTGTTCATCCCTCCAAAACAGAGAAAATATCTTTCACAAACATCTACATCTCCGTCTCTATTAAAGTGTTGGTGTATAATGAGCTGTATTTGATAGCGGTTGTTATAGCACAATTCTTAACCCCACCCCAGACCTCATTCATTTTCAAAATTTTCAAAAATCATTCTAACATGCTGATTTATTATCATTGTTGAAACTGTTGTGCTGCTTAATATTGTTTGGAACCTGTATACTTTTTTCTTTGTATGAAATAAAATTATGAAAAAACAGCATTTGTTTAAAATATAAATCTTTTCTAACAATGTAAGTCTTTACTATCACTTTTTAAAATCAATGTAACACATCTTTGCTGAATAAAATTATACATTTCTTTAAAAATGAAAAAATGTACTGAACCCAAATTTCTAAACAATAGTGTATATTGTACCACAACATTTCTATTTGGAATAAACACTTTTATTTTTTTACTTTTTATTTATCAAAGTATCCGGAAAAAAGCATCACAGGTCCCAAAAAATATTGAGCAGCACAACTGTTTCCAACATTAATTATAAATCAGCATATTAATGACTTCTGAAGGATCTCTGGAACTGGAGTAATGATGCTGAAAATTCAGCATCGCTTCACATGAATCAATTATATTATAAATATATTAAAAAAGAAAACTCTTATTTTAAATTGCAATAATATTTCACAAAAATACATTTTCCCTGTATTTTTATCAAATAAATACAGCCTTGATGAGCATAAGAAACTTCTTTAAAAAAAAAACATTAAAAAATCTTACTGATCCCAAATTTTTAAACGGCAGTGTATATTATTATAAAACTGCCTTATTTAAATATGAAAATGCCACTAGATCTTAAAATAAGCCTGATACTAAACAAAAACTATTGGAAATATAATACACAACTAAAAAAGATCCCTACTTGAATAACCCTGCCTCACAACGTTGTGTAATGACGACCTGCCTGACAACCGATATCAGAGAGATAGAAGGCAGGACATGACGCACCACACAGAAACACCCTTGTGTGTGTTTCAGGTACAAACTCCACTCATACAGTGAAAGACACTGCTGATGGAGGTAAAGGGCAGTAAGATATGTACCTTGATTGGAAAACTGGGACAGGATTCCCCCCATACATTCTTGACTGCGATATTTAACACCTGTAATAATAATGTTATCAGTCATAAAACCATTTCAGAAAAAGGGCAGATAAACATTTGAGAAGCTATGCCAGGCAGAAACATTAGTTATGAAGAAGTGTCTGTTCATCAGTTGTGGTTTGACACCACTTAACTTTTCAAAAGGAGGTGAAAGCGTAGTCATCAAGTTAATGAAGCAAACTTGCACTATTACATCCTCAAAACCAAAATATCAGAACAAGTGCGTTTTGTTCAAATGTTGATATTTTTAGTAAAAACAGAATTATCATTTCAATCAGTCAGTTAGTGAATCCTGCCTGATTTGTTAATATCATAACCTGACATTTATTTTTACATTTGAACAGTAAAAATTATATTTAATCAATGTCAGATTTTTAAAAATGAGGTCAGTAAGTCATGGCAGAATCACTGGCTTTCATAAGCCAATTACAATACAATTTATTTATTTTTGTTCTCAAAAACAAGCGAGAAGTGTCCAGTCATGAAGTGCTTGACGAATAAACAGAAAAACTGCTGACAACACAAAGCAGGAACGTTCTCTATAACAACTTTGCATGTTTGGTTTGGCGAGAGGAAAACAGAAGTGCAAAAGTGATATGCCGCAGAGCAAACCAGAAAAATAAATAAAGACACTAATAATATCACTCCTCTAAAAAAACACAACACAACACAAATGAGAATAATTGTGATGTAGCCATGTTTCGTATATAACATTACTCAAATGAATCACTGCCCTATCATCAGTGCCTCTGTGTTTCAGTTATAAAATAAGTATCGCTTAAATCAACTTTTTTATTATACAAATGATTGTACCTTACCTTAAAGAAAATCCTAAAATTAACTGCAAATCTTCAAATGTGTGTTCATATTCCTCCAGAATTTAGACATATCCTCAAGTGCGTCTTCTTCGTGAACTGCTTGAGAAAATATTCAGGACTTCCTGCTTGGAAAAGCTGAGGTCAAAGTCTAGTTCCTGAATAATAGTAAATCAGGTAGCAGCAGGTAGGTTTTCCATTTACATCCTTGAGTACAAAGGTTTTGTGACTAATAAACAGCTATTGTGGCGTGTCAAGTTGCGCACAGTGAATGATTTCGTACATTTACGTCATACTAAATGCATGTTGCTGTATTAGATAAGAAAACAATAAACCAAGCAGCATATTTTAAAAAGAATGATAAGTGTCATAAATTATGTTCAAGATAAACATAACTATTTTGACCATAGTTACTAAGGTGAATCATTTGTTTTCAGATGCACTGAGTGAAATGTGTCTTAATCTGTTAAACTAAACTTGTATAACTAATGTCACCTCAGCTCAACCAAACATGTAAAGGATTCATGTCAGGACTACAAGACCGAGAACTGTTCTTCAAATCATCACACAAAGAGGACAGAAAAAGAATTTAGTGAATAACCAAATCTTTTATTTAATAAGGGTATGTACACGACACTGCCAGACTGGCATGTTCACAAGGAAAGGGCTCATTTAGAATGAAAACAAGAGGCTTTAGTGCGGACATTGACAGAGACCTATACTGTAGCCCGAGCCTGAGTGGCCTTCGCCAGGACCTTCAGATCTGCAATGCACTTGGCGATGCTCTCCTTTTCCTGAAAGACAAACACAAAGTGAGATTGTAGAGATAAGCATAAAAAAGTAATAACAGTATCAGAACAATTGTTTTGTTGTTAGTACAAGTGCATAAATAGGTAAAGTTGGTTTGTTTTACAGTGCCATTGTTAAGCATGTTACATGTACTTTACTACAGTAATAAAAGCAAAGTATGCATAATTACAATCAACTAACTCTAAACCAAACCCTGTAGCATGTTACTCAGTTACAGCGTAATGTTGAGTACTACTAAGCCACCTTAAAATAAAGGTAACACTTAATTTAAGATGTCATTGTTACATGTACTTACTATTATAATAACAATAAATTATGCATTACATGCAATCAACCCTAAGCCAAACACTAATCCTAACCATATAGTAAACATGTAGTTAATTAAAATTACTCCGTACTTAAATGTATAATTACACTGTATTAAGGACACCTTCAAAACACAAAAAAAAACACCTTTCCCTCAAAATCTCCTGTCCACATATTGTAGCAATTACACTGTTACTATAACTACTGAGAGTACAAAGATTAAAAGTACTAAGTCTGGACTAAATGTATATTTATATGGATTCATTTTTAGTTGGACTAAAGTAGCATTTATATTTGGACTCATTTTTAGTTGACAAGAAACAATTCTGGGAAAAAAGTAAGAAAACATAGAAAAGAACCACTTATACTAAATGAAAAAGTAATAATTAGAAACTTTCCAATAATAGGTCTGTAATTACCATTCTTGCTAATATTAAAGGGATAGTTCGCCCAAAAATTCTGTCATCATTTACTCACACTCAAGTAGTTCCAAACCTGTATTGAATGTTCTGCTGAACACAAAGCAAGATATTCTGAAGAATGTGGGAAACAGAGCAGTTCTGGGGCACCATTGACTTCCATAGTATTTTCTTTCTCCTACTATGGAAGTCAACGGTGCCCCAAAACAGCCTGATTACAAACTTTCTTCAGAATATCTTCTTTTGTGTTCGGCAGAACAAAGAAATTCAAATAGGTTTGGAACTACTTGAGGGTGAGTAAATGACAGAATTTTCATTTTTGGGTGAACTATCCCTTTAAGTAAGCTCACTCTTACTCAACATTTCTTCCCTGAGGACAAAAAAGTTCTAAACAAATGCTTCCTTTGTATAAATACAATGAAGCGTCAATGGAGTGACCATATTCCCTGTACCTGCAGTGGGGTGATGCTCTTGATGACGCTCTGCTCGACCCAGTTCACCAAGTGCTCCTGCTCCATGCGGCGGTGCAGGTTCTGAAGCGCCACCTGGTGGTCCAGCCTCTTCTTCACCTCATTGGTCACCATGTGCAGCCGCTCCCTGTAATTGGTCTCCAGCAGCACAGCAACATTGTTCTGATGGAAAATGGAAAAAGGAGCATAACAAACCTAGACCTAGTGCCACTCTAAATTTTAAATTGTAATATCATTCCAAATTTAGGAGATTTCATCATTTATGGATTATGATCATTTATGGAAGGGTAAATGAAGGAAGAGATGATCCGTCACTGGAAAAACATCACAGTCTTTGGGTCTCCTCACCTTCTTGGCATCGAAGAGCATGTGTCTTCCTTCCACTCTCCACTGCTCCTTCTTCTCATTCTCAACGCCTTGAGCTAGGCTACCCATGGCCTGATCCTTCACTTCCTGAGCCTTTGCCACTTTATCCTGCAGAGGAAGAGAGAGAACCAAATATTAATCAAACAGAGGCCCTGGTTACAGTCTTTGGGGTAATTGTTCACAACATCAAATTTATCAGCAGATAATATTTCAGTCTACACAATTTCACTTCTGTTGAACACAAAACTCTTTCTGCACCTCATTGATTTTATCGGCAAAGGCAGCCACACTGGGCCCAAACTTCTTGACGCCGTAAATGATGACTGTACCGATTGAAGCGGCAGCAACGGTCTCGTGATTGATTATGTAGATTTCCTTAGACAGCATGTACAGGAGCAGACCGGTGCCCAGCATATAAGGCCCTGCAAACAGAAGAGAACACAAACCTGTTTATCAATGTACTGGCTCTCGCGCGCTGTTAACAGAAAATAATCTTTACACAGAACCTTTGGATGAAGAGATTATTAATGAATAACAACGTTTTTATCAAACTACTCATCACATAAAGGTGTCATAAGGTGGGACTGCACTAATTATCTAAATAAAACAGAACTGTGATATGCAGTTAGCAAAACAAGTGTATTTGCTCATTTTGGAGCATGATAGATTATGAATGATTCTGGTAAACTCCTGCATAAATATTATTCGATAAGTTCTACTTACAGTGAACTTTTTAAAAGACAAACAGGAACCTGGTTAACAGGGAAACGCTATGAAAGGAAGCAACAAAGCTGACAATCCCACCTGTCACACCGGTCTTGGGATACAGCAGTGTGAAAAGCTCCTCTGGGAAGATGCCATGTCGGACCTTTCCTCCCTTCTCGGGCAGAGGGGGAACTGGTGCAAGACTCTGGGAGGACTGGTGAAAGGAACGAGAGGCCTGAACCAGGCTGAGGAGTAAAAGAAGCACGGGGTTAGAGGTCTCTGGATGTCATTGACTGTCATTTGTGTTCCAGCTCTCTTCAACTACAGACAGACATACAAAACACTGACCAGAAGAATTAAATATTTAACATACCAAGCGCCAAAGGACCCGCTGTTTTTCAGGGTATGACCTACAAGAAACAGAACACAGTAGTTAGAAAAGGACTGAAAATCAACTCAATGTCAACCTGTGAAAAGACTGACATCTTTCATTACTGCTTGTAATTATGTTTTATTAATGCAGCTGTGATTTCATTTAAGAATCAATGGTTTAAAAAAAATAATGAATTTATCTTTTGCAGCTGTCACTTCTAAAACATGTTGTTTTTATGTCATTAGTTCAAGAATATTAACAGACTGCAAATAAAACTCCACATTTTATTTTTTGATTCCTATTGATTTCGGTTCAATGTGCAGCTAATAAAATAAACGTAATTTGCATCCTCGAAAGAAATTACAAGGTGGGAATCTTAAAAGGTTAGCAAAAATCTGAGATGTTTTAATTTGCACCCCTAAATGAACATTCAATATTATAAATTAAATGTAAATTATTACGCAGCTAATATGATAAGTGGTAAAGTTTAAATGTGGTATTAGCTTTCAGCTAACAGCTAAACAAATCAATACAAGGACATACTGAAAACTCAGCAACTCTAGCATCGTTCTCATCCAGCAATCACTATTTGAGCATAAAAGCTGGACTTCGTTGCATTTTGAACCGTTATTAGAATTAAATGTACATTCATTTAGAGCAGATAAACACGTTTCTCTGCAGGTTCATGTGTGGCCATTCACACCGTGCGGCCTAATTTTACCCTTCAACTTCACATTCCTTAATAAAACCGTCTATTTAATCCACACAATCAACGCGAAGGATTAGAGCACCGTTCATTAGATAAACCACCCACCTGAAACAAGCACCAGTCTCGACAACATGTTTTATTTGGTCAATGTCAGGATCCCTGGCCGAAACGTCTCTGTACCGGGCTATCTGTGCCCTTCTAGACCAAGGATGAGGAACTCTCGCCTCAGATATCGCGAGATGTTAAAAAAACAGCGATCTGTCACATCCGGGAAACTCTGCACTCTGAGAGGGAGCCAGCCAGCATGTGGCGCCAGTTCACCATGAAAACAATAAAGGAGACGTTGACACTTGCAAGTTGTTGCTAACATAAATATTTGAACATATTAATGATGACAATTAATATCAATAAGTATTTAAATACGTCTTTATATAGATAAACGCTGTGTATTTAGATTCTTGTTTAGATGTAATGGGAATTCGCCTAATATTAATGTATAGTAGGCCCATACACTAAACATATGTGGATTCACAGTCGAACAATCTGGTATTTTAAACGTTTGGCTATTTTTGTATAGTCTGTTTATATACCCACTTAAACTTCAATTTGACCGTTCGCAAAACCCGCCCACCCTGAGGCTAGCTACTGTTTCCATGACCGACAAACATGCCGATCTCACACTACACATCATGTTCTCACGCAGTGAAAGATACATCACAGGGCAAAGAGGAAACTGACAACACACCGACAGAGAGGACAGAGCAGCCAGGGGCCTGTACCATGATTGTAGATGAAAAAATTCAGAGTTATAGGATAAGTTTTAAGTTTTACAATTCCAAACCACTCCAATCCGGCTTTGTTGGTACCATGATGCTGAACATCAACTTTCTCTGTCAACTCAGGATCCTTGAGTTAATGGAGTGCGTGCACTTGAATGTGTGACATCAGCGGCGAACAGCCAATCACAACACAGAGCAAGTGTGATTCACTTCTCGCGAGAGAGCCAGCGAAATTCAAAACTCTTTTGTTAAAGGTTAAGAGATTAAGAATATGAGGAATTTAAACGCATTATTTTCCACTGAAGTACTAGTCCATGAAAGAGGACAAATAAAGGAAATTATCTTGCTCTATCAGTGCAGTCACACGTTAAACTTGTGAAGTTACTTTATATAGTTGATAATATAAAGTGATAGAGACTCAAACATGTAAGGTCACATGTAGCCATTTTAAAGTGTTATCTATTGATTCTACCACTTATTTATTACATATGATCTGTATACATTAATATTAATTTAAAATAAATGCTTTATAATAACTATTAAACTAAAAGTACTTGTGTGTAATGGAATAATAATAATATAAATCATATTATAATTATGTAAATTATATGTAAATTGTAATTATCATTAAAGCCAGACAATTTTGTTGTATTTCTTTTTTTAAGGTACTTCGTAGTGACCTTTAATTTGTAGGAAGAGAAACTGGGGGAGTGACTTTTTTTGACACGTGTCACTTTGCTCACATCTGATTGGTCCAATTTCAGTTTGAGCTCTCTTACTCAGAACATAACCTGCCCTGGAGCAGGTTAGCCGTGGAGTGTAAGTTACTATGGCAATGAACGCAGCTAAAAGCCAAGCCGCTTTCATGGTACCTAAAACCCAGGATTGGTGCAAACTAAACTGAAACTTACCTTTTCTATCCAGCAAATCCAGCTTCCTGGTGTCTGAAAATAATATATATAGCCCCTCTCTCTCTCTCTCTCTCTCTCTCTCTCTCTCTCTCTCTCTCTCTCTCTCTCTCTCTCTCTCTCTCTCTCTCTCTCTCTCTCTATATATATATATATGCGTTAGACTGCATTAATGACTGCGTTTTTCTGCATATCAATGGCTCAAGCCCCTGTTATTAGCTCTAAAATAACGTTTTGGAAATTGCAATGGAAGGTTTATGAGGTGTGCAAGAAATTAGTTTAACACACACGAGATTTCAGGACGGAAACATGACAAATGTCTTTAAATAAAACATTAAAATGTCTTAATGTGTGATTGTTTCTCCAGGACGTTAAAATTATTAGAGAAATAATGCACTCCCGAACTGGTAATGTGGCCACGACAGTGGAGCCTATTAGTCCTAATGTAATACACATAATTTTGTTTGCAACCACTTACCTTTAAAAAAATAGTATCGTGTTTTTCGAACAATATTTCTTGCCAATAGGGATTTCGCCTAGAGCGTCAAATTGGCTAGAAACGGCCCTGTATATTTATACAGCGCCGGATATGACAGATTATCTGGTACGCAAAATTAGTACATTAAAGGAATACCTTACCTTATTACAGTTACTGTGGCAGCCAACAACAGCACAGCTTAACCCTCAGCACATTTTTATATTCAGTTATATTGAAAAAGTTTCAATTCATTCTTTTTTACCCCGTTTTAACATGTATTTCTATGGAGACAGTCCGTAGCTGTCGGGCAAGAGAGCGGATAGCAGCGGCAGCGCACAATATCCGCGTTCTGATTGGTCAGATCACCTGCCAATCAAGCCCTTTGCGAACGGTCAATTAAGTGCTTACTTTATTTCTTTCTTCCGCTCAAAATTAATTTGTTTTCATATAAATATGAAATATGTGTTCCTGTGGCTCAGTGGTAGAGCATTGCGTTAGCAGTGCAAAAGGTTGTGGGTTCGATTCCCAGGGAACACATGTACTGACCAAAATATGTATAGCCTGAATGCACTGTAAGTCGCTTTGGATAAAAGCGTCTGCTAAATGCATAAATGTAAAATGTAAATATGAATACGTTTCTAAATGTTTTTGCTTGCGTTTAAAATTCTTGCTTTGATATAGCACGGAATATTGATTCTGTGTTGTCTTTCTCTTTCTCTCCAGTCCCTCCCCATTAAACAGCCAATATAACCACCCCTCCGGTTCTAATCTTAGGGCCCATCCGTGTGGCACCAGTTTCAATACGCATGGCTGCTGAGATAGAGGAACTCATACAAGTTGTGAGGTTCATCTTACTTCCTGTTAAGCAAGCAAGGCAAACGAAATAGACCGCCCTTTGTTGAATTAACAAGTTTTCAAGTGTAATGTAGGCTTCAAAGTGTTCAGACTCGGCTTTCACAAGTATTTTGACTCCAGGGACTCATCTCAGAACAGGTACTTTCATTAAAACATGTAAAGAGTCAAAAGTACTAAAACTTGTTCTAGTTTATCTTGCACTTGCCTGGTATGTTGGTGTAACTGTTTGAATGCAGGCTTGTTATTCAGTTGCAACTTGATATTTGGTTCCAACTTGTTGACATTTTAAATGTATTTAAATGGTGCTTTTAGAAAAAAAGTATTTATTACTTTTTAAAATATAAAAAAAAACAAATTTGGTGATGTAGATTTTCAGTCAACGTAGTGCCTAAAATTGTTGCAAATCTATATATGGGAGCATTGCATGCTGTGTCTCAGAGACATTTTTCAGTCATTATTAAGCAGATATCTGCATATATATGAACACGGTTTGCATTTTTTTTAAAAATCATTGAAGGTTCAACCTATTTGTTTCAGCTGCATGTAGCTCAGTTCTCGCCTGTTTTGAAACAATATGACAACAGAAGTGAATGACTGGACACACATCATCGTACAGTATGTTTAATAAGCATTTATTATTTTATATGTAACCACTATAAACATGATTTTATTCTAGCTCTGAAAAGAATGAGAACACACAACAAGTGTGACCCACAACAGCACAACTGTTGCATTTTTAGTTTTGCTTGTTTTATTGCAGCAATTATTGTTAATTATACTCATTTTGTGTCATTTAGCTTATTTTAGATGGTCTATTTTTAAGATCTAATGATATAGTACCACTAAAGGATGGATATACAGTATGTTTTTTTTTCAATTACAGGAAATTGCCACTTCAAGAACATTGTGAGGTGACATTCTGGTGCCTTGAAATATCCCCCAAAGTTTTCAACATTCAGAGTTTGACAGAATGGATGGTGCTCACGACAAAAGAAGGTCACCGTCTGCAAATTACGAGTATAAAGTGGAGCAACGTGCCGTGAAGCACAGAGAAATCAGCCATCGGAATAATACAACATTATGTCGCAGTCCCACAAGAGATCTGGACACAAGGTGGATTAAAGATGAACTGCATCGCAAAAGACAGTTTGAGTTCATCAAAAGAAGACCAGTGGACCATGGCACATATGCACTGTTATCTGCAGTGCCAAGGCACAGATACTCAAGGGAAACCCTGCATGCACCAGAGCATATGACGCGAACCTTAACGTCAATCAGACGACCCTTGATAACAAGTCCAAATGTAAAGCTACAGAGAGATGGCATTAACTTTACAAAGCAGGTAGAGAGATTATTAACCTGGTCTTTGGCCTGTGACTGATTGATCACCAATCTATTAAATTAATTTATAAAATTCTATAATTTTTGATATTCTTAAATGACATCCTTTATTAAAACACTGATCCTCTATTATAACATTGAAATCAAATGTCCAACTCCCAAAGACAGTCTCCAGATCCCCAATGACTGATGAACACGACCTGAAATCAGATGGATGGGACGTACCAGTCCTCAATTCTGTTCGGCTTCATGGGAAAATGAAAAAGGAACGAGGTTAGTGGGTTTTCTGATGAATAACCATAGTTATATCTAACATCGCTTTAAATTAATCAGAGACATGAATACTTAAGTTCAACTTTATGTAATAATTCATAGTGAGATTAAAATTTCAAAACATACTAGTGTTATGCACTGCATGATGTTGGTGTTTTGTTATATGTGTTGGGATGTGACTAAATTATACATGACAAAATATTATTATATTAGTAATATTAAAAATATTATTTTGTGTTCATAATTCACACAGTTCTGCTTAAAGACATCACTCAGCTCTCAAACACCCAGAAGACACTGCAAACCGCTAGCATTCAGACTGAGTGAGTCACATTAGAGTTACTGTATATTTTAAAAGTAAAAATGTAATCATAATGCACCACTTTTATAAATATTAATGCAGCATTATGAACTCTCTTCCTTCAGGTCTGGATTTGTTACAGTCAAAGAAGCAGTAAGGAGTTTGATGCTTGTTTAAAAACATTTAGCTGAATATGTTAATGTTGTTTCATTTATTAATAAAATAATATTTTTTTCTCTCCTTTTGTTTTTAGGATGTACACCAGTTGGCTGACTATTTAGAAGTATGACATTTAAAAACACCAGCTCTACCTGGCTGACTTTAAAATGTGTTACTGATGTGAAATGTGACATCTCTATGCAGGAGGCCTTACACAGAGAAGAGGCTCTTAAAAAGAAGCTCTCCAACCTCCAGAAGAGCGCCGCCACATTACTGCACTCTACAGAGCTCCTGTGGAAGGTACATTACTACTTCCTGCTGCAGCCCTGCAGCATCAATTAGAGCAGGGGTGTCAAACTCCGTTCCTGGAGGGCCGGAGCCCTGCAGAGTTTAGCTCCAACCCTAATTAAACGCACCTGATCCAGCTAATCAAGTCCTTCAGGCTTACTTGAAAACTACATGGTTTGTGTGTTGGAGCAGGGCTTCGGCCCTCCGGGAACTGAGTTTGACACCTCTGATTTATGCTGCCTTCACGTGCTATCAGAAATGTCCTATTTCCCACTTATGAAGTCAGGATTACGAGCTTATCGTATTCAAGCGCTTTAATGTCGGAAAGAATAAAATGTAGCATCCCATTGGTTGACAGTCATATAAACATTCACCGCGCTATACATGCAGTTTGCTGTCAATTCTGGAATTTCAGTCAAATACATGCTTATTTCACTGCTTAAAACATAAAATATGCTTCGAATGATCGTTCACATCTACCCTATAAATACACTACTTTAGCGACAAGACAAAGGGATGTAGTTTATGTGAGAACAGCATTGACCGCAGCAATGGTTGTCCCCTCCACCATGTTTAAAGTTTATGACCCGCCCAACTCAGAAACTCGGGTATCAAAATTATTTCAGAATTTCCCAGTAGTAAATACGACTTGAGAGGCCGTTCACGTCCAATTTCCGACTAGGAAACTCGTATTTACGATAATTCCGATAGCATGTGAAGGCAGCATTTAGAGGCACACATGCACCTGTACATTATGAAATCAAATCAAACACTGACCATGTGAACTCCTTAGACTGTCACAAGAAGCACAAGATGATCTTTGGATCATTCGTAAATCTGCTTTAGAACATGATTATCTGGTTTTGTTGAGTTCATACAGCTCAAAAACTGTGGTTATTCAAGCAAAATGAGACAAACCATATTCAAAGGCATTCTGAAATTCATGGTCCCCATTACTGATACAGCTATGCTGTTACTCTGCACAGTACTGGCTTCATCAGTTGCTGAATTTCCTGGTTTGGTCACAGCAGTAAAACAGACATAGGTTGGGGGATGGTCTTGTGGTCGACAACATCCAGCTCTATATGGCTTGTTCAGAAGAAAAAAAAAACGGTTTCTTTTTCTAGCTCACACACATGAAAGGGAGAGCAGTGTAGGCATCAGAGATGGGTTTGTTTGCGCTATTGCAATGCTTCAAACTCGCCCCTCATTCAGACTTTTCCATTTTTCCATTTTGAGCTCATTCTTTATGTTTCTCAAGAGCAATAATATACTGTAGCAATCAATCTAGAATTATATAAAAAGGTTGTTTGCTTTTTACAAAATGCTAAGGAGGCAGTTATAAGACAGGATGCAGTGTATGTACAGAAACTGAAAACTCTTGCTTCAGTGGTTCTCTCTATCTCTCGCTGACACACACATTTCCTTTTCCTCCCACAGACACGCTGTGATGAAGACTTGCTGAAGAGTAAGATCAAAGCTCTGGAGGCTCAGCTGCAGGTTTGCATCAAGGTAAGACTTGCAATGCTGCATGTCTGCAACCACACCAAACCAAGCTGTGGTTTGTTGTATATTTTTCTGCTTTTAATTTGTAAAATAGTGTATTGGTTCAACTTGGCCCTTGATAAGTACAGGACAAAGAGTTTGAGAAACTTTTTGACATAGAAAGATAAATGCTGCAATTTGTCTTTTTCAGAAGGTTCCTCAGGATGGAGTGAAAAAAGTGGTGCTAAAGATGGAAAAACAGAGGGAGGAGTATGAACAGAAGGCTATCAAGGCTATTCACAGGGCGGAGAATGAGAAGGCGGAAGCTCAGAGTAAGATGGAGTACCTCCAGGTATAAGTCTCCAAATGCAGTGGTCAAAGTCACCAACATTACCTCCATATTTATATTTGCAAACTCCTAGCTGTGTTCCAATAATACAATTTTCATTCCCACTCTTCCCTTTCACCAGGGGGCGCTGCAGACAGCACAGACAGAGTCTGAGCAGTGGCAGAGGCTGTGTGAGGAGCTGAAAGAGGGTTCGAGTCAGCTGAAGAGGCGGCAGGATGAGTGCACAGATCAGATGCTACAGCTGCAGGGTCACTTGGAGGTACACCAAAGCCACTGTAACAGAAAACATCATGAGAGTATCAAATGACTTGAGTGACACATCACAGATTTTTGCGAAAGCTGACAAACCACATGACCCTGCTTTGTGTACACCCCATCATAACTACACTGAAACGTATTGGGGGGGGGGAAGCATGTCATTTATATATGTTGTGTAACTGAGAATGTGTTTGTGCAGTGTTCTGTGGAACAGGAGGAGATGCTGAGGAAACATACAGAATCTCTGCAGCAGGAGAGAGCAGAGCTTCATTCCTTCATCTCAGAGCTGGAGGACGAGAACCTCAACCTGAGAGAACACCTACAGGAACACACAGGTGAGGGAAAACTGACTTCCACTTCACATTCACTCAGATATTTAGAATGTATGGAATATACTATACTGTTAAGAAGTTAACGAGCTGTATTTCTTTCAACTCTCATTTTTCTTGCAATTTGATATCTTTCTTTATCGGTGTCTCTTTATTTTACACGCTCACAGGACACAACCGTGAGGGGTGGAACAGTAGCACAGAAATATATGAAGACGCTTCAGGACTGGAGCAGCTCCTGCGGACAGATAACAGCACAGCCAGACAACTGAGAGAGGCTGAACATAGACTCAAAATGAAAGAAAATAAGGTACAGATCTGCCAGAGCGATCACTGATCACTGACATTCAAAATAAGGCAAGACACTGCAGCAAAACCATTGGTCAATTTGGGGATTTTGCTTCAATAACATGTCTTCTTTTACACATATTATGGAATGAAATACACATATAAGTGTTTATTTTATTAGCTTTTAACTATTTTCATCTTTCAATATTATAATATATGTCTTTATAAGAATTTTTGCATAAAGCAAACTTTCTGGTTTTGTTCTTATCTATATTCTGAATATAGAGGGTTTGGTCATCTATCCTTTTCCTGATTTGTATATTTAATTCCTAGTATATATTATATTATTTTCTTATTAACTAGCTAATTTATCAACAAAATGAAAACATTTTGAGCCTAGATTTATCCAGTGTTCAGATTTGTGTTGTGGAGACGTATGATAATATGATACAATTATCAATAATAATAATTCCTTATTTGCATTTAAACATAACATTTTAGAAAACTTACCTTAATGTACTGTAATGACTAGTTTTAATGAACACTGACATATGGTGACATCTATTATTTATTTGTTTCTCACCTCTTCTTTTACCTATTCACCTTTGGTGTCTTGCCTTAAATGTAATTAATTACTAATAAATTATTATATTTATGAAATACATATATATATATAAATGACAATTTCATAAGCTGTAGATAAGCTGTGAAATTCAGTGCACAAAGATGATCGTACTTGAACTGTTTCAGGGGGGCAATAAAATAAAAAGTTAGACCAAAAAAAACAACTATTGTAAAAAGTATGTATTATTCAGTTGTAAAAGGTATGTATACATAAATATGAGACATAGTTGAACACAGTGTTGTCTGTGGCAGTGCATGGAGCTGCAGGTGGATCTTGAGGCCCTGGAACAAGAGTGTTACAGCTATCAGTCCCGACTGACCCAATGCAGAGAAGAACTGAACGTACTGACGACACGCCAGAACAACAGCAGGGTGAGATTCTAACGTAACAGCCTCGTTTTCTTATAACTTTGAATTTTTACTCTCTCAGATGAATATATTTTTGAATGCCATATATTCTGACAGCTGCAGTGAGCTGTTTTCAAAATTAAGTTGGTTAAGATCAAGATTCTCCCCACTTTCATTTGGTTTCCATTTACGCCATAAATCATTTTCCATCCTCATCTCCCTGAACAGAGTCGAAGTTGTGGGTCCTGGCTCTGTCTATTTCTCTTCTTACTGCTCCTGATGGTGGTGGTGGTGGCAGCCCTGTGGTTGTATCATCCACCTGCCAGAGAGCAGCTCCGCCAGTTTTACTCTGTCGTGGAGCAGCGTATGGAGGACTACCTCATCCAGACAGCTTCAGCACAGCATGGAGCCTGCTTTAGACCTGTGTGATAAGAGCTAATAGCAAAACCAAGAATATTCCAGAGATTTTTTGGTTTATATTTATGTTTTATTTCACATTTTTTATTGATTGTTGTACAAAAATGTTTTTTAAAGTTAGCCACATTTAATGTCTTTATTATTTTGTTAAGAATTATCATGATTCTTTGTATTAGTATTGAAAACAGACCAAACTGCCTGTGTAAATATAGTATCATCATGTTACAAAACAAAGATGTTAGAATGAATTTCTTGTGTTAATATCTAAATCTGTGTCTGTATTGTACAATTTATAACTGATCATTGGAATTCAAAACGGTACTGTTGAGGAATTGTCTTAGATTAAGCCTGAAATAAATGTACTGTGTACAACTAAGACTTTCATTTTGATATTAGTATTAAACATGTAATATTTGTATTTTGAACTGCATGAACGATTTGAGAAGATAATTTCCAGATAGGGTAACATTAACATCTTTCAGTTAGCACTCACTGAGGATAAACAGGACAATACTGCCGTGTTGAATGGCTGAAAAAGCACATTGTCATGACAGGTCACTTTCTTTAGCGTTCCAGAGTGACCCACACATTAATGGAGATCTGACACAGCTTGTTTCAACACATTCACACACTGCCCCTCCCCTTGCCCAACACTGCTTCTCACCATGGTTTCCTGTGTAAAGATAACTACAGCCCATTAAAACATTCACTCCAGCCCAAAAAACTGTAATAATAGCTTGACAGTCGTCATACAGGGTGAGTCATTTTATATGCTTTTACGGAAATGCATTTGTCTCAGATTTAAAATTAGAGAGGAACTTTCTAATGAATTACAGCTTTAACATGATGCAAAACTGGAAGTGCAATCCCTCAGTGTGACACATACAGTATGTACTGTAGGCCTGAGGTGTTTTAACAGAAGCTGGCTAAAGACATGGGCCTTACAACAAAAAGATTTACATTATTTAGGTTTATTAAATTATATCCTACAGTATATGCTATATGCTACTACACTATCCAAAAAGACAAATAAGCGGTGGTGTTATGTTAAATTAATGAAACTTCGTGTACTTCTAGGTGTCCTGATAAATGAGGTCGTCTCTTTTGGTATGTTTTGTTGGATTATGTTTATGGACTTCTGTAATTTCACTGAAGATCTGTGCCTTCAACATCCAGAGTTATGGAGAAGCAAAGGCCAGCAATAAGAAAGTTATGGAGATTTTGATAAAGGTATATAGATTATTTGAGAATATGACTAAAAGTGAAATGTCCTTACTGATTAGCACACCTGATCAAGAACGCAATGAACGAAATGGCTTATTTTGACAAAGATACAAAGAATATTTGAGAATATGAGTAAATATTAAATGTATCTCTCTATCTATAAATGTCTTATAAACATTTTTGGAACTTCTAGATCATTTCTCGCTGTGACCTGAGTTTGATTCAGGAGGTTCGAGATTCTAAAGGTCAAGCTGTGTCTGCGCTGTTGATGAACCTGAACAGGTAAAGAGCATCTTGCTGACACACGTGACTCTGAATTCATGTATAATATAATAATGCTTTCATTTTCCTCCCTCCAGGTTTGACAAATCTAACATTTACACACATTTAGAGAGTAAAAGAATGGGGAAGAAAACATATAAAGAGCAGTATGTGTACATTTACAGGTAATGAAACTTTTATCATGTGTGTCACTAACACAAACACAGTGTAAGTGATCGTCTGTGAACAAACCTGAATTTTGCAAGCACTAGAAGTGATGCAAATAAGTTGATCCAGTCTTCTGTGTTCACAGAAAAGACATGCTGCAGGTGCAAGAGCAATACCAGCACCCAGAGTTCAACGAGAGCACAGTATTCGCCAGAGAGCCGTTCATCATATGGATCCGTTCTCCTACAACCTGTACGTCATAAACGTTCCACAGAGCGTTTCTTGTACCAGGAAATAAAATAGCACATTCTCTCAGATACATTCATATTGAATCTGACCGGTTGTATTATCTTACAGTGGTGAAGAACTTTGTCCTTATTGGTCAGCACACCTGTCCTAAGAGTGCAATGAAAGAAATGGATGCACTGTATGAGGTCTTTCAAACAGTCAGGAGGAAATGGAAAACTGAGGTACACCAAACTCATAATAATACAGATAGAATGATAGATTGTGTATTTATTCCTAAATTGTATATCATTTATTTTTTTACCTTTCTTATCTAGAATGTGATGTTTCTCGGGGACTTAAATGCAGCTTGCAGCTATGTTACCAAAAAAGGACTGAAAAATGTGCGTCTCAGGAGTGACCCAAGGTTCCACTGGCTGATTAGAGATGAACAAGACACTACAGTGCGTGAAACAACACGCTGCGCTTACGACAGGTCTGACTTTCTTAGCAAACCAACACAGCAACCACAGGAACAATAGAGTGCTACAAGAATGGCATCATTTTGAACCCAACCCAGAAGTTACCAGTACACCAGTTCCCTAGGATTTTTGTATTGACTTCTGGATTATTCTAGAAAACAAGCTCTATGACCTGAAGGGAAAACAAAAACAAATATTTCCTGTTTTGATCACAGAAAAATGTTCACAAATTAACCTAACTTTTGTGAAATTGTAAGGCCTAAATACAGTCAACAGAAGTAAAAAGCTAAAGTTATGCTATAAACAAATGCCACCACCACCGTCTACGAGTTTGCGTGAACATGGTTTGCAAGAGTGTGATTATAAACACAGAGAGGCTTTAAAGTGGACTAGTGAAGTTGCTTGTTTCCAGGTTTTAGTGCTCATTCATGCAGCACTCTATAGCATTCTCAGTCTAAACTACAATTTTACAATGCACACCAGTCTATGTTAGATAGTCTAATAGTAAAATCTTTGTGAAAACACCCTTTAGGATTATTATTCATGGCAAAGAACTAATTTCTGGAATAGTTCCGGAATCTGCTCAACCATTCAACTTCAAAGAAAAATTCTATCTATCTGAGGAAGAGGTAAACACCATTGCAAAACAGAGTTAATTCATAAAACTGCGTAATAATGTATTAAAAGGTTTGAATTTCTTTTCTTTTTTGCACCTAGGCTTTGGAAGTCAGTGACCACTATCCTGTAGAGGTGGATTTGAAAGCAAACCATCGCTACCTCCTGCGCCATGAACTGTGAAATGAAAAATATCAGTGAATATGACCTACTCTTAAAAATAAAGGTGCTTAAAAGGTTCTTCACAGCGATGCCATAGAAGAACCATTTTTGGCTCCACGAAGAACTATTCAGTCAAAGGTTCTTTAAAGAACCATCTCTTCCTTACCTTTTTATAATCTGGGGAACCTTCTTTCGGCAAAAAGTACTTTTTGAGAAACAGAAAGGTTCTTCGGATGTTAAATGTTCTTGATGGAACCATTTAGATAAAAAGGTTCTTCTATCAATACTAATAGTATATAATTATTTGCCTGATACTGTGATAATTTACTGGTTCATTGTCCAATACTACATGTGCAGCGTGTACAATTACTACAGATTTACTGTGTAAATGTTGTCATGCAAGAAAACACCAGCGGCAGAAAACATGATGTTTAGAGGCTCTGAACTGATAGCACAGAAAGAAAATGTGAATAGATAATGGAAAATAAAAGCTTTTATCTTATATTTTATTGTGCTGTTTTAGGAAAAACAAGTTGTTTGTTGTTTGCTACACTATTTAAGCCATTTTTATATCATTCATTAATATTAAATATACAAATAGTTTTTTATTTTGATTGATGGTGGCTTGGTGCTCTGCTATAGTGTCCTGTAGTGAAGTTGCTAATAGTCGAGATGAAATAATAAACACAATGTCCTCATATTGCCAGTATCACCATTATACCTGATATTCTGAAATATAACACATTTGGACTAAAAGCCATAAAACGGTCATATATACACATGAAAGGGTCATGATTTGTCGTGCTGAATGTTTTGATCAAGCAGAGTAAAAGCTTTGCTCTGGTGTTCTTTCATTCTGTAATGCCACTAAATAATTCACACTATAAAATCGACTAAAACTCACAGCACTACAGTGGCTCACTAAAAAAGAAACTTCTCAGAATGGATACCAAGCATCTTGTTCTTTTTAAAAACATTTTACATTATCCGATGGAAAGCCACAGCAGCGTTTTGAATACAATTTCTGTGTAACTCATGCAGAGGATGCATCAATTTAGAGGAGATGTGTGGTGTGCTTGTGCTTCTCAAACCACAACCTACAAAATGTCATACAAGGCTGCGTTCCTGCTGCACTCACACACACACACACACACACACACACACACACACACACACACACACACACACACACACACACACACACACACACACACACACACACACACACACACACACACACACACACACACACACACACACACACACACACACACACACACACACACACACACACACACACACACACACACACACACACACACACACACACACACACACACACACACACACACACACACACACACACACACACACACACACACACACACACACACACGTAAGACATAAATAACAGTAATCAAGCAAATATAACTTGACATATTTGATAAGTTAACTTTTGATATTTTAACAATGTTGATTTAAATTGCATGTTCATGTTTAGTTACAAATTCTGTGTTGATGTTCTTGTTGCCATGACCCTGTTTGAACAGGAAGCAGCTATGACACGAAGCGGTACGCAACACACTCTCGTTTTGTCAAGTGGTAAAACATTTAGTGTCGGTCATGTTTGAATCTGATTTTGTCTGTATGGGATGAAATTAAACACTTTACACCTCCTGCTGTGTCAAAAACAAGATGGATCAAAACATTGCTGATATTCTGAATGATGCACTGGAAGGTAAGATTTTTGTATAACACTTTTGGTTTAATGAAGCAAGAAAAAACGTTGTTGTCATTTGCGCATATCATATCATATGGTCTCACTGCTAAACTGTGGTGTTCCAGATATATTTTGACTTGAGGAATACATTTCACCCATTTAAAAGAAAAGTCCATAAAAAGATGTCCCAATGTACCATGTTAATATGAAGTAATCCGTATTGATGTTTTTTAATTGCACACTGCATTGTGTTGTGTTTAAAGTCGAAGAGCATATCTGTAAAGTTAACAGAAAAGGTACTGGTATTTTCTGCCAGGAAGTGATCTGTTTTTCTACAGATTTTTTTTCTCACAGTGTAATTAGTACTGACGTATGTACTCTTTTTTTCTAATAGAAACAGAGACTAACTTTGAGCATCTAAACTTTGATGAAGACGCAGCAAACGCACACAGCATTAATGTACCTCAAAATGAGCCAGACATGGAGGACGACGACAATCACAGAGAATCCAGTGGATCTGATTCTGACATAGATTTAAAGTGGACGAATAGGGAAGAGGAAACTAAGCACTGTTTTGAGAACAATAGGAACTTCTCTTTAGATGAACAAAGCATGGAGGCAGGATCTACGCTTTGTGGTTCATGGGATGACAACGATGCAGTCAAAAATAAGACACAAACCCAAAACCAGCAATTAAGCTTCCATAAAGAGGATTGCAGAGAAAGTGAATTCGAGATACATGAAGATATCCATCAAATGAGCAAGGAAAAATCTGAAGATGTCAATGTGCTGGAAATGGTTCTCCCAAAAGGAACTCAGTATGGTCTGGATACGGAGACCACATCGCATCTACTGTCCTACCACATGGTGGATACATCTGAAAACGAGAGCTCAACATTAAAAGAGGAAAGAATGGAGCCTGACAGCACTGAGGTCCTTCAGCATGTGCCAGATGATGAGCAGCTCAATCGTTTTAGTGCCATACAGTCAACATCGCAAGACTGGCCAGTAGCATCAGTGGAGGCCCAGTCTATGGATGAGATAAATGAGTTTACAGAAGAAGATCATGAGGACCAGGAGAGAGACGAGGAAGGTTTAGCAGAGTATCCCTCTGATCTGTCTCAAAGTGACAGTGGGGACAGCAGTGAAGGTCCTGAGGATGGACAACCCAATCACATGGACACCAAACCAGCTGAGGTGCAGGCTGTAGGCCTAGGTTGTTCCTATGAGACAAAGAATCCAGAAGAACCTCTTCTGCCTTACAGTGTTGTAACTTCAAGGGAAGATGATGATGTCCAAAAGAAAGATGAATGTATGGATCCTGCAGACATGCTCACTTATGCCATGAATGAGGATGTGGAGACAACAACTGAGAAATCTGATGATGAC
This sequence comes from Ptychobarbus kaznakovi, assembly GCA_027422405.1. Lineage (NCBI taxonomy): Eukaryota > Metazoa > Chordata > Actinopteri > Cypriniformes > Cyprinidae > Ptychobarbus > Ptychobarbus kaznakovi. The sequence continues at coordinate 14,039,431 of CM049810.1, read as the reverse complement.
GTATTGTTCCAAACAGATGCTGAAAATCATCGTGAGATTTCAAACGTTGGGGAAAGTTCTGATTATGGAATCTCTGAGAATTTCCAATCAAATTCCAATGAATCCTACATGAATGAGCAGCCTGACTACGACAGTGATTTCAGCAGTGATGGTGACGACTGCCACAAAAACCAAGAAGATATACCTGAATTAATTTCAAATACAGTCTCAGAGGACAAAAACACACCTCTCCAGAAACAAGAGCACACCTTCACAAAGGAGTTTGCTGCAGACTGGCACAGTATTGAGCATGAAGTAGTGGATGGGGTGGTCAAAGATAGCTTGAAACCAGAGATGTGTAATGTAGAAGGTTTATCAAGCACTCGTGGAACTGTAATGGAAGGTTCTACTGAGACTGATTCATCTGAAAACACAAGTGTAGGTGAGTCACATCCATCAGTGAAAACAGACCAGAACAACAAAGAACACAACAGTGAACATTCAGAAGTTTCAGACACTGGAGAAACTATCAACACTGTGTTACCTGGGACGTTTTGGTCTCAGGACATTCTGACGCTTGATGAATATGACTGGGACATTAATGGAGAAGAGGTGATCTGTGATGAAGAGGACAATTACTTGGAAGAGCTGGAGAACGATGGGGATGAGACCGAGAGGGACTGGGAGAAAGAAAAGGCAAGAATTGAAGCATTTAACAGATACTACGAGTCTGTCGAAGAGGAGAAAACCAAGGGTAAATGCTCATTTGTGAACCATCTTAACATCTTAATTTATCACATTTTTATTAGGACAATTTTTACATTTTGGCAAATTCTTTCCCAACAACAATAATAACAACAGGGAGAAGCCACAAAGTGATGTTTTGTTTGGAGCCAGAATCCTCTCAGTATGAGGAGGATAGTTACAGGTAAGACAGATTTCAACGTTTGACACTTCAAAAGGAAAGAGTTTTTGTTATGTACATATCTTATACTTTAGTGCACAATACAAGCGCATTAGATTTGCATGTGATATTTCAACAGCAGTGAAGAGGAACCAAGCACAATAGGTTGCATCAGCGAGTTGCATCCTCCAGAGTCCAGTTCAGTCAAACAAGACCAAAGCAACAAGGAAGACAGCCGTGAACCCTCACACATCAGAGAAAATATCAGCACCCTTCTGATGGATGAGGACAACGTGAAGTTTGATGATTATGACTGTGATATTAATGAAGAATTTAAAATTAACTCAAGTGTAAGGGTCTGTGATGACGACGACGATCACGATTTCTTGGAGAAGCTGAAAATTGAAATAGAGAGAGATATGAAGCAGGAACAAGCGAGATTTGACGCATCTAACAGATATTACGAAGAGGAACAAAGTGAGGGTAAGTGCTGAAATTGTCTACAGAGTTACTCTGCCATTCAATAGTTTGGGGCCAGTAAGATTGTTTTTAAAGAAATTAATACTGAATAAAAACACTGAATATGTTATTCAGCAATGATGCATTAAATTGGTCAAAATAGGCAGTTTACATTTATAGTACAACAAAAGACTTCAAATTCAAATAAATGCTGTTCTTTCAAAATCCAGGAACATGTTTAATGATTAAATTAAGCAGTTTAACTATTTTCAACATTGATGGCAATAGGAAATGAGCCCCAATTTAGTATATTGAAGACTGGATTATTGGATACTGAAAATTCAGCTTTAAAGGAATAAAAAAATATTTTTTTCAAATTCAATCATTGAATTTTCTTTCAAAAATGTAATGTATACAAACACTCACTTTCAGTACTGACTTTCAAGTCCTCTATAAAAAAATGAAAATCCTGTATTTTTTGTAGCTCGAATGTCAGGGCATGGTGTTAGTATCAAGCATTAAAAATGCCTCCTAAATGAATAAATATGTACATTTCTCCCAACAGTCACAGACAGGACCCACAAAGTTATGTTAAGATTTCGCCAACAATCTTCTCAAAATGAAGAAGATAATGATAGGTAAGATGGATTTCATTCAACTTCAAATATCGTTCATATTGCAGATTTGTAAGTTTGCATGTTATATTGTCCTGCAGCAGTGAACAGGAGTCAAACACAGAAGATGACACTGCCAGGATCCCGAGGACTGAGGTGAGAACATCAGATCATCAAGCAAACAATAAAATGATCAGATTTTAGTAATCGGTCATTGTCTTGCTGCTATTCGCATGTTTCAGGACCAAAGTGATTCTGATGAACCAAATGAGAGACGCTTGTACACAGGAAGGTACAAAGTCTTACCAAAGGGATTACTAAAGGCAGACAAGCATCTGAAGGAACAACCCAAGAGAAATAAGGTAAATATTAATTGGCTTGAAATTAATGGAGTAAATAACAGCATGCTCATGGTACGCTTAAGTTATGTATAAATTGTGTAAACATTTGTCATAGAAATGCCATTATTAATGTATAATTCAAGTTACTGTCTCAGCCTCAAGCACAACAGCTTTAAAATCATTAATAAATAAAGCCAATAATCTAGTTGACTGTGACTGAACTCTGTTTTGACCTCTCTAGTGTCTTGTCCTGCTGCGTTCAGTGTTAGCAGTGAGTCTAGCGACGGCGGTGGGTGTGCTGTCTTACTGGTGGGCCACAGACAGCCTGGAGTGGATCTACTGAATTCACATGAATCTTGGATATTCAACATGATTTAAAACACACGCACGCATGCACGCACAAAGAAATCAAGGCCTCTGCAAGTATGACAGAAACACCATTACACAAGGCCATGCAAAATCTCATGAAACAGACAAACCAACAGGCTGAGACAAAACCAACTTTATTTCCTTACAGTATGCAACCTAATGTAGTAATGTTTGAACAGTGCTTTGAAATACGGCTTTGAAAAATGTTTATATCTTTTAACATGGTTATCCCTGTATTCTTATGTAAACCACATCTAGATAGATTAATATTCCTCCTTTTTTACTAGGAAAAGTGATACATTTGCAGATGTATGTGGTCTCTGGGCCCTACAGGAAACCTGTACAAACAAGTGCTTTCAATGTAAAACTGACCAGGAAAAACAAAACAAATAAATACAATTTATCCCTACAATTCCTTTATTCCTGACTATATCTGACTGCAGTTGAAGGGACATTCATTGCTATCTCATTTGTTATCCTATTAGGTTGTTAACAAGCTATAATCCATAAACATGCCATGCAATTAATGTATTTTTAGGTCTGATTGTTATTCAGTGCCTTCTTCACTACAGCATAAAACATGATATCATTGTGCAGGTTACCAATTCTAGAAAATTAAAACTGATTGCATACAATAGCTTGGATATTTCTCCTCTGACCATCACCAGGGTTCCTGCAAATATTAATAGTTCTTACAAAAGTATGTCTCTCTCCGTAAGTGCTTTGACTTTAAATGTAGCAATAAAAAATTAATTCATCTCTCCATCCTACTGATAATAAATTTAAGAGGGAAAAAGTACCTGTAAGGCATGCTCAGCTTTCTGCCGTCTTTTTCTTTGGCTGAAATTCTGAAATTATTTTCTCCAAAGGAACCTTTCAACTTAAAATGTTCATTAAACGCTTACTACAAACACATGCCCTGATTAGCTACTCGTTTTCATAACAGTCTCATAAAGCATTTCAGGAAAAGACAATGAAAATAAATAAATAAATACCTCATGAATTAAAATGACAATTTTCAGGTAAAATGCATTGGATACTGCATTAGCTGTGGTGACTACGCAAACTAATAAAGAAGAGATGCCTTTGTTGATTTGAAGATCCATGCCAGTAATTGAATACACACAATCTTTTCCACTTGTGAACGCACACCTCCTTAGCCTCCATGTTTGGGGTCTTTTTTTTGTTGTAATTGCAGTTTATGATTCATTCGCGCTGCTGTGGCGTCAATGTAGTCAGTAATCACTCCCACATTTTCATTTTTCAAATTATTTACTTCATCAAGTCCAAATGTCCGCATACACATCCATACATCCCAGCTACAGCTACATCCAGGAGACTGGTCTGTTAAACAAACTCCAAACTATTTCAGACCAGGCCACATCCGGTCACCGAAAGGCCCCTCTCCAGTAAACGAAAGAGGGGACGGCGCCCCCGGCGTATAGAGGTCAGAGTCTGTATCCGACTCCCCCTCGGCCAGATAAGGCCTGAGACGGGTGCCCGGTGTCCCACCGCCTCTACCAAAAAGCCCCAGACCCACCGGAGGCACGTAATCCTCTTCCCTGGCCTGAGAAATGCTAAAGCCACTAAAAGAGTGCTCTAGTTCCACGTCCACTGAGGGAATGGAGAGGGATGTGTCGCTCTCGACGGCCACCTGCTGCTGGACGGGTCTCCTGGACCTACGTGAGCGGATGCTGTCCCCGTTCTCATAGAACGGCGGAGGTGGGAGGCGGTACAGCGAGGGGTCATCAGTGCCTATCGGTGAAACTCCTCGGCTGTTGTTCCAGAGAGGCACACTGAGAGGATGGTCATCCTGCTGATGCCATGAGGTAGAGGGCCGACACTGGCTATCGGTGGGAGTCCCATTGGGACCAGGATGGACAGGGGATGCACTCTTTTTATTCTCATCCTCTTTCTCGTCCTGTGCTTTCTCGCTCTTATCGTCAGGGCTGTGGTAGGGAGGAGCAGGGAAAGGGATTTTAAAGCCTAGTAGGGCTTCGGTCTCAGATCGTGGGATGCCCATATGTGTGGTGTACACGCTGACCAAAAAGTTGAGTTTGAGGTCCATTGCCCCCACCTGCACAAAGAGAAACAGTGAGCCCTTTTAGCACTGACATATACATTCTTAAAAATAAAAGTTCTACAAGGGGGTTTACACATAGAATAACCATTTTGGTTCCTTAAAAAACCTTTCAGTAAACAGCTCTTAAAATAAAATTTTTCTAATGGTGTGTGCATAACAAACACAAAGCGAATATTCTCATCGCATTTGTATGTAATCTACTTGCACAAATAATTAAATTTTATTTTGGTGTGCACAGATTTTTGTTTTCACTTTAAAGAAAGTTCTGTGGAATGGTTCCATGGATGTTAAAGGTTCTTTATGGAACAATAGATGCCAATAAAGGACCTTTATTTTAAGAGTGTACAATGCTACACCAAATTAACTTGATGTACTGTAGCATGCTTCACCTGCTTTTCCATCTTGCTAAGACGTCCCATCATGCTCGGGTCCTCAGCCATCTCCGTGTCGCTTTTGGGCTTGTCCTTTTCTCCTGCCGTGGCTCCCTTTCCCACAATCTGATCCACTCTAGTGATCCAATAGACCATCACTTCGACACATAGTCAATACACCCACATCCACACTGAGATTCAGTGGTTAACTGTGCACTGTACCTTGTCAAGTTAACAGAAGTTAGCTTTATGGAGGAGAACTTGAGCATGCGAATGCAAACAAAGGTTGAAATAAGGGGGAAGATGATTGAAGCCTGATTTGCTGAAAGTGAGTATATGCCATATTGCATGCTGCATGCAATACTGCAAAGTTGTTAATCAGCATGCATTCATCCGGGACTCGGGACTTCAAAAATCAAGATGACTCTTGGAATCTTGAAAAGGTGACTCTTTCAAAGCTGCATGATTACACTAAGATAGCTCACAATACTGCAGTGAAAACACATCTGAGTGTCTTTGCAAAGATATTGACAGCAGTATTGGGGAGAAACTAACTAAAAATGAAGAAAAATTAACTTAACTACATTTTTCAGTATGGAAACATGATTATTCTAGTGAATCATTAGTCCTAAAAGACCTCATCTATTAAATGTGATTCTTTCAATTAAATCATTCTACTTCATATATATATTTGTGCTGTCAAAATTAGCGTGTTGATACAAGCGATTCATTTTTCCAGTTTAACGCAGTTTACGCAGGGGCAAAGCTAGGGTTGGCCACCCCACTCACAAGTGCTGTTTCTGCCTCTTTTTTCTTGACAAGAATTGTGTTTATTTAGATGCAGAAAGTCTTCACGACCACATCAAATGGGAGATTTTTCAGACATGCACTCCACTTTGCCTCAGTGCCAGGCGTGAGTCGAATGAGCGCAGAAAAGCTACAGGTGACGAGGAGCTTCAATAGAACAACAGAGAACTGTGGTCAGATGAGATGTTGTCAAGCCATATGTCAGTCAAAATTCATTTTCCTGTCCTGTCAGCCGTTGTACTGTGCTCGTAGCACATGCTCTTTGATTGCACGCACAAATATGGTGGCACGCACTGTAGCCTATATCATTTCATAACTAAGCGCTTCACGTTTAGCAGCGGCAGCTTTTAAAGTAATAGCAGCCAAATAACCTAATAACCCAGGTGCTGTGATGTCTATTAATCAAAGAACAAAAGAAAAAATAAGAAATCAATCACTTTTGTAGCTTTAAGGATTCATCTATATTTAATTTAGAATTTAGTGTTGATAACTTTATTCAATTTCTGTATATTTCCTACTCGCTGAAGGGCACAGGTAAATATGACATTTATTATAATGGGTTTATGTGAAGATTGCTTTAAGTTCAATTAAATTATCAGTTGTATTTTCTAAAGTCAAAATAAATGGTCAAATTGATGGCTCTCAATTATACTGTAATGTTAATATAGTCAACATTGCATGTAGTCAATGGTTAAATATTAGGGAAATAAGACATCAGTAGTATTAGTATCAGGCATAAATAGGATGCCACTAAACAAAGATAAAAAATATATTGTCTTTATGTTGTCTCTACTTTAATTTGAAGATTGAATGTAAAATTATTGCAATGTAAAAGTATATTTAAAAACTTTAGTGTTAGATGGGATTAATCCCAATGAATCTTGCTTAGTTTCAGAATAATTTCATATACATACACACACACACACACACACACACACACACACACACACACACACACACACACACACACACACACACACACACACACACACACACACACACACACACACACACACACACACACACACACACACACACACACACACACACACACACACACACACACACACACACACACACACACACACACACACACACACACACACACACACACACACACACACACACACACATATATATATATATATATATATATATATATATGTTGCCCTATACAGCCCTTTATGCCTAATATAGCATTGGTCAGAATTTTTATATAGTTTAATATAGTTAGCCAAAACTTAAACTTTAGTAAAACTGAAAATTAAATCAAATAAAATTGAAATAAATATATTATTTAAGTACATTTATAAAAAAATAAAAAAGGCAAAAGCACAAAAAAAGGTTAAACCAAACATATAAAAATAAAAGCTAATTCTAAATATTAAAGCTACAATTGTATATAAATACTAAAATAACTAATAGTAAAATTACACTGTCTGACTGTACCTAGAAAAATCTGTTAAATTAGTTGGTTTATGTAAATTAATAAAAAAATAGCTTCATCAAGTCAAGTGCCTGCGCTGCATATTTGGTCTACTTTTTATAACAGAATATTTTGTTAAATGTTGCTGTTAGTTTTTATTTGTATAAAAATAAATTAATAATAATAATAATATAGTTTGTTACTGTCATCTTAATTGAGATTCATATTAATTTGTTCAAAAATACAGTAAAATATATCATATTACATTATAAATGATATCATGAGATATCCAATAATGTTAGTCAGACATACTGCACCAATGGCAAGGAATTTGACTTACATAATAAATAAATTAAAAATAATCCAAAAATGTCACCGGGTTCCATGCCTTATGATGCTTTGTGTGTTACACACTGTACGTTTACGTTATTCTCTCTTCTTTAAACCCTGGGACAACATGCACAATTGCATCTGTCCCCCGTTAAACAGGCTGCATGGTCACACCACAGTGTGTTGAATTATTGTACAGCAAAAACACTTTTCATTAATCTTAAATTAACTTTTCATTTGCTCAATTCTAAAGCAGTGTATTATTTATGGATAATTATATCTATCCAAAATGTAAATCTTTCTCAAGGTGAACATAGAATAACCAATCAAGAAACAATCCAACCAGTTAATGACAAGTTCCCCTCATGATGTGATTTAATTGTCATGACACTGCAGCTTTAATCCAATGCTGTCCAATAATAAACCCATTCAGCCTGGGAACGCTAATGGTGAATGATTACGTACTTCTTGTGACGAGGGGTCGAGGGGGCAGGGGGACCCACAATCAAATCTATCCTGGCAAAGTACACAGAGAGAACATGGATACCAAGCATCACCAAGCAACACATGGAAACCACTCCCTGAACCACAGCGAGGACCGTCGACAAATAAGAAAGAATATATTCCACACATGTCTGTTCTCCCCCACTTCTTGGAACAGTGTCCCCACATATATGACAGAACTGTTTTTGCTGTTGGAATATATTGGTATATGTGTGGATGTAATTTCACAACATATATGAGGCTTATTTGAGAGAAAAGGAGTGAATCTGAATTCAAAACATGTTGAATGTGACACAAAAAATAAAACCACTGTGAATGTGATTTTGATCGAGCAGTGTTGAAATCTCATCCTGCTTTAGACTGTTTTTTTATCTTTCTATAATATAAAATAGTGACCACCAGAGGGTGCTGCTCACAATTCAGCTACAGCTCTTGCCAAATACTGATTGACTACTGAAGCAGGTGGATCCTGTCATTGTTAGAAGGTTACTGCAATGGTGAAAACTTTTGTTCTAGATAGACTGAAGTCTTGCCTGGACTGAAGGTTTTTGATGCGTGACAGCATGTCCAGATGGCCTGCTGAATACTGCTCGATCACATCCATCACATCATAAGGCCTGAGGCTCTCTTTAAATCTCCTCTTAGACACCAGGAACCGCATAATACTGAGGAAGACAGAAGAAGACTTTAATTAGGTGTAACATATCTGACAATTACAATTCAAAGCAATAATTATAGAATTTAAAGGGGTCATGAACTGAGAAATCAAAATTCCTTTGATCTTATGATCTATAAAATGTCATTGTGCTATAAAAACATTCTGTAAGTTTCACAACTCAAAACTTTCTCGTTAGTCTATAAACAGCTTATTTTTGTAGCCAATCTGCCAAAATGTCAGGTTATGCCACTTTATGATGTAATAGTGTCGATAAGCACCGCCTCCGCAGAAGATCAACACCTGCCTCTACTTCACTGTCTATTTAGCCCCGCCCAGTGACAAATGCACATCTACGCAGGAACCAAAGATAAACTTTATTTTTAATGAAGTGCCAGACTGCACCAGTAAGAACTTGGTCCTTTGTTCATATTACCATAGATTGGTTTAAAAACAAGGCACAATTCAACACAGGATTTTCTGAAAGATTGAAACTAAAACGATGCTGTGCTGACTATATTGGATTCGATGTCGCACTTCACAAGTGTTATTAAATAGCCTGTTACTTCTAAATTATGATAACATAATAAATGGACATCAGAGAACAGTAAAAAACCTTTAATAAACATTTGATTGTGCCAGCAGTTAAATTAGTGTTTTAAGCATTTTTAAATAAATATTAATAATTGAAAAAAAAATCATTATTTCATTATTAAACATTTGTGATTTAAAAAAAACTTTTATTCTGTTTTAAATAATAATTGTAATTACACTGAATCGTTGTGGGGGCAAATATTTATACCCTAGTCTTATCTAGCCCGGAGATTGGTGTCTCTTACCAGATTGCTCTGATGGTGACCTTGAGTCCCGGAGACAGATCCGGCACAAACTCACTGTGTAAACCTCTGTCATCCCCAAAATCTTCTGGAAGACTTGCCTCTACAACACACAAAACAACAGGCAGCTCCCAATGTAAAGCGTCCTAAAGTGAACAAAGAACAGCCCTGTGACAAGATTTAAGATGACAGAAAACATCTGCCATAGCAGACATGCTCGATAAACTGCTAAAGGCACTCCACATTATACAACAGTTAGTTCCAGTCTTTGAATTAGATTGGCCGAGCGGCGTTCCAAGAGTGATATTTACTGTAGTCCAACAGCACTGTGACTTTTCACTGTTAGCATCACTCTGCCTGTCTGCGTTCCCACTGTTCTCAACCAGAGTATCAAGCTGAAGTTGTGTGACGTTTCTTAAAATAACAACTTTTTTACAGAACTGTTGTATAAAATCAATATCATGCTTGCAAATGGTGATGTTGTTCTGAATATCAGCATGACTGTAGGAATGAGACTATGCCCAGCTATGCTGAAATTCAGTACAATGATTGCTCATGTGATATTGCTAGAGTAAAACCCATCACAGATCATTGTACAGGTTTGAAACGACATAAAGGTGAGTAAATGATGACAATTTCGTTTTTTTGAGAACTGTCCCTTTAAAAGCACATGGAATCAGAGTATCACAAATTACCCCAAAGTACTCTTTTTTTGGGGGGGGGGGGGAATGCTAAATGACTAGTGAGATTTTCTAAATTGAAACTAATTTATTCCACACTTCAAAGGGACCCAGTGGAAAAAAATAGATGAAAAAGGGTCAAATTTTTGCGACTGTGAAACCGATATCCTCCTAATCTCATGATCACTATGTCAGCATTATAGTCAGAAGCCTCAGACATGCTTTAACATTTCAATGTGCATTTGGAGCTGAAACAATAGTGTTACTCATGCATGAAGCACTTACCAGAACCTGCAAGCCTGAGCATTTACCGCAATAGCACATGTGAGAGAAAATTACGTGCACCTAACAAATTTCAACCCCCTGAAAAATGCTGGTTAACATGTAAAGCTGGGACCAAAAAGCTAAAATATTAGTACTACATGTGTCATCCTTATGCCATATGAATGAGGATGTGACAGCCGAGAAAGCATATCCTATTCAAATGACATACAGTAACAACCAGTTATTCGAAACTGCACAAGACCGATTTCTGGAAACAAAAATTGTTTCCTTTATAAGCTGAGAAATTCTTTCATGCAGGTTAGTGCAAAGAACTTGATGGAAAGTGTAAGTTGCAAAGTGTTTCATTAACACCTTCATGGAACACATTCTGTCATGGGATGAGCCTGAGACCGACATCCAGGCTGAGACAAATGAGAAACATTTTCTTTGCTCTACTGTCGCACTTCACTGTCATATGGTTGACAGATTAGGCTAATATAGCCGCTGTAAAAACATCCAAGCATCAGTGAAGAAATTCATACTTTGTGTGATGCTTCGAGTGAGATGAAACTTTCAGCCAAGCGTTCATGACAGAGAGTGTTGGATGATGAGCAGATCTGTAAAGATATGTTGCAGCTTGGCAATTTTTAAACATGCATAGTGTTTCATTAGCAGACTGGTGTTGAGATTTTTTTGGACTAGTGCTAAAGAGATGCAGCCCCAGACAACATAATTTGTCTTACTGATTAAGCCCTCAATCGCTGCCAAAATGTGAAGAGAAAAAGAGAGAAAATGTGAAAGATAGAGAGAAAGAAAGAGTTAAGAGAGAGATAGTCAAAGATGACAATGACTTCAACCATGCAACTGTATAACACATGGGGTCGCTTATATTAGGCTTATTGTACATTATGAATGGGGAGATTTGCTTGCACATCATTATAAAGCCCTTTCCATGAAAACAATATCCTTCAATGTCTAATGACTTAAAAAAACACTAGAGGTACAAATCCCATGTTTTTAAAGGACTTTTAGATAGGTATCAAGTTACATAACACTAATCTAGCATGAAAAGAAGCAAGTTGTAAACACTGTAAACACCATTAGAATGGAGATTTTAGCCCCCCTCAAATGTCTTGACTGTAACAAGAACAATCATACACAAATGGCCTCATTTTCAAGCAATCTGTTGACTTAATATTCAATTTATTGCAGTAAAGAACAATTTTAGTATATAAAATATTCAATCATTTTTAATTATTACATTTAATTAAAACAAAAAACATAATATTTCTCTGTCCTTCCTTCGTTATAAAAAGTATTATTTATTAAAATTAGGGAACACAAGAAATAATATATGGACCATTTATGGTAAGGTAAGAAGACAATAAATAAATAATTATTCATGCTTTTTTTATTTTGCAAATAGTGTTTTGACGGCATTCAACATTTTTTAATTAATAGAAAATATATAAATAGTATATGAACATTTAAGCTACATTTTCAGTCCTGTTATTTGTTCAAATGCTCATTGTAGCATACCTATTATTATTTGTATTTTTAATAAATTATTTTTGATTTATAAATGCATTGATTATTAAAAAAAATATTTATTGCTAGTAAATAACAAAAGCACACATTTTACAACTGTAAAATTGTTTTATTTATTTATTTAGTTAGCTAGTTAGTTAGTTAATCTCAATTTTAATAGTAGGGCTGCCAAAATGGCAAACCTTATAGAAACTGAATTGGACTGAATATTTTGTTTGGCTTTTTTATACCGAATTCATTGAAAAAAAAAAATTGTATGATTCAGGAAGTGAAATCTATTTCTCATATTGCTTATGCTGTGGTGTCACAGCTACATAAGCTATTTATACAAATGAATTTAGCTGAGATCTGTGATGCTGTTTGTTATTTATCAAACATAATATCTTGTCATTTCTACCAGGTGGCCTTTGCGAGAGCAGTGATCGCTGCATCGCTGTGCGTTACAGATTCTGATTAATATAGTGCACTTCTGAGAGAAACTGCTCTGTCATGTCTGTAGTTTTTGGATCATATTTCTGGATCATGGCCTAACCTGGAGAACTCTTCATGGCGAAGTCTTCGTCTTGCAACTCAATCAGCACTTTATTTTTTCCAGTAAAGAGAAATGAGATAGAAACCGATGAGTGTGCAGGAAGTGAAATACATAAAATGGATCCATTTATATATATTTTTTTTTTCTTGAAGTTGAGCACTGCAGAGTTATGCCAAGAGCATAAAACAGGTGATGAGAGAAACACAAAGGGGTGAATTCACTAAACAACTGTGACACTGTAGCGAGCTGTATTTTAGTGCAAAAACTACATCTCATTCACTAACCACCCAAAATACAGTTTAACTGAAAGTCTTACCAGGGTAAATATGGTAAATCAGCAAATGTTCCTGTGCACATTTAATTTAGCATGAAATCTTTAGGCGTTTAACACTGTTGCCTGATTTGCAGTTTCTGTAGTGAATCAGATACTAAACAATACAAATGCAGTAGCATGTGTAAAAAAACAACACTATCAGCAGATGCAATTCAAAGCATTTTCACCGTGGATGAAATATTTTGTGCGGATCAATCATCTAAGGGCATCTAAACCTGCTTCTACAGTTACTGCAAGCTGAAAAGCCACAAATGGTTCAGCATCAACAAGCATCTTTAGACACTAATACAATGTTCCACTTCAAAACATGCTTTGAAATATTAAATCACTTTCATGTATTTCAGCAAGGGGACTAAACTTACGAAACACAGATCAGTTCTTCTTTAAATAGAAACTCACACCTGCCGTCTTACGAATGCTAATGAATGGACTGTCACTGACACCATCTTTTGTGCTACGCCACATTAAGCAATCCAGTGCGGCATCTGGTTCTGTGCCAGGAAATTACAAACTATTCTTGCTAGCTGCTGAAGTCTCGCACGTAAAAAAAGAAGATAAGAAACCTATGCAAAGCGAGTATTGTAATTTACAGGTGAATGTGTGTCTGGAAGCAGCATATATTTGCACTCAGAATAACAGAGTGTGTATTCCAATATTCCTGTGTATGTGTGCATAACAACATTCTCTGACCTTCAGAGTTCTGCCGAGAAGCTCCATCTTTCATTCTGAAAGCCTGTTTGGCTGTGAAGCTCAAGCTCTTGGTCACTTTGCTCGGACTCTCTTTGACTCCCTCCTCTGGTTTGGGGGTCTTGGCTTCCTTCCCCCCGGTGCTCTTAGAGGGACTGCCTTTCTCTTTAAAGCTGGGCTTACGACTGCACAGCAGACACAATGAAGCACAAAAGACAAACAAAAAAAGCAAAGGAAACACACAAATCATCCCGAGCCCACACTTATAAGTATTTTTCCAGTGTGGGGACAGAAACCATCCAGTGCTAAAAAGAAAATACTCAGTAAATTATATTAATGACCATACAATGCAAAACAATTTTTTTTATGTATTTCTAGTATTCATTGAAATTTCTGTTTTAGGCATACATTTTACTTTTTTTGTAAGATTTACGCATTAAACAATAAAAAAAAGAAATGGTGCTAATCAGAAACAAAAAATTAATTCTGGATATATTCTCCAATTTATCTAAATCTATACCTTTTTAAAATTATATTATTATACAGAATAATCTATGTATTTGTATTTGCTTGACAGTTTACATCACTAAATATGAGTCCATTCTATGAATAAGCACAAGTCTTTCGCCCAGTGCAAAATAAATAAACAAACAAATAAATACATAACAACTAAGAAAATTAAAAACTAAAACAAAGTGCAGAAGGATATCATCAAATACAAATGGTTAAACAGCTAAAAGGATTTTTACTACAAAACGTATTACTGTTTACTGATGTATTATTATCATAATTATTCTTGACTGCATGTTACAGCTTATAAATATTATTAAAAGAACAACACAGTTACATATTTACTGATATGTAAATGTTGCTATAGAAATGTTCAGCTGAAGCCACCAAAAAGAAAACACTGAAATGTAATAAATAATCATAATTGCTTAAAAATACAGTTTTGTACATTTCTAAAATGACTGAAACTTGTAACCATTAGATACTGTAAGCAATTAAAACACATTTGAATTCCTTAGCAAACACTAAATGTATCGTTTCTGCATTCTTCTACTTTAATAAAGATCAGACTTACATGGGCAAAGATATGGATAATGGTGCTTCTCAGTCATGCAATGCAATCCACATCAGCAGACCCACATGCTGCCACAGCGGAAACTTTTGAACAACAAAGCAATGAAACACATGCATGTTGTCGGGCATGCTGAAAAAATACACAACTGTTATATTAAACACCTTTTTAAAAACAGCCAAATGAATAAATGAAAAAGTGAGAGAGCCCAATACAACACAAGGCAGCTTGCAGAGGAGGACGGTCTCGTGGGATTGGGGTAAGAAGCGATGGGAAGTGCTTCCAGGTGCTAAGCGGGAAAGTTGATCCGCAAGCAAAACTCTCTCTTACAAAGCTAAACAAATGTCTGCTTCTCTGGTTCGAACAAGACAACATTTTTAGATGCTGAAGAGTAGAACATTTCTCAGCCCACCTGAGCTGATGAGAGATTAAAATACTTCAACACCGATACGAATGTGCACTATTTATGTCTCAAAAAAAGCTGAAATATTTGACTTGAGCTGATGACGGTACACACTGAAGGAATACATTTAGAAATGGGGGAAATCAAAGTTAGGAAGGAAAGAGACAAATTCAAATGCTGAGAGAGAGAGAGAGAGAGAGAGAGAGAGATCTGGGCGTGCAGACGTTAGTATCTGTGTGCAGCGGTACCTATGGCTTCTCGGGCAGCACCCACACAGGGTGTCTTTGTGTGAAATCTCACTACTGCGCATGTGGTTGGAGTGGGTCATGAGAGAGAAAAGATTATACAAGCAGTGGTCAAAAATGGTTTAGGCCATGTCCAAGTGTGGGACGTAAAATCAGAGGTACCCCCCCCCCCCTTAAACCCCCCAAAACAGCCAACAGAGTTTGAGCTAGGTGTTGTTACACTGAATGAAATGAACTGAATGAGTCACAGGTTGCACTTGATTATACAGGATTACAACAGCAGGTCTTTTACAGGGCAGAACACCAAAGTGTGATTGTTTTCTATAATGAGACGTTCATTCCTTTGAACTGCATTGATTATGCTGTATTACACTAAATCATCTCCCTGTAAATACCACTTGAAGATACTGTAGAATAAAGTGCAACCAGGTTGTCTTTGAATAACATTTGTGATTTAAATGACTTCAAACACTTGAATTTCACATTTGAAGAATGATTCTGGTGATCTGAAGCTACGATTCTCTATGTGTTTGAATGAGTTTTTGACTGACGTGATTTGGGAATAGTCAAGTTTCTATGGGAAAATTCAGGACAACAAACCTTGGAGTGACTTCTAGCTGGGAGTCCTTCCTTTAGAAAGAGAGAAGCAATAAAGACATGAGATTAAAGCAGGCATTCTTTTCTAATATATTTTTATTTGTAATATTATATTATCAGCATAACAATTTGAGAGAAAATTATCAGCATTTCAGCTGCATAAACTACAAGTTTGTATAAAGCCTTATGTTCTCAAGTATGATGTGATCTAAAGAGCAATGGAAGCAAAAATAATCTGACCATGTGAACAAAGAGTCACATAATTAATCACTTTGATTAATGAGCTAGAAATAGTGCTGAATCTGAAGAATGTCTTCTGCAGTAAGTCATCAACTTTTCTTTGTTGCACAAGATTTAAAACATTTGATTATTTACAGACTTTCACTGTGGTCTCAGACCTTAGACCCCTCTGAGATATGATAATCCTAATATTATTTACATTGATATTTTAATATCAGACCTGAAACCAGATTTTCCCTTCAGGCTTCTTAATATGTCGAGCTGATTCACAGGAGGGATGAGTCTTTAGGTAGAGGCAGAACAGAGAAAATACTTTTGAGAATTAATAAAAATAGAAAAACAGCATACAAACAAACAAGAAATGGGTCATTCAAATACAGTATCTACAGTTACAGTGGTCTACAAGATGACTGACTACCTGAACATTGGGACCGACACAGTCTGCTCATAAAAGTCCCATGTGGACACCAGGTCTGTCCGGGAAAGATTTGTGGCATGAAATCTCCAAGCTACCTGATGTGGAGGAACAAAATCATTGAAATGAACATCTAGGGTAGCAAATGACTTCTATAGTAATACATAACTGTAATAACCACCAACATTTCAAGCCATGTAAATAAAAGAAAACATGATGAGAGTGAAAGTTGTAAGATGATCCTCAATATATATTTTTTAACATAGCAAACTCAACATCAACTAAATGTGGTATTTGTAGTCCAACTGAAATATATTAGTAAGCACATTTATAGACACCAGATAGGCCAAAAAAATGCTGATTTACTCGAAATGTGAGTGGTGTGAATTACACAAGAGTTACAGGTCTGACCTGGATAAGAGCTGCGGCAGGGTTACGACGCTTCTCAAAATGCTTCTGTCTGTGCTGTTCCTGAACCTTTAGAGCAAATCCTGAGCCCAGGATACCCTGCAACAGAGAAAACAGTCCAGAAATACAGCCGTCTGTGAGCCATGTCTGAAGTCAGGCACTAGAGATGCTCAACACATCATTTCGGTTTAAACTCACCGCAGGAAGAGCGAAAAAAGCTACACCGATCAAACTGAATGCGGCAGCAATTAGACGCCCGTTCCACGTGACAGGATACTTGTCCCCATAACCAATAGTTGTAAGAGTGATCTAGAGAATAGAAATGATTTTGCTTAACAACGGCATAGCTTATATGTATATACTAATAATACAACCTAGTAAGTCTCTAAGATGCTCATGTAGATGTTATAATCCCATGTCGGGATCCTGTTGTTTCCTTGAGCCCAGTTTGTGGGGTAATGTCCACAATTAGTTTACTTTAAGTTACTCTGGAGTGAAATGATCTGCCAAAGGAGTCTAAGAAGAGCTGCCAGTTCTTTTATGGCACTGGCCCATTTGTGAAATGGATCTTTGCGCAGCATCTTGTTTCACTGTGTCCTGTCATTCTCATTTTATCTGATTAGATGGAGGCAGCAGGCCACTGTGGGCTTGGGTGAAGCTGTAGCACTTACCAGCCCCCACCAGAGTGCATCTGCGTAGGTCTCAAACATCTCTGTATTGTAATCCTTCTCCACTGAGTACACCAAGAAAGATGCCAGGATAAGACAAAGGAATCCAATATACCACGCCGTAATGAGTTCCTACATTTAGGGATTCAAAAATGTTAGGAACATCAAGAACATGTGATGCACTCCTTACTTAAAATAAAACATGCTAACTGCATGCAATGCCATATAAAGATTAGTTTCCTAACTGCTCCAAGGATGCCATATCAAAAAGAATTAATCTGTGCCTTTTAGTCCACATCTTGAACTTTGAGACCAGAAGTTTGGGGCTAGTGAGATTTTTAAATATTTTAGAAAAAAGTCTTCAGTGAAGCAGCATTTATAATCAGTAAAAACAGTAAAAAGAATAATATTGTGAAATACTATTACAATTGGAAAAAATAAATAGCTTTCTACTTGAATATATCTTAAATGTAATTCAATCCTTCAATTACTCCAGTCTTCATGTCACACGATTCTTCAGAAATCGTTCTAATATGCTGATTTGATGGTAAAGAAACATATTTTATCATATCAAAGTTAACAAAATATTAAGGTTTTATTATATCAGAGTTTTATAAGTCAACAGCTGTGTTGCATAATATTTTGTAGAAACTGTGATACATTTTCAGGATTCGTTAATGGATAAAAAGTTTGAAAAGACAGCATTTATATAAAATTTATTATTTTTTTACATATACAGTACTAGACTACATTATGCAAAATAAAATGCTCTCTAATAATAATGTCCCATTATTAAACAATACAATATTTCATCGACCATCAATAGCAAGTAGCAAGCTATGGTTATGATGTAAATTGCTGTGTTACTGTGGCTCAGTGGTAGAGCATTGCATTAGCAGCGCAAAGGTTGTGGGTTCAATTCCCAGGGAACACACTCACTGAAAAAATGTATAGCCTGAATGCACTGTAAGTCGCTTTGGATAAAAGCGTCTGCTAAATGCATAAATAAATAAATGTAAATTAAAAGACTACTTTAAATGTGTTTTTGTCTAAATCTCTGAACACAGCAAAGAAATGTGCTTTTTTAAACCATTTCACGGGGTGCTTAAGGCTATTGAATAGATTTAATAGCTGCAGACTAAACGGAGTGATATAGTTTCTCCAGTAATAGAAACGAATGAATAGTAATGAATTTGCTGCCCGCTGACCCAAATGGCAGACTGGTGGAAATATGCTCACTCAGTAACCTACTTAACGTGAACTTTAGCAATCTCAGCTTTCAATTAGTACATATTTATGACCTATTCAGCACACAAATCCATTTGTAAACAAAGATAAACGTTGGTCTATACATACAGTATGCATATTGATAGACATTCAATACATGAGTTTAACAAATGATCTGGTGTTTAACACGTTGTCCTAACCAGGCTCAATGTGATACAATGATTGTGGTGCATTGCACATCATTTCTGCTTTTAGTGTAGACAGAAAAATGTACTGCATTCTTTCAAAAGAATACAAGCACGTTACTGGTCACCTTGCTATGAGCGTAAACCACCGAGCCCAGGAGCTTCCATGTGCCAGCGCGGCGGTCCATACGCAGCATTCGAAGGATCTGAAGAAACCTCAGACTCCGAATGGCAGAGGTGGCAAAAACATTTCCCTGTGAGCCAGCGGCCAGCACAGACACCGAGGCAAAAAGGACCATGATATCTGCAGAATAAGAGTGTATATTAATTATAAAATGAACTCCCCAAGGTGACTGTCATCACTTAAGACATTAGAAAGGAAATCTCTTCCTTCTTCCTCATCCTTCATATAATGCACTCAAGGATGATAACAGTATAATTGGCCTTTATCTTTCAGAGATGTTGTGAAAATCCAATATTCTCCATATGGACTTTGCAAGCAAACTGCTTCTTAAAGGGATAGATCACCCAAAAACATTATTCTGTCAATATTTACTCACCCTCAGGACTTCTTTCTTCAAAGAAATACAAGAGAAATGTTGAAGAATGTTATGTATTCGTGTTCAACAGTGGTTAAATGCTGACAGAATTTTCATTTTTGGGCTAATTATTCCAGTAACGTGATTGGGATCAGTCTCATATTCACTGGCATTATGTATTCTTTTAAATCGTGCACTAATGGAGTTCACATTATTCTGCTGTAGCGTTTTATCATTTAATGCCCCAGAAAAAGTTGGCAAAGAAGATTTTATCATCTCTTGAGCAGAAAGAATAGCAAGAGAGAGAGAGAGAGAGAGAGAGAGAGAGAGAGGAAACATGCATTATAGGAGAAAATCAGAATAGACCAAAAAAACAGAAATGATTTTCTAACCGATGATACAGAAGGGTTTGCGTGCAAATTTCAGCCTTCCTCTCCATCCTCTGTAGCGGCAGCAGCAGCCGGCTGCCCAAATCCGCACAATATATTCCACACCAAACACCACGATTGTCACAAGTTCCTGGAGCAGCAGACACATCCACTTACAGACATTTATTTGTGGTGCCTTATATACAGTATACAGTTGTATAGTTATAATTTAATATAATGCCAAATGATATAAAATAAAATAATGATCATTGATGTCAAGAACAGAATTGTTTCAAATTGTAAAAAACATACACACATCACTGCATTTCCAAACTTTTTCTGTTAAAAGAGCAGTATGTAAGTGCTTGATAGCTACAGTTACACTGCTCCAAATAGATCTATAAAGTGTCATGTTCACAGCAATTCACATCACCACTGGATAATGTCCTATTGTCACGTTCTGTTACAGGATCTACTGTGATCTACAGGGTCTACAACGTGCACACACAAGTCTGAAGTGTTTGATATAAAAACCTGACAGCATCACTACCATGTATCAGCTTCTGCCTGTAAATCGTGTTAAACGAGGATCAGATACAAACCAGGGTGTACAAGGCACTCTCAGAGCTTTTCGTGTATTCTTTGATTGTTGCGAAGACTGAAAGAACCAGACAGGAAAACACCAGCAGAAACCTGCAAGACAGGACAGCAGTAAATCAAACCAATAATCAAACGCTGGCTTGTTCTCTCACATGAGATATCAAAGCATCCGAACAAGCTCCAACTGATACCGTAAGTTCCAGTATTAGAAGTTATTCAGTGATATTATTTGTTTTGGATAGAGCAGCTGATGCTTATTCATGAAGGACATTGAGTTTAGACACTTAATTGGAATTGGGCCCTCTTGGGCCTATCGTTGGCTTTGTGATCTATAAGGAAAAATACCGGCTTGAGAGAGGCAAGAATCCTTGGAGAGTTCCTGACACTCTGCAGTTAAACTCAGAGATAAATCCCTGAAGAGAAAGAAGGAGAGTGAAGTGAAATGAGACTAAAATAGCTGAAAGTCTCATTAGCATGATAAAACCTCTCTGGGCCTCACAGCCATGTACAATGAGAGAGAGGGAAAAAAACACAGATAAAACAAATACAACACATTGACATAAACCTTTGGGGGAACCAGAAATACTCTGACCTGACATCCAAAGCTACCCGGAGACTTCCAAAACATTTTACTGCAGTGGTTTTGCCCAGATTCACACCATTAGAGAGGCAACACACAGTGATTTGTGAGATGTGGCGCTGTGTGATAAAGTTAAATGTCAAATAACTGGTGCAATGTCTTCAATAAGTAGAAAAAGAAGCCAGTCTGAGATGATGAAGGTGAAAATGAAAATAAAGGTCCCCGTTTCACTCTATTTTCTCCAAAACAAAAACAAAACCCTGTTCACTGTTATTTGATCTATAACATATTAATTTTAAAATACTGCAGATGTAGCTGCTGAGAATCCCTGAATTATTTCGAAACATGTTTATAATTTGCAGCTCCATCTGAGGTGCACCAACACATTCTTGCGAATAATATGCTTTGGGGTCAGTAAGATTTGTTTTGTTTTTTAGTTTGGCATCTTTCTTCTTTTAAATGGACGTGTACATGTTCTTGTGTTGTTTGCATTCCTTTTTGTTCGTTTTAGGTGAGATTTGTTTCAAATGTAATCTTTTAACAAAACTATGTATCTTTTTTTATTCCATTGCAGTGGACAGTTTCACTTTACAAAGCAGACATTATTTATTTAGTCTTTGGCCCTGAGTCTATGTGAATCTGCCTTTTTGGACTTCAGCCCTGTGAGAGTAATGAATTAGGCAGAATTCCAGACTTCTTCATTATGCAAAGAGAAACATTATGATAAAGAAACTATACTATTAGTATTGATTTCAGACAGAAAAACTTTTGCTGTTCCTCTATAAGATCAAATCTGAGTTGCTGTTGAATGACTGTAAAGGTGTCAGGCATAAAATACATCCTCCCCACTAAGCTGCCCCAGGTATTAATATTATATGTCATAACAGAAAATAATCTGAGAAACAGGCAATGGTAATAAAATAAAACGAGAATCCTAAAGGAAATGGCCAGGGGTGAATAAATGAAGGCTGCATTAATAAAGATGAGAAACAGAGGATTAGAAACTAGTCGTGCAGCTGACATCCCCAGGAACACATATCTTTGAGAAAATTGCTACAAAAAAATGCTATGCAGAACCATGGTTTGACTTCATCAGACACCATGTACGTGGCTTACAAGAACACATCACATTATGAGAAAATTGCTAATCAGATGGTTTGGCTATGGCCATTTGGAATTTCAGAGGAATCATTTAACAGACATTAAAAGCTACAGACTTTACGGTAAAACAAACTGAATGTCCTTTAGGCAAGGCTTTACAAACGTTCAGTTTTGTAATTAAATTACAGTTACTTATGAAAATGTTAAGATTACAGGGATTGTATTGAATAAATGAGTGAGTGCTAAAATATACAAAAGGGGTTACATCATTTTTTTTCAGGAATAAAGATTGATAACCCTTTTATTTTCTATTATTGATTTCTTTCATAAATTGCAGAGTGCTCTAAAATATGAAACACCAATTCAGGATTTGATTTCAAAATGCTTAGATAACCCTTTTATTTTCTATTATGTAAATGGTAAGTAAGTCTGATTTCAAAATTAGTACTATTAAACTATTTCTTGTTATGATTTTAAATATGTAAATTCAGAGAATCTTTAGGGTCTCATGGTCTCAGGTGGAACATCAAGTTGGTATAATCTTTATCTCTCATTACAAAAAAAAATGCTGTATTTCATGTAGAGACAATGTGCAGATTAGTGCCATCTGGTCCAGTGCTATTCCATAGTTTATCAGATTCCTATATAACTCTATATGACTTATAAACTAGTGGTAGGCATAAATACTTATTTTTATTAAGTTGTGGATCTGGAACACAATATATTGCCAAAAGTAATGGGCCACCCCCTTCTAATGAAAGGTTTGACTACTTTAGTAATTTCCATGAGTACAAATCTTAATGTTTAGCATATAATGATATTCTAGGGAATTGTGTGCTTCTAATTTTATAGCAACAGTTTGGACAGGACCCTTTTCTATTCTAACATGACAGTGTCTCTGTGTATAAGGCAAGGATCAAAGAGAAATGATGATTCAGTCAGTGTGGAAGAACTTGACTGGTCTGCAGAAAGCCAAGTCCTAATCCCAGCTGAACACCTCTGGTGTGACTTTAAATGCAGACCTTGAGCCAAAAATTCATCACCAAACACAACACCAATGACTGTATTTTTTGCATATTTCTCATTCATTTCCAATGGTGGTCATTTTTGACTGTGAACAACACAAGTGAGACTATTTTTTATTTAGCTTTTTCGAATCAAGTCCACAATTTTTTTTGTGGTCACATAGCGACTACCATAAAAGTCACCAAGTCTCGTACCATTCCGATGAAGTAGAAAAAACCGAACAGCACCAGAGGGTTAAAAAAGGAGTGAATGGATTTTTATAATTGTAGAGTGGTTGTGTCTACACACTACTAAGACACATTTATATGCAAATGAAGATATTTTGCATCCAATGTCTCCTTTAAAATTAAAATATTATAATCTTCATTTAAGTGATGAAGGATTTTGAAAGTCTGACAGTAATCAGTGTTAAGCACTACTGTAAGGTTAACCCTGCCTGGTTTACATGTTTAAAAATGATTAACAGTTGACATTTCAAAAAGTAATCTAAAAGTAATCAAATGTAATCAGTTACATTACTTTAATAAAGTAATTGAAAAGTTACACTACTTATTACATTTTAAGTAGGGTAACTTGTAATCTGTAACCTATTACATTTCCAAAGTAACCTTCCCAACACTGCAAACGTTGTGCTTTTAAAGACCTACGGAAATCTAATATGATTTTCACAAACAGAGAAACAGACCACAGAGGCATCAAGCACAAGCTTGGTAAGAAGGCAATTACCTCAGCAACAATACAGCATTTTGACACTCACTATTTGTGATACTGCTAACAAACCTATAGTACAAACCAGTTACATAAACATGAAAACAAATAGTCATTAAGCCCTTTTGTCTTTGTGAGGCTGGTTATTGCTCTTGATGTTGGCAACAGCCACAGACTAATCTGGAAATGGTAAGGCGGGGTAGAATATACAGGCCTGTCAAACAGAGAGACAACAAGGACACATTCTTTGAGTCAGCAGCGAGCAAATAAGGTAATAGCTTAATCAATTTACCTCATTCACCCCATTAGTACAATTCTCTCAAAACCAGACTCTCCAGACTGAACCAAGGACATATACAATGCTTTGTTATTAGGTGACATTAAATTATATTTCATGTTAAATAACAATTAAGTGATGTCTTAAAAGTTTAGAATACAGTTCAAAAATTTGGGGTTGGAAATATTTTTTTAATGTTATTGAACGAAGTCAATAAATACTCACAAAGGTTGCATTTATTTAATTAAAAATACAGTAAAAATTGTATGTCTTCAATGTCACATAATCCTTCAGAAATATATTGAATTTGGTGCACAAAAACACTTATTATTAGAAATTGTTTTTAAAATAAAACATTAATTTGAACTTTTCTGCAAGATCACGAATGTCTTTACTGTCACTTTTGATAAAAATGAATTTTTTTTTATCTTACCGACCCCAATTTTTTTTGTTGTGAGTGTATATTGTTGTGTATTACATAATATAATATCATATTCTTGCCCTTTTGATTGCATTACTTGCCAACAACTGACTAGCAGCAAAATGAAGTTGCATATACAATAAGGCACAAATACTCACTTGCATATCAAAGCATTCACCACTTCTAAATATCTCCTTGTACCCTTTTCCATAAGCTTGAGAAATAAAGGCTTAGCTGAGTCTGTACAGCAAGCAAAGCGCTATCTCTGCATTTAATGCTTGTGAAACACTTAAAGTAAGAGGCCAAAGTCAGCACACTGCACTGCACTCAATGTGTGTGTGTGTGTGTGTGTGTGTGTGTGTGTGTGTGTGTGTGTGTGTGTGTGTGTGTGTGTGTGTGTGTGTGTGCACGCGCACACGACAGAGTAAAATACGGAGACTGTATAAATAATGTATCTTCAGAACTCACATTCATGTCTCAGGCTGAAGTGGGAGTCTTCTATGAGGGTTGCATGACCAGCAGAGCGGACAAAGACATTTACAGCCACTCAGAAAATTAGACATCTCATGCTCCAGCATCTATGATACAGTCTGAGGTTATGATGCTGCATTATGACAGATTGGTTTATGGGCGTCATAAGAGATGAATGGATCTCAAAGTCATTTGTGGTAATGGAGCTCTATGTGTTTCTAAAAGGCTACAGAATAAGTGATGCTACACGCCTTGCCTTAGGATTCAGTCACAGGACCAATCTAATCTCTCTAACCAAAAATACAGAGGTTTGTAAGTGTCATCATTTGAAACCAATCTTATGGGATCTTAATGGATCTTCAATCTTCTAGTGGGTTCCACCATGACAAAAAAAAAACAACAACCACAAGGTCGTTTACAACATAACAGCCTGTTATGAAATATGACTGTTATGATTACTAATATCATGTCTAAACGGTTTCAGCCCCCAGTCCCAACCCAACAGAAAGACATTATTTTAGGGTAATAATGATTACACAATAGCAGGCAAAAAAAAACCTCCTTCATGCCAGAACTTCAGTTTAGCCTGCAGGATCTTATTTTATTATCTTTAAACCTCCTATCAGAATCCTTTAGGACAGGACAAATTACTACAGAAATTTGAATCCGGAAAGATTTTTGATTAGGGACAGTTCAGCAAGATAATGATGTAGAAAAAATAATAAGGCCAGTGGAAAATAAAATAAAGCCTCATAAGGATTCACAGTAGTTCAAAACTTGCATTTTTGGACAGAAAAAAAGGTAGCCAGGCTAGTCTTTGTCGGAAGAATGTATGGCATTTCACCAGTAGCCTGATGAATCAGTAGCGAACAGTACAGTGATTTACTTTCCACGCATTAACCGTATCTGCAGTAAGCTATCCTACATTAATATAATATGGTAAGGTATTTACAGTAAACGCTACATGTCCAATAATCGTAGTAGTGGTTCTTCCGTGTTGAGTATTGTTTTGATACTCCTTGGTTGGAAATGCATTTTGCGGTTAGGGTGAATTAAGTTTTTTTTTTGGCAAGCATACAGTAGAGTTGCGTTTCATTTTAGGTAAATATCCTATTCATTCAGTGCTCTTTTCCCTTATCTGACTTTATCCAGTATTTTTTAGAGCGGAAAAAAAGACTCGAATAATTTAGATTGAATCACGAACCGATTCAGACTTACTTCCGGCTCATTATACACAGCTGACCCAACATAGTGATAACCATTGTTTTGATATAAATAGTAGACATTTAATATAATAAACAAGACATACTGTAAAAAAAAAAAATAAAAAAATGCATTTTTGTTCTGATACAAACATAGACAAATGCGCTTTTTTGACGGTCTTGCCCATGACCGTGAGTCCGTGACCGCCACATTTAAGCCACAAGGACCATGTAAAATCACTTTTAAAAAAAAGTATCGATATAACATCATTCTCGTTGTCTAGCTACTTTTGAACGCAAAACTTGCCTTGTAAACAACGCTTGGTAAGGCTCGGACTCACGAACTGCCTTTCAGCCAATCATTTACGCGAAAGTTACGTCACTCAATTAATATTCATAAGCCAGACTAAGAAGGTCTGAAATTGAGTCCCCTCCAGATCGTTCCTACACCCCTGTGCCACAGTGAAGAACACAGCGACACCCCCGTTTGCATGTCCCCGGCGTAGCCGTGAACCTCTGGCCCGGTTCTCCCCGCCCTGGCAAGCAACACGGATTTGTTGCCGCGGCAAACACGAGCACACTGACGCGGTACTACTGGAGCTGACCGGTGCTGAAACCGCTGCCTAATGATACCCTGTGCAAAGAGTCTACAGTATGCATCATTAATAATCATGTGAACACGGTCCAACGACTCAGTTAATGAAATATGTACAGCTGTGAAAAGCTCATTTGACGGCCTGGCTCTGAATGAATATTGACATTTACTGCACAGACAAAACTTTTACATATTTTCCCACTCTTTGACTGACGCTCTGCGACAAACGCTGCAGGCAGGCCGACGACATCTCAAACTTTCAGCATTCTGGGCGGTGCAGCACAGCAGCATCTCTGTCGGTAAAGGTGGGTGATTGATTCCCACGCCATGCAGAAACGCAAATCACGGAGCACATACTCACACATAAGCGTGGTAAACGAACGCCCAGCCGCGGGGTCTTTCAAGCGCATTGTAAAGGAAATTTTGCAGTCTGCGATAGCGCGCGTTTCTTTTGTGAGCGATGCTCCCTCTGGAGATGCTGGACCTCGGTCTGCTCAGGATGCTGCCCCGTTTTGTACTCTCAGAACCGGCGATAAGAAGCGCCCCGTCTCGGCTCGTCTCCGCAGCCCCGGGGTCCAGTCCCACAAAGCCGACTTTCATTTTCTTCTCCCCTGCCGGAGGGTGATAAACTTCGCCGTTGGCAGATTTTTTCACCATCCTTACAGTTTGAAAGACCCAAACGAGTGTATAAAGGAGTCGTGGGCAGACATCGCCGAACCGGGGTGTGTTCTGTTCTGTAGTGCGGTGGTCTCGTACTAAAAGCCAATTGAAACGCTAAGGCGAAACTGCAATGGGTAGTCCTTTATCTTACGCCTTCCGGCTCCTGCACGAGCCTCTATATTTAATTTATCAGCTGTCCGATTTTAGATGAAGGGGCTGATGTTACAATTAGTAAATAATTAGAAAGCTAGTTAAATCATTCATGGAAGAACAGGAAATAGAACTTTGCAAAGCTGAAATCTTAATGCCTCCACACAGCACAATGGAGACGAGCAGTAGGTTATTCCAGGTTGGTGTGTCATGTCAAAAAAGGTGATGTTTACTTAAAGTAAAACATTTTAAAATCTCATAAAAGGGCTGATTTCTGCACAGATGTGCAACTAGACAGTCTATAATGGGGGAAATGGTTATTAAGGCAGACTAATCAAAAGTTGTGGTTTAATTGAAAGTGCAATAACATTGTAGGATGTTTCACTGTTCTTAACCCCTCTCCATGCCCACTTATATATACAATAACAGTTCTGTAACCTGTTCTGTGCAGATAATCTTTAACAATGACAGATCAATAGTAATTTATAAACATATACTCTTTTATTTTGTTTGATATTAGCAATGCATTAAATACAGCATAAAGACAAACGGTTTACTCCTGTCAGACTGAAGGGTGCTATAAAATCATCACACTGTTATCGAGGCTGCATTCGGAAACGAGGGTGACACACTGAGCTTAAGGGTATAAGGCAATTTTACATCCCTAATTAGACAATTCTGAGGCTTCGGGCCCCTGGATTTACTGCAGGTCTTTAGTTTTACCTGAAGGTGCATTCTTGGAGGATCTAAATATAGATATTACATTACTTCTAAACGCTCAATACAATGCTTTTAATTCAACACAGAGTTAAAAACAACTGGATACATGCTTACATTACCAGCAAGATAAGTTTAAGAGCCATTTAATGTATTTATAATGAACAGTTCAGGACAGCATAAAGACAGAGACATCAGAGTCAAACATTAATATAAACTATAAGTTAAATATTTCCAGATGCAGATTAGATCTACTCCTTCACTCCACCAGTGAGGTTTTGATTAAGCTGCTCTTATTAATAGAAACCAACAGAATATGTAAAATTAAGAAAACAATTTTGAAATGAAAGTATGACCAAGCAATTTGTAAGCACCATTGAATATTGTTTTGCTCTTTGAGCTAAAAAGTACACTTGAAATTGAGGCAAAAGGTTAAAAATTGTCAATAATAAACTTAACATATTACTGAAAGCAGGACAGGAGTTTAAAGTAAAAAAAAATATATAATAATAAAATATTTGAATACAAGCATACCATGTTTCAGCTGACTGATTAGTGATGTTAAATTATTCAGTCATAACTTTTGAAAGGGGAAGCTAATCGCACAATAATGGACCGACAGTGCCGAAACCTGAGATTTTAATATACAGTGATAGGAACATGCTAATGCTAAGTCTTTGGGTTTTACTAGATTTAAGTCTATCATGCAGAAATGATAGGTTTCATGTGGACATTATAAAGCATAATAACAAGCAACAACAAGGACCTTCAAAATATACAATAATGACACTGCGCAGATTCTGTGGATTAAAAACCATTGCTTCCAGTTTAAAAACCATTTGCTTTGAGGACCAAATAAAATGTTAAAATCCAATTAAAAATAAATCTGCATTTTACAAACACTAGGCCTCAATTTGGATCGATACGAGGAGAAAAAAAATACTATTTATTAGTATAAATTCAAGTATTGTTTAAAATATTTTACCATGTTTTAAGTCTAACTTCCATGCTGATATGTAACAGACAGTGATGTGTTACTTGCTACAATACAAACACAACAAACGTCTCATTAAGATTTCATTAAGACATGATGCTTTGTTGCATTATTGTCACTAAAGTGACCATATTTACTCAAATCTTTGTTTGCGTCATTCAAATTGTGTCAAATTTGAGCAAATACGGTCAACTGTCAGGACTACTGAAGGTAACATATATAACAATTTATATAAAAATTTAATTTGCATGACTTTGCATGTTACAAAAGCGGTCACATACTGTACATACTAGTTTAACTAGTCCAAACTAATCCAGGAACACTGTTATATTTCCAGGCCTTCTCGGTTACTGGCCACACAGCTGACGTTAGACTTTTAAATATCGAACATAAAAGCACAATAACGTTTCCTATCCAAATATACACTAATATTATTAATACTCTTTAAATTATAGCACTGCTGTTCCCAAAGAGCATATGCGGATTCCTCCGATACATACATATATATTTACCTAAATACAAAACTTCAATAAAATCCTACTATATCTATTGATTCTTCACATGATCCCTTTGCGTCTCTTTATCTTCAAAAATGTACAGTACTTTTAATAAACACTGAAGAACACAAGCATTTTTTTATTGTGCTTTTCCAAACAGGGAAACAGGAACTGTCCTGGGGAGCAAAGCAGCTCCCCAGGACAGTCACGCACTGTAACAGCATTGATTCATGTTTAAAAGTGCTATACACCATTTGTTTTCTCCCAGTTGATCAATAACGGTTTCAACCTTGATTGCAGTGAAGTCTTGTATTTTGTATGCAGGCCTATGTTTGAGAGGCTTATAGTCTCCAGCTCTTTCCCTGTTAGTCTTAAAATGTGCCGTTGCTAGAACTTCACAATAAAATTGCGTTGTTAAACAGAACCAAGCGAATTTTAAACACAATGACGGATGAGAATTATGATTTTGTAACTGGTCCATGTAGTCTGGAATGATTTCAGTACTTTCGTAATACCTGATGTGAGTGAGAGAATCGCAACAGCTCTCTGAGGGCACCACCTTCCATGACACAGCGCAGACACACGCATGCTAAGCTACAGTAATTGCACATAATCACCACATATCTGAACTTAACGTCGCCATCCAGACCAAACCACCCTACTTGCTGACGCAAGATTGCAGTAAGAGGCGAAAGGAAGAGATAATACAGCCTTTTACAGTTAGATTTAGCCAGTCACATGCCAGTCTAGATCCATTAGGAGACCAAACAATGCAGCAATGTGGGCAGACACTGCTAGCCAAGATTAGCATCGTTAGCATTAGCGATTTTCTCAGCTGCCAGAGCAGGAGATAAAGGTGGTCAGATGGTTCTCATTCCTCGTTGTGTTGACCTCAGTCGGACCTCTCTGGATGAGGCTGGCCGGGAGTTGAGATGTGCTGGCAATGTCTCAAAATGATAAGCCAGTCTTGATATCTCCCAGCATTTAGAAGGACTGAGAGATAGATATCACCTCATTCAAAGATCTCCATCGGAGGGAGGTAAACACAAACTGAAGAGCCTGTGATGAAGATTAAAAAGGGTTTGGTTACTGTAGAAGTTTCATTCAACTCTAAAGCCAGCCAGGAATAATGACTTTCCATTTTAAAAGTTATAGAGCAAGAGTCAGTGATACCTGGGAGCACACGGCGGCATCTGGTCCATTACTCTGAGATTTTTAGCAGAAATCTCCACTCTGGTGCCCTGTGAATAAAGACAGTTATTATTGCCCGTCGGAACAGCTCAAATGTCAGCCTTCATGCTCTTAAAACATGCTAAAGAGTTTCATCAGAATCTTTAGATTCGTCTGTTTCTGAGTGTATATTACTAGTTTGTTGCTTGAATTACCAACAACTCTTTATCCTTTAAGACTACTTGCCCACACATATTTATTGATATATTCAAGCATAAGTCAAGCCCTGCAGGTGTGTAGGCACGTATTGTATCTGTTAAGGTTCTTATTATTATTCTACTTCTCACATAATATGGCGACCTATAGAACCGTATGCTAAAAGTTGTGAGATTTAATTGGAGTCAAAATTGGAGTCAGTCTCTCAAAACTAGATTTTGTATTTATGAACACTTCTTATTCAAACTCCTACAGTTTTCATCCAAGTGACCAAATTCGAGTCAGACCATCTGGAGTTGATGCCAGTCAAAAGCTTTTTGATATTGCTTGCAGTTCAACAAATAGAGAAATTAAGAGTAAGACATATCTTCTAAATTCATATCTTTGCCGTAATGACATGAAAATTGCTGTATATAATTACCATTACAGTTTTAAGGGAAAACATCAACAATTTTTAACTAACTTTTTATTGACAAAGTCAGGAGTATATGTAAATGAACAATGTGCACACTTTCTATGTAGCGTGCATCCAAATATCTCAGTTTATTTGTTAGCAAAAGTCTGTCATCTGGCAGATTTGACTGACAAATACAGATGGATATCTGAGAGCAGGAAACATACAAACTGGTTGAAAATCTGTGAAGTTGTCCTTTAAGTGTACAGAAGCATTTTAGTGGCCACCTTCTGGGCAAAATGCATACAGTAAACCACGGTAAGTCATGCTTCTTCACTCCATACAGTACAAGTCTGGATAAATAGTTTTTTCACACTGAAAAAACTGCACCTAAAATATTCAGTATGATGCCCTCATTTAACAACTTGTGCTTTTGGCACACTTTTGACTGTATATGGCATTGCTGCAATGCCTTAAGAATGCAACAGCATCACCTATTGGCCAAATCAACCACTTTTGTTTTATCCTATTACACAATTGGACATTTTATGGCCAAACAAATCTGTTGAGTCATACAACATGCATGTGATTGGCCCAGAAGTTGCTACCTGCAGCTATAAATGTGTCAATGTTTATTCTTTTACAATGTCTGTGTGTACATTATCTGTTTATGTTCTATTTCTCGTCTCTTGCCATTAATATGGATTAAGTGAAGAATTTAAATAGAAAAGAAAAAATAAATATAAACAATAATCTTTTGATTTAGTGACTTAATGTGAGTTAGTGTGGAGTGGCCAATTTAGCAGCAGGTATAGATGTAGAACATTTTCTACCAACCACAAGATTGATTTTGTAAGTTTTAAAGACATAAGGTGCGCAGTTTGAGATACATGTCATAAGCTGTACCTGTTTGCGCATGATGTCCATGGTCTGCATTAGGCAGCGGGGCATGAGGCCGTGGTTTCTGGATAGAGTAACGGCCTGCTCCAGTGACACAGTCAGAGTACACCTACACAGAACAAAAACCTTAGTCAAGAGGCAGTTTAGACAATCTGTTATAGATGTATCTTACTGTAGCAGTAACCTAGGATACAAATCACCTGGATTAGATGCACATTTGAGCAAGAAATAAAGTCAAAATAAATATAGTTTACAGTAGAAATTTGACTGTGGCTCCACTTCATTAGTAAGAGGCTTAAAGATAAGAAGCGTGTGTTTTGAGCCGTCACTCAATAAAACTCTATTCTCATCTGTGGATTCACACTTGACTATTGGAACATTTGACAGCAGATACCTCTGCATCCCAGTGGCACACATGGTGATGTGACAGGCTCCCAGCCGGTTGCAGAGTTCAGAGGACACCACAAGAACACTGACTCCAGAGGGCTGACCCGCAGAGCCAGGTTTTACATTCATATACGTCTGCATGAGCCGACAGAGGTCATCCAAGGTGTTAAGCGGCCGGAGGAGCTGGAGATTAAAATGATGAAATGAAACGTTTTGTTTTTAAACTTGAATACAACTTTTCTAAGCATTGATTTCCTTGCATTTTGATTGTGTTCTGTTTGGTCTGTACAGTACAGGAATCCTAGCCAAAACATACACGCTTGAGTCTGTAAGTTTCCTCGTTTTCTTTTTAAAAACAGTCTCTTATGATCTCAAAGGCTGCATTTATTTGATAAAAATATGGTTAAAACTGTAATATTGTGAAATATTATTACAATTTAAAATAACTGGTTTCTATTTTATATATTTCGAAATGTAATTTATTCCTGTGATGGCAAAGCTGAATTTTCAGCAATCATTACTGCGGTCTTCGGTGTCACATGATCCTTCAGAAATCATTCTATATGCTGATTCGGAGCTCAATAAACTTGTTTTTATTATTATTTTTGAACAATATCAACGTAAAAAATACATTTGTGTTATATTTCTTCAAGATTCCTTCAAAATGGAAAGTTTTTTTTTTTTTTACATACATTTTTGTAACATTGTATATGTCTTTACTCTCACTATTGATCAATGTAATGCATCCTTGCTGAATAAAAACAACAACAACAACAAAAGTCAACTGACCAAACACTTGAATAATAGTGAGTTAGGATATTACCTGGTCTATTTTCATTGCAGTGGAATTTGAGTCTGAATTGGATTTCTCCAGATAAAAAGCCCTACAAAACGAAAGACATTATATAAACCACAAACACTTTTTTGCCATTTAAATCTAAAATATATTTATTACATAAATTATTTACTTAATGAGATGTTTAACTTATATTTTGAAAGTTATCTTTTTAAACTATGTTATTCATTCATATAAATAGTTTAGCAGCAAAATTAAAATCAATCAATACTTCAAGATCACTCGGTATGATGGCCAAATGTACCTGAGCTTGCGGTAATAACCTTTGACCTTCTCCAGTGACAGAGCATTTGTGCGCTGCTGAAACTCTTCCATGGCAACACAATCCTGAGACAACACACCTTCTGGCTTCTCCAGCCCTGATAAAGATGAAGAAAATACAAATGAATGTCATGCTCTGAAACATGCTGTAGTGCTCTCCACATACCACTAGATGGAGACCACAACTCAAAGGAAACAGAGAGGCTTCAACTAGTTCTAAATCAGCACATTAGGACCGTGATTAATTCTGGGCTGATACACATCTAGCACTCTCTCGGTACACTGTGACATCTGAGTAGACATCGGAGTAGGCCTTTCAATTCTATAATTAAAAGTTTTAAAAGAAGGCCAATATTTGGATTTGAGTCATAAATGCAGACCCAGAACCCTAAACCTCATGGAACCTCACAAGTGACAGATTTGGAACACTACTCATTTTCATATTTCATAAGAACCTCAATTGATTTCAATAGTTTTCTGATACCAGGCTTGCATGTTGCACAAACCCATAATAATACACAGCACAAACAAAAACCAAGTAAAACAATTCACTGTCATTACCAGGGTTATTATTATTATTTTTTAAGTACAATAAAAAAAAATTAAAACCATTATTTGTTTTTTTGTTACTTGAAATAAACCGAAATGCACTATTTATTTCAGTTAGATGCCAAGGAATCATTTTCTTAACAAATAACTAGAACTAAAACTGATATAGACATATCCAAGAAAAAAAACACAATAAAAATTTAATAAAAAAAAAAAAAAAATAAAAAATGTACACTTATCTTGCCTTGATTTATTCTCAACACAGTTGCATTTTGGGATAGGTGTTTCCTCAACATAATTGGAGCATAATTAAGAAAGCTACCTTTTTGAATAGCCTATATTGCCTTAAAATACAACCTTTGTAGGCAGCTCACAAAGTTTTCGAACTGTAAATTACAAACGAAACACATTTAGAATGGAAATAATCATCTATCTGGTTTCTTTTGTCTGCTCCCACCTCTAGTGAAGAGGACTGATTGAAGCTTCAAAGAGCCTCCGTTCTGCAGTCGTGTTGGCAGCTCACTGAACTGACAGCGGTCCAAGAACATTGTCACCCTGATGGCCTGCCGACTGCCTTCCACCTGGTAATGCACAGATGTGTCTGGAGAAAAGTGCATTAAAGGATGCGTGAGTCACAGTGAGAGAATATTTCTAGTCCTTTGAACTACTTCATTTAAGAAAAGTCTACACCCGTACTGTATACAGTATTCTTTATGTTTGAGGTCACAATGGGACACTTGTAAGGTTAATTATGTTGTAATTAGCCTGATGAGATGAGTAAAGGCAAAAACCTCACAGATGTGTGAAAGGGGAAAAAGCCAAGCTGTTCACATTTTTACAACACAGAGATGACCTTGTAAATAAAACACCTTTGCGGCAGGAACAAGCCACAGAGCAGAACATCCTCCCTCAGATTTAGTCAAACCAAAACAGAAGACGGCAGATAAAGCAGTTCTCCTATCACGACTAACTGTGCTGACATTCCTGAAGAGGACATCTGGAGGGTGTGTGTGTGTGTGTGTGTGAGGAGGGGGAAGGGGATGATGCTATATAAAGGACGAGTGTTTTGGCTTTCACTTTTTTCACAGGAAAAAAACTAAATCTACTATGCTCGGTTTCTTTTCATTTATTTTGAACAGACAGTAGTGCAAATAGAAAAAAAAATTCCACCTAGATGTGAAAATACTAAATATTATTACATTATGTTATATTATATACAAAATCTGTTTTGTTTTCATTGTGAGTGTACACAAATAAAAGCAGACCTTTATCCAGTGATTAATAATAAGACAATAAGTGTTTAAAGTTGATTCTGCTGGTATAAGGAAACAGTTGAAGAGATAATGCCGGAGCGCGCGCACACACACACACACACACGTTTACTTATCTAAATGGGGACATTCCATAGGCGTAATGGTTTTTATACTGTACAAACTGTATGTGCTATTGCCCTACACCTACCCTACACCTAAACTTAGCCCTCACAGGAGACTTTCTGCATTTTAAAAAAAAAAAAAAAAAAACTTGTTTAGTTTATTTTTAAACCCGTTTTACAAATGAGGATGTCCCCAAAGGGAGGTTTTTGGAGACTTTGTCAGACTTTTGGGTACAAATTTATCCCCAAAATATGGTTAAGTAGGTACACACACACACACACACACACACACACACACACACACACACACACACACACACACACACACACACACACACACACACACACACACACACACACACACACACACACACACACACACACACACACACACACACACACACACACACACACACACACACACACACACACACACACACACACACACACACACACACACCATGTATTTTTCTATTGGCACTGTGATTGACAAGCTATTACTCGATGTGTTAATATATGTGGTGTGGTGTCATACTTGGGACGAGGCACTCGTTCTCCAGTGGGCGGAACAGCACGGTGACTTTCTCCAGATCCTGCAGTGCTGCTTTTGTATCTTCCAGCATGATTCGCTCTTCTCTCTGTCCAAGTAAACAGTTTGTGAGCCCAAAATAATCAAGATCTTCATGCTGAAGCAGGAGAGTATATGGCTGAAATAATACTACACACATCCAGGAAAATCCAGGATATGATGGCCTTGGTTCTGTATTTAGTTCTAATAGTCTCAAGATTCAATTCTAAAACTTTATTATCATGCTTGTGTGTATTAGTAGAAAGCACTGGGTTATTGTGGGATGACTGTCTATGAATCAGCTATGATAAGATGTGATGTCTAGTAGTCTTACCACATGTAGAGAGAGTGTTGACTGGAAGTTAAAGAGCACTCCGATGGTGGCGATCTGCTCCAGCCATTTCCGGCTGACCTCTTTACTGTCCTCTTCATACTCTCCGTTATTGTTGAAACGCAGGTTCAGCGCATTCACAAGCTGCTCCGCCAATGCACACAGCGCCCCCACCAGAGACTGGCAGAATATGACATCCCGTCGCAACTGGAGTTCTGTGTCTGTGACAGAAGAGTAATTCGAAATCAGAAAATAATTCATGGTATTTGTATAAATATTTGTATATATGTGCGTGTGCACTTACATTTATTCATTATGCATGGAAAATATGTTATTATTTTTCCATAGGTTTGTATCAGATTTTCATTAAATCATACAGACAAATAAAAATGTGTCTTTGACCCAATCATTTGTTTAAACTTTAATATAAAATATTATTGTATATTCATATTCAGTACTCTGGTGAAGAGATACGCTACTGTTCATAAGTTTGGCACTGGCAAGATGTTTTGATGTTTTTAAAAGAAGCCTCTTGCGCACAACAAGGCTGAATTTATTTGATCAAAAATACATTAAAAACAGCAATATTGTGAAAATGTATACAATTATTAATATTTTTTTAAATGTAATGCATTGCTGTTATAACAGCTGAATTTTCAGCTTTAGTGTCACATGATCAGAAATCGTTCTAATATGCTAATTTGATGCTCAAGAAACATTTATTTGTATTATTAATGTTGAAAACAGTTATGCTGCTTAATAATTTGTTGCAAATCATGATACATTTATTTCAGGATTTTCTGATTTTGTGAATTTACTGTTCACAGATCAGTATATGTCCCAAACAGTGGTCTGAGGGGAATTCTGAATGTCCTAAAACAGTTAACAGCATGTGTAATACTTTAAGCAGATGGTGGCTTTCACAGCAGCGCTGGGTGGGACCAGGGATTGGAGCTGCTGTCTGTGTGGAGCTGTAGGGATAAGGGCTCTAGATCAGGTTCCAAAGCAAACGCTCAACAGCTTCCATATGTCTCCCAGCACAGACCCCACGGGACAAACCCACTCTCACTTTATCTTTACCCTACTGCAACCTGACTGCACGCACACAAACATATGCAACACACTCCCTGCTACAGAATTCTAATAAAACACTCCCTTATCACAGCACATGGAGGTGTCTGTAAATACAGCTCAGTCCAGAACAGTAGTAGGGATGATAAATCACACACAATGCAGTTGCCTTTCTGAAGTCTCACACAGATGATGATGCAAGTGCGTGACCATGTAAACATTCTGGGTTGAATTTCAATAGCTATTTGAAATGATCTACAATGGTCTAGTTCAACAAAGGGAAAGGTTCAAATCTAGAGTAACTTACCAGTGCATTTAAGCAACGCCAACAAGAGTTGACTCCTTCCATCTGCAACAGTTACAAAATGACATGAATACAACCTAATGCACAATAATACAGGGCATTATAGCCTGGACAACAAACATGAAACCGCTTTGTAATCCAGTTTACTGGTGTTCACACAGCATATGTTTTTGCATTTCCACTGCACTGCGTTTCCATAGCTTTTCTATGACAGACATGTGACGCCATCTTAAGTTAAACAAAGTTTTTAATATTTAACAAAATAGTTTAAGGAGTTTGTTTAGCTATTATTGTTTATTGTTATTGAAAAATTGTGGGGAGGGGAAATGAAAGCTTCCACAAATAATGTCTGCTTTCCATAGTTTTTCTATTTAAACATGCAATTCTAAAAGAGTGGCACTCAAGTTAAATAATACTAATAAAAAATCAGAAGGTCTAGACTCTAGAGAGAGACTTGAATTTTTTTATTCCACTGCCCCATTCTGTGTGAATGGCCCCTTAAGATATTTAAGACAAAAAATGTAGGACAGGATTTTAAAATGTGCATTTA
The DNA here is from genome assembly GCA_027422405.1 of Ptychobarbus kaznakovi. Lineage (NCBI taxonomy): Eukaryota > Metazoa > Chordata > Actinopteri > Cypriniformes > Cyprinidae > Ptychobarbus > Ptychobarbus kaznakovi. The sequence continues at coordinate 14,000,401 of CM049810.1, read as the reverse complement.
ATACCAGAATGGAGCCAGAACTTAATACAAGTTTAAAGTTCATTTTGAAGGACTCCTAAAACACCATTAGTATTTTGACGTACTAAAAAAGTAAATAGATTTATGAACTTACCTTCTACGAAGCGATGAAGGCTGTTAACTAAAGATTTGATTGAAATGGGCAGATTCCAAGGGTCCTCCTGGATATTCTTGAGCAAGACATGCCGCCAGCGTGCAGTCCAGTCATCTGAGTGCCGAAACTCTGGTAATGAATAAAAGTGGGGGTTAAGATTTCTATAAAATATTTAAATATAAATATATGTATATAGAGGAGAATAAAATATATAAAAAAAAGCCAAAAATGTTTATGAATGTGCTTTGCAATATCTTACAAATGTCTAAACAGGTGTAACTGGCAGTGTGAATCATAGGGTTCTGACAACATTTATGTATTTTGTGGGTTTTTGTATATTTAAACAGAAGTTAATTATAAACACTCCCCTAAAATACATAAAACACATACGACTGTGGTATCCTCGCATGCAGAGTTAATAACGTACAGATGCAAACAGAAACATTCACACACCCTACCCACCTATAAAAGTACTCCCCCCACACACACTAACAGAGAACCCAAATACACACATCCCTCAAATGAGTTTCCAAACATAGCATTCAAATATAGCGCACATGCACACCCGACCGGGCGGTACCTGGCTGACTGTGGTCATTGTGAAAATGCTTGGTTTCCTCACAGGCTTTGCTCATGATAGCGCCCTTCAGGAGACTGTTGATCGAGTCAACCTGAGAATGAAAAAGACACAGTTAACCCCGTCACCACACACACATCCTGCGCTAACTGAAGACCGGCTAACGCCCTTGCTAATGTCAGGCCTGCTGCTTTCAGTCCACATGTTACCTGTCTGCAGTGGATAAAAGAGCTCATTATTGATATCTGGGAAATTGAGAGGGGGTCCAAATCTGGTGACCTCCAGAAGACGATAGATTTTGAGGTCAAAGAGCAGCGGTGCAGAGGTCAAAGAGTGCACACACAGATGATGGTAATGTGATAAATGATACTGTGGGAGTTAGAGAGGGAAACTAAGAGGGGATGTATTGATGAAGAGCAAAAATAGAAGACAAAATAAGGAGGCGAGTGGAGTCAGACAAAGGGCAACATTTACAAAGGGAATATATCAAGTTTAAATTGGCAAAAGAGACTAAAAGTTTGATTTATGAGAGGGGCAATCAATATACCTGATTGAAAAGGTGTTCCAGACATCCGTGGAGTTTATCCTGCTTGTCTAACGGGAACTGCATATCACATGGCAACTCATCTCCTGGAAAACAAAATAAAAATAGCGATGTCTTGTTAGTTATTGTCCTGAATTTCAACAATGTAAACGCATCTAACAGACGACAGTTACCTGAGCCCATCTCATCACTGCCCAGGTAAGAACTGTTGCTCCGGACGCTGGTGTATGACAGCACTGAGTCTCGGTTACTGTTACATTCACTGTCAAAACACACAGATACAAATGTTGTCATGTGATGAAAAGGATGCCTGCAGAGACCAATTCCAATTTTACCAATATATAAAAAAAAAGATATTTAATCATGTACAAAAAAAGTTTGAACCGCTGTTAAAGCATTATAGCCAATGAAACAGATGCAAAGTTCAGTAATTATTCAAAGCTGAAGAAAAATTACAATTGTAAAGGAAAGCTTCACTGAAACAAACAACTTTCCAGAATCTCTGTATGGCTGTTTCATTCCTGTTCATTTTATGATGAAATGTACTGTAATACAGTGGCAGGATAGTGGTTGAACACCTATTCATTTTGTTTGTGCTCAGAATTACAGATTTTAAATAGCTGACAACTTTTCTTTTTAGAAAAACTGCAAAAAAAGGCATAAATGCAAGCTTCCATAAATGTTTCAACTGGTTAAATTCACAATAATTCTTATGTTCACACGATTGCAAAATACCAAAGGGTCTGGCTCTATGATTTTTTTCTTCTGTTGGAAACAAAATATATGTAGAAGACTTTCATTGCATGGACATAAAGATGTTGAGGAATCTTTTTTTTCCCTACAGAAGAAAAAAAAGTGATAAAGGTTTGGAATTACATAAAGGGATACTTTACTGTCATCCTTTACTCACATTTAAGACAATTTTACACTGATCATAAGAGCTGAAATTTAAACATCAACAAACTTCATCAACAATTTCAACGTTTATCCATTAAGATCAACAAGATTATGTGGACGTCGTCTTGGTATCCTTAAAATGTTTATTCTGAGACAGAATGACACTTTCTAAATGTCTTTTTTTGCTCCAAAAAGCTTGAGAGGGAAAAAAGACTGTACTTCAAGCCACTAGTAGTAGAAAGAGTAGAAGAAGTTCCCTTTCCCCACCCCACAATGAGAGGGGAGGCCAAATTTAGTGCCGCCACAAGCCAAGAATGGAAGCAGATCATGCTCATGACCAGCAGGTTGCAACACTTCCAGAAGCTGAAAGAGGAAAGAAGGAGCATTCCCTCGTATTTCACCATTCAACCTCCTGAACCCTTGAAAGTTAATGTTCCCTAACAGCCAGCCCTCTTCTCACGATAACAAGAACAGACGGCCTACCTACATCCCACAGACAAATCAAGTTACTTACTGTAACAGCCTAAATAGAGGAAAAATACTTCTATCTATAAAACATGACGGCTACAGCTGTTCATGAGCTCACTCTATCACAGAGTAGCAGGATTTTAAAGTGGAACGCCACATAATGATAGAGGGTGCAAAAGCAGGCGTCCATTTATCCCGACAGAAGCATAAAATCCACTGGGCTGTGGTCAGCCCCTGCTTTGCCCTGCTCTGTCAGGTCTAGATCACAACCAAACATACTTTGCTCCATATAATGATGACATAACACTGACTGAACGTATTCTTTAGCAGTTAAAGAGGGCGTCTGGGATGCTGTGGCACAACAGGTTCTTTGTAAGGGATGTTTATCGTCTCCCTACGTGTCTGTTTTAGCAACATCTGTTTGACAGGAGGAGCAGACAGGAGCCCGGAAGCCCCGTCTCGCTCACTCTCTCTGCTTCACATGTGCTGGGATTTTAAATCTTCTTTTATACATGTAATTTCACAGAAAACAAAATGTAATTTGAAAGCCATAATGAAAATTGGTGCTTGTATTAATATTTGACATTTTAAAAACTTGTTAGACAGATTACGAACAGAGTGGTAATGAAATCAGGACATGTTGCAGGTTGGACTTGGACCTGTGTTCCTCATTTAAGAACCCAGGCTCCAACATGTTTCATAAACATCATCTCACAATCTTTTCCTTACCTGTAGGAGTCTCTGTAGCTCATGGTGTCATGTCCAGAGTCCTCCTGATCATCTTCGTTGACTTTGAAGCACACTCTCTTGTTCCCGCCATGCTCGGTCTTGTCTTGGTCCGTCTCCTCCGGGATGGGAGAGGTAGAGGGGGCGCTCTCAAACGAGGGTGGCTCTGAGCCCTGAGGCTGCGTCGGTCCAGTTATCGATGACAGAAGTCTAAGACGAAACATATTTAGAGAGGTTTGGAAATAGATAGACATGAACTGTTACAATGAATTATGAGAGTGTTTTGACACTGAACGTTTGAGTTATGAGTTGATTTGCCCAATTATGATTAATCAGATCAACAGATAAATTATGAAAATAAGGGATCATTATCTGATGATTTATTTTTATCGTAATTAAAATTTGGATCATATATTTGAGTTTTTTTTAAATAAATTAATACTTTTATTCAGCAAGGATACATTTAATTAATGAAAATAAAGAGTAAAAACCTTTACATCGTTACGAAAGACTTCTACGGAACTTTAAAGAATCCTGAAAATTCAGCTTCGACCTCACAGAAAAAAAAAAAAAAAACAACGATTTTATTTTGCGAAGATATTTATCTATATTATTGTTTTACTCTATTTATGATCAAATAAATGACTTTAATGGACAAATTAAATTAGTGAGTGTGAAACTGTATAAGAGAGCTTAGCCTATTTAACGGTATTTTAAGACAATAAGGACAAAACTGTCTCTAGTTGAAGAAACACCCTTTTATTTTACTAATGACCTTTGTTCATTTATGGGACAGGGAAATGTAGACTGACAGAAAGGCACTGGGAAAGAGACGGGGAATGGGATTGGAAATGACTCCATTTCACTCACAATTAACTTCTACATCAGCACACGCTCGCCACTGAATAACAAACATTCGTTCCTCCTGAGAGGCTGCTGAAATGTCTTCTCTGCAGTCGTCTGTTATGGCTTCAGTCGTACATTTTTCATAAATATTTTTAGACTGTCATAAAAGAACATCCTGAAGTTTTGAACTCAAAGAACTCAAAGAGGAGGCTACTAAAACCTACCCTGAGCTCTCAGATGAGAAATTGAGAATGTTTTTGTTGCTTATTAAATATTTTAGCTTAATGATTAGATTAGATGTATATTAACTATAGATTTTTTTTATTGAAAACATTTCAAAAGCTCATCACTTAAAGTTAAATCTATTTTAAACATTACTTTGAACACTGTTAAACTACTTCACCACTTACACATCTATCTGGGCCACGTATTGCTTCATCTCTCGCACTGATATGTCCAGGCGGTTATAGAGGCAGATATAATTATCCTGGCTCTCTGTGTCTTCCTGTTTGAGGAGGAAGCTGAGACCTCCCTCTTCATGCTTCCTGCCGTTCTCTGTGCTCCCTTCGCCCTCCTCCGTCTCTTCATCTAAACTCAGGCAACTCCAGGAGGGGGCCGCCATGCTGGTCACACAATGCACGGCATGGGACATCGGATTCAAATTGACTGCAGGAAGAAAATAAGTGACATTAATAAATAAGATATAAGAGTGTCACTTTTCTTGATTCATGCAGCATCCTGGATTTATTTTGTCACTGAGTTTGCAATATGGGAATATATGTAGTGCCACCTTACAATTTGGCATCTTAGAAGACATAATTATGGTACTCAGACATTGCAACAGCCTTCATGCTGGGCGCATGCCTTCAAATGCTGTCTAGGGATGGAGCATACTAAGTTTGGAGTTTGTGTGACTCAATAAAACAGAAGAATTGAATGACTGAAAAGCAGTGAAGCATACACTTGCATGAGGTAAAGCTATGGACCATGGCTGCACAGAAGTGTACCGGAGGAATTTTAAACATCTCTAACCGTGGGACAACTGCAGAGCAGATGTGTAGCAGAGACTGAAAAATAAAAAGCTCTTGTGCTGCGGAGCATAAGAAACTAATCATTATGTGGTTCATTCCCCAGCTACACGTGGCGGCTAGACAGAAAGCTGGGCCGTAGCAATCTGGGCAGGTGAAGCCAACAAAGTTTGCCTCTTTAAGTTCTAGGGATGCCCAGTTGAATTTTAAAACTTAGCTACATTTACAGGTATTGTTGCCAATAAATATTGAAATAAAAAAACGAAAATGATAAAAATACAATTATATAAAAAATTGCTATAATGTTTTTTATATCATTTTTTTGTTCCAAGAAGAATCTGGACAAATCTGAAAAGCTGCTTCAACCAGGCGAGCGGAAACAGAAAGCTTTATTGTTGAGCTCTGGTGTGGTGAGCCAGTATGTTGTATTTGATGATAAAGCTAATGTGACTTAAGGTTTATCTTCTTAAATAAAGAAGCGTTAGGAGCGGATGACTATAGACATATGGGACAGTGGGATGACATCACTAAAAGCTACTTATTGTGGTCTAATGGTGTCTTAATGGAGGTCTGATGGAGGTGCTTTAAAAGGTTCTGGATCGCTTTGGGAATATCAGGCCATGATTTTTACAAGACCTGGGAGGTTTTCACCATAAAGCTTAATTACTTTTTTACAACTTCAATAATTGTAACATGGAGATTTGGTTAACTGAGCCAATGAGCTGAATCGTAATATTTAATCAAGTCATTTCTCTGACTTAATCATTACATATTTTATTTAGCTTTTATGATAAACAGAAATATTAAAATGTATTATAAAAGAACATCTAATATTTAAATATAATATTTAAATGTGATATAATTAGTGCTGTCAATGCATCCAAAATAAAAGTTTTTGTTTACATAATGTGTGTACAGTGTATATTTATTATGTATACATAAATACACACACAAACAGTATATATTTAGAAAATATTGACATGTATTTGCATGTATATTCATATAATTTATATTATGTATAAATATTTTTTTATATATATATTTTTTTTATATATATATACATGCATGTGTGTACTTATATATATACACAATACTATTATATAAACAAAAACTTTTATTTTGGATGAGATTAATCGCAATTAATCATTTGACAGCACTAGAAAAAATCCCTTCAGTTATAAATGGTAACGCAACTATATGTACCTTGATCAGGATCAAGGCCAAAGAAGGAGTTCTTGCGTCCGAAGCGGATGCTGAAGGCTCGGCTTGATGAGGAGGTGTTCTTCGGGCAGGACACCTGCATCAGGTTCAGATGACAGTTGGTGGGGACGAAGTCCATGCAGCCCAGAACATGAGGTTTAGTGCTCGCCTGCTTAAACATGGGCCAGGCCTTCGTCTGCAACTCCTCCACAAACTGATAGGAAAAGAATATTAAAGCACTATGAGACAGCATTTGCATCGTTTTTTAATGGCTTTTATTCTATTTTTAAATTTCAATTAGATTTAAAAAATGGTCACTCATGTCTTGAAACATTGTGATATTGTATAATCCATAGTGCACTAGGGAATACAATAAAGTAGTAACAGCAAGACAGATGTCACACCTGTTTGTAGCTGCAAATGCGTTTTTCTATGCTCTCTAGCTTGGTGTCACAGATGTTTCGAAACTCAAACTGTGGCATGGTCACCACCTTCTCATTCTGAGCCATTAGCTGCCGGCAGCTCTTCACAAACAGACTGTCGTCCTTCACAAAGGCCTCCAGTATCTGAGAGCATTCAAAATAGACACAAGAACATGTGATAGGTTAGAGAAAACAACTTCCTTCGAATGTCCATCTTGAAATCTAATATATATAGTATAAACACAAGCAAAATGATGGGTCATCAAAAAACTAAATTCAGAAATTAAACATTTAGCATTAAACAGTGGTCTGACCTTTGCAGTAAGGTTGAAGCAGCCCTTGGGTTCCACCATCTTCTCCAGCACACAGTGTTTGATTCCTGCTGTGCTGACATACTCGTACACAACCCCATGTTCCACATGAACATTATCCACATTCAGACTGACTGAAGGAACATCGTCAGAGATGGACAACTGTTCCAGCCTTCTCACAGAGCCTAGAAAATCCAAAGAACAGTATGTAGAAAATGTAAAGAATCAAACGGAAACACAAATGTGTTCAGGACATCTCATGACATTACAATGACATTAAAAAGGTTAAAAAATGTTTTGAAAATGTGACTTGTTTTTATTTTTTTTCATTGCGCAGTTTTACTTTTTATTTACTTTTACATTTTAAATTAAGTTTACTTTTAATTTCAGTTAAGTTTTATTTTAAATTATTCACAAATAGTTGCATTTATATATATATAAAATCTCTTGCATCTTTTGCTTTTAGTCAGGTTTGAAAGATTAATCCGTTAGTAATTGATGTTCACACAAGAGGCTAATGACGTCAATGATCCATCACTGGTCAAATGTCTTTGCACAAGGTCACCACACATGAACTGTGGTACTTAGCCGAGGACAAAATGTCTTCACACAAGCTTGCATTCACAAATGCGTATGACACTGGATATAAAGTTCCCACAGCTTTTGTATTCATAATTGTTTCCGTTAACGACAATAACTTTTTGACACCTGTCACACTGAGTCATTTGCCAAAAACACACACACTACCTGTTCCATTAGTGCTGCCGTCCTCTGAATCTGAGCCATTCTCACACCCCCTAAAAGACATCTGCTCTTCCACATCCTCATACACACGGTACGCCCACTGACCACAGCTCTGCGGCAGAAGAAAAAACTATCACAAAGGGAGGAAACAGGCACTGTATAGAGTGTCAGAAGCAAATAACCTCTGGGATGACCATATGTGGACCACATAGCCAATAAAAAAAACACATAATGCAGTCTTAAACACAATGTAGCGTTGATTCTCACAGTGTCTTGCTGCTCCAGGACAGGCTGATGGCCACTGAAGTGTTCCAGGACTTCCTGGTAGCTGCTCTGTTTCATGTTGTTGCCGTTGACTATAAGGACACACTGACCAGGCTGAAGACCCATAGCTGCTGCCTCAGAGCCTGTATACACACAAAAATGATGCCTATAATCTACAATGACCTTAACCAAACAAACGAAAGATGTCAAACGGATGATTCTGAAGTAAGAAGGTTGTATATTTTACATGTAGGCAAATCCAAACCAGTCTAGACACTTTTTACCCAAATGTGTATGATGTGATGATAGCGTGGACTATGCATCGTTTTATGTTTGTACAGAACAACATAGCCATGCATAGCCTATGTTGTACTTCAATACATTTGAAATTATTTGTGGGTTTCTGAATGATTTTGCCATTTACTTCTGGCCTGTTGACATCTGTATTCTTGAAAAAATATTTTGGCATCTATATAGTACGGTTCCATGAAGAAACTTAAACATCCATATAACCTCTCCATTTCACAAAAGGTTCTTCATGGTGGAAAATGGTTCTTCAGATGTTCAAACTAAGAAAAAGTGGCTCTTTTAAGAACAGTTTAAAGGTTCTTTGGGGAACCAAAAATAAAAACAAATCCTGTTTGGAACCTTTATTTTTAAGAGCGTATATTTTTATTTGTACTCCCAGGTACCTCTCCTAATATATCAGCTTAATGAAACAAGACAGATCATAATTAATGATAGCATATGAGATAAATATTAACTTGAGTGCTAATTATAAAACACGTTTGATGAAGAGATTTCCTACTTGAAATTTAAACAAATTGCAGCAACGAAAATATTTATGAGACAATAACTTATGATTATTGTTTATTACCAGGATGATTTCACATATTCTTACCACTGTTTTGAATAGACCTCTTATTCTGGAATTTACACCTCCTTCATTCAGGGGCACTTGAAGTGATGAAAGCTCCCATAATGACACATCATAAATCTACTTTTGTCTAAGTGCCGTGAAGATGAGCTAACGGCTTTGACTTCAAAAAGCTCCTAGAGTGCGCTTTTTAAATCCTGAAACATGTGCAGGGATCCTGAGTTTGGGTTCATATACTGAAGAGCACCAGATGTTGATCACATGACCACAGCGGCCTGGTGTCATGAATTTGCTTTATTTGAAAGCTTTTTATAGTACATTAACATCTGTCTGGCAAGTTAGACGAAGGGAATGCATTCCTCGATTCAGAATAACACGTGTGAATTTTTATGGAAAAAAATCAGAATGGCTCTGGGTTTTGAGGCCATAATCACTTTGCATATGAATGTGATATGATGTGCATGCTTGTTTTGATCATTACAAACAATAAGGACTCACCTTTCTTAACTGCATGAACGTAAGGTGGACAAGAACCGCAGAGAACAAAAGGAAGAGTGCCATGAACATCTGGGATCTTCACAATCCTATCATATACACAAAAAGACATGAGATAAGCACATAAGCTAGGCTCTTTTGTCCCTTTTATTTAAGCAACATGACATGAGCAAGAATGTTGCTGTACTGGATGTATTCTGCGTCTACACTGAGGAACATGAAGTGCCGGCATGCTTAAACATTAATGAACACTCTTTTGAAAACAACAGTGTTTTGCATTGTGCTTCTCTCCTGCATGTAACTCTAACACCAGTAGTGTCCTTTTACACTGTACTCGGCTACATTTAACTCGTCTGTGTGTCTGTGCATAAGTATCTGATTTCTGCCATGAACGTGGACTTACTCTTTGTTCTTGGTGGCCACCAGCAGTCTGAGTAAAGCGGCGTATACAGAAGGACTGGTTGATCATGGTCTCAACCTCAGAAAAAGGCCTTAGGAACACCAGGTCCTCATTAATGGAGTAGATCTTTCTACCCGGCTGCAGGCCTGCCATCTGCACCAAAGAAAAATAGATGAAAACAAAGGAAATAAATGCCAAGAATCCAGCCAACAAACAATCACAAATGAAGAGAAAAATAAATTAGGCTGTCCCTCATTACAATTTTCTTTGATGTGCATTAAGATTGGGAGAGAGACAGGGAGAAATTATTAATGTTGATGTGGATTAAAGAGAGATGAGTGGTCTTAATGAGGATTAAAAGATTGGCAGACAGAACGGAGAGAACCTCACACCTTTATTGCAAAAGAGCTTTATATTGCTTAAAACCTTTATAGGTGAAATATAAGATATAATCAGCACTTTCAGATTACCAAGCAGTTCATTTGAAGGTGCTATTAAAATGTGTGATTGAAAGGAAGTAGAAATAAAAGAAAGGAGGAATGAACAAACTAATGAAAGGCAGGAAGGAAGAAGGGAAAGAAAGAAAGAAAGAAAGAAAGAAAGAAAGAAAGAAAGAAAGAAAGAAAGAAAGAAAGAAAGAAAGAAAGAAAGAAAGAAAGAAACAAACAAACAAACAAATTGATGAAAGGAAGGATAGAAGAAAGAAAAGCAGTGAGGAAAGGAGGAAAAGGAAGGAAGGAAGAGAGAGAAGAAAGAAAGTACAAAGTAATGAAAGTTGGGAAGAAAAAGAAAGAAGAAAAAAGGGAGGTAGGAAGGAAGGGAGGAAAGGAGCAAGCAAGGAAGGGAAGAGGAAAAGAGGGAATGAAAGAAAAAATGAAGGGTTGAGGAAAGAAAAAGTAGTGAGGAAGTAAAGGTGAAAATAAGAATTTCAATTAATTATTTAAAGAAAGAAAGAAAGCCTTATAATCTATAAGAAACAGAAAAAATGGGATGAAAAACAAGAAAGAAAAGTTGAGGAAAGAGAAGGGAAAAAGGTAAGTGTGAGGACTCTGTGGAGAATATGATGGGACATGCTTAATTGCTTCTCCCAGATCTCCAGAGAGCAGAGCTGTGAAGACAGAGGGAGTGGAATGAATTAAGCAAGCGTGTCCTGGACCTGACACATGATCTGAGCAGCCCGTGACGTAAGTGTCAGGACATGCAGCACTTCCTCTCATTCACTGGATTAATCACCATTACCAACACACTTTCATCTTCTGCAGATGCTCCTGTGAGCAGCAGTGTGACACTTGAATACGGACAAAATGTCTTGTGTCAGGTCTAACAGGCACAGTGGGGATCAAATTAGCAGGGGTTTAGATCTTAAAAATAATTATCTACCAATCATCTATAAATATCTGGCAGAGCTGTACAGAGCATGAACACAAATAACCCTGTGCACTGAATATAATGCATTCGAGCTGAAGAGGTCCTCCTTCAAATGACAGATAACAATCAAGGTTTATTTCCCAAAGGCAGTTTTATCAGATTAGATCCACACTATACATCCAACAAAAGACCAGGGAACAATCAATGTGTTCCTGTGGCTCAGTGGTAGAGCATTGCGTTAGCAGCGCAAAAGGTCGTGGGTTCAATTCCCAGAGAACACATACTGATTAAAAAATAATGTATAGCCTGAATGTAAGTCGCTTTGGATAAAAGCGTCTGTTAAATGCATAAATGTAAATGTAAATCAAGGTTAGTTTAGATGCAAAACGAGTCCTTGAGAGATCTAGCTATCAAGAAGAGTTTAAGACACATTGTAATACAACTCCACACTGGATAAAAATAAGTGGACATCTATCAGATTGTATTACAGCAGAGCTTGGCACACTTTCCACTATATTTCTATATGTAAAACCATGTGGACCAAGTCAGATAGATAAGAACATTTCTGCACATGAAGATGTGCTGTTGAGCATTTAGGACACAGAATCATTTTAATCTACAGTAATCTAATTTTTTTTCTCTACATGGCTGATTCTCACAAAGCCATTCAAATAAAATATACATTATTCACTCCAAAATCTAAACAAAAATATAAGAAATTATATTTTGCATAAAGAATGTCTATTTCGATTAGTTTTTTTGCACTGTGCTTTATTTTTCCTCAGAATAATTAAACATATTTAACTCCCCCTTGCAATTACCATTGATGTTATATAACATTTGTGGAGAATGACAATTACTTTTACTATTATTTGATTAAACAATATTTCAAATAATATACACTAGCATTCAAAAGTTTGAGGTCAGTAACAAATAATTTTAACAAATCATAAACTGATTGGTTAAAGGTGTCAGACTGTCAGTAAAGATTTATAATGTTCCAAATATTTCAAAGAAATGCTTTTCTTTAAAAAAAAAAGATCCTGGAAAAAAAATCATGATTTTCACAAACTATTGCGCAGCACAACTGCTTTCAACATTGATAATATGATTTCAGCACTAAATCAGCATATTATTTTTCTTTCCATTTTAGAGTGAAATATTACTGGGACATTTTTTGACAGGTTTTATGAAATTGCATGGTTCAAATATGAATATAACCTTCATGTTAACAAAAAAGGTTCTAGATATAAAACCAAGTCTCATTTAGCAATTACATTTTACATTGTTTTTTAATAATACAGTATTACTAAGTATTACTACTTCAACAAACCAGAATAATGTGCTAAACGTGACTGATGATCAGTGAAACTTGTGATAACAGTTGTTTAGGTTTTCTTAATCTCTGAAGGCTGCCAGCTCACATATATGGATCAAGTTTGGGTGGAAATGCCTTATAAGAAAGAAAACACCACTTACTAGGGAAAATCCCAAATGTGGCAGACTGTGGGACTCAAGCCAACCATTGGCATGTATTTTGGGTTTGCTCTGTCACTGATATTTTTTTTGTATAGGTCAGAGAAATGTGGAGAACTAGGATGCGGTTTCCCAAACTCATACCTCTGCATATGAGCCCCTGGTCACACTCTTCACTACGATGGCCTTGTTCTTCTCTTCAATCTCAAACCCATAGTCCTCCTCTTCAGGATGGATCTGTACACGGACAAGAGAAACACAATGTCAGCACAAGAGCTGGTTGCATCTCAAAATAAATACAGAATGGAACGGAAAAAGAACGTGTTACTTTCAGGACTCCATTTGTGATTTAACAGCTCGGCGCCACACTGAGAGAGCAGCAGCGTAAGCGTTTGTAAAAATGTGTGAACAAGCTATGCATCCTGCAGTCCAAGAGCTGTTTGAGGTGTTAAGTCTTTTCTTCTAAAAATAACCTAACAATGATTCGATCAAATGTGGCACAGCTGCATGCTAATAGGTCAGCGCAGGTGCTAAAGGCGCTATCATTGACAAAAGATAAACTGGTTTTAGGTCATGTCTGGATCATAACAAGAATATAATGCTCAGATTCTCCACAGCTACACACGAGATGGGCTTTCATGTGCTTTTATTATCATCTAAGAGTTAAAGCAGAGCATGTTTACCAGCCCTGTAAATGCCTTCCTTTGTTTTATTTCTATCCATCAACCCCTATTTTCTCTGAAAATCAGCAGTGGCGTAAGATCCTGATGTCTGAGAGGGCCAACTGAGGAGGGTAAACCGAGAAGCTCTTAGCATCTGAACAGAGAGGACAGTGTGTAAGATTTTCATGATCTGGAGGAGGAATCTGTCAGTCTATAAGTGATGATAGAGTAGTTTGTAAAGGTCATGGTAATTACTGATGGATGAGGAGGGCCTTAATTGGCACAGAGGAGAAAAATCAATGGATGGATGATGGTTGTGCTTGAGTGTGTGTAGTAGCATGAGTATGTGCCTATAAATATATTTTGTTCATGTGTTACTTTCAACATAAAAAGACTGGGTTTTCTGTTTCCTTATGTTAATATTGTTGATACTGCGGCCAGTTTGTCAAACTGAGAATGATCTGAATCTGATATCTTCTGTATCTTGTCAAGCTGCACAATATTTAGTAGTAGTATTTTTACTTTGAAAACAGGATCTCAACTAGCAATCAATTAGGATCACTATCATTTCTCCAACAAAAAAGATGACGTAAAATACCACAATTGTACTCTGTGAATCATTTTTGAGCCATTTGATTTACATGAACTGTCTAAACAAACTGATTTACAAGAATAAATCAAACCAATCAAAACTACATTTGAGAGAAATGACAGGAAAGAAGCTTTGATCATTTCAATGCCCTAGGTCACTTGAGCTACAGTATAAAGCAACATATAAACAACTACGCTCCTGTTATTACAAAAGCTACAGTATTTTGAAATAAGTTGAGCTACTGTCACACTACAGAAACACGTGGCTAAGTTAGTAGCATTGCTAGTTATCCCACAACACTGCTCTCCAGGAGGGAGAGACCCCTGCTGTGCGCGTGTCTGTGTATCTCACCACTAAGGATTTGGCAAGGATGTTCTCGATGAGTTTGAAGTCACTGCGAAGCTGTTTACTCTTGGAGCACGTACCCTCGGTCTCCTCATCGGCATAGAAGCGGAAAAACTGTGAGTCATCCTTAAATTCGCTTTTCTCCAGAACTGCAAGGCAAAGTTTGAAATGAATTAAAAAACAGTTGTTTCACACTTTTATAAACCGGTAAAACAAAACACTCAGTGCTGATCATATCTGCTGATGACAAAACGATTTGACTATGAAATGTGCCGATTGCATCACCCTTCAGTTCCAGTCAAAACAACTCACGAGGTCTGTGGGATTGATGTTTGGGCAAATCTGAGGTGAAGGATGAAGGCAGAGGGTTTAATGGGAGGTCTGGAGTGTGCAAATGTGCTGTTATGCCCTCTCAGGAAAAGACGGTGACAGTGTGTTTGTGTGTTTTCAGGAACTTTGTAAAGACAGGCTGTTCTGTCTGTGAATTCCAAGCAAAATATTGTTGTGGACTGTTTTGGAAGTTGAGATCCGACATGGCTGCAAAACACTTCTATAACTCTGACAGGAGGCTTGTGTCTATGAGCATGTGTATCTCATCAGAAAATGTTCTTTTCCATTATTGAGACTATTTATGTTCCATCAGAGGCCCCAGATGTTATTGCAACAGCTGTTTACACCTAAAACACACACATTTATCTTCATTTTACTCTCTGTGTCTCTCATACTAGCAAACTACTAGACCTCTGGCAGACACATTCAGAGTGTGATGTTAAAAAGTAAAACCGTGCTGCACTTAATGCGCTGATCGAGTCCTTGAATGATATAGTAAAATACTATACAAACATACTTTGAATTTGGTTACATCAGTACTACTGCACCACTGCATCTGTGTGTTGCTTAGCTGTTCAAAATCACTGTAAACTATATATGCATGGGGCTTATTTCTTTTCAAAAACACTACACAACTGCTAGATTAATTATTGTTGCATTATACAAGGCTGCTCTAGTGCAGTCACAAGTCAAAATGCTTTCACTCTCTCTCAAACAAAAACATGCTTCAAAGCTTTGCTCTGGACGCCACATGTGTTGCAATGGCAAACAGAAAAGACCACGAAATGGCAAATTCTGAAGTCTATTTAAAGATGACACGTGTAACAGATTCAATATACTTTTTGCAATTCCATCTGATGTCACTAGAGCACATAAACTGTATATTTCACCTTTAAAATCGCAATGAAATGTAAATAGTGACATCTTTTATATCCTGAGTGAAATGGGATATACAAGGCTGAAATGGATAAACGAAAAGAAAAATTTAGAGCAGGGCCAGGGACTTGGTTCAATCCAACAGTTATTGATTGGATGGAGACAGAGCTTGCAATAGATTGTAAGAAAGGTTCAGGGTTTAAGTACAGTTAATATGTGGATATTGAGACTGACCGTGATGCATGAAGCCAGCATTGCAGAGTCCGACACCAAGGGTCACTGCATCTTCACGGGTTGTGCTGTCACCCTGAAGAAGGAAAATCATGTTAAATGACTTCTGTGTTTCAATGAAATTACATAATGAAGCATTAAACTGTAAATAAGTAGGCATTAAATTAGACCAGAAATAGGATATAAATTGTGTACAGAAACCCAAAAAAACAATGAGCTGAAAGACTACAGAAAGTGAAAAAGTAACAAAGGAGTGTGTTTGTGTGTGCATGTTTTTGCAATAAAGTGGTATGTGTGTGTCCATCCTTGTGTTACCTGTGACACAAGCCATTCCACCAGTTTGCAAGCTGGTATGACAGATTTGAAGGTTTTCAAATGATGATCTCTGTCTCTGTATATAAAGAAGAGTTTAAAAAGGTTCTCAACTGTCCAGACATTAATATAAACAACATCTGACTACAAGAGAAAGCAAAAGAGCAGGGCATTTCTTACAAGATATACCACTGGAAAAACCCAAATTAGGCCTTTTATACTTCTAATATAATTGGTATAATAACAATGGAAATGTCACAATTCAGTGATTGTGTTGAAGCGGGTATGTGGCAAATGTGGGTTTAAGCCCAGCTAATGGAGATCAATGATCTGAAAATATCTTCTAACAACCGAAATCTTTTATTACCACTAGGTCCCAGATTGCCCCAGGGTGGTCTATACTTGCAATTAGTGTAGTGTAATTAGTGACCTAGACTGTAAGTCGCTTAAAAAGATAAAAGGTATCTGCTAAAGGGCAAGTAACTAACACGTTCGGAGTTAATTTGTGGATCTGAGATCAGAATTGGTCTCAACTGCAATTCAATGGCCTCTCTTCGCACATTATGCGAGATATCAAGGGTGAATGGTGACAGAAAAGCAATATGACCCTGCAGTCCCTCACACACACACACACACACACACACACACACACACACACACACACACACACACACACACACACACACACACACACACACACACACACACACACACACACACACACACACACACACACACACACACACACACACACACACACACACACACACACACACACACACACACACACACACACACACACACACACACACACACACACACACACACAGTCTGTCATGTGCAGCTGGCCAAGGTGAATCCATGAAGTACAAAAGAACACGTCTCATCTTTTACGACAGTTGAAATTAAACTGTTGTTTATTAAAAAATATTTTTTATTTGCTGTCAAAAGATATTTAACTATAAACTGGATTTAATTCTAAAAGCGACAATAAATAAATGGTAATGCTACGGTCCATGAGCAAGACAAGGGTATTAACAACACATATTTTCTGAAACTTGAATACAAATCATAATGCTTTAATTACAGTGTGAATTAAGTAGTGATTTAGTCTGTTGAGTGTGAAGTGTCACTTACTTGATAACAGGTGTGAAGAGGCTGTGGAGACGACAGTAAAGTCTTACTCCCTGTCGGACACACATACACTCATGTAAAGCATTTGCACCAACAGCTGCATAGCTTTCTTCGTTTCATTTACTGTTGAAATCACTGCGTGATTGAGTTGTTGACAACAATTGTTAAGTGGACCATTTTGTAGTCTTTATTTATCGAGATCATATGCGCATATGTTGATTTAAATCTGTAAACTGACTGGATAAAACTGACCAATAGTGAGCTACCTACACAAACAATTTTTCCACATTAGCACAAACAGTTCATGAGAAACTTGACTCTCAATTGATTCCAATAGAGTTAGCACAACACACACATACCGAGTAATATATTGCAATGCAACTTTTTAAAGTTACTTTTCAGTATTTAATGAATTTTAAGCTCTTTTATAATTAAATTTCTCTCATCTTGTCTGCTTTGAATCGATTCTTTCACTGAGCTCATCGCAGAAAAAAAGATGATTTATATTATCTCATGTATCATTTGTATATGAGCTATCATTTTAGCAAGTATTCTAGTGGAAATACCTTTGAGATGATGTCCTCCATTTCACTCCTGGCTTTATAAGTGCCGTCATCATACCGAAAGCGATACAACACCTGCTCGTTCTTGAACTGATGTTTATCTGACACTACGGTGGAAAAAACATACATAGATACAGTTAAATGTTGGTGATGTTTTGCCTCTAACATAACACAGCACCATGAGCTGGAATTGAGCTTGTGATCTATTTGTTACTCTCTCACTTTGCTGCTCACGGACTCAGGCTGATAAACATGTGCGTGGAGGTCTGTGATTAATTGAAGTGTGTGAATGCCATCGCTCCACAAAAGTCTTTTTGACCTCTCCTTGAATGCTGCCACCATATTATTGATCGAGTGCCTGAGCCCTTGAATTCATCACTCCAATCCCTTCTGGTGTTTGTCAGTTTTCACTGTGTTACAATCCCCTGGCTGTAAAATATAGGTATGATGCTCCCCAACTCTCGGGCAAACACTGCACCTCTTGAATAATTCAGAAGAATGCTGTTCTCTACCAGCATTTCATGTCATGTTACTATCCAGACTGCCTATCATCTGTTGGGGATTTCAGTGAGTGCTAGCCAACAAGGATATCTGCCAGATTTGTAGAGTATAAATCTGTCAAATGGTGATTTTTAACAGTCCAACATTTGTATAAACAGTTAATGGATTGTGTTTCATTTGGCAAGACCGTATCAAAAAACAGAACACAGACAGCAGTTGCATTTTGGTGATGAAACTAAGCAACACTCAAAAACATGATGAAATATAATGGAGCTGAGAGAGGATGAAAGAGAGAGAAAAAGATTAATAGATTTGTATATAGTAATAGTGATTACAATTAGTAATTTTACAGTCATGGGTCACAATGGCTGAGTCAATCATTAGTCTTGTTTATATATAAATTTACCTATTCATAGCCAATTGATATAGAGCTTTGATTATGTCGACAGATGTTCATGGAACCCACTAACTGGTCGATTTTGAAAATATGTAGGTTTTGCACATCCTAAGATCAGATATTACAACTATGGCATTTGGATACCATAGTACTGTATTCACATTTACATAGTACCCTAAAGTACTTAATGATACTACTGGAATACCATGGTCCATGTCCAACAAAATCAAGGTAACAACACAATTTTCTTCAAGGGAGAACCTTCTCTTACCATGATGGATGATGCCGTTCTCCAGGAGAGCTTGACCCAGGTTGATTCCCTCCTCAGCCTTACTGATCTCTCCACTATCCAAGAGCCATGAGACAAACTCACTGAGGACACACAGAGACAACAGCTGTGTCAGTCTGCACATAACACAATGCTGCACGCATGATAAAGAAGGGATTTATGAGCCCCTAGTCAAAGGTACTTGGGAACTTGGATTCACTCAATCCTCCAGAGTGACTGGTCAAGACTGGTAAAAAGTTCACCAAGAACACAAATCAAGATGATATCAAGCTGCATTCCACCTTCTGAAGGACTTAAAAGTTCAAACATCACAAGTAGGGTTCACATATTGCTTTAGTTTCAGGAAATGACATCAACCAGAAATTAATTAATTTAATTTAACATTTATGAAATAATTCATAAATATACAAAATATATTAGATATAAACAAATTTGATAAGCATTTAGTTAATATCCAGTATCTAATTACATCTTTGTTTTGTTTACATCTATAATATAATATACTTAGAGCTGTCAATCGATTAAACTAATTAATAGCACATTTTTCTGAAATTAATCGCGATTAATCCCACCTAAGATTAAATTGTTTAAATATACTTTTAAATTGCAATAATTTTACATTCAATCTTCAAATTAATTTACAAACAAAGAAAACATAAAAAAAAATATATTTTTATATTGCCATCTTTTTTATGACACCACTCTGGTGTCTCTGGATAATTTTTTCCCCCAGTAGCTATTTAATCATTTAATAGCCATTCAACATTACAAAGCTTTCTATTTTAACATTTATTAGACACTTCTCATAATTTAAGTGAACTTAAAACAATATTCACATAAACCTGTGGTGTTCCTGTGGCTCAGTGGTAGAGCATTGCGTTAGCAGCGCAAAGGTCATGGGTTCGATTCCCAGGGAACACACACACTGCCAAAAAATGTATAACCCTGAATGCACTGTAAGTCGCTTTGGATAAAAGCGTCTGCTAAATGCATAAATGTAAATAAACACATTATAATAAATGTCATATTTACCTGTGCCTTTCAGCAGAAATATACAGAAATTGAAGTTATCAAACACATTCTAAATTAAATATAGATGAATCATTAAAGCTATAAAGGTTATTTTTCCCTCTGTCCTTTGATTAATAGAATCACAGCAGCTGGTTATTAGGTTACTTTGGCTGTTATTTCTTTAAGAGCTGCCGCTGCTGAACGTGACGCGGTTCTGAAACCCATATTTTCTCTCAACTATTTTTTTACCTTTTCTGACCCACTTCAGGTCTTAGAGTCTCTCTATTAATGAGCTGACGAGTTAAATCGGGAGTGTTAGATGAGAGAGACAGTGCTGGGCTGCTCCAGGACAGTTTTGAAAACCATTTCAGAGACATGTTCTTAAATGTGACTCATATAATATTAGGGTGACCATACGTGCCATTTTTCCCAGACGCATCCTGGCCAGGATTTCTATATTGCTTTGATTCAAAGTACATCAAGAGTTTTTTTAAAACATAAAGAACCGATGTCATACACCAATCGGTCTGCACACGCAAACAAAGCCAAATCCAAGATATTTTAGGTAATATAGAAATCCTGACCAGGATGCATCCGGGAAAAATGGCACGTATGGTCACCCTATAAAAAATATATTACATGCATGCACACTTTTTTCTAACTTCATGACTTAACTGACCACGACATTGCATGCACGTAGTTTATTTCGGGATTTGATATGAAAGGAAATAGGCTACAGTGCGCGCCGGTGTCTGTGTGTGTGCAATTGAAGAGCGTACGCTGCGAGCACAGTACCGTTTCCATGCTTGTTTGACTCGCACCTGGCGCTAAAGTGAAGTGGAGAATGCGTCTGAAATGTCTCCTGTTTGATGTGTTCGTAAAGACGTTCTGCGACTGAATAAATGCACTTCTTGTTGAGTTCATTTGCAAAAACAGGTAACTCAAAAAGCATGTTTTTCTATTGTGCATTCCAATTAATCTCATTCAAACTGCAGTTGGGTTATTTTGATTAGGTTAAAAAAAATGTAAAATACAGTTAACTAACACAATAAAAACATAACAGTAAAAAACAGAGTTATCTGTTTTTGCAAATAAACTCTTCATATAATATAGTATTATACACCCACACACACTTCTGTAGCTAGTATACTGTATATGCTAGCTAGTCTGATCAACAGCCAAAATACATTTTCAAGAGGAGTAATTCAATTATAAATGGGTTCTGGTGTGGGCTGGGGAGGAATTTCAGCAATTACATGTGTGAGGTGGTTTAGTTGTGAATCTAATGTTGTGTGTGATTGCATGTGTGTGACTTCATGCCTGAAATGTGCATGACTGCTGCGTGAGAAACTGTGAATCCCATTAGATTCAGGGACAGAAATAAGTCATGTGTAAACAGTTATGACGCCTTAAAGGAAATGTGAGAAGGGTGTGTGTGTGTGTGTGTGTGTGTGTGTGTGTGTGTGTGTGTGTGTGTGTGTCCTTGAAATGTTGAACGACAGCAGTGAGGGGAGAGGGGTCGGATGAAAGGATGGGTTAACAGATGGAGCAGGCGGAGAAGAGAAGATGCGGGTGCCAAAGGTGCCCCACATCCACCCAGTACAGTAAGACGACCAGATTCTCCATTCATCTCACCTGACTACACAACTGATCTGCCCTCCATATCTCCTCCAAATCAGCTGACGACATGCACAACTTAATGAACTCTTTTAAAATACTTAACCTTGATAAATCTTTACCCTTCACCATCAAACACTTGGCAGCGATCACAATACTAGCTAATACCACTTGTCTATGCAACTCAACAGCACTACCAACAACAATATAAGTGAGAAAAATTTGCAGAATTGTGCATAATACTGTAGATCATGTTTATCTGTGTTTTGAGTGAGTGTGATTTGAGACTACCGTGTTAAGTATGTGGTCTCCCAAACAGTTTTTAAGCGTTTTAATTAATGCCAGCCCAAAAGAAAAGAATATTAACCAATTACAGATGCATTTCAGTAGCTGCATTGGCCACTACTAAAAAACGGTCAAACTGTTTATATCAATAAAAGGGTAGTAATCACATAATCCAGCCCTTCACACAAATCCAAAACAATAAATGTTTATGATGTGGGTTATGAAGATCTTACGGACTGCTTACAAAGCCTTTATGTGCAGCTCTGCAGAGGAAGTTCACAGAGGAGAGGGCAATCAGGCCCATGAAAGAGCGCAGTGAAATAAAACAGACAGTGAGTCTGCTGTGATTACATAAGTCTCTAATTCAGATTGGCAGGAAAGGGAAGGGGTGGAGGTGGGCGTCTCTGGGGTGAATTAATTAGTGTTTATGTAACTCATTAATATTCTCCACAGCTAATGCACACAGAGCCCTCTCACGAGCCTTAGATGTGTGTGTGTGTGAATTTCTTAAGCTTTGATAAATGTTTACAGAAATACAAGTAGAGTTCAGAAATGCAAGACAGAAATGTAAAGCTTGCTTATGTATAAAATCAGTATTAACTCTTCCATAGAAAACTGTTATTTGAACTAGGGATGTGCAACAGCGATCGAGTACTCGGCCGTGACAGTGATGATCAATCATGAAAATGATGATCGTGGAAAAAAAAAATCTGATTGGTTATAGCAGCACTTTGGGCGGCACCCTGAGCTCTGATGGTTTAGTTTGCAACAGCATGTGGTTCAAAGTATAGACGTGAGAAGAGAGAAAAGCTTGGCTTTGAAGTCACGTAGTGATGTCTGGGTACATATCTGAATAATCTAATAGAGGATGCGTTGGGATATTAACATTTATTTACATGCAGCTGAATGCGCTTGCATTTTACCAGTGTTTAGTTTCATGCTCAAATGCAATGCCCGATATTGACTGAGTTATTTGAGACGGTCATATTGCTTTTAGATGTTTCTTTTTCAAAAATACTGATCCTATTATAATGCAGCAGTGATGTTTTTCGTCATATTTGTACAACAGTATGCATACTTCAATTAAAATTGAAGCTTTGTATGGCTTCGAAAACATGCAGAGGATTTTAGGAATCACTTGATAATGTAGATGAAAATATAGCACAAATCTGCCATAAACATTAATGACAAGCATTATAATGATACATTTATAGAATCCTTGCCTTGCCCGTGTTTTACGAATCGCTGTTGAAAGCACATCACGGCGGGAGCGCTCTCTCTCGCTATAGCATGTAACTTAAAGTTCACTGGCATAATATGCATCCTTTTGTGCAGATACAAGTTTTAATGTTACGTTTATGTTATGTATTTAAGTTACCTGATTTAGGAAGTGTCATAGAACAGGTTTCAGTTTATTAGCATAAAGTCAGCTTCACCTCAGGCAGCTATTCTTTTTTTAGATTCTTCTTTTTTAATAACATTGCTGCATCATAATCATAATCTAACATCTAATAATGTGTTCATGATTTCATGTCATATTTTTATTTTTAACATGCATTTTTATAACAGTCTTCAGATTTTCATTATCTCCATTACGAATATGCAACCCCAACATTCAACATAAGCACAATAGTTAAAAATAAAACAGTGGTTCAAGCAAGACAGCGATGAGAGAAAGAGCCAGAGTCTGAGCAGTAGCAGAGTGTTTGTCCATATTAACAGCTGAACTGCTCGGCTGTTCCTGGAAAGAGTCGGATTGTGTTCTATTCTGAGATGGATGCGCAAGCCAGCGAACAACAGAGCCAATCACAGCTGCTTTCACCTGGACCACCGAGGCTGAAACGCACAAATAATTGTGTTCTGAGGGAGCAGTGCGAAATTCATCCAGTCAGGTGTTGACAGGAGAACAACAGCACAGCTGAGGCCGTGAGGCCAGCGACACTTCGCTATTAAGCCACTTCAGCGGAAGTGCTACTTCAACTGTATTTGAACTAGTCAAGTTAACCTTTAAAAAAAAATAGAACAGCTACTGTACACTACAAGATGCTAACAAATAGTAGCCACAATAAAGCCATTTGGGGGGTACTTTAAAATCAAATACACTTTTGTTTGTAATCAGCAGTAATTAATCTGCATCAAAACCAGTGAGAATATCAATCAGAGTCAAACTGTGTGAACTAAACTATATTGTTTTAAACTAAATACAATGATGCTAAATAAAGCTAGGTCTAGAACTGGAAAAATGGCACAGCGGCATCTAACTACAAAATAATAATACAACATATGAATGAGCCAATGAATAAATGAGTTTAAAAATGATTCAGTGATTTCTTCAAATCCTTTCTTCTTTCATCCAACTGAAATTCACTAAAATGAAGTGACTTTCCAATTGTGAGAACAGTTCAGGATAGTATGTATATGTCCATTATATTAAAACAAACAGCATTTTGTTGCATAATATTGTTATTCACTGGCTAAATCGGCTCGTGACTGTAACAGCTACACCTAAGCTACTCACGCTGCTGAAAATGTAGATAAAGTTAGCAGTATTTGCTACTTTGAGTAACTGGCTCCCAACACTGCACAGCGGAAAGGCCCTGCAGATTTATGAATCAATTTAATGAGGCTCATATCTGCACTTGTGAATTTTTGCGGCCATTTAAACTAGATTGCATCAATATAATAGCTTTATGGACCACTGTTTGAACCACAGTGTTTTTCCCTTATCTACTAGTGCAGTGCAAAAAGGGAATTTTAATTGGTGTGAGGAATCTCTCCTCTCAACTCCCAAACACACACACACACTGTATTTGGAAGTTTCATGGCGTACATAGCACTCATTGTTCATTCATGGTGTTGAAAGACTGGGTGAGCAAGAGACAGAAAGAAAGAGAGAGGGAAAAATGAAGACACGGAGAGAAAGAGAGAGAGAGACTGAATGCAGATTTCTCTCTAATGAAGGATTTTTTGCTGGGAATGTCTGTGTCCAATGGGGTGCTTGGCAGTGAGCTTGGGAAAGCATTTACAAGTGCTAAGTGAGTGTGTATGTGTGTGCGTATGCATTTTCATTCATGCAGGGGCCTCTTGGATTAGGATGACTTGCAAGATATTCAGGAGACAGTCAGACGGTGTAAAAGCCGCACTTGGCATGGAGCAAGCCAATCACTGGCATGGGAACTGACCAGTCATAAGGTGAACCCCTCTGTAAATGAGAATCTCTAAAATGCATTACATAATGCTCAAACTTACTTTCCCAAGAAGCACTTGGGTACAATGGTGAGTTTCCTGCGGCGGTCTTTGATGAGGTGGCGGCTCTTGGTCATCATCATATGGTAGAGCTTTTCTCCCTTCTCTGCAATCATGACGTAGGCATCACGCTCCATCCCAAGCTTCAAACCTGACAATAAATATAAGGGGGGAAAAAGAGTCAAGAACTCCTAATGAAAGTTAACAAATCTGCAATTTAATGTCATATATATATATATATATAACAATTTTTTGAGATAATAGATAATTTTGAGATAATTTTAAGAACAACATTTATACATACATATCATGAAAAAATATTTCTATAAATAAAAAAAATTAGGGGCAAGAACATCAATAACATTAGTATTTTTGTAAAAACAATATTAATACAAATTAAGAAATACACATCTAAGAGCAATAACAACAAAGTGCTTAATTCCCGACACAAACAAATAGTTTAATTGTATAACAATTTTTTGGCAAACAAAAAAACATTTATACTAATTAAAAAATATTTAGGAGATTGGGCCTTATTTACTAAACATGCAAATAGTTTAATTTTATTATTTTGTCATTATTGTACATGTCATGTTGTTAATTCTTTAAAAAAAATTATGAATGATTTTGTAAAAGTTATTTCATAAATAAATCCAAATGGGCAGGCATTTATTTATCTTTTTATCTCAGTTTGCTGCATCTGCAACTCAAGTCAGATGTGCACAATTTTTCAAAGAGAATCATAAGTCTTATTTAGCAAGCATAAGTTGTCTTGAGGGAAAAAAAATTAATGGCAAATTTGTGGAAGGAACAATGTAAAAGAAACCATTTTAGACAGCTCTGCTGTATGATTACAGTTTATACCTCGAGTATCACTTACTAGCTGTTTCAGTGTGGGTGTTGCCGTGTCAGTTAATGTTTAGGTGAGGCTGAGAGGAAACACTGGTTTAACTGATTTTATTAAAAGACACGGGTTTGCAAGTGTTTGTGTGTTCACTCATGCATGCTACTATTAGAGGTATTTAGGTGGTTGAAGGGCTGAGACTCACAACATTGGTATCGGTATTCTACATACAAGCCACACACCATACACAAAATTAAACAGTGAATTCTATTCGTCAAATTCCATCATCAAATAATAAAAAGTGGCATTAGCAAGTCTTTAAAAAAGGCATTAAACTGTGACTACTTATCACATATTACTCAAGGCAGGTCACCCAGAAAACTACTCGTAATCATTCTCTTGCTACACTTTTGGTTGAGTGGCATGATGTAGTTAATAAGGTGAGAACAGATACAGCTGCAGATGCAGATAAAGACCTCTACCAAAATGTTTGCAGTTTCCTGAAAAGACCTGAAAACAACAACACTGTATATGTGCAATAGTGCAATGCAGCTGAAAACAGCCTTGTTTGTTAGCAACACAGCCAGAGTCAAGCTGCAACGGAAACCGGAGCTTCGCACAAAGGAGCTTGGCTAAAAAAAACACTTCATAAGTCGTCCGAGGCTGTTTGTATGTTGCCTAATGCAAAGAACCCTTCAGTCAAAGAAAACATTCACATTTTTACCATACATTTAAACAAAAGGTGATGTTAAAGAGAGACTATCAATGGGATTGCAGCTGATGCAGGAGGTGGGACGTGCTCAGATGTGGCGGCAGCTGGCATGGCTCTCATTCGGAGCTCTTTACTGTGTCTCAGACCCAAGAGAGAGGGAAGCCACCGGCAGCTGCAGCTCTCGCTCACAAAGAGTTTTTTGAGGAGGTGTTCGTGGCAGCTGTACGAGGCTCCAATTCAATCAAGTCTCGGCAAAGAGGCAACACATTATTAAAAGTGGCTCCTCAGAAATAACCCCACTGAAGCGTAATTTCCACCTTGGCATCTGTAGATCTGATGCTGAATGGCAATTTTAGAAATGAGCAAGCCTTCAAACCCTAACTCTTTTTTTTCTTTTCTCCCTTATTTTGAACTGCTGATTTCAAACAGTGCACACCAACACGAAATGGATGAACGTAGGGATAAATTCAGGGAATGTTCACCCACATTCTTCAAAATAAATAAACAAATAATTTGTATTTTAAATTAAAAAAACATTAATAAATAATGTAGTTTTAGTAGGTTCAACAGGTGTAAATATATATCTTAACGCTGGACGTTGCAAAGCCCAGCATAGGGCTTACACCAGGCTTTTCTACGTCTAGCTGGTGCAACCGGCCCCAGATGACCAGAATTCCTAAATTGGAGCCACTTTTGCATGTCAAGCTAAGTATTAATCGGAACATGTAATTCAATGAAGTCTTTGACTTGTACAGAGCATTGCAGGGAGCGCTGGCTAAAGATCTGGATGGTCAGAGAGGTGTGACTGATGTGGCACCTGTTGAAATGGGCTCCGATTTCAAACGCTGGAAACCTGATACGCTCCATAAAACTTCTGCTTTCATCTGGCATCGCAGCATTCAAGTGACATCTCGCTCTAACCGCCAACTCACCGCATTACAATACTCTGGCTGAGGACTTTGCCTTGGACACTGGTAACCGATCCTACAGACTAATACTTCATGCTGAAACATAAGAGCTGCGATCAGAAAAGGCTCTGTGGTATTTGGGGTTTTACTGCTATGATCATGTGACCTAACAATCAGAGCAACCCCGTAGTAAAACACAAGCCTCAAAAGCAGAGATAACAAGAACAGGTGTCCAGCAGAGGACAGGTGTTTCACATCACAAACAGAAAAAAATCCACATAAAAACATGCTAGGTATAGCAGAATGCAGGATGCTAAAATACTGTCAAATAATCAAATAATTAGTTCCTGTGGCTCAGTGGTAGAGCATTGCGTTAGCAGCGCAAAAGGGCATGGGTTCAATTCCCAGAGAACATTTATGATTGTAAAGTCGCTTTGGATAAAAGTGTCTGCTAAATGCATAAATGTAAAATACAATGTACAGTGATGTACCTGTACAATGTACCAGTCATCATGCCATCAGAAATTTGTTAATGATTTGGTTTGGTGAACTAAATAAAAATGACTCACTCTCTCTCTGTTCACGTTCCTTTAAAATGGCGTCTAGCCATTTCTGCTTGTCCTCAGAGTTCTTGGCCATGCACACAAACCACTTGTTTTTGGCCGTGTTGTGAATCTTCCAGCCACTGGTCACTGTGTAGTTGTTACTGTGATAGTCCGCTAGAAAGACAAAAACATGACAAAGACCAAACAGGTTAAACAATATCCATCAGCGCTAATAACACAAGTACACCAATTGAGAACTAGATCACACAAACATTACATACACAACACAACTATTACTTACATGGCATGCAAACAAATAAATACATTTGTTAAAGGCTGTTCACCGAGGGTCTACATAAATCAGATCAGATCATCTATCAAAATTGTTTGCGCCTTCAAAATAACCTTAAAAATATGGAGGTTTCATATCTGCCAAGATATAATTTTGTGCCTATAACCAAGGTTAAAAAGGTTCCCTCTAACCATTACTAAATGAGTTACTGACCCAAACATAAATGCTGACACAGATAATAAGATTTTCTTCAACAATCTAGAAGCATTAATAATGTACAAAGGTTAAATTAACCTATTAGTGTGAGAAATCATTAAAGATGCATTTCAGCACATGGCACTTCTCTCCCACCATTAAACCAAAGCCTGACAGGAGAGCATGTGTGTGAGTGAGAGTCCAGACTGTTACTCATGGTCCAATCTCATCCCAGACCCGACAGCAGGTGAATTATATGGAGAAATGAATGAGGTACGTAATAGGCAATGAGCAGTGGTTAATGTTGAACTAGTATAAATAGATTCCAGAGCACTGAGAGGATTTGATAAAGGCTTTTAGCTCATAAAACTGGAGAACATTTGTGGGTAATCGTGTTTGGCACACAAGTCTGGTTCAGTAATAAACACCACCTAAGCATTATCTGATTGTTTTCCAATTAAAACAAGCAGATCAGATTGCCATGCTTTGCATGTGAGAGCGCTAGATAAACGGAGTAATGTGAAAATATAAACTTAGTTGTTTAAGGTTGCTGCATTTTTTTCCCCGTTGCCACAAATTATGTGCCGTTTTATTACTGCTTCAAATGTGACTGATCCAAGCAAAATTTAGAGTCACAACTATACATTTTATTACTTTTACTATTTTGAATCTTTCGTTTTTTCTACTCAAGACATATTACATATTATGACCATTGCATATTATGGTGCTGGTTTTGCAGTAAAGTCAGTATTTTATTGTTATTCATTTACAATAAATAATCCCATCTTTTGGTAAAAAAAAGAAAGATAATTGGTAAAATATGTAATATTTAAAATAAGAATTATATTTATAAATGACATAGAATTTATTATTATTATTTGTTTTATTTAAAACATTTTTTCCTGGAAATTCAAATAAAAAATGGCATATCAAAATAAGACTAAATTAATATTTATAAAATTATTATACATGTATTTTTAAATTGTATATACCTTTTACCATATTATGTGAATTTCCAGCATGAAATATTAAATAAAATGACTGGCACATAAAATTACTCAAAGCGTGATATAAGATTTTGCTCATAACAATCATTATTCATCCCTAGACTAAACTGCCTTGAAATCTCACTTGAATCAGAACTGTAATCATAAAACTGCATATAGGCCTAATATCTGAATTTCAAACTCATTATCTTCAATCTTCACCCACAGCATGCGAGTCATTTTATCTGTAACCTTATCCAATAAGGCAAAACACACCAGTTAAATTATGCATTTACACAGATGTGGAGCGTCATGTGACAAGCCCTGATAAACATGACACAGAGACTGAAACAGAAAACACAGTCTCACATTGGCAGTATCAACTGAAGGCACGTGTGGTTTAGGCTGGTTCTGTGACAGCCCTGTGGCTTGTTTTTACGGAAAGGATGTTTTTCTTTGTGGCACAGAGAAAAAGAGAGAGAAGTTGCACTTCCACCCTGCTACTTAAGGTGTGCTGAAAGACTAAGTGCAAAAGGTGAGAAGAGCAGCCGTTACTTCCCCTGAGAGTTGAATTTCATGCTCGGCCCAACAGCTGAATGGCATCTTTGACGCGGAGCCCTCGGCGGTCAGCACAACAGAGGTACTAAATACAAAGTGCTCGATTCTGAGAAGCCCTGCGTGATCTTATCTTTAGGACATAGAGGCGCTAATTTCTACTGCATCAGCTGAAGTTCCCTTTAAATGGTTTAGTTTGTTTCTTGTGAAGTTCATAAGTATCACATGGTGATCAGATGGAACACAAAAGGATATCATACAGGAAACTCCCTTACACATCCCAAGAAAATGTTATGTTCACTACCACTCAAAAGTTTGGCTTATTTAATAATTATTATACATTTTTTACATGATCAGAATCCTGAAAAAAATATATCATGTTTCCACAAAAATATTAAGCATATTATCATATTAAGCTGACAATAAGAAATGTTTTTTGAGCACCAAATCAGGATATTAGAATGATTTCTGAAGGATCATGTGACACTGAAGACTGGAGTAATAACTGATTTTTAAAAAATCAGCTTTTAACAAGAATAAATACAAATTTTAAACATTAAAATTGGAAAAAGTTATTTTATGTTGTAATAATATTTCACAGTATTATTTTTAATGGAAATAAATGCAGTATTTTTAATTGAAATAAATGCAGTGAAGAGCATAACAGACTTATTTTTTTATCTTTAAATCATGAATATTTGTGTGGCAGGATACAAACACAATAGTTTCAAAATCTACTTAGCTGCACAGGAAACTCCACTGATTTGAATAGACTTTGAAGTTAGCATGTTGCTAACTCAATACTCTACGCAGCATGAAAATACATACCACATGAAAAACACTTTAAAAGCACTAACAAACTGAAACCTACCAGTTCCGTCTTCCACATTCTCGACCTCCATGACCTCCGTGTTGATGCGGCCTCTGAACATGTACTGCGGCCCGTTGATGGATTTTGTCCTTTTGGTGGATTTCTTCCCAGACACTCTGAGTTTTTAAAGAGTGAAAAAATGAGACCAATATTGTTTAGTTTCTTCACATGGTTCTGATTTCAGTGAAGTTTTACTAGGGATAACAGTAATCTACTAGAAAACATGTTTATGCAGATAGTTTACCTATATTACAGACAAGATTAATATAAAACTCAATAGCATCTTAAAGGCCTAACCGGGACTTCCTCTTGCAGTAGACTAGGAGGTTGTCAAACAGGAAGAAGACCCTCTCCTGAATGTTTCCAGCTGATATCTTCAAAAGGTTGCCTTGGAGCAACAGTTCGGTGCATATGTCAGTCAAGTTCGTCCCCTGGAGAACAAAATAAAGGAATATTTGTATTGATTTTGATAAACATGCATCTTCACAAGTTCCATGAAAAAGAACAATTTCTAATATAAACATTCCACAATAAATATTTTATTCAGAAGTGATCAGCTACCTATGTTCATGTAGCGGCAGTTGAAAAAATGTATGAAGACTATACATCAGTTTATTTGATCATCCATCTTTTCAACAAATGGACATTATATTTGCCTTTATTTGCAATCTGTTTGTGTTTTATGATAGTGAGAGTGTCACATTTCACTTAAAACAATTCAAATTTGGTCACTAAACCAGACCTTCCAACTTTGCCTCAGATAAGAGCGTCCCCTTTCTCTTTAAGGGGCCAGAGGGAGCCCGACAGGTTTTGCTAACACAGACTGTGTCCTGTTCAATATCCAGACCATTAAAAATTGATTCCACTCCGACGCTGTGGTTCGTGCTGACTCTGTACAGGATGTGATTTTCTATGCTCGGCAGGTGTGGGCGTGTGTGAGTGTGTTTGATCAGCAGACTCCATCTTCTCTGCTTAATCAATGGCGTGCCCAGACGGGTCAATTAGAGAGATGGTCTGCTTCCCGCTTGTTCTGCACTATTTACCTATAAAGGTGAAACACTCTGGACTAAATGGAAACTTAATGCATTTGCTTTTCAATCAGACCCCACATCCTGAAACACTCTATAGCTGGGGTTAAATAAAGCCTGATGTTTAAGCCCTCATTTTATGTTGTGTTAAAATGTTTTATGTTATCTATAAATGAGCTCTAAAGAATTGAAACCTTGAAGGAATAATTCTGTCATTCCAAACTCATATTATTTGCTTTCTTCTGTGAAATGTTCAAGATTGTACTTGCTGCTCTTTTTCATATAATGAAAGTAAATGGAAACCCAGAATGTCAAGATTATGTAAAAAAAAAAACATAAGCTATATTCCATTATATTCAACATTACAAGTTCTGAAGTGTTATGATTTTCATTTTTTTCTTGTCCATTTTGTTTTATTCTTGTCATATAAATAAATAATAATGTTATATAAATAATGACAATTATATTTTTTATGGGCAGACTATTCCTATCCACAAACTTTAAAATATGTTAAATAATCCCCATCCTGTCATGCTTGGCAGTAATCTTGAATATTCACAGAGGCATAATGGGACTAGAAAATAACACAAAGGGAGCAAGAATGAACTAAATGGTGAAAATGTTAAGCCTCTAAGCAACACTTAAGGCTCACTGCAAGCTATAGAAAACGCCCCACTTTGTACAACCACTCAGTACTGCATCAGATAAATCAATAAAGAGGGTTAATGGACAGGGTACAAAGAGTGAGAGAAAGAGAGGATGAGACAAAGTAATTATGGTATAGAGAAGATGATGGAAAAAAGGAGGTGGGGAGAGACAAGCAATGAAAGACGAGCAAAGAGAGAGAGAGGAGCGGAGTTTGTGGTGGCACACTGTTGCATGTTACACAAAACTAACAGATCTCTATAGTAACAGGCCTTTGTGTTAAGACTTCCTCTTCCTGTCCTAAGAAAATGTCATCAGCAGACACAAGGCGACACTGATCATGTCCACATCAGTGATTCTTTCGAGGCTACGCTTAAAAAATGCTCATAAACACAAAGCATACTGTCAAAGAGGAACTTCCCTATGACAAATAGTTTTTTTAAGAAACATTAAACCAAACTAATGATGCTGCTCTGTTCCTTTAAAACAATCAACCAGAAAAAGAAAAAAAGTGCATCATCTATGACCATGAGCGATCATGTATCTAACTCACCTCCCAGCCCTCTATGCGTGACTGTAATATCTCAAGAGCCTCTAGTTTCTCCATCTGTCGCTTGGTCTCGTTGATGTTGCAGCACACGGCTTTCATGACCTGCAGGGCCTCTACTACCGCGGGGTAATCTGAATGCTTCTTAGGGGTCCTCTTCAAAAGTTCCTGAAGGACAAACAGCAGTTATATGCCTGTGTCACACAGCTACACATCAACTATCTGCTGATATGCTTCAGATACTGTGCACAAGGGGCTATAAAGGAGTGTGCAAAGTCAATAGTAAATCAAAATTGACCCCATTTTATATGTTCATGATCTTACTCCCAAGAAAGACAATGACTTTATAATTATAAATGCACACTATCGTTCCCCAACAGTTCAAATTTTTTTAAACAACTTTCCTTTCCTCTGATACCATCAAGGCCACACAGGCTACCAGATAATGTTAACCAATAGCTAAACAGTAACACCCCTTCAAAAAAAAGTTTTTCCTTTCATTTGGAAATGTCACATTAATGATGTAAAATGTCTTGCAAATGTTATTTCATGTTTAGTTTTAGGTTGGTCCTGTCATACACATAGCTACTGTTTATTTATGGCTATCAGAATGTTGCAAAGTAGTATATATAGAAGAAATAATCAATTCATAATGCACTTGCCTGTAAATGGCCATAGTGGAAAAAGGGAAGCTGTACCTTCAGTAGTAAAGGGTATTTACAGATCCTCTGAATGGGAGAGAGGAGATACCCCTCAAGAGGAACATCTGTGCTCTTCTTTCCTCCTAACAACATGAGATGCTGAAAAACAAACACGTGATCGGATTTGCACAACATCCCATTAAACTGCTTCATGTTTAGAATACAGTGGGTTTCCATAGAAAGCACTGAAAGGCACACTCTCACATCCTGGTTTGTGCAGTAAAATAAGTTTGGGTATCACTTTCACTTCAAATTTTGAAGATAAATGTATTTCCTGTGACGAACTGATCTAGCCACTAATGTTCATTTGAAATGATCACTAATGAAATCTATTGCAGGGCTTCATATGTGAAACTGATCTGTGCCAGGGCGGTCACAAGATGTGTGAGGGATCTTCATCAGAATATGATGTAATAAAATAGACTGGACTTTTTGAAAAGGAAAGGTGCTTACCAGCAGGAAAGTCCGTATGTGAGGGATCTTGTTAAGCTCCATCAGCAGTCTGAGTGCTTTCTCATGGTTACTACAGTACTCGCCATACACAGAGAAACGGTCCCTCTGCAGAGGAGAGAGGAGAGACAAAACACTCGCTAGTCAAACTTTATCTTTTTTTTTTAAGACCCTCCAAACAAGATTCATATTCTTTTGTTAGAAAAGCGGTACATTTTTTGAACATTTCGATTTATATATCTCATGTTCAGGTACAAAATTTGTCCAAGGCTGGCAGAACCTCTGATCCACCCACAAAATGTAGTCCTAGGCCCTAGACACCTCCTCCTTTAACCATTCTCTCAAATACTGAGCTGCGAAGTGACATAGGAGGGGGGGGGGGATTTCAGGTAGTGAAACTGCTAGAGAAGCAACAAGGCGCTGTCACTTTGCCCTACATTATTCAAAACAACACAGGAAGTGAAATCAAAGTGCATAGGTTTTGCCTAAAAGCCACACCTTCTCTGCGGGGTGCAAAGCTAGGTGGAAATAGGAAGTTCTAAGCTAAAAAAGAAATGCAACTCATCTTCAGACATTTAAAAGTGAGCAATGCACTCCGTTAATGATTCAAGATGTGCACAGTTTACTTTTAAAGTTTAAAGACAAGTTGCTTTTAATTAAAGTTTAATCCCGGCATGCAGTTATTAAAAACAAATCTCTACTTCATTACCATTTAAAAGTTTAGACAGTTAGTCATTTTTTATAATGATTGTTTTTAAATGATCAATAACGATCAAATACCACACATGAGAGTTTGAGTATTAAGTAGTTACCAATAAATACATGCTTTTAAATAAATGCTGGTCCAGTTAAACCTTCATCAAAAATAAAATAAAAATAAATTAAAATGAGTTGGGTCTGGCTAAAAAAGTCCAGAGGAACTGTTCATCTGGATCAAATCAGGGCTGAGATGACAGTTTATTAAAGATGCATGTGGTGAAGGTAGGATGTCATTTAATCGAGCTCCACAGGAATAGTCAGAGTAGGCACTGTAACCTTGACGGGGACGCTGTGAATCCTGACAGATGAGGGTGCTTGAGGCATCCTGACAGAGCAGGAAACCGATACTGGGATTCACAGGCACTGTGTGGTTGAGAGCAGTTGTGTGTTTTCCTGTTTTCTTTCTCCTGTCACCCCTCTTCATTTGTCTTTGCATGTTGTCTATATGAAGAACTGTGTGTTTTCTATATATGTTTGTGTGTATATGTCTAGAGAGGGTTTGGCATTTGCATTCATGTGTATACAGTGTGTGTGTGTGTGTGTGTGTGTGTGTGTGTGTGTGTGTGTGTCAGTACTCTGGTTGGGCCCTCGGGGCTCCAGACCTCAGCACCTGTAATGAGAGAGTTTGGCAGCATCACACAACCTCATCCATGAACGAGGCGAACATCTGTCCTGGCATGTGCTTTATAGCACCGTTCATCCAAAAAACACAGACACACATTGAGTCTAATTAAGAGGAAATTCACTCCAGTTTGAGGTTAAAACGTAAGAATGTTTCAGTGAACTTGTTCGAAGGTCACATGCTGATGCCAAACCCAAAATGGCTTCTTGTGAGAACCATAGAAAGAGTTAATGTACCAGAATTAATATGCATGGCTGACAGCCAACACTAAGAAATAAATTAAATCACTTGTTCAAATCACAAATCATCATTATTACCATATTTCCAGAGAGGGAAAGTATTTTAATTTATACAGTATAAATGGATAAAGAAGCTAGAATTGTAGACAGCTATTTAGACAGCAATGCTTCCATAAAGTTGCAACTTTAATGCATGTGAAAAATCAGAATATTCCATTTAGTTATTTTAACTGTATTATCCCAAATTTTTATAAAAATAAAATAGTAACCCAGATAATATCATATCAAGCCTTTAAGAAACTGAAAAATGTAACAAATCAACTGACTGAAAATGGATCTAGATCAGGTGTATTGTTTTCTTAATGCGTCATGCAGTGATTTTGGAATGAGATCCAAAATAAAGTGGAGCAGACAGACCTTCTACAGAGCTGCTAACTAATATCATTAAATGCGTTTTTTAGAAAGATCACAGGGAGGGCAGGTAGTCTCAGGGCTGACAGTATTTTGAGAGAATGGAGGAGGTGAATGCATACAGATCTAGGATCCTGGGAATGATCCCACACTGGGATGGATTTGCATGACCAAAAAGCCCAAAAATCATAATAAATCAATTGCCAATCAGAAAAGCACTAGTTCAAATATGATTTAAAATGCAATCTCATGGACTCACAAACTTGAGGAACACTTGTCCAAGAGAATGGTGTGCTTGGGGTTCAGGCTGCAAACTGGCATCCAGAGTGGAAAGAAACTCATAATGGACTTCCAAAATGGACTCAATGTTGGAAAACAAGATCTGCGTGAAAGGAAGAGATAATTGTTGTTTTTTAATCACCAAAAATAACACTATTTCTAATTCAGTAACATTTTAAGTGCCCAAATATTTTGGAGCCTCTGCATATTTCTAAATAATAATACTGCATGTAAATATAGTGTGTGTGTTCATTTTTTTTTTTTTTTTTTACCTTGGCCTGCTCTGGAGTGAGACATTGTTGGTTTTCTGCAGTCTGCCTTATTCTCTGGAGAAAAGCCTGTTGATTTACAAAAATAGAGAGAGACAGAGGGGGGGTTAGTGTTTACACAAGGAATCACTGCGGTGTGAAATAAAGGTGGGGCAGATTTGTATGGTCGGCACACTTATGATAATGTTTCAGAACACTTCCTGTAGGTTTACACCCTCCTTCTGCCAGTAACTCTGACTCGAGACCAAACATTCACCTTCAGTGACAAACACGCATGTGAAGCCAAACTCCACATACTGCACTGTCTACTGGAGATAGGAGAATAAACAGAAGTGTCATAGACACATTTTCAGAGGCTTTACAACGAGATCTTAAGTTAACAGCACTTCGCCCTGCTGTGCATATAGACTATGTGCTAAAACTGTAAGGACGGGAGGCCTTCTACACAAACATGCACAAAAAACTATCAAAACAAACATAAATCTCAAAGTAATGATTTATATCTGCATTTACTGCATGTAAATACAGCAAAACTTATTATAAACGTTCAGTCATCATCAGTGGAGGACTGCAAATATTCAGGGTACACTGTATATACATATAAACTAGTGTTTCTCAACATTTTGAACCCAGGGCCTCCATTATCAACAACAATATGACCTTTCCAGTTTTTTGTTATTTACTGGATAAGAGTTCAGGGAAAACTTTTTTTATATATTTTGTAACATTTTCTACCCAGTAAAATGTATATTCATTCTAAAAACGCACATGGAGTTATACGATTTTATTAATCTACATAACGTTTTCATGAGTGGGAACAATGATTATTTAAAAACAAATGTTAAGGGGGAGAATTAAAATAAGAAATATCCTTTTTAACATAATTTAAGTACTTTTGAGTCATCTTGAAGCCCCCTAGTGGACCGCAGCTCCCTGAGAACTACTGATATATCCACATTTAGACAGACTCTGTGAGTAAACAGTATATTTGGTGAACTGTAGACAGGCACATTATCCATAATCTTCATTCAGCTTGCTGAGAAGCAGATACAAACAGAAGCAGAGGGTTCAGAGAGAATTATAAATATCCTCATCACTGATTTGCACAATTTTAGAAGAGTCTCCTCTGGATAAAGACAGTCTGCCACTCACTGACTGTTTCTAATTCTGGCTCTGTAAAACACTTCTCATCAGCAGCGGCAATGAGGTGATCTGCTAGCAGTGCGCTCGACTCACTCTGCCCCAGTGTCTGTTAAATTACCTGTCACTCCGGCTATTGTCTCTGACGGTCTCCCACAGCAACACCACACAGCTAAAGACGTATCCTGAGCGATTTCACCTTTCCTACCTCTGCTATTGTTTTGTTTTTTTTCATTCCGTTTTTCTCTTTGATTCTTTTATTAGCATGTGAGGTAATTTTGTGCGTCAGCATAGGGCTGATTGTTTTGGTAGAAAAATCTCTCATCACCCAAAAATGAAAATTTTACTCACTTCTACTCTTCCAAACCTCTATGATTTTCTATTTTCTGTAAAACAAAAACTATATTTTTTTAAGAAAGTGTTTATCGTCTATACATTGTTTTGGACCTCATTGACTTTCATGGACAAAAGCAGTCTTAACATTTGTCAAAATATCTTGTTTTGTGTTCTTCAGAAAAAAAGTCATACAGGTTTGGAATGACATGGTTTATGTTTAGCTAGTCAGATTTCCCAGAAGGGACCTGAACACACTTGTAACTGACACTTAGTGTAATATGGGTGGTGATGATGGTGGTCCTGTTGTTCATTGCAGTTCCTGGCGGCAATGCAAGGGGCCCGTCCCTCAGGCGTTTGCTAATTTAATCTCTCATATGGCCCATAAACACTAATCCATAAAATGGTCATCCATGTGACTCAGCCCGAGGGGCTGGTGGAGTTATAGACCGGATGTAAATCTCCAAACTGCCACACAAACAGAACGAAGGGCATGAAGAGTAAAAGAAGTGTGTGCATGACATGGATGGAGTTCATGGGAAAGATTTCTAAATATTTAAAAAAAATAATGAATTCTTGCTTCCAACCAAAACCCCACCCCAAAACTCATGCCATTGGTTGAGTCAATGCTGCTTTGTTGAGATGGTCATGATGCTCAAACAATTTTAATAGTAGGGTTACATATAACTGTCTCTATAAGCTGGGATATGTAAAAATTGTTACATAGAAAAAAGGCACACTTCATTCACCTTGACGTGTTTGAGAGTTTCCTTCCCTAGGCTTGACTTGGCCCTTCTCTGGCTTTTCCCTGCATCACTCTCATGCTTACGTCAAATAAAATAAATAATGGAAATAAACAACAAGGCTGCGTAGTGATTCCATGGCAATGGTAACCGTTTCTCTGGGCAACGGAGGGTGTGAAGTCAGCAGCAGAGGATGACAGGTGCAACCGGGGGCATGAGTGCGAAATGAAAATTTAATTCATTCATTCCAATTCAAAGAGGCACTGAGCTAATGAAATATTGCACATCAACCTCTTTCAGTAGTCAGATGATCCTGCGTTTCATTTCAGCTGAATAAAAAGAAGAGCTGAAACAAGACCTAAATGAGAGGACGGAACTCTCAAATGGAAACTTCAAGTGTGACGGCTTCAGACATTACAGATGCAACTGACACAGAGGAGAGTGAGGAAAGGGTTAATGGCAAAAACTCTGAAAATCTATCTAAAGTCTATAGGCAAACTGACTAATTGTAAGCACACTGATGAGGTTGATGACTGTCTGTTCTGTCCAGCTGGTAAGAGGGACAGGGGAATAGAGTTACACACAGTAGAATAGCCACAGGCTATTAGATGTAGAAGAGCATGAATGTGTCCATATGTCCCCACAAAGGAAACAAGCTGTTTCGCTGACTCTTTTTCCCCTCAATGAAATGCTTTGCCAGGAAACAGACATTATAATTTTGCCACCTGCAACACAGGGTGACCTTAACCAAACACTGACACTAATTTAATGACAGGAGTGAGACCTTGGCCTCTTGCATTTCAGGAAGGAAAAGGCAGAACAAACCTTTTCCATAACAAGAAGGCTGCTGTTTCCCACACACAATACATCAACACTGTTCATTGTTTAGACGGTTTTCCTTTAAATTAGCACGTTATCAAACAATGATTGTCATTATTGAGACAGAAGGAAAAAAAAAAAAAAAGACTCGGAAGCTTGCACGGCCTTTCACCCTTGTATCAAGGATGGACTACTGCCAAAAACAATATACCGCATGGAAACTGTGAAGTAATACTTGCACGCATAAACACTCACAAAGCACCGAATATGCACTCTTTAGTGCATCTGAGAAACCACAGCCATATACGAAGTCCACCGCAGTTTTTAACACCACACAGTATAAATACAGTATATTTTACACAGTATAAAAATTCCTGTAAGCCCCTTTAAAACGCATGTGCATGGACAGAATATCAATGTAAAGTAAATGTACTTGTGGTGACATTATACGGCCTGTAGTCATGGCAATATCTTTCACAGCAGTGCCTTCTATAATGTGTACATTAAAGAAATATACGAGAAGCTCCATTAACGGCATCTGTGGCAAATCATTTCCCCATAAACATTCATGTTAAGTGCATTTATGTCAGCACATTTTGTTTTGTTTCTTTGGGAACAAGTCAGTGGAATTTAACAATGTCTTAACTTTAACCCATATGATTTGTTCCAAACTGTCTCATTAAAATGTCAATTTTCTTAATTCTATCTCTCACTATGATTAATTCATATCCAGAATTGGAACAAAAGTCTATTTTGTTGGTCTGAAACTTAAACCGTGTCGCAATAAACACAGTTTGTTCACAGAGACATAAAAACGTATCAATAAGTAGCCATATTCAGAAAAAGGAAATAATTTTTATTAAGTGCAGTAATTGCCCCCGGAATATTTGTTTTTTCTTTCTTTCTGAAAATATGAATATTTATCTCAAATTTAATCTTACACAATTGTATCTTCAATTTAACCAAATCTCAGTATGGACAACTATAAATAAAATACAAAAAAACATATCAAATACAAAATAGGGCTGTCAAAAAAATTAGGATTTCAAATATTCGTCGAATTTAAAATAAAAATCCATATTCGAATGCAAAATGCTGCATTCAAATTTTAGGTGTCCGTCAGGCAGCTTGGCACACAAAATGCGATGACGAGGTGTCGTTGCTTTTTAATGCTTTTTTTTTACTGTCCAGTTGAACCCACTCGATGCGGTGCTGCACATTCAAAATATTGCAGAAAAAGAGAACATCAATGTGGAGAAGATGTTGTTTACCTCAAAACTGAAACCAAGCCGTTCACACAGAACGCATATTTATTGCATTTTCTAGAGGGACATCTATCATCGTTGCACTCGCGTCTCACACAAGAGAGCCCAAAGCCATGTGTCATGTAAATTCAACTTTTAAACATGTAATTACTAGATTAAGAAATTAGCTTGCTAGCGAACGTGCATATTAACAGCATAAACATGAACCTTGCGATCATATGATTAAATGTTAATAAATTGCGTGTATGAGCATTGATAAATCTTTGAGTTTAAAGCGGCTCTGACAGAAAGGCTGCGTGTGCCCAACAGAGATGTGCTGTTTTGAGCTATGTGCTGTTTTCCTAAATGCATAACTTACATTTCACAGGTATATTCTCCATCTGTAAATGTTAGAAAGCCATGGAAATATTTACATTTTGCTGTCAGACATGCATGAGCTTTTGCTTTGAGATTCTCCGCTAAACTTCACAGACTTGGTTCTGAATGTGCGCCGCCGCGCGCATCCGCGCCAAACACAGAGCGCTATGAAATAGGAGCGCAATAACTCTGACTAAAATATACATTTTGCTGAAATGTTTGTAGTTGGACATTTTAAAGCTACAAG
Source organism: Ptychobarbus kaznakovi (assembly GCA_027422405.1). Taxonomy (NCBI): domain Eukaryota; kingdom Metazoa; phylum Chordata; class Actinopteri; order Cypriniformes; family Cyprinidae; genus Ptychobarbus; species Ptychobarbus kaznakovi. The sequence continues at coordinate 13,958,493 of CM049810.1, read as the reverse complement.
TAAGTGTAATTGTATGATAGCACTAACTGTAAAGTGACTGTCATGGGTCTGTGCTTTTTTATTTGATTATGTTTAGTAAATTTAACTTTGCTTTAAAAGCATTATTTTAGTTTTTAGATCACAATGTTACAATCTTAGAATGTAATGTGATTTTAACCCTTTTTGCACATTATATATGCCTACATGGTTACATTCACTTTATTTATTTGTTTGATCCAAATCCAAAATACAGAGATATGTACCGTATACCGCAAATCAGCCAAAAATGCGAGATATAATTTTTGCTCATATTGCCCAGCCCTACTTTGAAGAAACGTGCATTTGGTAATATTTTGCTCGATGCGCCCTCTTGTGGCCTCAGAGAAGCCAAAAGGCTTTTTTTTCTCCTAACTGAATTTATGCCTTTTAAATTTTTATATAATTCGAATTTTGTTAATATTTTAGTAACAAAATCGAATTGAATTTTTCAGCCAATTTGACAGCCCTAATAAAAAAGTAACTGTAAATAATGCACAAGATAAAATAGCACAAAAAATAGCCTACAACACATTTTTTGTCCTCGTGGTAGGTTATACAGCTTTATACTTTCTTTTTTTAATTTTTGGAAGTGTTTTTTACACATTTCCTTGGGAAAAAAATAATTTCATATTAGCAAAATAATCAACCATATTTGCCATTATGACAGTGTAGAATCACTACAGTGTCTGCATCAAGCTAAACTAGAAAGGCCTTGAAAAAAAAATGAAACAATGAAAATGAACAAGTGGGATACATCAACTGTTAAAAACATCAAAGCAGGAATTCTACCTGCGGGGCATTTGTGGCCATTTTTAATGGCCTATCTACGGTACTTAGATACTTTGGGTGACATTTTTGGACACTGATTCAAACCTGCAGCACTAAATGTATAAACTCAATCTTACAAACGGAATCCTTCAGATGCAACTTTACAGCTGAGGTGCAGATATAACCAGCAGCAGTTGAGTTCCAACAATGGCACATGAGCAGATCTTACCAGAGTCTCAGTGCTAAGAGGAGGACATGAGTGAAAACCATTCACTTTGGTCCAGCACATCTCTGTCCTCAAGAGCCCGAAGAGCCATTTCTGTCACACTTGCTTGCTCCTGGAGGGGTCAGACACTGAACAGCGATGGGCCACTCTAATGACCTCCTTCACGGCCTCTCTCACAGACGAGAGTCTTTCATTATCATGCAAACAGACACACCACTTAGTCCCTCTCTGATAAACAAACACCACTGCAACTCAATTAGCCGATATTAGCAATGCCAATGTGCTGCCTTCTGCCAGTAGCCAGTACGGATAAATACAAATTTTATTATTGCTTGTGTTTGAAATAGTGCTTGCAATGTGCTTAACCTGACCTTCCATTTCCAGTGTGTGAAATGAACAGGAAGTAATAACTGGGGATTTTCACTCTCTTAGCACATTATTTCATCAGAAAACCAAATGTTAGGAGAACTTTAAGATGATATTTGCATTACTGCAATATGTGATGGTCATGTGACAAACTGGAATTCCACTGTTTGAAAAGTTTATAGGGCCCTATGATTTCCAGGATGTGGAAAACACAGACAGAACTGTGAAATCCGGTCATAAAAACTGAATTTACTGTATAATGCGGAATGTCACGGAATTTGCCTTATTTTGGATGGATAAATTAAGAGTAGGACAGTACACTCAAAATGCAATGTGGACTATTGTCTGTGAATAAGCTGCATATAACATTTAAATATGAATATTGCATGTTCTGCGTGTCTCAGAGTGAAGAACCTAAAGGTTTTCACAGCAACCAGTCAAAATTAAAATTTGGTTTAACTTGAAGAAACCGTGGCAGAAATATTACTTAATGTAATGATTGTACTACTACTAATAAAATTATTATTAAAACATTTTTAAAGGAATATTTACCTGAAAATTATTTAACAGGATATATTTAGCAGAAAAAGAAATAAAATAAATGTATAATATTTTTTTATATAAAATAAATAAATTAGAGATACTTTTGATTGTTAATATTTAATGAAACCATTAAAATTAATGTAGAAAATATTAGAATTGTAGAGAATATTAAATTAGAGAATAGAATTTGGTAAAAAATAAAACTGAATTCGAGAAAAAAATATAACATTTCATTGGGCCTTAAAAATGTAATTTGTTAAACTTTTAATAAACTGCGGTTTAATATTATAGCCAACTTAAGCCAAGTTTCAGGATTTCAATTAATTCAACATGCTTTTTGATAATTAAAATAAATACAAAAAGAGTCTAGTAAAATTCAAGTGAAAAAATAAAAAATTTCATAGAGTTCTGTGATTACAGTGGAATAATGGCTGCTGTTTCAGTATTCTAAAAACAGTATGAGGTATAAAGTGTATACTGCAGTATACTTAAGTTAATATTTTCATTCTGAACATAGGCAATTTGTAAAACAGCTAGCTAATATTGAAACATGTAAGTTCTGTTTTAAGAGTCTCTTAAGAGTTTTAAGAGGAAAGATGATCTGGTTTTCACTTTCCACTTATAAGTAAATGCTGAGTGCAATTAGGAAATGAGAGCCTTCCTCTAAAAATATAACCTTTTTAAAGAAAGAACAGAGCAATGGATGAACTGAGGTGATACTTGTGAGGAAGGGAGAAATAAGTTGAGATCGCTTTACAAAAAACAAAAAGAGGAAGGATATGACTCTAGATAGGAAACGGTGCAGTGTGAAGCTTTGTGTGGTCAGTGCAGAGAAATAAGGCCACATGCATGCCAGTGCGCTGCTAAAACAGAGAAACAACTTGAGGCAGTGTGTACAAATCTGGGCTCTGATAAACACATAAGTGTATCTCAGACATGCAAATCCATTCGACACATTCACTGAGGTAGCATTTAGGCCCAAGACTTCAATCCTTTAGGGAATAGTGTGTTTGTAGCCACTCTTGATGCGAGGGAAGTGAAGCCCCTGATCAGAGAGCAACAAAATATCATTTTACAGAGTAAAACATTGTGAATTCACACAATTATGCTGAAATAGGTGAAAGTTTGATTGACGTACTTTACTCTCTCACGTCGCTGGGGATCTAACCCACCAGCCATGCTGAATTTCGGAGTGACAGAAGGTCAGACATGGGCAACAAGCCTTTTGTTTGATGTGAAGCAGTCAGGCAAAGATGGTCAGACAGTAAGGTGGTCCAAACCAGACTGGCCATATGCTGTCATAGACTTCAACCTCTCCCAACAGGACTGAGGGTCAAGAGCCTGCTGCCACCACTTCTGCCACCAGCAGACGTCGAGACTAGCACTGTTCTGGTTGACCTAGCAGCGCCAGGCCACAGACAGCGAAAGAAAGTGTGGTGGACCATCAACGTGTCCTGGGATATCAACTAGAATATCATTGAAAGCCACATCATGTAATATCAGATGGTTTCCTGTTAAAAAAATACTTTGGCTAATTTACTTTACAGCAAGACGGTGGGTAGTCCAGACACGAGCTATTTGATTTCTAGAATAATCTCTCGTGTTACTGACATCCTGTTTTTTAACCACATGCACGTACATAAAAGCACGTGAAGTCTGTCACACAGGGCAAATACTGTGGCACTCTATTGAAATAAGGGACAAGTCTGGCTATTGCAACATGCTCTTTTCAAACCTCTGGTTGTGAAACTAGGGTAAACTCAGCTATTTCTTTAAACGAGATGGCCCATCCAAATCATTGACTAAAACAAGTGGACAAAAGGCACGGCATTTGGGATTGTTAGCTTTGTACCTACCAATCTGTTGATAAAATAAAATGAAATATGTCAACAGCTGTGACCCCATTTTATGCAAGAATCAGTCGAATTCCGATCAAAATCATCCAGAAAACATTGGTCCGGGTGAGCCTAAATTGCTTAATATTATAAGGGAAGCTACAGATCAGGGAAAAAAAGCAGAATGCAAAAGCATTAAGGCACACTTCTAAGCCTTCACTGTAGCATGTGATTCCTACAAGTAATCGAACAAAGAAACAGAAGTGAGACATTTGAAAAACAGTGATGTGCTGTTTTTACAGGCGCTACAGAGAGCAATGTGTACAAGTGCAATTTCTGAACTTGCAAAGCTAAACCTAAGGCCTACAGGTCACATCCTGGTCCAAAAAAATTATAAATCAAATTATATTTTCTTAATTTAACCTTTCAAAATATGGCCCATTTAAAGAAGTCATGAACTACCTCTGTTTTTTACTTTGTACTGTTCTCGGAGGTCCATAATGTTATCAAGATTTTTACATAAAAAACATCATAATTTAGAATTAACAGGCTATTTTCTGTCCTGTTTTTTACCCCCTCATCTGAGCGCTCTGTTTGAAGAGGCGTGGCAGATTGTAGACTCGGAAGTAAACGCCCACTCACTGCTATGATTGGCTAACAATTGTGTATGTTTGACAGTCTACATCCTTCACATGTGGATGCATAAACACTCAGTACATATCAAACGATCTAATAACAGACAAAGCAATAGTGACCACGTTATAAAAACTGTTAATCGCGACATTACTGTCAGATCCATTATAGTCAGCAGCACAACATCGTCTTTTAGTTTCAATCTTTTTGAAAATCCCGCGTCTAATTGGGCCTTGTTTGTAAATGAATCCGCGGTAAAATGAAGTGAACAAAAAAGACAAAATGAGTTCTTACTGACGCAGTCTGGAATTTCATTAAAAAAAATGTTCATTCACGCTTTCCTAATGTTGGGATCAGAAGGAAGGCAATGCAAATACCGTTTTTCCAACAAATTGGCACTGCACAGTCTCTTCTTGTCTTCAGGGCCATCTTTATCTTTTGGTTTCTGCGTAGACCTGTGCATTTGCCTCTCTCGGAAACACTTTGCACAAATCAGTGGGCAGGGCTAAACAGACAGTGATGTCAATCTTATTCTGTGGAGGCGGGGTTTATCCACACTATTACATCATAGAGAAGAACATTCCACAATCTGTCGTTTTGGCAGACTGCCTTCAATATAATCTGTTTTTAGAGTAATGACAAAGTTTTGAGTTCTGAAACTTACAGGAAGTTTTTTATAGTACAATGACCTCTTATATGTCAAAAGATCAAAATAATTTTGGTTTCTCAGTTCATGAACCCTTTAAGGAAAATAAGGCGAATTTAAGGAGAATTGACTTTAAAAAAAAGTGTGCAAATTTACCTGCATTAAGCTCAGTACGGAATGTAGCTACTGGTTTACAGTTTTTAATATAAGATGTTTAAAGCTAGCCCCAAAGTGAACAATGTCTACTACTAAGGGGCTGAGATCATATAAAAGCATGTCAAAGTTATTTCGCTGTCATGGTAAGACTACTGTATATTGACACATCAAACAAGAATGTTTCACATTTACACACATTTTCAACCACAAATTATCTCCAGTAAATGTAAATATAGCATTCCCTGAATATTAGCAATACTGTTTCCAATAACAACTCATCATTGTATGAATAAATAAAAGAAGTTCTAAATTCAAAGTATAGTATATTTAGACTACCGTCTCAGAAAACTGAATGTGATTGCTCAGCGTTCATGCGGAAACAGACAGCAGACATTTCTGCAGACACTTTCCTAACAGTCAATTTGCCTGATAGTTGCTTTCATTCAGCAGTAATTCTACAGCAGCAACAATGAGGAGGAGTTTCAAATGGATAACAATAAAGTGAACTCAGGCATTCTGGAAAAACTAGGACAGTTTGAAGGAACGAAATACAATGTACATATTCAAAAGTTTGAAATAATAAAACCCAAACTCATCTGAATGTTCAGGATTCTCCAGACTACACAACTCTCACATGTACAGTACAGTCAATAACTGAAATGACGGCATAACCAACCACCTTAGTTTACAATGTGAAAAACTAACTCTATCATTTGATGCATTTCAGAATGGATTGGGATATTCAGTGACCCATCAGGAATTGATTGGATTGTGAAAAGTGGGCGTTGCATACCAGAATAGAGTCAGATCAAATGTGTGTTTAATAAAACAATGTCTAAATGTCAACATTATCCATTGGCCTGTGCAATGTACTTGACATCAGCGAAAAAAAAGTCATTTCAGAAGAACATTACAAAGAAGACATCAACTTTTCTCTTTGGAATAACATGTACTGCTGAATCACTCGCAAAAAGCCCAGGAACATGTAATGAAAGTAAATGTGGTCAATTTTGATTTCATGTTGACTATAAAGTTAAACCCACAGAACTATATGCGTCACTATGACAGCTGAAGGTGCCTGATGAAACAAACTCATCCAGTCTGATATTTTGAGTACTGCTAAGTGACAGGATATTGTTAACCTATAGGATGTCCACTCTGCCTTTGTCCAGGACATCCTTGGACATCAACTCACCCAGTCTTCCTCACGTTAAATTTCTCAGCACATGTCAGGACTAACAGCATCCTGCCAAACTTTGATTTCCCCGCTTTAAACAAACAGTGGTGTTTTCTTGCTGGTACTTTAGCATTCAATGAACAGTAAAGGGTCACAGAAGAACCCCTGAGGTTCTCCAAATCACACATGTGTCCTCTTTCTCCAGTGCAAGTGAGGAGAATCTTTACAACCCAAACTGGTTCCCACAACGTGAGCAACAGCAAAACATACTGAATCCGATACTCATGCTTCCTGTGAATGCCCAGCTAAAAACACACCCCAGTCCTTCCAAAGGGTCCTTTCATGGTTCTCTGTGAGAATCTCCCTCGCTGCAAAAAGGGTATGAAGTAGTTTTGGATGCAAGGAAGGGGCCATTTTGGCCGGCATGGCGTGAAATCGAATAAATAAACCAAGAGGGAAGGGGGGAGAGAGAGGGAAAAAATCCTCTCTTTGTGGCCATGACCCAGCTAATGGAGACAAAGAGCCCAGTGGCAGGAGGATGAGGTTTGAAAGAGGGGATCCGAGCTTGGCCCTCTTTCTTCATGACTCTGATTCCCCATCACCCCTCAAGCAGCGGCTGCTGCAACAAAGTCCCCTTTGAGTTCGGCACTTCCGCTATGATAGGCTTCAAAGTTCACGGCTGTTTGAGCTGCTTACAGGGGTGGAAACGACCCATGGCACCACAGGACAGTGGAGAGACAAAAAAATGAGGGTGACAAGGGAAGAGACACTAATAACTGATACACTGAGCAAGACTACGCTACATAACCTAGTGGCAATCTGGACAAGGCTCGATTAAGATGATTTTCCAAAGTAGATTCTCGGAGTGGTGATTGCTTAGGATCTTCTGGGTTGTTGCTAGGATGGCCTTGGTAGTTAGTAGGTGGCTGCTTACTGTTCCAAGTTAAAAATGCCTACCCCATAAGACTGTATGATACTCTGGTTCTTAAATATGGTTTTGATCTACCCTTTAATGTAATGAGATCTTTCCACCTGTTTTCTCATCTGCCAAGCAAAAATAATTGAAGATATACTTCCAATGTGAGGTAGGTGTGTACATCACATTGCTGAAAAATGGCCCCATTCTCAAGAAAACCCCTGTCTGTGACACCAGCACATCATTAAGAAGCTTGAGAGTACTGAAAATCCAACACTGGTTGACCGTTGGACAGTAATGCTACAAAGGCTTGGTGCTGACATGTGGTAGTCCAGATAAGATCTCAGTCCAGATTGGATTGGCCATCTGGAAGGTATTTGGGCTCATCTCCATGGAAGAGCGATTGAGCACATGGAAAGGTGCCATGAGAGCTAGGGGTTCATTCACCACAGGGGGAAAGGACAGAGTGGACCCTGAGCTGGCATATAATACAACAACAGACAGCAATCATTATCACTTCACATAGAGAGAGACACTTGCATGAGTACTCAAACAAACACATACGGTTTAACTACCTTTGGAGTAGGGGTGTGCGATATGACGATTTTTGATCGTGGACGATAAAAATGTCTCCACGATCTGCTTTTGAAGAAATATCATAGTATCGTGCTACAGCGCACATTCTTTCAGTTACATTTCTGGCGCCTCCGTCTCTATATAGTGTACAACACGACATACAGCGGTAGAGTTACTCTGACAGGACACTGCACTTATTCGCGATCGCAAAAGTGCATTATTTGCATACAAGCCTTGCCGGTTAAACGTTTCATTCGCGCGCTGGTCTGACGTCCACTTTTTCTGAGCGCATACACCAGAAGCACGCACACTAAAACCCTGTCAAACAGCACCTGATTACTGAACTAAGTTATAATTTCCTGTGTTCCTGTGGCTCCTGCGTTAGCAGCGCAAACAGAACACACATACTAATGAAAATGTATAACCTGAATGTACTGTAAGTCGCTTTGGATAAAAGTAAATGTAAATAATTTAAGCTAATACGGTCAAAACACACAAGGTTTACATATAGACTCAGCTGGTTATGTCTAAAATGAAAGTAAACACAACAGCTGAGACAAACGGATGCGCGCCTGCATATTATCATGCGTTCAGGAATCAGTCTATATACATTTTTATTTTACATTTGTTCATTCAGTTCTTGAATGCTCCTGCTAAATACATCTATTTTACCTGGAAATAAAGCACTATTTGCTTTACTTGTATATTACATAGGAGTAATCTGTGGCTCAGTGGTAGAGCATTGCGTCAGCAGCGCAAAAGGTTGTGGGTTCGATTCCCAGGGAACACACATACTAATGAAAATGTATAACCTGAATGTACTGTAAGTCGCTTTGGATAAAAGCGTCTGCTAAATGTCATTGATTGAAGATTTGATATTATGTATATTTGTAATCTGTATCGTTGTTCTTATTTTTTAATGAGAAAGATACAACATTTTTTATCTTTGCCCACTTTGGCCTAAATTGGCCTTTGACCATCATGGCCTCCTAATTATCCCCATACACTGATTGGCTTATTCACTCTGAGTCTGTCTCCTCTTCACCAGTAAGCTGGTGTGTGGTGGGCATTCTGGCGCACTATGGCTGCCGTCGCATCATCCAGGTGGATGCTGCACATTGGTGGTGGTTGAGGAGATTGCGCCACTTCTATGTAAAGCGCTTTGAGTACCCAGAAAAGCGCTATATACATGTAACAAATTATTATTATTATAAATATCTGCCGTTCTTTTTTTGTTACCTTGAAAGGCTGTATAATAGGGAAATTAGTTTGTCTGTACTGCTCAGACAACTTGCAAAATAGTAAAACCAACATGACAAAGTATCGTGATAAAATCGTGAATCATGATATTTCTAAAAAAAAAAAAACGTGACATTATATTTTTTTCCATTTTGCCCACCCCTACTTTGGAGTGTACTGACGCATAATGGGATTTCTTTGGCCATGAACAACCACAGCAGCTTACTTTGTCATTTACCACAGGCTCATATGCGTGTGTGCGTATTATCTAATTTCCTGATGTGTCATTCCTACTTCCCTCTAGAAAAGTGGACTCAATATCCCTGCAGCACACTCAGCCCAAAAGTCACAAAGTGTATTATCATCATTGCAGTATTGCTTCATTAGAGTCAAATTACAAATGCAGGATTTCTGTCATTTCTTCATTGATTATCATCCTAAGAGTGGCTTTGGTGGCTGGACAAGACTCTTCCATCTCACCACAGGAAATAAACCCACAAGATGACAAAACATCGGATGCTTTACATCAGCTGAAGGGTTATGACAGATTAAAGTACAGAGTGAATGAGTTCATTCTTTATCAAACAACAAGCATTAAATCAAACAGCAGGTTTTACATGAAGTTCTAAATTGATTAAAAAAATTACAGTTCACACTTATGCCATGCCAATCATGCTCATCTTCATTTATATTTCTCCACACACTCAGTTATATGCTCCAAAAATAACTTTCAATTAGCAAGAATTCCTTGTTTAATAGTAGATTCCAGGCCTTTTGATTACATACAATATCTTTACATGGGGAACAGACACAAATGTAAGCCATTGTTCACTCTTTAATTTGTGAACAAATGGTTCTTAGGAACCTGAACAAACAGTTAATTTGTAAAGAACTAGCTCGAACAAACAAAATGTTCACAAATTGGACTGATTCAGACTTTTGTGGCTGAATGTGTTCAAACACAAAAGTCTATTCTCCCCCTACTGATCTGATACATAAAAATGGTGGGATGTGTTGTGATAAGTCTTATCCATGGCTTTTAAATTCATAACGGCTTTCTTTATCCTTTATCATTCGCTTCCTTTAAAATGAATGTGACATGAATAACATGAGAGTGACTAAATAAATATAAAATTACAAATAGAAGAACATTTTTAGGTGAAATATCCCTTTAACAATCAGTAAACATTATGTCAATGAATTTCAATGAGTTACTTTAGTTAAGCTCTCTAATAAATCTGATTTAGTTACTTAAATTGAATGACTTGACTTTTAAACCAAACATTAGATTAAGCTAACTGGACTAATTTCATCTTCAAGTGTTCTTACGGACTCAAGCAAATAATTCAGTTCCAATCATTCTGACGCAGTCCAATCCATCAATATGAGGTGGGACAATATGAGACTTACCCAAGGATGAGGTAAGTGGGATAAGTTAACATCACGCTGTTCATATTTCTTCCCTTTCAGAAGCAACTGGAAAAGCCATCCATCTGAAGATCTCACCAAAAAAGTATCTCAAGAGTCATGACACTGCGGCCGGCCTCTGGCCACAAACCACAGGGGCAATTCCCTCAGGACAACTGAGGAATTCCTTAGAGCTCTTCTGGTCAAAGGGGTCAAGGGTCAACACGCCAATGTATGGCCTTCTATTTACTGCTGCCTTTCCCTTTGCAAAACATGCCTCTCAAGTAGGCAGCTATTGTCTACAGCTGCAGAAGTAATGTTTGTGATGGGATCACAATCAAGGCTATTGACGGTCAAGAGAGAGTCCCACAAAGAGATCTAAAGGAAAACAAACCTCATACATGCACATAAATCCTCATCACCTAAATAATTAAACAGCCAGGAACACAAAACAGACCCTAAACCTGCTCAAAGCAGAGTTATGTAAGTGTCAGTTTAATGCTGCAAGCCTCAATCCGAAGTTTATTGAACATTTTGGGAACATCTGCTAAGAGTCTTATCCCATATGCCTGTGGTCTGCATACCTCTCCTCCATCTGATAGCATTCATAATCTCTAACACATGGCTTTGTTTGCTGTAAGCTTGTTTGTAAAAGATGAGGTGGTGTCAACAGGCATACCTTATTCACGTGTTTGTAACATGGCGCCTGGCCAGGTAGATGCGATTAAATCAGAGGTGTGAATCTAACTAGTAAGCGCAGGTGACAGTCATTACACCATTGCCTGGTTACATATCCCAATGTGCTCTGTATTTGATATCTGAATAAACATAACTCATCAACACCTCTCTCAGGCCTCTGTCAGCATGGTCGTGAACACAGACGGCTTTATCAGTTTCATGCTGTGCTCGTCACCTCACAGTGACTCACCAATCAGTCGACTCTATCTAGGATTTCGAAGTTTGACTTTCAGCTCAGCCGATCCAATTGGCTTAAAATACTGAATATCACAGAGAACATCAGCAGATGTCCTTACTCACAATATCTGTCAGACCACAAAAGGCCACGGGAGGATTATTTCTGCTAATTTAGCTGTTTATTTTGTAGAAGATCCTCACAGATTCACTGCTGATGCAGATGATTCAGGACGTCCTCCTTCAAAACATTAGCATGAAAACATCCTGAACGTGAAAAACATGCAACATCAATGATTTGCAGCATAAAACATTATTTTTTCCATTAACCAGCAGCAGGATGGAAAAGAAACAACATTTTGACTGGAACAGAACCAGAAACGAAATCAAATTGTATAGTTCCGAACAGAATCGAAAATTTGAAATGGCCATTAACCGGTTAATGACGTTATTTTATCATTCTATTTAATATCTGAAATTTGCCGTCAACCAATCAGGAATTCAGAAATACAGCCTATGCAAATGTGACACTGACGCATCCAACGAGTGAAATGCCCGCCCGCGCTCAGCTGTGAACTCTTCATAAGTAAGTCGTAATGGCAGTGCATTATCCATTCAACAGATCACACGCACCTGCAGCGCTTCTGTGAACGGAGAAATCTGATAGGCTTACATAAAAAGGAATATATATGACTAGGTAAATCATTGAGAGATTTACATTGTGACAAACTCGGAAAGGAAAACGAGATGACAGAAAGTAGTTTTCTTTAACAACAAAGAAACAAAGTTTCTCTAAACTTTGCAGGACACTGGCCTTCTAGGAGCAGGTTTGGACATCCCTGCATTACAGATTTGGCTCAGGTGACTGATTATAGAATTCTCCAGAACCGAACAACTACCATAGAAATGAATGCTTGTGTTTGGTTCTTTTCCAGATATCCTTGGGTCTTTGGGTGTTACAGACATCATAAAAGTCATCGGAAACAGCTCAAACTACAAAAGCACTTTTCCTTCAACTGTTTTTCCCTTAAGTGATACGTTATCAGAGTAGAACATGAGGAAACTAAACCCCCTCCACAAAACCAGTCACTCGTCAGCATTAAAAATGAAGCTATAATTATCAACATTATCCCAGTGTTTGTTTGTTATCAGATGCTTGAACATGGGGAAAGGTCTACCAAGCTAATTGAGCTCAGGAAAGTTAAAGAGATTCCTGAAATTCCTGGTGCTGACTTGTGCCTCTGTGTCCTGGCTTATAACGCATGACTTGTCGCAGCTTTAAGACATTGATAATCTGACACTTTAGAGAATTTAGGTGCGTGATCAGCAGAGCTTGAGGCAGTCGCAGCGAGAGCTCACAGCTGCAGACTGTTTTAGTACAGGTGGCACCGCTGCCGCTACTGATGATCATCAGTACTACTGTGCATCTGGAGGGTCTACGGGGGTCAGCGAACCTTTAGTATGCAAAACACTCAGCACTGAATCCATAAATCCATCTAAGCTTCTAAAACACATTAGGCACTAATACACTAAAAACAATTTGGGGTTGTAAATTTCATAAATAATTACAAAGGACCGGCAAGTAACAGTTTATAAATATGAACTACTTATACATGCAGAGAGAACCAGGCCAAAAACAATGGTGGGCCAAATGTCACCACAGGCCAACTTTGGCCCACAGGCCCTGGCTTGGGCATCTGGTCTATAGAGTTGCAGCTTAACACAGAAAGCATAAAATGTCAGTTTATCTAAACTGAGGATTGTTTTCATTGTTTGGCAGGCGCAGACGTGTTCCCTACTGAGCCATATGGCTGCTGGGTAGCTGGTTGTGACACTGTGGTGCGGATCAGGTCTGTAACTATTTATAACCCAGAAAGCCTACACTTGTGCTTCCCTCCTGCATGGACTCAGACAGAGACATCATCAGCAAGCAGGAAGCACCAGGTTGACTTCCTCCCCCTGCTCCTCTATACATTCATGTCATCCTGTTTGGGTGAACAGACTCTTGTCCACAGGATCCCAGCTGGGCCACGCAAACTAACAACAGCTGGACTGGCAGCAAAGACATTAGAGGGGGCACAGATCCCAACACAGGAAACGGATCCCAGTCATATATGAACACTGAAGCACTTACATTTAGGAACTCAAAAGTTAATTGAATCACAATCTCTTACTTTTTTGCCCCTGAGGAAGACATTTGACCCTCAAGTTTCTCCAGGGAAACTTTCCCTGGAATCAGCTTACTTATCTTAATGGTTTAAAAGGTCTGTTGAATGGGATGTAGCTAACTAATACAGGATTTAATATTAGGCTCTTGCATAAGGATGCATTAAATTGATCAAAACTGACAGTTAACATTACTGATGATGATACAAATTATATTTTTGAGCATCAAAGCAGCATATTAGAATGATTTTTGAAGGATTGTGTAACACTGAAAACTGGAGCACTGACTGCTGAATATTCAGCTTTACCATCACACAAAAAACTTCATTTTAAAATATATTAATTTCTTAAACTAAAATAATATTTCACAATATCACAGTATTTACAGTATTTTTGATAAAATTTGCAGCCTTGGTGAGCATATAAGAGACCATTAAAAACAGTTTTGAATTGTAGTGTATACACTATTTCCTGCACTTTTTGGAGGATAAAATGTAGTAATAATCAATTAAATAATTCAAATATAAAAACGAATAGGCTACAATTTTACAAGTGAATAGATGCTTAAAACTACTTGATTAAATAAAACAATAAATTCATTTTCAAATAAATAATTTAACACTATTTATAATATTGAATTGATGATTGAAAATATTAAAGCAATTCATTAGAATAAATTATTAATAGTTTTAATAATATATAGTTTTTTAATTGCAAAAAGCATTTGCCATCTGCTTTTCTTAATCATTTTGCCAAATGCTTTTGTCATTGGAGTTAATAAAAATGTCATTGGACAGGTCACTCTGGGAGCAACTAGTGAACTTTTGACTCATTTCTTCTAAGACACACCCCTTTTAATTTCACTCAGAGTAAATGTAAGATTAACTATTATTGTACAGTATGACAGAACGTGTCTTCTAAAAAACCTATATATGCTGGTTAGAATGTTTTCCTAACCCTAACATCTAAACATTACACCGTCATCTCTTATATAAAATTCTAAATTAAACAGAGAAGATGCTAAACAAATTGGGCATGATGCCTAAAAAAGACTAATCGGGGAATCTTTGGTTCTGCCAACAGTTTACAAATCACAGCCTGGTTTCTTGCTTTGAAACTATGACATTATCCTTTTGTAATATCTTTGAGATCCTTGTGGAATTCCAGAGATAAACAGATGCCTGAAGAGCCATCCAGGGAGCGACAAAGCCACAGCCCTGAAACCTTTCGGTCTAATAAAAGTTGTTTGGGTATCTTACTTAAATATCTAAGCAAATTCATGAAGCAATTATCAGTCTCCCTAGAGTGTGGCAGTCAGTGATGTTTGGCATGACTGTGCGTGCTGACAAAAGAGCATAAAGACCACCTAGAGTGCCAGCCATGAGTTGAAAGGCAGACGTCTTTGATATCGATCTCAAGCAGGGCCTTGTTTTTCACACCGAGGCCCTTGGAAAGACACAGATGCTGAAAGACGAAGCGGTTTCCTCTCCCTTTCACCTGACGCACCACCGTCCGCTTCGCTTCACCTGCGTCAACACATCTTGACGAGAGGCCATCAGGTGCATCTGCAAGGACTAATTTGATTGGTCGCGCTTCACTTGATGCTTCCAGATCAGATAACATCAGACGCACCGCTAGGGAGATGAATCCCTCTGAGACTGAGCAGATGAGAGGGACCTATGATTCTTCCCATATGCAGAGAAAGAACAAGTGAATCCATCCTCTCACAGAAAACCAGAAACAGTGTCTTTCCTAAATCTTAAACTGCCACAGTCAGCTCGAGGTCATCAACTGGCAGCTACTTCACAAAGCCACAGTACACCAGAAGCTTAACAAGCAAATATGATTATGAGGGATTGTTATAAAACTGGTTTAATAACTGTAAGGCTGCTAACCCCTTAATTTGCATGTTTGTAAAACCTCTCCAGTTGCTTTGATCCTGTTAAATTTATCCCAGGATCAAGACGTTTTGGACTGGGACAATTGCACTGGTGTGGAATGTGGGAAATGAAAAAATGTGGAATGCATGAAAAACTGAATAACAGGGTTTATTAAAGTTCTAAAATACTAAAATATTCAGTAAGGTTTGAATATGAACGGGTTCACGGTTGTATGGTCTTAAATCCAGGCATGCTATGTCTTGATCTGATGCTAATCAGAGCAAGAAAACACATGTCAAGTATGCCAAATCTGGAGACTTCAAACATTTTCTGTGTTTATTTTTTACTTGCTAATATACTTTATCAGAGCATTGAAATACTGTGGAGGGTCAGTGATGCTTTAGGAGGGTTGTTGCTATAGGACACAAGCTCTGGGCTGAGCAGGATTATATGCTGATGAGCACAACCCGGTCTTATCAAAAGACAACAAAACAAGTGTTCTGAAAGTTACAGGGGAGTAACTAGATTGCCCTGAAAACCCTGTAAAGCCCACCTCTCACATGAGTCGCTGCTGATTTTATGAGACAGAGCTCATAAAAGGAAATGGCACATGACCAGGATATATACTCTAATTTAAGTTAGAGCTTGTTTGAATGACTAAAAAAGCAGTAAAAGTGACAGACTCTTGTTTCTCGGTTTGAAAGTGTTCACACTTCAGTCATCTCCAACTAACGGAGAACAGAAAAGTACAACAAATAAGAAAGTCAATTAAAAAGTTATTCTTAATCAGAGGTGTGTAAAAGTTTAAAGGGGCATTTGATTTCAAATTGGATTTGTTGTAAACTTATTTTAAACCAATATTCCAGTGAAAACAGCTTTAGATACATTTTTTAAAGAAAACTAAACACATTTCATAACAGAATAACAATCATATCAGAATATGCAACTTAAAAATGTCATTTTTTTTCAAATTATCATTTTTGTGTGCGTTTAATAAAATAAATGATGGAATTGGTACTTGAGCCTTATTGTTTGGGCTGTAGGGGTACATGACAGAAAAAAGGTTGCGTTAAAACACCCATTTGGAGGAACAATATTCAAGTCCTTTTAAAGCAGCATTAATAAACCCCCCAAGAAGTCCCTCTACAAAACAGTCCCTTGTGTTTCGTGTTTTGTTATTTATAAAATGTCACTAAAAAAACCCTCGCCAACACTATTTGTTTTGGAAACGCTGTCTGTTTCACATTTTCTCCTTCCTCTTTCTTGACGCCAGTACAGTGACAAAAACAGCTTGACAGCTTCACCAGTGCCCGTTATCTCCAGTTTATGAGGCTGTAAACAAGACTGTAACTGCAACAATAACCGGGCGACTGCAACATGTAACCAGCCACATGGGTGCTCAAACTGCAACACTCAAGAGAGTTTGAACCCAGTCTACTTACCGACTGCAGAAATGTCAAATTTCTCACGTAATCCCGTTCAGTGTTTAATATCTCGTTTAAAACGCACAGTCTCAGGCGAAACTGACGGTCTGAGTCCTTGCTGCTGAGGTCCCCGTTTTCTTGTTGACTGTCCTCCTTGGTGTTTATTTCGCTCATTTTTAAAAACCCTTAGAGAGAGAAGCCTCCAAACAAACAAGAGTACACGCCAGTTGTGTGAAAACTGATGTGAAGATGTGATAATTAATCCATTTAATCAGTCGCGCGCTGCACGCAACCTCGCGCCAGGATGCGGCAGGGGAAAATGTTGTATTGAAACTGAAGAAACTTCTGTAAAAGTAGCAACGCGCAACATCGAAGTCAACCGCAAAGCTATTTGCATCTCATTAGAACACTTTCCGTTTAAAAGATAAACTAGAGAAGTAGCCCACCGACTGCCTGCAGCATAAATAAGGAAAGTGACCAGAGGAGCGAAATTATGTGAAAAATGGGAGTGCACGTGAAGCGACCAGCAACCGTGAAATCACTGACAAAACCGTGAAGTGAAAGCCGAAGTAGCGAGTTCACGAGAGCTCAGTGTGGACTACATGAAAAGTAAGACGGTTGAGGGAGCTGTAGAGACAGAAGCGAGTCTGCCGCTGAGGGACCGTCTGCAAGTTGCACGCTTGAACAATCACGTCATCAGTTTATTGAACTGATCCCTTGCTATCTTAGATGTGTGTTGTGAGAAGATAGTTCATTTTTATCTCTGGCATCAAGTCTGATGCATTCAGTATTTGAATTTATTTATTTGTTTGTTTGTTTCATATTTTAAGAAAAATCTAAATTAATAGCATTTTGGGATTTATCATTAAAATGATGTTCACTAACATGAGATGAAGACTCTAGAGTCTAGACATACATATTTTCTAGAAAAGCAGTCCAATTTTTTACATGGAGAGGGTCACCCCTTCATGGGCGCCGCCATGTTAATATCAAATGACTGGCCAGGTACCCGCACAAAACACCAATAATGAATAAAAACTTATTTGGAATTAATCCAATTTTTATAGTATGACACAATCAAACAGTTTCAGTGTAAAACCACAGCAGTTAGTGGTACATAAACTTGCATAAATGCAAGCTAATAGGTGTCAGTATATCTAAATCTATTTGTACCCAACTGTTGAGATATGAGCCAGTGATGTTAACAAATGCTGCCTCCAAATATGCATACTTCCCCACTATATAGAAGGCGGAAAATAGTATTTAAAAGGAACAGTGTGTCTGAATTTACAGTATTAATAAAACCGTAGACAGAAAGTATCTGCAATATCTGGCGAGATTCTAAAGAGTGTATCCTTTATCCCACGAGGCAATGGAAGAGGAGTTTGAATGGTAATAGCAACGCTGGAACTGTAGGCCACATGACAATGTCAACAAGACAAATGTAGTAACCTATACATCTGTATTACATACTACATGCATTCTCCATACTATATCAAATGTGCTTTTTATATTTATCACAGCTCAAAACACTGTGTAAGCAAAAATCAAGTGGAAAAACCTTGATATATTTTTTTTAATTATGTCCACCGAAGTAAACATGAAGACTCATATGTTTAATTCAATCGTTAAAGCTATTAGAAATTGATTTTCATTAAAGATTCATTAAAGATACAGATTTTGTCATTCAAAATCTGTATACTGTAAAAAGTGATACGTTGACTTAACTTAAAACAATTTGAGGAAACCCGTTGCCTTAAAATTATTAAGTAAATAATAATTAATAGAAAAAAGTTAAGTGAACTTGACAGTTCAGTAAAATATTTTTTTGAAATTATTATTTACTTAATCATTTTAAGGCAACAGGTTTCCTAATTTTTTTTTAAGTTAAGTCAACTTATCACTTTTTACAGTTCTTCCTTCTGTGAAATATAAAATATATTTTGAGAAATGTCTCAGTGTTTTTTGTCCACACAATGGAAGTCAAAGGTCACCAAAACCAGAATTTTGGATACCATAATAACAATAATAAAAAAAAGTTATTTTGTGCTTCACAGAACAAAGAAAGTCATACAGGTTTGGAAGAACATGAGGGTGAGTAAATGATGACTGGTTGAACTACTCCTTTAATGCTTGTTTGGTCTGTCAAGTCTTTGTTCGTACTGTCTGTGCCCTTAAGGTGATGCTTCCTCAGCATGAAAAACAGCTATCAGAGCCTGTCCACATCCTGTTTACCCCATCACAAAAGACCAAGTTCTCTGTCACAGCTTATGTGGCCACCAAACCACCAGACTCCACTAAATGAATGGGCAAAAACGTAAAGGGTAAGAATGACTCGTTGGCCTGGTTTGAATCACTATTACCCCACAGGAGTCTTTCAGCCCAAGGCATTTCATAGCTGCCTGACATTTGAGAGGTGTCAGTAACCTCTGGTTCTGCTCACACTGACTGTAGCCTACATAAGTAGCCTAATAGAGTTGCCACTGCATGCTTTGACATAACTTAAAAAAATGTGTTTTACAAGTAACTTAAATGAATATAGGTGACACAAAGATAATATCATCAATAGATTACTTATTTGATTACAACTACAGTAACCCGATCCATTTAATCACACTGCATTAATTCTGTGAGACTGAGCGCCATCTTGTGGCAAGATCGAACACAAAGGTTGTAAATAAAAACACGAATAACTATTTAACAAATAAAATGTATGAAATATTTAAAACAAATTAACAGATGTGTTAGCCGTCGGTTACAGCACAATTCCTCTTCTTTCCCGCCTTAATTCAAGCGCACGTGACAGACTCAACTGTTGAACAGACGTACAGTGTGACGTGATAAAGAGAATGCAGAATCGAATCTTAAAAGTTTCAGGGTTATCTTTTTATCTTTACCTTCTCTGATTTTTTTCTGAACACAGCAACTAAGGTAAGACCCACATATTCTTGTTTTTGAATAAGTGAAAATATCAAATTCATATTTTTCTTCCCATAGTCCCAAGTGCAACATGCCAGTATGGAACGTACAGTTAGTCAAAAAAAGTATATACTTTGCCGTATCTGCAAAATGTAATTTTTTGTACCAAAATAAAAGTGATCATACAAAATGCATGTTATGTTTTATTTAGTACTGACCTAAATATGTCACATAAAATCGGCTACGTTTATAGTCCACAACAGAAAATAATTATTGAATTTATAAAAATGAACCCATTCAAAAGTTTACATACACTTGATTGTAAATCCACGGATCATCCAGGTAACAACACAGTATTAAGAATGCAGATACTGCAAAGTGTATTTAAAGGTGTGCTAAGGATGTGTGTCACTATAAATATATGAATCATTATATCAATAAATAAAAAAATAATAATAAAAAATAATATTTTATATATATATACACGCATACATACAGGTACATCTAAAAATATAGAATACCAAGGAAAATGTCTTTATTTTAATTTAATTTAATTCAAAAAAGAAAACGTTCTTATATTCTACATTCATTGCACACAAACTGAAATATTTCAAGGTTTTTTTTGTTTTAATTCTGATGGTTACGACTTACAGCTTAGGAAAATAAAAAATTCAGTATCTCAAAAAATGTGAATATTTTCTCAAAGACCAATCAAAAAAGTTTACAAAACAGAAATGTTCAAGATCTCCAAAGTAGGTGTAATTATGCACTCAATACTTGATGGGGGCTCCTTTTGCACAAATTACTGCTTCAATGTGGCGTGGCATGGAGGCGATCAGCCTGTGGCACTGCTGAGGTGTTATTGAAGCCCAGGTTGCTTTGATACCGGCCTTCAACTCGTCTGTAGTGTTTGGTCGGATGTTACTTACAGTATCTTCCTCTTGACAATATCCCATATGGGGTTCAGGTCAGGCGAGTTGGCTGGCCAATCAAGCACAGTGATATCATGGTCAGCAAACCACTTGGAAGTGGATTTTGGCACTGTCTGTGGGCAGGTGCTAAGGTCCTGCTGGAAAATGAAATCAGCATCTCCATAAAGCTTGTCAGCAGATGGAAGCATTAAGTGCTCCAAAATCTCCTGGTAGACGGCTGCATTGACTTTGGACTTGATAAAACACAGTGGACCAACACCAGCAGACATCACGGCACCCCAAATCATCACTGACTGTGGAAACTTCACACTGGACTTCAAGCAACTTGGATTATGTGCCTCTCCACTCTTCCTCCAGACTCTGGGACCTTGATTAACAAATGAAATGCAAAATTAACCTTTATCTGAAAAGAGAACTTTGGACCACTGAGCAACAGTTCAGTTTTTTTTCTCCTTAGCCCAGGTAAGATGCTTCTGACGATGTTTCTGTTTCAGAAGTG
This sequence comes from Ptychobarbus kaznakovi, assembly GCA_027422405.1. Classification (NCBI taxonomy): domain Eukaryota; kingdom Metazoa; phylum Chordata; class Actinopteri; order Cypriniformes; family Cyprinidae; genus Ptychobarbus; species Ptychobarbus kaznakovi. The sequence continues at coordinate 13,937,255 of CM049810.1, read as the reverse complement.
GCTTGGTAGCCCTTTTCCTGAAGATGTCTGAGCGTGGTGACTCTTGATGCACTGACTCCAGCTTCATTCCACTCCTTGTGAAGCTCTCCCAAGTGTCTGAATCGGCTTTGCTTGACAGTATTCTCAAGCTTGCGGTCATCCCTGTTGCTTGTGCACCTTACTCAATTTCTTTCTTTCCAGTCAACTTTGCATTTAATATGCTTTGATACAGCACTCCTTGAACAGCCACCCCTTTCAGTAATGACCCTCTGTGACTTACCCTCTTTGTGGAGGGTGTCAATGATCGTCTTCTGGACCATTATCAAGTCAGCAGTCTTCCCCATTATTGTGGTTTCAAAGAACAAGAGATACCCGGAAGTTATACTGTATGGATGGTCATTTAATGAAACTCAAATATAAATATTTTGAGATACTGGATTTTTGACTTTCATGAGCTGTAAGCTCTAATCATTAAAATAAAATAAAAACGTTTGAAATGTTTTACTTTACATGTAATTCATCTAGAATATATGAACGTTTCACTTTTTGAAATTTTACAAAAAAATAATACATTTTCACGATATTCTGATTGTTTGAGATGCACCTATATATACAGTATATTCATTCATATTAATATTAATATATGGGCTTACAGATTCTCATTCTGAATATTTTCTTGCAGCTTCATTTCACTGCTTCACTGATCACTGCTCCTCTTCAGTCTCAAAAATCACAATGGCTCATTCAGCACTTTGGCTGGTGTTGTTGCACTGGATGTTCCTGCACTCCCCAAGCAGGTGTAACAATTTAACCAAAGCCGAACTGCAAGAACTGGAGAAGATCAACACCTGGGTCATCACCCGCAGCTTTCCCTGCAGTGCCACCTGCGGGCTTGGCCTCCGCACTCAAGAGCTCTGCCCTACTGGGGGAAACCGAAACATCTCCAGCACTTCCTGCAAGATGAGGACTATCCGCTGCCTAGACACCTGGCAGTGTGGACTAAAGACCCAAACGACAACTGCTGGTCAGCGTCTGGTGCTTGACTGCTTAGAGGAAGTGATGGAAGCCATGGGCCGCTTTGCATTTGTGGTGTCTTGGCGCTTTGCCCGTGGAATCATCACATCTGATGACTCGTTATTCAGCCGCTATGAAGCCCTGAGCCTGGACAAGGTAGTGCTAGACCCCCTCGGAGAAGAGGATTCTGGGACATACCGCTGTGACGTACAGGACACCGGCAAACGAAGAGTGAAAAGAATGTATAAAGGGGTGAAAGTGTTATCACCCAAAGTAGTGAGTTTAGACTTTGCTAAAGGTCTGATCCATTGGGAAAACCCAGAGAGCCAGTTTCCTAACATGACGACCACAGGAAACCCGTATCCCAGCAGCATTGTCCGAAACATGGCGCTGATAAGCGTGTCCATATCTGCTGCAATGGCGGCACTCATCCTTCTGCTCTTGTGGGGTTTTTACCGGATAACACTAAAAAGAAGAACAGCTCAACTTTCCCAGAACAATGTTTGAAAACGTTTCCAAGATTAAAAAGTCAAATTAATAGCCCGTATTCCTAAATCACTGATGAATAGAAGTGTTAAGAATGAGTTTGACCAAGTCACAAATGCGTGGGATTGAAAAACATGTTCAAACTATCTGTGTACTATTTATAGAGCGGAGCTGTTAATGAACTGTTTAGAAAAAAGTTGACAATCACATTTGTGTTAAAAAGGTCAAACAGTTCACTTCATCAACAATGGCTCAAGTATAGTCACAGGTTTCTAATTTGGATGCCAGCAAATGATGGTAAAAAATATTCCTTAAAGGGATAGTTCGCCCAAAAATAAAAACTGTCATCACTTGCTCACCCTCAAAAATTGTTCCACATCTACATGCGTTTCTTTCTTCTGTTGAACACAAAAGAAGATACTTTGAAGAATGTTGGTAACCAAATAGTTAATTGTAGCCAATGACTTGATTACCAACATTATTCAAAATGTATTTTGTGTTTAACAGAAGAAAATCCTTCATCTTGAGGGTGAGTAAATGACCAAATTATTTTTGGGTGAACTGTCCCTTTAACTTATACTTACAGCAGCCCTACTTTAAAACAATCACATACATTATAACAGCAGTTGATAGTTCAATTTACAAAAAAATTATTAATCATGACGATTTTCAGATTAAAATACATTTCAAGCATGGTACGTCCTTCAATTAAAAAAAAGCAATAAAAAAACGGACAGACAGATGGATCTGTATGTTCTTTAATAATAAAACAATTGTCGAGGGGAAATAAATAAATTTAAATAAAATAATTTATAATAAACGTTTTAAGGAACAAAATGTTCCTATGTAAGAGCAACAGAAGAGCCTCACACTCATTTAAATGAACTGGTATTTTATTCAGGATGTTTAACAGGTCAAAGTGTGCCCACACCTCAAAAACAAACTCTCTATCAAACAAATAAGCCAGTGAAAGGTGCTCTGTGAGCACAGGAAAAATCCACAAACACTCTACAACTCAAACTTAAGGCAGAGAGAGGACAAACGTCCAGCTCCCACAGCAGAATGTGACTTCAGTGAAAACTGGAACTGTGTTCAAAACCATTCAGAAGCAGGAGTGCTGTTCCTCCATCAGCAAAACATCGGAGATCTCCTACACCGAGAGTTTGTGAGCACTAGTGCCCGTGTGAATAGACTCCTTTATACACATTGGTGTAATTATTTCTCCAAGTAAATACAGACCCCAGACATCTTAAGACTAGTCTACATTTGGTTAGGTGAAAAAAGTTGCAGAAAGAATTGCAAACTCTTACAAGCAAACAACACAACAGTCATTCAGTGTGTATTTAACAACTTGACACGTGTGTGTGTTTTAAATATACATGACATTACAACTAGCAAAAGGTGCATTGTTAACCTTTAAGTAATTTTTCTCATTAAAAGAGAATATCCTCACACTAGGACAAGGATGCAAGAAACTTACAGAAAAATAGGTGAGATTTTAAAACAGATACACTATCATTATGACACGCTGGTTTCATGATCATTTTCAGCATGTGAGATACAGCAACAAGAGATACAAAGCAGCCCAGCCTGTGATCTGCTTCTTGTAGACAGTGTATAATTTCATCAAGCCATCATTCAGAAGCGATAACCATGAAATCACCCTCACATATTCCCATTACATTATAGTAGAATAAGTGAAACAAATAAACAAAGCAGCACAAAGAAAATCAAAATACAAATTCTCACTCATTCATTGCTCTTTGACTTGTCCAGCACACAAAAACACGCAACAGGCCGACTCTCAGACAGCATGAAAATCTCCAGCCACTATTATGTATTAAACAAAAATAATAATACACATCCAGACCTAAGACGGTCACATATTGCTCGAAGGATAAAAACACACCATTCAATCACGGTTTCATGCTACTTCTATTTGCAGCATTCTGGGATACAGTAATAATCTGTTATTTGAGAGAATATTTCTCTAGCAGTATATGGTGTTCAACAGCTGCTCAGCTCGAGATCTAACAAGCAATTCCACATACGAAACCTTTGTCATGCGGTGTAGTCGCCAAATCATTCACTCAAGCAGGTGAATCTCAGATCATTCCAGGGCAGCCAATCCTAAATGAATGCAACTTCTAGAAGCCTCTTTTAATACTCAAGACACATTCAATTTGGTCACAGAAAGAAGACAACTGGGTCCTGATTGTAGAAATATGACTCAGTCATTCACTGTATGGAATCTCACACGCTTCTGAAAATCATACTTGCACCTTTGTTTGATTTTTTACGAAGTCAGCCATCACAAGCAACATGCTGATACAAGCAGCTTCCAATAACACAGACTGATAGGAACCATTATGGAATTAATATTTTGCTACATGTTTATACATTAACAGCTTAAGGAAGTATAATTAATGCTGTATGAAAGCCAAAGCATCCACGACCAAACAACATCAAGAGTCAAGCCCATAAAAAGTGGCGCCTCTTTGGTAATATAAAATATTTGCATTTAACATTTCATCCCTATTCAAATGGAAGACTCAATCAAATTCAAATCCCTGAATAGTGTTGTTATTCTCCTCAAGATGCAAAACATGTTTTGCTTTGTTCCCCAAACTTCAGCAATGATCCTCTTTATTAAGAAAAACAACAGCTTTAGCACCAAGCAACTTCTGAACCAGTCAGTGGCTAAAACCACCCATTCAATAAAAAACAAATGCTGGTCTGTTTGCTAGAGTTTGCTTGGTCTTTGACATCAGCTGGTAAAGTTTCCTGGTGTGTTGATGAACAATTTGGTTTGATTGGCAAATGCATTCATGATGTTTCTGCTGGTATATAAGAAGGACCCCAATGCAAGGCAACATCTGCAGCTCTGGGGGTTTGTGTGAATCACATTCAGATCAGACTGACTTATGAAGCCCCATGTTTTCCATTGTCGCTGAAATCTTGGATGGTGAGCGCAACAATAAAAAAAACAGATTAAAGAAAAGTAAAGTCTTTAAAAGTATAGATTTGCAAAACATCCATCTTATTGAATACAATGAAAGTTTTCAGATGTGGACACGACAAATACTGAGACGGGGCTTCTACCACAAACGCTAGTTCTTGGAAATAGCAAATTGATGATCCACCTCTGCTAATGCAATTAAAATCAATTATGGTTGCAGGAGGTTTATCTAGCTTCTGTTCAAGCCCTTTTGTTTTTAGTTGTATCAGAATACTAAAATATCTCCATTCCAAAATGTACAAAATCTGGGAACCTAAAAGATGATTGCCTTAAATGTTAGATCCTTAAGAGGTTAAAAAGGAAAATGAGCACATTCCAGGTGTTAAAGGAAAAGAAGCCCTTACATAAAACTTTGAACGTGTCTTTCTATGGATTGAGTGCGGGTGGAGTCCACATCCATAAATGGGTGAGTCAAAACAAGAAATGGATGATGTGGGATCCTTCAGATGCAAGGAGGAGCAATGGAGAACATCTCCTTGTGGAAAAACAACCACTGAAAGAGTGCAGCAAGTTATCAAGTCCTATCGAAGCCTATCTCTTCCCAGTTTTCATGTACAATGGGATGCCTCCTCGTGCGGTCAGCCCCTCAAAGCGCTTGTAAGGTGTAGTTGATGAACACCCAGTCTTTACTCTTCAGATCTGCCTCAGTGTGGTTCGACACAGGAGCGACTTTAGAGAGAGAAAGAATAAGGAGACGTTTTGAAATACATAAAAGTCACACAAAAATACCATGTATTTTAGAAAGCGTTACAACCAACTAGAAACAAACCTGAAGGCTGGAGGATGTCTGAATCAGGAAACTCGTCAAAGTTGGAGGTGTCGTCAATGCTTTTGATCTCAATTGGAATAGCCGCTGGTCTTTCTCTAGGGGAAAAAAATGAGCAGTAAATCAGTATATTTCTGAAAGATCATGTGACACTGAAGACTAAAATAAATGCAGTCTTGGTGAGAAGATAAGTTTAAAAAAAATCTTACTGACCCCAAACTTTTGAATATTAGCATAAATGTGTTTGGTGTGCAAATGTCAGGCATAGAATAGCCATATAACCTAGATTGGCCTAAATAAGCAGTATACGGATTTAGAGAGCACACGGCATGGAAAAATGTATCCCACAGTGCAATGTGCTCTACTTCAACTACCAACTGTAGCATGATGAATGAACCAGCAGTAATACAAGCCCCAAAATTACTGTTTTATTCCTATTCGATTATTTGACCAAAGTCATTTTAGAAAAAAAGAGGATTAAACTTGAAAAATTAAACTAACTAAAAAATTTCCTGAAAAATAAATTAAACATGCTGAATGATAACTGGATACTACATGATTAAACACATGGTCATGTGACAAATTAAGAGAGCATTTGACAATGTAGCATATAAAAGGTTTAAAGATATTTATAATTATTTAAAAGACATTATACATTAATAGTAAGATGATTTCATTACTCAACACCAGTTTAATCTGTGTGTGATGACAGTTTACCTGATATGGTCATAGTCCACTCCCTCAAAGAAAGGGTTAGTTTTGATCTCCTCCACTCCAGTGGCTCCAATCCTGTGTTCACTCTCACAGCAGAACCTGGTGGAAAACAACAAAACATTAGATGAACACTGAAGAAAAACAGACTGCTTAAAATAAACCATGTCTCATGTAGGTTAGCAGCATGGTTAATGAAAGCAAAATGCACTGGGTTGAGCTAAGATAGAGTACAAAATAACAGTACTCTGTAACAGCCCAAAGTAACAGAATCACATCAAAAAGAGATGAAAATAAAGCCTTATAAAAGGGAGAGGGAGAATGCTTAACCTGAGGATCAGATCCTTGGCCTTTTCTGAAATTGGGACCTCAGGTGGAAATATCAAAGTTTCCCGCCAGTTCATCACTTTCCTGTACGTTTCCTGAGGCGTCTCGGAGCAAAATGGAGGGTAACCTGAAAAACACCCACACAAACACTTTAGCCATATATCAAAATAAACACTTATTTATTGACCAAAAATCAACTCACCAATCAGCATTTCATACATAATGACGCCCAAACTCCACCAATCACAAAGCTTGTTATACCCATTTTGCATAAACACTTCTGGAGCGATGTAGTCAGGGGTTCCAACAGTGGAGAAAGCCTGAAAAAACAAATATTTGTATCTACTATGTTACTTCTGATGCAACACAAAAAACATTGTGAGATCTAAAGGATTACACAAGAGTACATCGTAACCCTTCTATGGTACTTCTTCAATCATCAACTACCATATTAAGAACACGTTCATTTCACAATAACTTCCTGAAACACTGGATCTATCTGTACCCAACCACTGTGTAAAACAGTATTGGGTCAAGAGGAAATTCTTACCAACTGTCTCCTGTTTCTCTTCCATGTTTCTGCTTTCCTCTTTGAGTTCATGTTCTGGAACGCTGAAGAAAAAAATTAATCCAAAGTTACAGCCGCAAAATCAGCCATGCAGCCCCTTCATTATTTCATCTACAATACCATTCAAATGTTCTGAGTCAGTAATTATTATTTTTTTAAAGAAAAATTAAGCAAGTATGCATTCAATTTAAATTGCTGAAAATACATTTATAATGTTACAAAAAAAGTATTTCAAATTAATGCAGTTGTTTCGAAGAACCCAGAAAAAAAGAATCATGGATTCCATAAAAATTAAAAAACACTTTTCAATATTGATAATAAGAAAAGTTTCTTGAGCAGAAAATCAGGGCATTGGAATGATTTCTGAATGATCATGTGACTTTGAAGACAGGAGTTATGGACAATGATAAGTCTTACTGAAGTCGTTAGGAAGGCTGTGATTAAGGTTTCTGTAGAACTCTGTGCGGTGAGCTTTCTTCAGACCAGTGCATAGGCCAAAATCAGACAACTTCACATGGCCCTGAAAGAGCAAAATAATGTTGCGATGTGAATCTGAGAATCGCTCATAAGATCAACGCTATGTGACCCTGCTAGGCAATTAGATTTTCAAGTCGGAGTTACCTATAGGGAAGTCACATGTCAATACTAAAAATTATAATTATATTGAATAATGTAATGAGTCTTTATGCATCAGTAGTACCAAGTGAAATCTGATACTGTTATTGGTATTAACAATTTAATATTGTGACAAATGCCTAAATTGATCAGAATAATGCCCTACTCCTAAAACACTTTATTTTGCAAAAGATAATTGAGTTTGATATTCTATTCAAGAACTATTTAATATTTTGTTTTACCCTTGAGTCCAGCAGGAGATTGTCTGGTTTGATGTCTCTGTGGATGAAGCCCATCTGATGAATGAAGTCAATAGCCAGCACAGTCTCAGCAATATAAAACTGTGAGGCCTCCTCCGTTAAAGTGTCTTTCTTCATCAGTAGAGTCATCATATCACCTGGGAAAACACACACATGCATATATCAGTCATTCTCTTTACCGCCATCTCTTTGAAATGATCTGACATCCTGCACTCACCTCCTGGCAGAAACTCCATGATGAGGTAGAGGTTCATCTTATCCTGAAAGCTGTAGAACATCTTCACCACCCACAGACTGTCTGCCTCTACAAGGATGTCCCTTTCTGCTCGAATATGACCAACCTTGAACAGAAAACAGAGACCTGTTATCAAGACAAAGAATCTTAAATGTCATTTGTGGACATACGTGACTCCATCAGTGAAGACTCACCTGTTCTTTCTCAAGCATATCAGCCTTACGCAAGATTTTCATGGCATAAACGTGCCCTGTGTCCTTCTTCTGAACTAGTCGCACCTAGATAAATAAAGAGGACTTTAAATGTGCAAAAATATCACAAAATACACTACCGGTCCGGTTTTTTTTTATAAAAAAGGATTTTATGATCACCAAGGCTGCAGTTATGTTCAGTAAAAACAGTAATATTGTAAAACATTGTAATAATTTAAAACAACTGTTTTACATTTTAATATTGAAAAAACAAATACAATGGTAGAGCAGTGTTTCCCACAGGATTTTGTGAGACTTGTGGTGGCAGGTGACGTCACATTGATTTACATATGTAAGTTTGCATTCAGACGAGTTTTGGCACTTCAGATCTGTTCTACTCTATGAAATGTCACATACTGTAATACAACTGAACGCCCAATAAAGCTGTTCACATTATATTTTCTGTTGTCATACATAAAACAAGTATAAATGGTAAAGACGACCAATTAATAGGCTATTACTTGTTAACCAGGAATTACTCTTCCCTATACTTCTTAAATCCTGATTTATAATCGCGACATCGTCTGATAAAATCAATATAAATCTAACTTACACTAAAAAGTAACTATATGCAGTGGTTTTGGCTATATTACTTTTGTCTCATTCAGCGCACTGCCTGCGTCTGAGTAACAAACTATGCGCATATTAACAGACTAATTATGTTCGTATTTAAAGGTCCAAACAGTCAGTAAGCAACAGGTGCTTGGAAACGCTGTTTTGTAAATGATTTACTGACGAGTCGGCTGTGTTACGGCCAGCTGAAAGCTCTGCTGCTCGCTGCTCAGAACAGATGCCGAGAGAGGCGACACTGCGCCGGGAGTCAGAACTAGCGCTCGCGGAGCAGTACTGGAGACATCTTCCAACTGAACGATATCTAAGGTTTTTTTTCAAAAAAGTCCCTAGGTTTGTCAGTATGTCCCTGTTATGGAACAAAAAAGCCGCCAGAATGTTCTGAAAGTTGCTAAATATTGTGTTAAAGCTTGTGTGTGAGAGACGCGGGAGCTGATGGCAGCGGGTGGTGGATATTGTTGCGGCCCGCCACAAATAAATGAAAGTATGGGAAACACTGGAGGTTGTCTGTGGGAGAGTCGACAGTTCTCGAGCAGAACAGAGAACACTCCCACACAGAGAACACAGAACGAGCCGTACGAAATGTGTAGGGCGAGGGGAGATTTTCCAATAGTTAATCAATCACGGATGGTTTCATTATCTTAGGCGGATAATAAAAGTGTAAGAGATAATATTAATGAAAACAAAAGTGTGTCACCAATTATACTTGGGCGGCCGTTAATATACCTGGGCGGGAATGTATGGGAAACACTGGTAGAGTATATACAATACACAAATCGCCTCGCTGTTAATATATTTATGCTAAAAGCGAGATTTATTTTTTAAATCATGAGGTCTTTAACAGAAAAAAACTCGTACCTCTCCAAAAGCTCCTCGGCCAATCACTTTGAGTGACTCAAAGTCCTCTAATCCAAGCCGAGTTCGTTTGAGACGAAGAAACTCAGTCTCTTTCCTAGCATGCTCAGACCGCCGGAAAACCTTCTGCAGGACCAGAAAAAGTAGAAATTAATTCACATGAAATTACATTCTGAACTTCTGTGTGTGTTTATGTTTAACAAAACCACCAGTATCTATATCAAGATATTTGTAAATGTAAGCAAGTAAAATACTTTCAGAAAAAAAAGACCAGTATTTCAGAAACGCTCACCTCTTCATCACCTAGTCCCTCTTGGTCCATGACCTTCTCCAATTTCTGCTGCCTGTAACAGATAAAGGATAACTTTTAGACATGTGATGAAACACTAGCACCAAGAGGCAGAATTGCTTCATCACTCCAATGAAAGGTGTGGTCATCTAGTCTGACATAATTTCAAGAGGGACGGAACAGACCGTATAAAGGGCCCCTGGAATTTGGGAGGTTCTTAAAGAAACAATGGGAGATAATGACAGATAGTTGTCTCACCATATTCACTCAAACCTACAGTATGTGAAGAATTACATGCATTTGCCCAAATGCTTAGTGATTCATTTAGACTTGCTAAACCTGTTCACTAGCGAAAGTTTCAAATCTACAATAGAGAAAGTATTGGAGAAATCCTAAATATTTCTCACTTATTTTAACAAGTACATGGGCTACATCTGTAAAAATGGAAAAGTCTATACCTAAAAATATCATTAAAACAAACAAAAAGTATCTTGCCTTTTTGGGTCTCACCTCATTTCCCTGTCCTCATGCTGTGATATCAGGTTGCTATAAAAATTCTCCAGTGTCACTTTGGCCATGGTGACCCTTTCCTTAGTGTGGTTGCTCATCGAGGAGCAGGACGTCTGACTGGTCATCGCCATGCTTAACTGGACGGGAAAACCATGTTGCATCAGAATGGACAAAATTAGACAGGTTTATAACTCCAAAAAGGATACAAAAATAGTCCAGGTTATTTTTCCACTTCACAAATCAGAGCTTTGAATCTGATATGGTTAGATACAATGCCTCCCTGTGTTTAATCTATGAGAGGGGTTTGTAATTTTTCAGATGCCATGGACCCCCAAATACCACACTTCTTTCATTACCAGATTCCCAGGAGCTCCTTGTGCAGGTATTCGGTGAAAAGGGCAGCATTTAACATTAGCTACAACATTTACACAGTCCTTTAACACTCAATCATCCACTTCCCAGAAGCTCCACGCCTGTCAGGTCTGACTGGCCCTTTGTTGCGCCGTGGCCAAAACAAGCATTAAACACCGGCTGGAAACGTATATTTGCGTTACTCTGCTTGGAAATTCAAACAAACGCTATATTAGTCATCGGACTCAACTTCCACAGCTGATGTCACTGAGACTGAGGTCTGGAAGAGAAGCGTTCGCAGACAGCAAGGGGAATTTCACTCTGAATAAAACGACTGACTAATAAAACGAACTGAAACCAAGTTGACAACGAAAATCATAATGAAATTAACATACCATCTGATGAACAACACTTTAATAATAATAAAGTCATCATGGAGATACACGACAGACAAAGGAAAAAACAAACACCGTAACGTTAAACACGCACACTAAAGTTTGTCAGTGCAAACCCACGCTTTTAGTGGGTTTGTTTATTTAACATATGCAGTTTTACAAGCAAAATTAAGGCTAATCAATTCTTAAAAATTATAATAATTACAGGCCTAAAGAGAAAGTATGTAACGTAAAGTGAAAACATTAACTTTTCTCAGCAAGACTGTCAGTCTGCTAGCAGCAGCCGCTAACTGTCTGTTCAGACTCATCTGCTCTCATAGCAAAGTGTGAAACTGCTGAGATACCGCTTAATTTACAATGAGAGATAAACGCGACTTTGGCAAAGTATAAACAACTATCGAAAACAAAACTATTACTTACTTGTAAACTATGTGTTTGTTTGAAATAATACTTGTTTGCTTACCTTCCACTCGACCTCAAACTGACTTGAGCTAGTGGACGACAACGGACATTATTTCCTTCTTCCGGGTTTGCCGGAGTGGAAAAGAGAACAAAACAAAAGTCCCCTTTCTGTCGTCTAAAATGTAATTTATCAAATTAGATCAATTTTATCAGCATTTCTTTGATTAATTGACGTACTGAAAACAATTATCCTTCATTTCATCCATACATTTTTATACAAAAACAATTTGGGTATGTCTGCACACTGACATATTTTTCTCTGTTTTATTGAAATGTAAAACAAGTACCCATTTTGTGACTAAAACAACAACAACAACAACAACAAAAGTTCTGTTTATACGGTCAAAGAATAAAATCGAAGAAAAATTAATGATTTTATTAGGGACACCAGGGCTAATTATACTAAATATTTATTTGTAAAATGTATAATTATTAAGATAAGTCCTTGAAAAAAACATAAGGAAAAAATATACAAAAACAATTATAGGCTTCATTATCTAAATTTAAACAGTAAAATAAAAAAGATAAAACACTCTATTAAACAGTGACGTTAAATGTGAACCATAAAACACTCTTTAAAACAGTCAAAATTAATAATTATGATTATAATTAATATAAATGTATAGAAGCCTAATAGAAACCATTTCAGAAATTCCAATGGTTTATATTAAAATACCATTATAAACCATTAGCTTTTTCCAGTAAAACCATTACAAAATTCCTTTTTGTAGTGTGTTTTGTGCATTTTTCCAATAGGATTTAACTTCAATAAAATCCACCACATACCAGTAGACACCATTATAGTTTCCATTAAAACCAATACAATTCCCATTATAACCATTAAATCCATTACATTTTATATTGTGTTTTGGGCAGGGTTCCATTGTTTTTTTTCAGCAGGGTACATATCAGTTCCTTAATATCTACATATCAGTGTACATTTCAGTAAATTATATGTGTACATATCAGTACCCAAATGTTAATAACTTTAAAGAGGGTAACTACCACCCCAGTGACAGCTTTTGTAAAAGTGACAAATGACATTTACATTTAAATGTTAGATGCATGCTTATTATGCTGATGAGAGAAGTCTACTTTTAGCAAATTTAACATAGAAACTTCTAGGTTTCAAATCAGTTTCAAAGTGGAACCTGGATCAATTACCATACAGTACACCCTTTTTTATCTGTCCGTGGTAAATGACAGCCTACATAAGAGCTGCATGGGAGGGTTCAAATATCCCCTTTCTCTGCATGAAGAACTTTGAGTTTAAAAGGCATAATAGCTTGAAAACAATTAAATACAAACAGGTAAACAGAAGAACTAGTGAAAAGGTGCTTTTGGGTTACAGGGTTACAGAGAGCCCTGCACTGTGCCTTTGAGCAAGTTACTTCAGAGGGACGGTCTCTTCTACAACCCGACTCGTTGTCTGCTAAATGAATGAGCTAAATGAATGAATGAATGAGTAAATGAGCTCCCTTGAAACTTCATTCCAGAAGCGTGACATTCCTGTGCTGTTCTGCCTTACAAAGCCAAAACAGTACAAATGCAACCACAGAGGTGTGTCCCAATTCACATATTTATGCACTATTATTCTATAATATGAATACTGTGAATAATATGTTCACAATGAAAATGTAGAAAAAAGTTCACATTCCTGGATGATGCCCTTAATTAAAAGGCGAATGCTTTAATATTTTTTAATTGAATGTTGATAAATGCTTTGTTTTGTCTAAAAAAACAAAATTTTAACCCATTTTTATCCCAATCAAGAATCAAATGTCTTCATAATGAGGTTTTGTCCGATTTAGCTCAGTTCTTGGCTGTAGGTATGTACACACAAAGAGAAAGAAAGAGAAGTGAGATTCAAAACAACTGACTTGAGAAGGCGGGAGGGATAAACTGGAAGTCCCGCTCTTTTTAGCATTGAAGGTGTGGCTTAAAACTTCCCTTACTAGATTCTACCGCGTTTCTGTCTTTCAAGTACTCTCTCTCTCTGCCTTTCCCTCCATCTGTCTGCATTAGAAGACATACTCAAGAACCATCTAGGAGTATCAAACAATCATTTTTCGATTTTGTATATACGCTGGAAGATCCCTTTGTTCCCTACATTGAAGATTTTTAATTGAAGTATCAAAAGGTAAGAAATCTACATTATCTCTCAAATATTCTCTCAACAGTATGTAAGTAAAAACAACATAGCCGACAGTTGTCTAATTGTTTCTTTATATAGAGTCACTAGTTAATAATTCATTTGTTTCTTAATGAATTGTTAGCACCATTCATGAGGTCTTCTCTGAGAAGGAAGTATAGGGAAGTCCATGTGCCACATGGCATCTATATAGCTGAAAGCAGCAATAAATCATGACAGAAGCAGCTCAGAGAACAATCACACAATTGTCTGTATGTTCACATGGATCGTACACTGTTTCTCCATTTAATCATAGTAGAATTATTGTATGTTTCTCATTTAGTATTGTAATAGCTGCTGTTATACAGACTACCATGCATATACAGTATATTTAGATTCTAAAATAGACTTAATTTTGAATATCCCTTGTCTACAGTGGCACTTGGTTGAGATGGATTATGAATTGACATATTTATCACTAAGCATTTTCTCGCTATTATACTCAAATGCTCACACACAAACGTCAGATTCACAGGATTCACATGAGATGTAGACAGGATGTGGGGTGAATAAAGGTTGAAGTGATGGAATAAGATTGAATATTATACAATCCACCACATTTCCACTATGCAGTGGTTTTATTTTTCACGTACATTCAGAGCTTCAAAAGCCACTTTACTGGTTTAAAATGCGTCATACCTGTTGGATTTCAGTTCCACTTTGGCATAAAAGTGTTTAACGTCAACAGTACGTAATGGTACTTTGTGACTGGTTATACTATTTCAGTGCATGCTGACAGAGGCATTTCTTGAAGAGTCTGTTCTTGTGAGATATCACAGAGTTTATCTTGAGCTGGATCACTGATATTGTTCAACTGAATTTCTCAGAATTTGACATGTCTAAGGCAAGTTACCAGAAAATAACAATAGATTATGTTTCGTCCTATATAATAAGTATAGGCCATTAGACTTTATAACATCTAGTGTTTTGAGTCCTGTGTAAAGCTTTGCTTTACCCACAATACATTACAACAATAGCTAACTGTGAGTGAGGCCCACATGTGTTTTATATGCTAGTTCCTGTCAAGATGCTAGTCTTTGTGTGAGAACATCCTGTTTGATGACGATAAACACACAACATTAATATCAATCTTTTTATTATAGCTAAAAGTAAACACTGTGACCAAATGGCCACGTGTCTACAAACACTGGCATAATACCTTGTGTGCGTGCGTGCGTGCGTGTGTGTGTGTGTGTGTGTGTGTGTGTGTGTGTGTGTGTGTGTGTGTGTGTGTGTGTGTGTGTTGTGTGTGTGTGTGTGTGTGTGTGTGTGTGTGTGTGTGTGTGTGTTTGTGAATGCTTTATTTCATACTTTGCCTTTGTTTGCTTTATTACTCCTTTAAAATGTATACTTTTGCTGTCCTTATATGGATTTACAGTACATATCAGGATTACGTCTTGTGCTACGTGGTGTATAGTCTTGGTGAAGTTTCCTGGCCTTAAATACAGTAGCTGTATTTGGTAATACTGCATCATGCATGTCTTTGAAACCACAATATACGTGACAACATGATGTCCAATCAAGCATTACTGAGCATTAAATACATGTTCTGTTTTCATTATTGACATGACAATCACTGTGAATATGCATCTTTTCACTAATGCATTATTATGTGTGACCCTCTCTGTGAAAACTCAGCTAAAGTTATTTTTTGTGATTTGCTGTTATCTACAAAAAAATCTTCCTTCATGTGATAAAGAAAATTCTCTGAAATTTTAACCTTTATATCTTTAATATTGACGGAGTAAGGTCATGTCAACGATTGAAATTATAGTTAAATTAATGGAAGAAATCAAACTTTGATGCCTGTTATCTCATAATTAGATTTTGAGACTTTAGCCTGGATTTCACAGAGAGGGTCACATATGCTATTAAGTTTAAAACGAAACCTTTTGAAACAAAAACAAATATTGAACAAAAGTAAATAAAGAATAAAGACAAAAGTAAATACAGAATAAAGACAACAATACATTGATACGTATTATTTCGATTCCAGCCAAACCCATGCTTACATTTGGCCAACCAAATATTTATCATCTGACATAGTTCATGATTTTATTTAGACAAATATTTTGTTTAAGATTTTATTGTAAATAGCCTATTATATAATAAAGACTAATGAGACAGATACATTTTTTTCATTTTTAACTTTTTCAAATAATAGTGAGGTGCTTATAGAAAATGTAAAATTAATAAATAAATACACAAACAAGGGGCTGCCTTAATATAAGCTAAGACAATGTTTTTGTATACTTCTATATTTCTTTCCTATTGAGTGGGCATTTACAGAAAAAACAATATTGCCAATACTTTTTTTTTCATTTCAGATAAATGGTCACTTAATAGCCAATGTAGAAGATAACTATAACTTAAAAGCAAATTTTAATAAAGATTGAAACAATTTCTTGACTCAAGTAAAATTTCACACACTTTATTTTTGTAACGGTTGTGTCGAGGAATGCACATGAAGACGAAGATGAATTCAACAAGAGTTTAATAATATCCAGGAAGATAATCCACACAGACGAGGGGTTGACACACACCAATTCCAACGTAATACCAGACAAAGACTGAACGCACAGAATGAACTAAGTAGGGACAGACAGGGACAGACAGGTGAGGAGGATCAACTGATAATGACCCAACGAGAACAGGAACAGGAACATAACCAAATATGGGCACAAGAGGGAGAAAACACAACAGTACATGAGGTGTGACAATTTTATACAAACATGACTTAATTAATCAGCAAATACATTAAGAACACAATTAATTGTCTTGGTTTATAAAACCTGTAGCACATAAAACTATCAAAAGGTATTTGAGATTTTACTTGGACTCAGTAAAACTTGAGGCTTGACAAGATTCAGCCTTGAATTATTTGAAATTGTCACAAAAGATTAATAATGTAAAAAAATCAGTATGTGTGCTTAACCTAGTGTGCAATGTCTAATGGTGTTTTTGCATGTCTTGCATGCCATGCAGAGAAAATGCTTGCAGTTAACCTTAAAAAAGCACTGATCTTCTAATCCCATTATTTACCACAACACACACACACACACACACACACACACACACACACACACACACACACACACACACACACACACACACACACACACACACACACACACACACACACACACACACACACACACACACACACACACACACACACACACACACACACACACACACACACACACACACACACACACACACACACACACACACACACACACACACACACACACACACACACACACAATCCTGCTCTCTCTCACACACACACACACACACACACACACACACACACACACACACACACACACACACACACACACACACACACACACACACACACACACACACACACACACACACACACACACACACACACTCTCTCTCTCTCTTACCCACAATCCCCTGCCTTCTCCCACATACTTCATAAACCCTTACCCAACTTTATACCACACCCATATTAAACAATCCCCCGAATTGATAAATGTTTCAAACTAGATCCTCTCTTCAGTGCTCTAATGCCTGAATGTCTTTTTTTCTACCATATTATAATTTGTATTCTAAGCATACACATACAAAAACAACCTCTGCCGATTCGCTATTTTTAACATATATGAGAGTGTTAAGATGGTGGATTCGTGCCAGGGCTTCCCTAAACATGATAGACACATGTCCACTCCTCCGCAGGAGTTAATCTCCTCCCCTCCCCCGTCTCAGGACACAGGTGAGCTCTGAATGTGTTCTCACACAAGCTGGACAGCTTCTCTAAGGCAACACAGAAACAAACGAATGAATGAGGTCTCTCTGGCCTCAGGAGACCACGTAGCTACACTTAGAGACTTTAGAATTTTCTCAAGGTTTCTCTTTATCCCACAGTGGTGAGTACTTTCTCAACATGCACTTCCTGCTGGAATACAAGCGTGTGTTTGAATAAGGGTGTGTACTGGGAGGTTCATTCTGTTTCAATACAGATAAAGTCTTGCATCAGACAGGAGTCATGCGGCCAAGACTTGCTTCACAGGATTAATTGCCTTATTTTACAGTTTCTGTAAGATGTTTTATTCACTTCATAATTTATTTCACACCAGTTGTTCATTTTGTCAGTGAGTTTATCATGAGTAACTTTTAACCTCTTTTCCATAGACATATTTTATGATGGAACAATGTTAAAGTACACTTCACTTGAACTGTAGATCTCTTGTCTTGCTTTTACCTTAAATAAGCACATAATGGATTGTACAGCGTATGATGGTGGTCTTAAATATAGTGTTTTGAATGGGCCATTAATTAATTTGTGGCTCTAAAGCAAATTAAGTATATTTTATATGAACTGACTTATTTTGCTAGCACTTGCCCACTAAAGACTGAGGTTCTGAGCTTGCCAAGCTTTTGGCGAGACTTAAAGTATTCAGTGAATTCTGCGTCAAAACCCAAATAATGCACAGAATGAATACAGACATTTTATGCATTTAGCAGATGCTTTTATCCGAAGCGACTTTTGCATTTATACATATCTTTTTTTTTTTGTGTGACTCTGGGAATTGCACCCACAACCCTTTTGCTATTTGCTGCTATATGCAATGGCACATGCTACCACTGAGCACCACAGATGTATCTACTAATTTAGGTCACTTAAGTACATTTAGTTGTTCATGACTCTTGCTATTTGTCAAATTAAAAGTTTTACTTCACATTTTAAGTAATGTAATGTTAATCACATATTAAGTACTTGATTGTTATTTTTTAATTGTTAAATAATTGACCTATAGGCCTGTAATACTTAGAGATAGCCGTTACTGTAGGGCCATGCTCACCAGTTAAAACCTTGACCTCCTGGTTAATCATCCCAACCAGCTAAACACAGCAACAATGGCTTAAACAAAATTAGGAATTTGGAGGCAGAGTTATCCATTCACCTGACCAATGGCAATCATGTACAGGAAACCTGTGTGAAAACAGTCAGTTGAATCCACAACAGCATGATACCCTACTTATTTGGGAAGATCTGAATATATATTTAGTTTTAAGGTTACTACTCTAGTAGCTTAAACCTGCAATTAAGTAATTGCACCTCCCACATATTAAAATTATAGTGTATTTTTACTTTGTTTACTGTAATCAAGCTTTAAAAACATGGAGCTGCAGCAGATTACTGCCCACAACTAACTTATCAGCCTGAATTTGATGATGAAGGGGGAAAATACGCGCACAGACACTCATAGCTGTTTTCTAGCAAAGCTAATCTTTCCATTAGGTGTTTTTTAGCATGCAGTAATGCTCTAAAGAATGCTTTTACCATTACTTTTCCCCTGCCTTCTCCTCGGCCTTGATATTATTTACATGAAAGTTATGGTCCTGTTGCACATAATTAAGAAAAATGTAACAAGTGATTGTTACTGATCTCATTGCTCAAGTAGATCTGAGCATGTATGTATCTGCAATTTATGTTTCAGATTTTTGAATTTTTTTCAATTCTTTTCAGCAAAGAACTCACGTTCACTGATTTCAGTCGTCAGTAAAATTATAATTTATCCTAGAACCCTTTTCTGTGTTTCAGATTGTGTTTGCAGAACTTGACCTTGCAGACAGTGATCTTTGGTGGATTAAGTGTTGTACAGTTTAAAATGGAACTACAGAAAGCATCGAACGGTCACTATGATCTCAGCCCTGACAGTATTCCTGAGAATGGGTACGTTTCAACATTTTGGCAATTACATGTATTTTATATATAATATATTAAACCAAATCAGTATTTGTATTCATATTTGTAATTACCTTTTTATTTTTATATTTTATTTTAATTTGAGTGTAATCTCTAGTAATTTATGTTGTCATTTTTATTAGTTTTCGTTTTCAATAAAGTATAATTGAAATATTTAGTTTTAATTGAATTTCCATTAGTATCAGTTAGTAATCAGTATGTTATCAGTTAGTAATTTTAGTACTAAAACTTATTATACATGTTTTCATCTAATTTTTTTTACGGTAATTTCAGCTTTATTAACAATTCAATTAACAATTGTTTTTTCATAAAAACAACCCAGTAGGTAATTTGAGCTTGCAACCGCTGTTTTAAATTCATTTATTAATACAGCATTCACAAACCTGTGCATTAATGCAATTACAAATAAATCTTATATCTTAAGGGTCCTCAACTACGTAAATGTCAAAAAGGGATTCAGTAGCTGTGTCATTGCCTACATTTTTTTAAACATTTCCAATGCAAGATGAAACTGTTCAAAACAGAGCTATTTAAATGTATCATTGTTATTTTGCAAAAAACTTAAAAAAAAATGTTTTTGCTTATATTGCACAGATTTGATGCCCTTGAAAACATGACAGATGGTGATAAGTTCCTCCCCAATAAGAGCAATGGAAAGATAGAGACTCAGTTTACAGATGTGAGTATCCAGATTTCAGAACTGCCTTCACAAAAACCTACTCTATAAGGCTGGGTGAAACTGATTAGAATGATGTACAAGACTCACAAACATAGACACTCTATATTACAGTTAAGTATAATGTGTAACAGTAGGAAGAACATCTAACCACTCCGTCCTAATAATGTTTGTGGAGTTAATACACAGAAAAAGTGAATCTACTGTTTAAGTTAAACGAACCTATTCAGATAAATAGATATACAACTCATGACTAATAGGCCATTCATCTTTTATTGCAGTTCGAGGGAAAGACTTCTTTTGGCATGTCTATTTTCAACCTCAGTAATGCCATTATGGGCAGTGGAATTCTGGCACTGGCTTACGCCATGGCCAACACCGGAATCATCCTTTTTCTGTAAGTCAAACTACACTTCCAAACAAGCCTTTGCATTTAGGTTGATTTATGGTATAAATACATAATAAAATAAAGGTTATTGAAGGTATGATAGTAAAAATGAGTTCTAGTGTTTCTTTTATGTCATAAACAAAATAATTACTGTATTTAAATCGTGAGTTGAAGAGCCCTAGTCTTTCTGGTATGTGGCATTTGGCTGTGTTTTATTCATTAGCTTCAGTTAGTAAGGAGGGAATGTGTGTTCCGTATACACGTGTCTGACCGAGCATTAAGGCTTCTTTGTGTCCATCTACGTTTAACTGTATGCATATGGCCATACTCCAGCGTGCCTCTGTCACGTACACATGTGCCAGTCACAGCCAAACGGCCTTACAGCCTTACATTAAGTTAATACAAACTCAAATATCTGCATTTTTTTTTCTTGGCTGAGGTTTCAGAGGCTGCTGTGAGGAGGAGTCATGCAAACCCAGTGCTAAAAAAAGTATTATTTCAATTTCACTGCCACCATGCCACATACCATGTTCCTTACAAATCCAGTGCTAGGATGAATTATCAAGTTCTGAACACTAGAAAGCAACTACAAAATAGAACTATGCTCCTTGATAGAACAAATGCAAGTGCTAATCCTTGTGAATGACAGGGTTTTATTTGTGTACTAGGGAGCTTAAATGTCACTGTGTTTATCTATGATGTAACACACGGACATGCATTGCACAGCTCACAGATCACACCTGAGAGGGTTATAAATAGCCTGCTGTTATCTGTAATCAAACCAAAGCCCATCTGTCTGTCTAGCAGCTTGTTGTACAAAAAGAGAGAAAGAGAAAAAATAAACACGTTTTCTAGTATAGTTTCAATTTCAACAGCTAAAAAAACAACAGCAAAAACACTTCCTGCCAATCACATCATTCAGCAATATGCAAATAGGGGAAAGCGTTAGCTAATAGTACACGTCATTGACTTGTTATTTTGCATGCCTTTACTACAGAGTCTTTTTTTGCGTGTGTGTGTGTGTGTGTGTGTGTGTGTGTGTGTGTGTGTGTGTGTGTGTGTGTGTGTGTGTGTGTGTGTGTGTGTGTGTGTGTGTGTGTGTGTGTGTGTGTGTGTGTGTGTGTGTGTGTGTGTGTGTGTGTGTGACACTCCCAGCTTGTCTAATACGTCATTAATGAGATTAGAGGTTAGATTTGTGTCATCTCCTTGTCGACTGCTGATAAAATCCCTGATCAAACTGCAGTTGGTGCCGCCTAATCATGATTAAATTAGCACCTCTGAAAGTTCAATGACCGGCTGAGTCTGACAATCTATAAAAGATAATGTTGTGGGGAAAAGATTTCACTGAATATCCTATAACGCAAGTTATTAAATTGAAAGTCACCCCAAAATTACAGTTCTATCATAATTTACTCAGCCTAATGTTGTTTCAAACATGACTTTCTTCTGTGGAACATAAAAAAATATATTTTTCTATACAGTGGACGTTCGCTGAAATCCATTAGTTTTTTTACTTTGTTTTTAAACTTTGACTTTCATTTTTACTCCACCAAAAACATACAGGTTTTGGAACAAAATGAGGTGGTTAAATGAAAATTTAAATAAGTTTGGCTGAACTAATCTTGTAGTCCACATAAGTTACTTTTTGCTGTTGTTGCTTATCTAGTTTCATTATTTGTGTAACCTGTTTGCAGATCCCTGTTGATATGCATAGCTCTTCTCTCTGCCTACTCCATACACCTGCTTCTGAAGAGTGCAGGAGTGGTTGGTGAGGAACATTTTCTTCTTTTTCATCTCTAAGACAATCCTGATAACATCACACTCTGTTAAAAATGCATCTTGACTTTTTCTGAACTTTCCAATCTGTTTGTGTGTTTAGGGATCCGTGCATATGAACAGCTCGGGAACCGTGCATTTGGTCGACCTGGGAAAATATTAGCAGCATGCATTATAACACTGCATAACATTGGAGGTAAAATTAAATGAATTATAAATTCCAGTAGTTACTAGCTGATAAAGCAAAGTCAGGGATAACCACTTACAGCAATATGAGCACTGAATACAGATGTACGTCAACACTCAATGTTTCTTTCTTTGATCCAACAGCAATGTCCAGTTACCTGTTTATTGTGAAAATAGAGTTACCTCATATTATTCGGGGGCTTATGGAAATGCCAGATAACTCTGAGTGAGTACCAGAACACAGTACTGATCCCGATGTGCCGGATACAGTGAGGTTCAAAACTGTTAAAGTTTTAAGATTCTGAAAAACATTAAACAAATAAACCTGATGCAAAATAAGGGAGAAATATTTTTCACTATAGATTATATACTAAATTTGTGACATTGAGCATGTGAAATGCTTTGTATCAAAAGTCAGATGTTCTTTGCTTCCACTGAAGCACAATGTGGATCCTTCTTAAATTCTAAATAGACTTTGAACCTCACTGTACTTCATTTAAAACTCTCTGTGCATGCGGCTAAAACAAACTCTTAAGTGTCCATTCTGACTGCTTTTCATAATCATATCACTCCTTCTGACATGATATGTTGTGCAAAGCATTTACATTTATTCTCTTTGTCAGTTACTGGTTTGCTGATGGGAGGTATCTCATCATTATCGTTAGTGTATTCGCCATTCTTCCCCTGGCCTTAATGAAAAGACTTGGTAGGTTCCTGCCTCCTTTCCTCTCATTCTTTCATTTTGTTTTCTGCCTCTGTCATTCCATTATATTTCATAATAATCACAATCAAACATTTACACATCTGCACTAAAGATCTGCATTGAGTGTGCCAAACGATGCTTAAATTCAACATTTACCATTTAAGTTTAACATTTACCGTTGCTCTGTGAAATTTCACGGGCGAAGGAATCAACGCGATCGGCGTTTCGCTTAATGTAATAACTGCACATAATATAAGAAGTATTACATTATTATTGTAATAAAATGTTCATAATGTAACAATTTTCACAAAATATAATACAATTTTGAGCTCATAATGTAATAATACATTTTCAATGAAATAAATTTTTTTTACATAATGAAATAGGTTATTGTATGAGAAATCTATTACATTATGAACACACTGTGGCAGCTTATAATGCAATCACAGTTCATAAGGTAATACCAGCACATCATTTAAAACACTGTTAACAATATAAATATGACCTTTCAATACACTACATTTGAGCACAAAACATAATAATAGATTTATGTAAGATAAGCTATTTATACACATACACACAAACAAATTAATTAAAAAAATTCCATAGTTATTATCAGAATTAATATGTACACGAAGAGATAAGCAAAGCAAATATGTTCACGTCTGAGATTCATTTAGACATTTATGTCTATATCTCTATCTCTTATTTACATATCATACACATATAGGCTAAATACCAGCACACATATTTGGACTGTCTTTGTACTGAGCTGCTACTTTATGTCCCCACCAATGACAACGCCCTTGCTTCACATAAAATAAAAATAAACTTGTCTTTGGATTATTCTTCACTATAATACTATTACTGTAGCTGTTTATTATATTTATCATATTTAACAAGTCCTTATACCTACACCGATTATACTCATTTATAATTCATATTCCTATGTTTAGGTGTTTCTTCTCCTTTCTCTGGTGTGTTCTAACAACAGCAGAATTTTAGATCCCAGAATATTTTGACAATCATTTTGGTGAGTTTATAATGTAATACATTTCTCAATGTAATAATTGTTATTACATTATGAGCTCAAGGTTTGATTAAATTTAGACAGAATGATAACATTATGAACATTCTATTACAATAATAATGTAATACTTATTACATTATGTGCAGTTATTACATTATGAGTTTCGATAAGGTTTTTTAAGCAGATCTTGCTATTTTTAAAGATGGTCACATGAATTCGGCACGCTGTACAACAGAAAGCGGTTCGCAAATATGACCACACTGCCAGTTGAGCTTGAAAAAGGATTAACATTGGTATGGTATGAATATGTATATGCATTTATCATGTATTTCTGCATGGATTTTAGGGTATCTGGGCTACACCAGTGGTTTCTCTCTCAGCTGCATGGTCTTCTTCCTCATATCTGTAAGTCCACTTTCAATCCACCTACATTCAGACTAAAAACACCTGACTGACATGGAGTTATGACAAATAAAAGCACCTCTCTCCATTTTGTCTTATTAGGTCATCTACAAGAAGTTTGCCACAGATTGTCTTGCAGAACACAGCCATAACAAAACTGTGCTCACTGAAAGCGAGTACAACTCCACCGCTGGCATGTGTGAAGCCAAACTTATAACTATCAACCCAGAGGTTAGAGATAGAAACTGCAAATCAGACAATTATTATCATGTGTGCTTTTTGCTTCACATTAAACGCATTGAAGTTATCAGTTCATTTCATGTTTTTTGTTCATCACAGACTGCTTTTACCATTCCCATTATGGCATTTGCTTTTGTGTGTCACCCTGAAGTGTTGCCCATTTACACAGAACTCAAAAAGTAAGACTGGAAGTGCACTTTTGTTCATTCACATTGGCTTTAAAAATCGATTTTTTTAATGTACTGATATATTTGCTTCTTCTTTTTTTGTCTCCTTGTTATTTCAGTCCAAACAAGAAACGCATGCAAAACGTTGCTAATATCTCCATTTTGGCCATGTTTGTCATGTACCTGCTGACTGCCATCTTTGGCTACCTCACGTTCTATGGTAAAAAATAAATACAATTGTACCTATACCTAGAACTATGACTTTTACAAAGTACAATGGTAAATAATAACCAAAGTACCATCATTTCAAGGTTTGTGATATTTAAAAAAGTTTTAACAATCACTGTGTCTTCATATGTGTAGGAAATGTGCAGTCAGAGCTTCTGGAGATGTACAGTAAAAAAGACACGCTGATGCTGTGTGTTCGGCTGGCTGTGCTGATAGCAGTGACACTGACCGTTCCCGTGGTCCTTTTCCCGGTACTTTCATTTTCCTGCTTTCCTGGCTAATTAGTTATCACTTGCGTATTCCTCATAATCATACTGGCTGAGTGTTGACAGTGCTTCATTGTTTTTCTCTAGATCCGTCGTGCCGTCTTGCAGCTTCTATTCCCTGATAAGCCTTTCCACTGGGTGCGTCACATCTCCATCGCTGTATGCCTCCTCTTCATAGTCAACCTGCTCGTCATCTTCGTCCCCAACATTCGGGACATCTTCGGCTTCATCGGTAAGTCAGATCTGCCACATAGAGGATTTAATGGTTACATGAACATAACCCAAATGCAGAACTGAGCTGAATGATTTTTGTTTTAGGTGCCACATCTGCTCCCAGCCTCATTTTCATTCTTCCGGGAATATTCTACATTCGCATCGTCCCTGAAGAACAGGAGCCGTTGAAATCTCGGCCAAAGATCCAGGTGAGAATCAGACAGAATGTAAGTTCACTCTCACAGATCTGTGGGTTCTTTTTTCTCACTTTGTGTTGTGTTTTCCAGGTGATTGCATTTGTGATACTGGGTTTCATCTTCATGATTATGAGCATTACGTTCATCATATTTGAGTGGGTCACCGGAATGAAGACTTCGGGTGGCCACTGAAAGAGCTCAACCGGATTCCAACACTTAAAAAACAAATCTAATACAGACCACAAACTCCTGAACCTGCAATCTCTGCGCCAGGTCCAGTTTCATTTAGTTTAATAGATATCAAACAAGTTAACTCCTCAATTTCAGTATGTCCAAAATGAAAAATGGACAGTTACCTAAATTCAAGAAGAATGCAAAGAAGAGCGGTAACACATGATCTTGAATAATTAGAGCTATGAACATTTTGAAAATATTTATGGGATTTTTAATGAAAGCCAATTTTACACACAAAGGTATTGATGTTATGACTGGCAGATGGAACTTCCTAAACTACACAAAACTGGTGGAAAAACTGATCCTGAGATGAGAATTCACTCATCTTTATTGCCAAAGTTGTAAACATGCAGTTTGAAGTCTACCTCCTACTTCACAGAGCAGTTTTACAGTTACAGAGTCTGTTTGTACAGCTCATAGTGCATATTTAAGGTTTAACAAATATTTTATTAGTGAAAATTCTAGTTTAATACACAATTTTCATTCTAAAAACGATATTATCATCATAACAACAAGTGAAATGTTACAATCTGATGGTCCTAAACAACTTAATTTGATCACAATCTTCAAATATATATTTTAAAACTAATCCTTAAACATATTATTTCCAGAGTTCATTTTGATTTTGAATCCCACATATTCAATTTGGTCTCAAACCTTTGGACCCCACTGTATGTGAATTTCAGTTACTTTCGTTTTTATGAATAATAGGCCATTCTATAATTCAACATTCCTAAAAGCAGTTTATAACTTTATTTAATTAGGAAGAGCGTACAGTTTTATGATGAATTGCAGCATTGTTTAAGCAAAATGCTTCGATGTCAGAGGAAGAACCTGAAGTTAATGTATTGTATTTAATGGTATTATTTGTCTTGTTACATCATCAGAGAAATGTAGTCTACAGTACAAGATGTCTTACAGTACACAACTAGTGTTTCGTGCAGATCTCGTCACCATCACATGACAACATTTCTTTACTCTGTTTTAGAGAGGAGAAGGAATATAAATGTCTGAATACTAATTATCTAGTAGTATTCCAGAAACACACGACACTGTTGGGGATTTTTCATGTCGTATGTCATTTTATTTGTTGTATAATTGAAAATACATTTGGAACCTCTTGCATTGAGAGGTGAGCATACTTTTGACAAACTTGGATGAGTTTGCTTGGATGAGCATACTTTTAACAAACTTGAAAAATGTTTTGGAATAATTTATTTGTGCTTTACATGGTGACATGTTGTGTTTCAGTGACAGAAATGGGCCGGACATTAAATGATGTTGCATAAAACAAATTCTGAAAGGTCACTAGAGCATGAAATGAAATAATGAAAGGTCATTATCAACAATAAGCTCACTGAAATGTTTCTGTGGTCGATTTACTCCTCATCTGTATCTGTGAGTTTACTGGACCAGGACTAAAATAGTTTCCTGCTGGACATTACAACTACTTTATCATAAATGCCATCATGTATGGTTGTATTGTATAGTGTTTTATGTACATATTGTGTGTGTGAAATGGAAGAAACCTTCCATTAAGTGTTGTACATCAGTGTACATATTCTGTGTACATATTCTACAGACTTTTTTCTGCACAGATTGGATGAGTGAAAGTGAAACGTAATTCTTAATGGATCAATAATTAATGAGAAGCTTATTAATAGATTCACATTTATTTTAATTCACATTCCCCATGATAATTTTTTATAAAGTGCCTGGCATAAAAGAAATGGAAACAACTGTAGCATTCTGCAGTTATTAATGCTTGGAAATACATGTATTTATTGTTGAACACATTGATCCTGAATAATAAAGTAGAAAGATTGTTTAAAGACGACTGGCTTTATTGTATTAAACATTTTGTACAAAAAAAATCCATGTATGTTAGCCTATGTATTTACAACATCCCGAACACAGACTAGTGCAATTTCATTTCCAAGTGAGTATGAATCGTTTGACTAAATGATTCAGATTCACTAAATGATTCATTGACTCGCTCACAGACAGATATTTGTCTCCACCTATTGTCGTTTCGATATAACCGGTATATATATATATATATATTGTATATATATATCCTCCAGTATATATATATATTTTTTTTTTTACCGAATATTTTTTGAAAAGTCAGACTAACCTGGCAACTTTATTAAAAACACATGGCAACACATTTAGCTATTACAAATTACAAAAAGGCATTTTCCCTCTAATTTACGCAAAAGAAAAACATTGATGATCTAGCTAGCCACATCAACCTGTAGAGAGTTGGAGAGAAGTGCCAGCAGTACAGAGATGACATGTGAATCAAGTTGCTAGCTGCAATAGTTCCATAATATTTATTCATTTATGATACACATTGTTATTAGTTTGTTCCTACTATTGTTGATCAGGTACACTGTAAGAAAAACAGAAAAGGCACTGATCATTTTTTCTGGCAGGACATTATGTGTTAAGTTCCTGTAAACCTAAAACACAAAATGCAATGCATAATTTAAAACACAGGTAAAATACGTGTGAAAAATGAATATGGAAAATTCCTTTATATTAACACAGTACATTGTGCCCTATTCTTATGGACTTATCTTAAACTGTAGCATACTAACTAATTATCAACACACTGCTAAAAAAATAGGCCTATAATTGTTCGGAATGTGTAATTTTATAGTTTATAATATATAAAAATGTATTGTTCAAAAATGTGCAACTGTTTAATAATTCAGTGTAGTGTTTAAATATGAAAATATCTGATCAGAAACATGTTGTGTTTATATTACTTTGACAAATAATAGGCTTGTATATTAAAATAATATCATTTTTATGAACAAATCTAAATAAACATATTTTGAATCATATATTGTGTATTCTATGCAATGATGCGGTTTGGCGTCATTGTTACGTAATGATGTAACGTCGCAGCCTCATGTAGCAACTTTTAGTAACAAATCTACCTGCCTTTAGCAACATTCCCTGAAGATTAGTTGGCAACATTGATTCACAGTGACAGTCTGTAGGTCGCACAAACGCGGATTATTAGGGGTCTACCGAAGATTCGTTGATAGCGATCACTGAATTGTCTGCATGAGCCACTGGTTCATGGACCCCAGCAAGGCTATGTGTTAGCTACTCTGTTAGCCTTCTGATGTATATATATATATATATATATATATATATACATTTGTGCTGTTTATAATTTATAAATGTGTCTGTGTTTGGTTGTTATCACACAGATGTTACTCATATGGGGTTTAAGGACTAACAACTAAAAATCTCCATTTTAAGGCAGTGAACTCATGATTAGATTCGCCGCCTGCAAGGTTGGCAGACAGCAGGGGGCGCCCTAGATCGTAACCACGGTTTCTTTTCTTTTCTTTGAATATCTTAAAAAAGTTCATTTTTGTAACTTATTTCAAAAAGTGAAACTTTCATATTCTAGATTCATCACGTGTAGAGTAAAACATTCCAAGTGTTTTATTATTATTATTTTGATGATTAGAGCTTACAGCTCATGAAAATCCAAAAATCCAGTATCTCAAAAATATTAGAATATTTCCTAAGATCAATAAAAAAATAAGGATTTGCAAAACGAAAAGTTCAAATTCTTTAAAGTATGTTCATTTATGCACTCACTTGGCCGGGGCTCCTTTAGCACAAACTCCAGCCTCAGTAAGGTGTGTGGCATGGAAGCGACCATCGTTGGATCGACTGTTTCTCATCTTTCTCTTGAAAATATCCCATAGATTTCATATGGGGTTCAGGGCAGGCATGTTGGCTGGCCAATCAAGCACAGTGATATCACTTGGAAGTGGTTTTGGCACTGTCTGTGGACAGGTGTTAAAATCCTACTAGGAAATGAAATCAGCATCTCCATAAAGCTTGCCAGCAGATGGAAGCATAAAGTGCTCCAAAATCTCCTGGTAGACGGCTGCATTGACTTTGGACGGCTGCATAAAACACAGTGGACCAACACCAGCAGACGTCACGGCACCCCAAATCATCACTGGACTTCAAGCAACATGGATTCTGTGCCTCTCCACTCTTCCTCCAGACTCTGGGACCTTGATTTCCAAATTAAATTCAAAATGTACTTTCATCTGAAAAGAGGACTTTGGACCACTGAGCAACAGTCCAGTTTTTTTCTCCTTAGCCCAGGTAAGATGCTTCTGACGATGTTTCTGTTTCAGAAGTGGCTTGGTAGCCCTTTTCCTGAAGATGTCTGAGCGTGGTGACTCTTGATGCACTGACTCCAGCTTCAGTTCACTCCTTGTGAAGCTCTCCCAAGTGTTTGAATCGGCTTTGCTTGACAGTATTCTCAAGCTTGCGGTCATCCCTGTTGCTTGTGCACCTTTTTCTACCCAATTTCTTCCTTCCAGTCAACTTTGCATTTAATATGCTTTGATACTAATAAAAAAAAAAAAAAAAAAAAATAGAAATTAATATTCAAATCTATATGTTGCATAAAATAAAGTACCAAAAAGTACCATAATATTACCTTGATATTTATGTACAAAACATCATGGTAATATTATGGTACTTTTTGGTACTTTATTTTATTAATGCTGTCATGGTATTTTTTTAAAGGGGTATTAAGCACAATTTTGCTTACTTTTTTTTTTATATATTATTGAATATATTAGTAGTAGTATTTTGTGCTTATTAAAGTGAAAAAAGTCTAAACAAGGGATCTGTAGGCTGTGAAAAGAGTTGTAAAGACAGATAGCATTTACTGGACAAACAAATCCATTTGACTAAAGTACTAGAGACAATTACATTTATTAAGAGAACAACAACAACAAAAAATCGCAGTACAATCTGTCGCCTTGATTCTTTTCCTCAACTTTTATTTTAACAGTAAAAAACTAAAAGCTAAACAGTTTGGTTGTGTGAGGTACTTTATGGTGAAAAGTTGCGAAAGTCAAAAATCCCTTACATGACACTCCAATGATGTGTTCCTTTTGCCTTTCACCATCACTTTTTTTTTTTTACACTGTTGGTAATTACTCAGCCTGCCTGTTTTTGTTTGATTCTTCACCATATGGGACATACAGATAGATATTAAAGCCACCAGACAGGAACCGAACAACAGAAGGTTATCTTGGTATAGTTGTACATCGTAGACATTAATGGCTGTTCTGATGATCTGACTGCAGTGACAGGGGCGGCTCTAAGGGGACTTCCGCTCATATGAAAGCAACATGAACATACAGCAGTGTGTCACGCTGACAACAAGCCGAGAGAATGAAAATAGAAAAGAAAAAAAGTGTGGTTGTCCATTTCCTGCTAAAACCTTTTGTCTGCTGATGCTGAGAGTAAGAACTAGGAAGAGAAACTCAATGCTCGCTGTTCAGTCTAGTCACCGGTAGTTCAGAGGAGATCTCTCATTCTCTTCCAGGGTCTCTTTCTTTCCTTCTCTTCGAGTTTCATTTTGTAACGGTTTGTTCCATGTGCATATGAGGCCATGAAGCAAGCATCGAAGGGGAATTTGGGCTGCTCTCGGCTCAGTCCACAGGAGAATGAGAAGCTGGAGGATCTGCTGGGCAGGAGGTGTGCGGTAAGTGAGTTCAAGGGCCTTCAGTACAAGCCTAAGGGGAAAGTACACTTTGCAGAGGGAAGATGGGTAAAAGTGTTATCTTGATGAAATGGAGTGACATCTGTGCAAAATTTGACTGCATGCTTTCAAAGCATTTGACAGAATTTACACTGTCTAATGTGTTCACTTATTTGTCTTTATCACTGCTGAAGTTTGTTTTATGACTTGCAAGATCGTATTAAAAGTTTTACGCAACCAAATAATATTTTAATTTAAAAAGCCATACAGACATATCAAAATGTTTTGCAATATCTGAAGAAAAGAACTTGACCGTGAAGTTTTACTTCTCTTTTTTGAGAAGCTGTCATTTATTAATCTAATTGTTTCAGTGTTTTTCCCCTCATTTATTTCGTTATCACATTTTCACTTTGACCAATTTGAAATGGAAAAAGGGTTTGCTACAAAAAGTGACCTTGTTTATATGGTGAAGATTTGTAGATTTAACAGCCGTAAAATGTTAAAAAGCACATTAAATGTAAAATAGTATAACAGTTTATTAAAATCAGCATTATTTAGATGATTTGAAGTTGTTTTTCAAAGTATGAAATATCAGTACAATTATATTTTCAGAAGTCCCTGTGTGATGCATTACAGATTATTTTTTTATTTCAAATACAAATTGTATTTTCTTTAAATGGTCTGCATTTATAATATTTAAATGTTTCTGTATTTATTTATTTTGTTACAGGTGTTTTATCTCTATTTTGATTTTTGCACTTCATTGCCCTGTGTTTTATGGTTAGCGGAAATGGCTCTGAAATTGATGTATAATCTATCTATCTATCTATCTATCTATCTATCTATCTATCTATCTATCTATCTATCTATCTATCTATCTATCTATCTATCTATCTATCTATCTATCTATCTATCTATCTATCTATCTATCTATCTATCTATCTATCTATCTATCTATCTATCTATCTATCTATCTATCTATCTATCTATCTATCTATCTATCTATCTATCTATCTATCTATCTATCTATCTATCTATCTCTGTCTGTCTGTCTGTCTGTCTGTCTGTCTGTCTGTCTGTCTGTCTGTCTGTCTGTCTGTCTGTCTGTCTGTCTGTCTGTCTGTCTGTCTGTCTGTCTGTCTGTCTGTCTGTCTGTCTGTCTGTCTGTCTGTCTGTCTGTCTGTCCATCCATCCATCCATCCATCCATCCATCCATCCATCCATCCATCCATCCATCCTGTGTAAAGTGTCTAATAAACTAATCGCAGTCATGTAGCTCAAACTGCACATCAAGAAATCTGTTGGTAAACCAGCTAATCCAAAAATGCTTCTCACTTCTGTACTGGGTTGTTTATTTCTGCTTCCTCCGATCATTCCATTATGACACATTCAGGACCAGATCCCGTTGTTGCCGACTATATTCTTGACATTACAGTTTTTCTTGGTCGCTTTGGTGCATTTCTTGAATCATCCTTAATATTAGCAAAGAAGTATGTGCATTTCTCAAAACAATTTGTACAAAAAGCACCACACAATAGATTACCTGCAAAAGCCTGTAACTTACTCAAAATCTTTATTTAATCTCTCAAAACTAAGTATTTGTGTCAATGAACATATCAGTGGCATCAGAATGAAAAGTCCTTGTGTCATTGTTCACAAACAAGATAGTCAAAATGCTTAGTCATGTTGTCAATATAACACTGCACTCTGTTGGTGTTACCTGATGTAAACTATGGCAACAGTTTGGATCACAGTTACTGTACTGAAATGCAGAAGACTGCACTTCTTATGTATGCCATATATCTTTTCAAAAGTACAAATTTATATATTACTGTAAGTGGGATATTGATTGAAAGAGACTGTTTTGAAATGTTTGAATTATTGAGGATATGGTCAATCTCCCAATATTTAGCTGCACCCTTCAGCCATTGTAAGCCATGATTGACAACATGGTCCACAATTGTGGCCCTTATTTCATCTGACATGCGCCTCTGTCCTTGGCCTCTTCTGCCTCTTCCTCTGTTTTGCCTCTGTACACTTCCATGCATCCTTACTCCTCTTCTTCCTCTCGTCTGTTGACCCTGATCGTTTTCTGGATGTTCATCCACTGTCAGAATTTGTAACTCTTGTGTTGTCCTCTGTCTATATATGCTTTCCAATTGAAGGTTCATGAGATGCACCTTTGAGCCATTTCAAAGAACTGGTTTATATGGGTTGATCTATATTATCTTCATTAGTGAAAGTCAAGATTCACTTGCACAGTTCATGGAAAATTTACAAACAGTCTAATAGAAATGTGTAGAAAATATGCTTGACAGTTAGATCAACCATTTTGCATTTAATGACTTAATGACCAATGACTAGATGTTTTGAGGGATAAGACTACTGCACAGAGAACTATATAATGCACTTTGAGCAACATGATATTAGCAACTGAAAATGTAGGAAACCGCAGACAAATGTACATAATCGATTGCATGAATGTACCACAGCATTGGCAACATGTTCAAAAGAATGAGAAACTGCTTTTATGATGTGCACAAGTGAATAGATGATGGAGGTTGAACAAGTAGTTTTGAAAATTCTATTTGTGATCTGAGAAATGCACCAAAGTGACTGAGAAAAACTGCAACATTCACATTGATGCAGCCGAAGAGTTTATCTAAAAAGTGACTACTGAGGTTATACACCACACACATACAAATATGTGCTGATTATGAAATTGTGTAGCTTAATTTGCTTACACCGCAAAATGAAGTTGTAAATGTTCATCAAAACTATTTTATTTTATGGAAAATAACCGATAATTTTTTTTCAGCATGGTAGCCTTCCTCTAGCACATCAAGACCTCTGCTGCAGACCCAACAGTGCACTAACTGCCATTTTGTGGGTACTTTTTGGTGCTGCTTGAATGCACAGTGAAAGCTTTTGTAATTAAAGGAAGAGAAGGTGTGAAATTAGCCCTCAATGCAGCTTGAACTGTGATCGCTGAGGGGGGTTTGACAGGGGAAGTTGCTTAAAGACATTTCCTGCCACAGAACAGCTTACTAACAGCTACTGTATATCTGCCATCTAATTTTTTGGACACTGAGTGTGATCTGCTTGGTGTGTTCATTAGTGAATATAAATCACATGCAATCATGCATGTGAGAAAAACAGGCCTTTGTGAAAGTATGACACTATAGCCTTTTTCTGGTTTTCGTCTGCAGTCTCTGTCCTCAGCGGTCGTGCAGTTACTTATGGCTCTCCCGAGTGAGCCGAACCGCTGGACACCACAGCAGTCTGGAGTAGTTTGTTTCGTCAAAGACAGTCCTCTGCGCTCCTTTTTCATCCGTCTCTATGACATCAAGGTTCATAACACGAATTCAAATCTCAAAAAAATAATTAAATACATACAAATTTCACCCTCGGGTAGTTCCTCAAACCTGTGTTTGGCAGAAAACTAAGATGATCTCAGTCCTGTTTCTTCCCTTATTTCAGGCAGGGAAGCTGGTGTGGGAACAGGAAATCTATAACCAACTGATGTACCAAAGGACCAGGCCTTTTTTTCATACTTTCCCTGGAGATGTGAGTATTTACAGCATATATATGAGTGCTCACTGTCATTCTGTCATACAGTTGATTTTAACATTACACACTGAATGACATAGTAATAATGCACTTTTTTGTGTTGGGGAAGTTTAAAGTTATTTCTCTTTCCTGCAAGGTTAATTTAGCGCATCACTGGTACTTCCTCATATCACTGTCTACGAGAATACGGTCTGCTCTTGCGTATATGCATGCAAAAGAAGCTAAAGTTACCCACAGTATTTGCATTTATGATAACACATGCAGTTGTTGCTGATGAAAACCATAACTGGTCATGTAATTAAAACACACTATGTATGCACTGTCATCCCGCTGTCAGACACACTGTAACAATACTTCCATTTTGTCAGACAAACTCTATTTTAAAGACTGATTGAACCATCTAATGTAGAAAACAAAACTACAATCACAATTTAGGTTGAACTTAAAAGCTAGAATAGTGAGGACTTACTGTTTATTATCTAATAGTTGACTATGCTTTTTATAGTTAGCGTATAATTAGGTATCTTTATAATAGAAATAAAACTCAACTTTGCATCTCTTCTCAGGACTGTCAAGTGGGGATGAACTTTGCAGATGTAGGGGAGGCTGACAATTTCTTTGCTGTAGTGGAGGACAAGATCTGCCAGAGAAATAGTCGTTTTGGTATTCATTTCTTTTGTTTCAGCAATTTCCGTCAATTCAAACTACTTCATAAATCTGATTATGAAGATGATCTGCTTCTTAAGATCGGCATCTTATTTAAAATGACTGTTTTATGTTTTCCTGTAATAACATAAAGAGAAAAAGCAGAAAAAAGGACACGAATATAGAGGTAACAACATGATTTCTCAAAATCACTGCATTAATTATTTTGTATTTATATATTTTTTTAAGTGTAGGTTATTTGAACAAGGTGCAAATCAAATATATATTTATTTTCTATTCTTAGATCATGGAGCTTTGCCACCACTTCCTCAACCAAATGGTAAGCAAATAACTTTTCACATTAATATTGTGCTTGTCTTTTGGGAATGTAAATATATTTGACTGTATTTTAAATATTTTTAATAGACCTTTCACTTTTTGTTCGACATTTTCATTAACCTTTACTTTGTATTAGAAAACAAGGCAGTCCAATCTATTTCTGCTGCTATATTAGTTTTTCTTTCTTTCTTTCTTTCTTTCTTCTTTCTTTCTTTCTTTCTTTCTTTCTTTCTTTCTTTCTTTCTTTCTTTCTTTCTTTCTTTCTTTCTTTCTTTTTTCATAGAGCTAATATTCAACAAGAAAAAAACTAATATTCCTGTGCTTTCTCTTCCTCTCATGTAAAATACAAGCATTGAATGTTCTGAAAACGATACAAATGTAACTTCTATGTTCAGTGATGCATTAAGTGTAGACAAATAAAATAAAATATATATATATATATATTGAAAAATAATATTTATTATTGTATCTTTAATCACAGTCCCTGGTATTCCTACCTCTTCTCCCATGCCTCCTCTGGTACCAAGTAATATCCAGAACCAAACGACCCATTTCAAATCAAAGAAAGACAAGAAAGAGAAAGAGAAAGACAAGAAAAATAAAAAGAAAGGATCCAAACTGTTGAAGGGGGCTATTGGAGCACCCAGTGGATTCACGTGAGTGAATAAGCAGACTCACTTTAACCAAGATAAATGATTCTGAAGAGGTTTTTTGTTAGCTTACATTTCTTTATGTCATGACTTTAGGCATGTCAGTCACCTTGGCATGGGTTCCAACAATTTGGACCCGGACCTGGTGAAAATTCTGTCCCGTGCTGGGATCAGTGAAGCAGACATGAATGATTCGGAAACCTCTCAGCTCATTTATGATGTCATTGAGCGTTCAGGTGGAATAGAGGCTGTTAAAAAAGTAGTGAACGAGCAGGGTAAGTTAAAATGTTAGATTTGTTTCATGTTAAAGGGATAGTTCACCCAAAAGTCAAAATTCTGTCATTAATTACTCATAATAATGTCGTTCCAAACCTGTAAGGCCTTTGTTCATCTTCGGAACACAAATTAAGACATTTGTGATGAAATCCGAGAGCTTTCTGACCCTGCATAGACAGCAACACAACTGACACGGTCAAGGCCCAGTAAGATAGTAAGGAAGGTCTTACGAGTTTGGAACAACATGAGGGTAGTTAATTAATAACAGAATTTTCATTTTTGGGTGAACTATCCCTCTTAACGTATTATTTCATTTTTGTTTAGAGTCTGCACCCCCTCCTGTTCCCAGTGGACATCGGGGTTCTCTTCCCCAAGTGCCATCTGGGTACTCCTCAGCACCGCCACCACTACCTCAAGGTCGATTGGGGCCTCTACCGCCTGTCCCGGGGCAATCCTCTGGTCCACCATCTCATCGAGGTTCCTTTCCACCTACACCTCCAAGAGCAATTCCATCTCCACAAACCCCTGAGGGCCGCGGTGTTCCTCTACCAGCCCGATCTACATCCTTAGGCCCCCTGCCTCCGGTTCCTGCCGGAGGCCGTACTGGACCCTTGCCTCAACCTCCAGGACCCCGCACCGCATCCTTACCACCTCCACCTGGAGGTAGGAGTGGAGGTTTACCCCCACCACCTCTTCAAGGAGAACGTAGGGCATCTTTAGCCCCCGTTCCAGGAAA
The DNA here is from genome assembly GCA_027422405.1 of Ptychobarbus kaznakovi. Lineage (NCBI taxonomy): Eukaryota > Metazoa > Chordata > Actinopteri > Cypriniformes > Cyprinidae > Ptychobarbus > Ptychobarbus kaznakovi. Next base: position 13,899,191 of record CM049810.1, on the reverse strand, counting down.
GAGACCTGGATCACAGATGACTGAAAGACGAGGTAGCTTTCTGCCTCCCCAAACTGCTGGGACAGCTCTACCACCACTACCCCCGGGTGTGAGGAGCGCACACCTACCCCCACCTCCGAGAGATAATAGTGATTTTTTGCCACCTCCGCCTCAATCTAATATGCCATTGCCTCCTCCCCCATCTGATTTCTTCCCTCCTCCACCTTGTGAATCATTTCCTCCTCCTCCACCTGAAGACTTTGCTGATTCTGAGCCTCCACCTCGTCCCTTTGAATCCAACTTTCCTCCCCGGAGCAATCCCTCGGGCTTCGCCCCTCCGCCTCTTCCAGTCTCAGCCAAACCCAGTGCAGGCGGTCCAGCTCCGCCACCTCCTCCTCCACCTCCCGCTGCTCCTCCTCCAGTGAACTTTGGAAGCAATCCCTCATCTCCAAGTGGACCACCACCTTCAGCATCCAGCGATGGCGAAGGGGTTAGAGGAGGATTACTTTCCCAGATACAGTTAGGGATGAAACTAAAAAAAGTGAGTATCTATACTACCATTTTAATTTATAGTTAATAATGAATAATTTAATTGATCAAAAGTTACTGTAAAGACTTGTGCAGTGCAGTGCAGTTTCCACAAAAATATCAAGCAGCACAACTGTTTTCAACATTGATAATAATAAAAAAAATTGAGACTGCAAAAGCTGAAAATTCAGGTCACCCACTTACAAGATATAAGCACAAATAAGGTTTCTATAATGTTAGCTTCTCATTATTGATAATGTTATGATTAAAGCATAACACTCTATACAAGCTATTTAAAGACAAGTAATGTATTTTGCCCAGGTGACCACCAACCCCGATGCGCCTCCACCTGGCACGGATACAGGAGAGGGAATAGTTGGAGCTCTCATGATGGTGATGCAGAAGAGGAGTAAAGCCATCCATTCATCTGGTAACCACTCAATCACTAGTGTTTTTCCCAATTATTATAGTAATTATGAAAGGAAAAGAAGTAGTATGTGTATATTATTATATACAATATATTTTGTAATTAATTCTCAGATAATAAGTTGGTCTGCTGGACCCTGCCATACCTATTAACCTTTTATCTTATGCTATATCTACCATATCTTGTAGAAGAGGATGATGAATTTGATGATGACGAGGACGACGATGAAGAGTGGGATTAATCCTGGCGTAACTGAAATACTTTCAATACATGTACCAAGGCAGTTTTACATGTTGTGGAAGTTAAACAACACTGATCCAAAGCTTTTTCTCTCGGGATGCACTGATATTCTGGCCAATTCAGAAAAATGGCTGATATTAAATTTACATTAGTCCTAAACCAATTAAATTATACTGTATGAAAAATAGATGGTCATTTTGAGATTTGCTAAATATTACATTTAAAATATTTTTTTGTTATTTACCTTAACTGAGCATTGGATTATGGCAAAGGTAATCTAATATATAAAAAAGTCAAATATTGTACCAACATATCATGCATAGGTTCTCTTTCTAGTCTCAAAGGTTCTCGGTTTCTGAGTGTTTCAGTTGATGTAGATATCTATAACATCATATAATGTGAATCAGTATTGAATGTATTTACAATATATAAATATACTAAAATGTGAATTGAAAAGTGAATCACAAATGATTCCTCGTTTATTTGTATTTTTCTCGTACAAGACAACATCTAAGAGCAAGACAGAGTATTATACTTTACAACCAGACTATTCTACCATTCAACAAAAAAGGACACAAATATTGTGAAATATTTCCAGTGTTAGATATTATCTGAGTGAACTCATATGACGTTTGTATTCACTTGAACGGTGATTGCTTAACCAGACACGAAGCACGAAATGCACAGCATAAAAGTGCCATTTCCTAAACAGTGCCAGTCATTTTGAATGCATTTTAATAAATATGACAGCATATATAATATCTCAATCATGCAAAAAAGCCCTCCACCCTTATTCAGTATCCTCAAAGACCATCCCATAAAAAAATATACAACTTTAAATAAATATATATTACAAATGGTGAGAAACAGCCACAGTCACACAGACATGAAGGCAAGTGAGTTCTTGCAAATGTTTGGTGCCATTATTAAACCAGTTATTAGAATCATACATATATTACTATTAAACATAGATACATAAATGACTTTGACAATTTTGTAATCCAGGTGGAACATTAGAAATTGCACTGGCCCAATGACTGGTGATTTAACAAAGGGGCTTTCTGACGACAGGATAGTGGAACGTTTTAAAGCTTATGAGGTAATATCCTCATTAAAGGTGCTTTATGATTTATTGGTTGATTTTTTTATGTTAATTAAACCCAGTATGTAATTACTGAATCCTGAAGATCAGTTACAGCTTAATTTGTGAGGTTAGTAAAAGTGTACACCTGTTTATAATACTGAAATGTAGTCAAATCACTGTGGCGAGTGGAAACGGTAAGTCCTAAATCAACATCGGCTACAATCCCGGTACAACAGACGAATGATCATGTACTTAAAACATTGGATCAGTGAATGAACAACGAATGTATGATTACACACAATGATCCCTAAAAGGACTTGGACATTTTATTTTTGGGGTGAATGTTCTTAAATTTGATAACAAAATATCAATGCGCCAAATTCCAAAACAACTGTTTAAACTGTGAGAATTCATTTTGAATTATTTTTTGGGGACAGCGTTTAAGAAATAACTATTTAAAAAAATTATTTTGAATGAAAATGTATTCATCTTTATGTTTAACATAAATTTCAATCGTTTAAAAAAATTATAATTTCCAACTATTTGGAGCCACTGTTCATGAATGTAATAATTTGGTTCATTTTGAAAACTGTAAAAATGCATTTATTTTTAAGTGTCCAAAATATTATCATAATTAAATAATTTTTGACTGTCCAAAAGTGTCCACATAATTTTTGGGGCCACTGTTCAAAATGTATCTCATGCAAGTAGTTAAATAAATACATTTTCATATTAGGTCTCATTTTAAGTGCGTTTTGAACAGTGTAAAAATGTCCAAATGGTCCAAAATTGTCCAAATACTTTTTGGTGCCACTGTACATGAACTAGCCAATGCAAGTCCGTGAACCCCTCGGAGCAAGGTGACAGACAGGTCACTCTCTTATCTCGTCCTCCTCACTCCCCACTAGCCTTCAGTGCCTCTGTGTGTCTGCGATTTGCACGTTTGGGGAGGTCAGCCTGTAAGTTTCCGCTGGCCGTCAGCTGCTTCCAGTAGGACTGGCAGTACTGCTGAATCAGACGCATTTCAGACTCCAGCAGGAGCGCTGAGGTAGGAGCTTCGGGGTCCTGTTGATGGTTTTTATGATGGCTCCTCGATGCCTCTTCCTCCTCATCAGGGGTGGTGAGGGCTACAGCAATGTCCCGGTCCAGGATGCGCAAGGAAACACGAGCCAGCGTGTGTTTGAAGTTATTTTCTGTGGCCAGGCAATGGTAGAGGCCTGCGTCTGCTTTGGTGAGCGTTTTCAGAAGAACCCCCTGAGGAGTCTTAAGAACCTCTCCCTCTCGATTCAGCTGGCAACAAAGAGATTTGTTCATGTTTCTGAAAGACCTCTCATGCTAAACAAAGTTGCACATATCTCATTAAAAAGAAACTAAAATACAATTTTATTAGAAATAAAATAACTTTTCCTTAAGAACGATGATGATCTGATGCTCAAGAAAGATTTATTATTTTTGGCTGGTTGGGTTGAAATAAAGTAAAAGAATGCAATCATACCACTTTTCGTCTTCCCTCCTTCTGGTAGAGCCATTTAATAGTGGCTTGAGGAGAGCGCGGCACACACTCCAGAAATGTGCTGCTACCCTCCACGCCGAACTGAACTTTCTCCTGCAGTCTCCTCTCCACTAATAAATACAGAAGATATTACAGTCATATGCTGTGTCCTATTATACAAATACATCAGACTGACCTCATTTTAATCCTGAAGACTATTTGTTGATGACTGTTTGTTTTTGTTACCTTTAGCGTTGTAGCCCCGGCACTGACGCAAAGGGTCACCATGTTTAACATCCTGCCTTCTGCTCCTCCTAAATGAAGTAATACAAAATATAATCAAACTTCATGTAATTTTACTGTCCTATGAATTTGGATTCACATAAGCCTTTTAAGATGGTTTAAGAACATTCTCATCTCAATTTAGCTGTGAGGAGACAGGGTAAGTACGTGCAGTTTTAAAGAATTCAGGTTCTCAGACCTTTTGGTGGCTTGTGTAAAGGCAGAGCAGTTTTCTCCATCCCAGGCGCAGTAGGGGTCTCTGGCCAGACAGCAGTCTGAACAGGCTTTTCCATAGACTCCACAACGATGCAGGGACATCTGGGTAAGACCTGCTTCTGAAGATGCATACAGTTGTTGCTGCAAAAAAAAGAAAAATAAGCTGATTTTTAATGCCATATTGCTGGATGAAATCATAATTGTATGATTTCTGTAACAGATCTGTAATTATTAAACACTCTTAACGGGTATTAAAATGTGTTTTATTATAGCTTACCCTTTTGGCTGATATGTACATTGTTTTGACAGGAGCAGGTGTCTATAAAAAGGAAATACAAAAAACATGTAATATTTTCACATTTTATTACACACACAAAGACCTATACATATATATATATATATATATATACACTCAAATGTCATTGTTTATTTTTATAATAACATTAAAATGCTAAGGTCTTAAAAATATTTGTAAAAAAATTATTTACCCTGAAAACTTCCACTTCCTCTAAAGTGAGCTCTTCCATTGTGGTGGGATCCTTGGGCAGAACTATAACTTTTTGGACTGTACCACGATCTGTGGGATGACAGAAAAGTGATACACTGTCAACTCAATATGTTTACCAAAACCAGAGGGTCTAGTTATGACATATTGATTGTTGATTGTTCACAACAAGATCTATAATATGCTTTTAGAGCAGAAAAGGGATTTTTTTTTCATGCTGACTGTTATGTTTTTATAGGTGAATCACGAGACAACACACACACACACACACACACACACACACACACACACACACACACACACACACACACACACACACACACACACACACACACACACACACACACACACACACACACACACAAGGTTCAGACCTCTTTTTACTCAAGTCCACTACTGATGATGTCACACAGGTATGGGTAGCACACTCATACAAAATACATGACAACAACTAGGCTACACCACCCCAGGTTTAACAGATTGACTAAGAAACTTAACTAATGTCAGCATTCAAAAGATGCCAGACTCACCCGTTCCCAGGAAGAGAACCTCGTATCGGCCATCCACAGCATCCACCTGATCCACAGCTATAGTAGTAAAGCGATAGTCTACACCAGAGCGCACCACCAGAGGGCGCTTGTGAATGGGATACACGGGGTGGTACATGAGAGGATGAGCACGAATGAAGTTGACCGCTTCATCTGAGAACTCTTTTGTGGATTTAAGACCTGGTGTGAATGTGCCTCCCGGACACTGATATGGAAAACGGAGGGAAAGTCAGTCAGACAAATGTACATGCTTCTGGGTTTGCTTGTCTTTTAAAGAAAACACCGTAAAAGATATCATAGATCCTGTAAGATGATAAGAAACACACAAGCTTATGCAATAACAAATACTGTAGGTGAAATTTCAAAATGTTCATAAAGCTTAAGAGAGAAATTGACTGAAACTCACTGTTCCCGGACGAGGATAGGGAATCTTCCCTGTGTATGTAGTCCATTGGTAGTTGTGTCCGTGTTTATGGGCGAAAGGGCCATTAAAGACATTTCGGATGTCAGCCATTGAGTAGACACACACAGCTGAGCCTTTAAACACAGAGCTAAGAGACAAATACAAGACAGATGAGTAAAATATGACATCCAAAAACAATAAATAATTTCCAAAGTAAAATGAAAACACGAAAAGAAGAATATGAAAAGACAGAGATAACTATAATTTGACATTATGTGTTGATCTGAAGGAAATATGTACCCAGAAGTTGAGAAGACGCCATACACCACAGGATTTCGTTCATCCTGAGTGGGTTGGATAAACACGTCCCCTGGAGAAGATAAGAAAAGCATTTCAAAAGTTACTTAAAGTATAAACTCTTGCTGTGTGCTTCGGGTCATTGTCGTGTTGGAAGATGAACATTCTGCCCAGCCTGAGGTTCTGATTACTCTGGACTGGGTTTTCATTAAGGCTCTCTCAATATTTTGGTGCATTGAGCTTTTCTTCTGCTATGGAAAAACAGGCCCACAGCATGAGGCTGCTACCAGCACACTTCACTTTGGGATGTACTCTGCATGTGATGATCAGAGCTGGTTCCCTTCAAACATAAATGCTTGGAATCAGGGGCGTCATGCACTCATTATTTTTGAGGGGGCACGGGTTGGGTTGTCATGTGACACAACAGCCACAACAGCCACACAAACAGCATTTATGTTTTATTTTTTTTTTATTCGAAACATTCACAAATGCATTACCTATATCATGAAATATCTTGATTATCACCTTTATAGAATATGGTAGTTGATCTAGTGGGCGATGGTCAAAGTAACCTAACTGTAATCTAACTATGCATAAAAACCTGTCTGTTCACTTAATTAACAGATGGTGTCATGGCATGCCATAATCATTTTTTATATGACTGACTTTATATTGAATGTGAATTTAACATTGAAAGTTAATGTGAATAAAAACATTGTAAGTTAGGCTATCAAAACACTTTCATTGTACAGAAAGAGAGCAAATAATATTTAGCTATCAAAGAGCGTTTTACTGACAGTCTAGAGTTCAAGCACTCTCAAAAACTCCCATTAAAATCACTGAAGCTGTTTACACTATGAAATTGATATCTTACTTATATATTCGTACACACATTTGCACTTTGTTGCTTCTGATGAGAGAATTCGCCAGAAAGTGGTATTCAGTCAGCGAGCGAGTGAAGAAAACACTGGCACTTTAGCGATGACTCATCTAACCGCCTCTGATTGGTCATTACATTCATAAGCTCAACAGAATCATGTGTGATTGGATATAATGTGCAGGTGCTTTTTGTGTAAATTCCAAGTGTGTTTTCTTTTGTCTTCACTGAAGAGAGGATTGAGTTTTGCCACACCACCATAAAGCCCAGATCGGTGGAGTGTTGCAGTGATGTTTGTCCTTCTGTAGATTTCTCCTATCTCCACATATGATCATGGAGCTCAACTAGAGTGACCATCAGGTTCTTGGTCACCGCTCTAACCAAAGCCCTTCTCCATCAATTGCTCAGTTTGGCCAGGAGGCAGCTCTAAGAAGAATCCTGGTTGTTTCAAATTTCTTCCATTCTGATATGCATTATCAGCTGTTGGGCCTTTTATTAAGACGTGTGTGCCTTTCCAAATCATACCCATTCAATTGAATTTGCTTCAGGTTACCTTCACTCAAAGTCTAGTAACACCTACAAGCAATAGGAACGCTCCCGAGCGAAATGCCAACTGTCCCAGATAAGGGTAGGAGTACTTATGCAATGGAATCATTTAAGTTTTTATGTTTAATAAATTTGCAAAATAAAAAAAAAAAAAAGTTTTTTTTTTGCATTACCTTTATAGTGTATAGTGTAGATTGATGTGGGAAAAAGTAATTTAAAGCAGTTTAACATAAGGCAGCAACATTAAATGTGAAAAAAATTAAGGGGTATGAATACTTTTGCAAGGCACTGTATGCATTACTGGAAATACAACAGTATTTGCTATATCTGAAATACTAGGCAGATTGGACACAAAACCGCCATGAAATCAACTTGGAAAGAAAACAACACTCACTCAGTTCATCAAAGAATGTTTCCACCCCATCATCGCCCATCACTGAGCACACCAGCCTGGCCTTCAGAAATGTCGTCCATTTGTTTACAAGTGACTTATGTCCGCCCTCATCATTCTGTGAATAAGTAAAAACAGCTTTTTTATTAACTGACTGAACTGCTTCCTGTGCACCTGCAGTTTCTGGTTCTGAGGCTCACCAGGCACACGCGGCCCACTCGGGCCAGCACACTTGGACTCGCTGCTGCCCCTGAGTCCAGACTCTTCTCACGGAAGAAGAAATAGAGTCTGTCGTCGTTCTTCTCGGCGCTGTCAGGAATCTGTTTCATGTGAACAAATACAGGTTCTAGGAAATAAACAGAGTGTGCATGTAATGTCCATCCAAATATTTAATGGAAACTAAAACAGCTGAGCAAATATTTATTGTCAGACTAATTAAAAATCACATCAACCAATCCAAATATGAACAGCCAAGCTATTTACCATTCAGCCACCTAGAGTCAGACTGCTCTGATCTCACAGCTGGCCGGCTGCCCATGGTCCTGAAAATGCCTAGATCAGTGCTCATGAAGTCCACCGGCACTCCAGCGTACAGGTTTCCATCTGGATGGAGGAGAGGAAAAGAAAAACAAATTCATAAGTACAAGTGAAACCTACATGTTTCAGATAAATTGTGAAATGTGGTGAACTGTTATGTGATGACACATTAGACAGGATATTGACCTCTTGATAAAATCTGCCCTATTGCTGTTGATACTTTGTGCTTTACAGAACATCAGATAAGGATAAATTATACATTTAATAAACAGAATGGTTTCCAGTAAAATATGCCCATGTTATTGTGGTACAACTGATTTGAATTATGTTATTTTGCATATTATGTATTTATAAATGGGCTAGAATGAATTGATGTTGCAAAGCATGTTACTGTTTTAAGTTATTATTAAATTATGTAAAAACATGATTAGAACCTGCAACTCAAAAGCTTATCACAGTCAGCTACATACCTAAAAGAATATGTAAACAAATTAGCACCAAATTATTAGCAATGATTTACCCTGCAGCAAATGTAGCTGTTCTTACCAGTATTATCATTCTGCTATGATTTTGCTCTGTTATGATTCTGTTATTCTAATCTGTTCTATTGTTATGATTCTGTTATGTTAAATGTTCTGTTAAGTTATGATTATATGTTATGTTATTCTGCTATGGTTCTGTATGTAATTATATGTTATGGTGCTGTTATGTTATGAATCTGTTACAAACTGAAATTTTATAAATCTTTTGTTAAATGTTATGATTTTGATACTTCATGTTATGATTGTATGACATATTATGATTCTATGTTATGTTATGATTCTGTTATTTTATTATATTTATTTTCTGTTATCTCATTATATGTTTCCGTTAGCTTGTGTTATGATTGTGTTATGTTCTACTGTTTTGGAGATTGATTGATAATATGCTGAACTGCAACCTTTGCTACAGTTGTATTAGTTAGTGATGTGTTAAAGGATCAATCACATAAAATCTTCATTAATCGTTTCTTACTAATCAGGGCTGCAACGTTCTCCTGGTTTGGATCATAAGAGCATTTTCCCTTTCCAGAGTCCACATACCCAGGAACCAGTCTGAAGAGATAGTCCTGTGTAAATCAGAGCAGGGAAAGCATTGGTTGGGTTAAAGCTGCTTGTGTCTACATATGAGTATAAACAGTATGCTGTGTGTGTGTGTGTGTGTGTGTGTGTGTGTGTGTGTACTGTACGTCAGCTCTCCAGCCTCTGTTGATGAAGGTGCAGATGGGTTTATAAGCTCCTGTACCACAGGTGTACAGGTGAGTCCTGTTCCACGGCTCGATCAGACGCACAAAGTTAGCACACTCTCCCTGAAAACACACATACACAAACAAACCACTGTTAAAACTAATATAGGTCATATTGTTACAGTATACATGAGACCAAGAGTCTCACGTCTTATTTAGCGAGTCATAAAGTGCTAATTCGAGTGGTTAGATGACAAGAACTGATGTAAACTCACATGCCTGCCTTTCCCAGTCATCTGACACTCTCCCTTTCTCTGAGCTGGAGCCGGCCAGTGGATCTACAGACATAAAAAAAACACTGCATTATGAGAACAATTCACTGATGCGTCAATTCTTCTGGGGTCACCGTTTGGGTGCTAATTGTTATTTTGTTGTGAATGGAATCGATTCATTTGAGTCATCACTTACAATGAGAGGCTCTTTGTTGATGTTTTGCATGTCCAGAGAGACCAGATATTCACGGCTGCCCAGGTACAACCGCCCCTGGTCTGGGTCAACGTGCAAGATCCGGTAGTCACTGGTGTTGAAGGAGAAACTGAATGGCCTTGCTGTTCGAGTGTCCATAAATTCTGAAGCACAAAAAAGAAGCACAGGAAATGTATTAAATATATATTTTGAAGGAGTGGATCGCAAATATACAATGGCCTTAATAATAATAGTAATTATAATATTTTTTAATAATTATTAATCAAAATTATAGGGAAATAAGTTAGAGAATAAGTTGAATATGACTTTAGTCTGCCTTTTTACTCTCTAAAAAGCTAGGTTTTAGAACCTAGAACTGATTTATGCATTGACGCAAATAGCAACCTCTGTCAGGGTATAATTGTTGAGGATTGTGAACTGTAAGCAGAGCGGCCTACGAAGTCCATCGCGAGTGTTAAAGCAGACTTCTGCCTGAAACTGCAAACTATTTCTTCAGTAAATTTCTTAATTCATCGCATCTCTGACTCTTTGTCTTCATTCAACAACACCTGGTTCTCGGGTTTTAACTTATATTCCCAACAATATATATATATTGTTCCTGTGGCTCAGTGGTTAGAGCATTGCGTTAACAGTGCAAAGGTTGTGGGTTCCATTCCCAGGGAACACACATACTGACAATACAAATGTATAGCCTGAATGCAAGTCGCTTTGGATAAAATGGGGGGAAATATCATTATGAAATAAATGTTTTTCTCTAATACACATTGCCACAATTAACGGTACCCTTTTATTCAATACTTTTTTAAATCTCCATTTGCCAGTTTAACAGCTCTAAATTTTCTCCTATAATGCCTGATGAGGTTAAGAGAGCACCTGACAAGAGATCAAAGACCATTCCTTCATCCAGAATCTCTCCAGATCCTTCAGATTCACAGCTCCATGACGGTGCTTCTTCTCTTCAGTTCACCTCACTCATATTCTACAGTGTTCAGGTCAGAGGACTGGAATGGCCATAGCAGAAACTTGGTTTTGTGGTCAGTGTGGTCATTTTTTGTGTTGTTTTTGAGATTTGTGTTTGGATTATTGAACGGTTGGAAAATCCAAACATGGGCCATTATAAGATTTCTAACAGAGTCGGTCACTTACTGATTTTTTTAATCTGTTGTCCATGATGCCATGTGTCAAAACAAGATGTCCAGGACCTCCAGCAGAAACATAAGCCCACAACATCAAAAATACATCAGTATATTTCATTGTACACATGGAGTACTTTTTATCCCCATGTTCACCAAACACATCTTGAGTGTTTGCGGTTTCAGTTTTCAGTTTCATCTGACCATAGAAGCCAGTCCCATTTGAAGTTCCAGTCGTGTTTGAGAACTGAATATGCTGGAGTTTGTTTTTGGATGAGCTAGGATAATTTTTCTTGAAACTCTCCCAAGCAACATGTGGTGATGTAGGTGCTGTTTTACAATTTTATTAAAGTTTTCTGACCCCGAGACTCAACTATTTTCAGAAATTCTCCAGGTGTGGTCCTTGAAAAGTCTTTATCCACTCAAACTCTCCTTCTCACCGTGCATTAGGACGATATAGACACACGTCCTCTTCCAGGCAGTTTCGTAAAATTTTATGTTGATTGTAAATTCTTAATTATTGCCCTGATGGTGGAAATGGGCATTTTCACTGCTCTAGCTCTTTTCTTAAAGCCACTTCATGAATTTGTGAAGCTCAAGTATCTTTTGCTGCACATAAGAAATATATTCTTTGGTTTTTCTCATTGGGATGGATGATTAAGGGAATTTGGGCTTTGTTTTCCATCCTATTTATATTTCTGTGAAACAGGAAGCCATGGCTAGATAATTTCATGTTCATAATCCCCCTGGAGTGCTCAAAATTGTAAATATGAATGGGAATATATTTCAGAGATATTTGACTCATAAGAATTTTCAGGGGTGCCAATAATTGTGTCCAACGTGTATTAGATGAAAACATTTATTCCATAATGATATACCCCCCACCCCCTTTTAAATTCTTATTATCCAATGAAAGGAATTTTTTTAATAAAGTTTCAAAAGGATTAACAATGTAGATTAATTTTCACAGCCTTCTTTGATCATATTTATCAAGGGTGCCGATATTTTTGGCCATGACTATATAACTAATATATATATATATATATATATATAAACACACTCACTGACCACTTTATTAGGTACACCTGTTCAATTGCGTGGTAACAAATTGCTAATCAGCCAATCGCATGGCAGCAACTCAATGCATTTAGGCATCTAGATGTGGTGAAGACGACTTGCTGAAGTTCAAACCGAGCATCAGAATGGGGAAGAAAGGGGATTTAAGTGACTTTGAACGTGGAATGGTTGTTGGTGCCAGACGGGCTGGTCTGAGTATTTAAAAAACTGCTGATCTACTGGGATTTTCACACACAACCATCTCTAGGGTTTACAGAGAATGGTCCGAAAAAGAGAAAATATCCAGTGAGCGGCAGTTGTGTGGACGAAAATGCCTTGTTGATGTCAGAGGTCAGAGGAGAATGGGCCGACTGGTTAGAGATGATAGAAAGGCAACAGTAACTCAAATAACCACTCGTTACAACCAAGGTATGCAGAATACCATCTCTGAATGCACAACACGTCGAACCCTGAAGCAGATGGGCTACAGCAGCAGAAGACCACACCGGGTGCCGCTCCTGTCAGCTAAGAACAGGAAACGGAGGCTACAATTCACACAGGCTCACCAAAATTGGACAATAGAAGATTGGAAAAACGTTGCCTGGTCTGATGAGTCTCGATTTCTGCTGCGACATTCAGATGGTAGGGTCAGAATTTGGCGTAAAGAACATGAAAGCATGGATCCATCCTGCCTTGTCTCAACGGTTCAGGCTGATGGTGGTGTAATGGTGTGGGGGATATTTTCTTGGCACACTTTGGGCCCTTTAGTACTAATTGAGCATCTTTTAAACGCCACAGCCTACCTGAGTATTGTTGCTGACCATGTCCATCCCTTTATGACTACAGTGTACCCATCTTCTGATGGCTACTTCCAGCAGGATAATGCACCACGTCACAAAGCTCAAATCATCTCAGACTGGTTTCTTGAACATGACAATGAGTTCACTTTACTCAAATGGCCTCCACAGTCACCAGATCTCAATCCAATAGAGCACCTTTGGGATGTGGTGGAACGGGAGATTCCCATCATGGATGTGCAACTGACAAATCTGCAGCAACTGCGTGATGCTATCATGTCAATATGGACCAAAATCTCTGAGGAATGTTTCCAACACCTTGTTGAATCTATGCAACGAAGAATTAAGGCAGTTCTGAAGGCAAAAAGGGGGTCCAACCCGGTACTAGCAAGGTGTACCTAATAAAGAGGCCAGTGAGTGTGTGTGTATACATCATTCTAATATGATGATTTAGTGCTCAAGAAATATTTCTTATTATTGTTATCACAGTTAAAACATATGTGCTGCTTAATATCTCTGTGGAAACTGTCATACATTGTTTTGATCATTCAGGAACAGGAAGTTCAAAAGAACAGCATTTATTTGAAACAGAATTTTTGCAATAATGCAAATATAAATGTATTTACTGTCACTTTTGATAAATTAAATGTTCCTGCTGAATAAAAAGAGTCAATTAAAGTATAGGTACATAAGACCGAAAGAAACTGATCAATCTAATTGTAAAACTGTGTTTCATCTACAGGGGGTGCTCTTAACTTTCTTCTCGCGCATCTGCTTTCCAACTAAACCCACACACTCTCAGTGTTACGGGTAAACATAGTTATGAGGTTATGTCCTTTTCCAGATGAAATCATTAAAATACAAATCTTGTAGTAGCAGTGTTCTGGGCTGTCCCTCCTCAGCGAGCTCTTCTTCAAGGTGGAAGGAAGAACCGAGAAGCTATTGGCTCTTGGGAGCAAACTGCACTTAACACAGTTCCAGAAACATTTCCTGAGTGCCAGAAAATAGAAAAAACACTTGTGGGCCAATTATTCAGTCTCGAATGCAAAGATTAAAGAGTTAAAATGAACCGTTTATTCAGACATTCTTGCAGGCTGTCACAGGACTTCAAAAGAACACCAGGCCCTGATGCAAGAATTGCAGTTAATGTTGTGTGAATGTTTAACAGCGTAGACTTGTGTCGGTTATGAATTATGATCAGATGATTTCAGGCCTGAGAGAGAGATGTCATAATCTAATAATAGACAGGAAAGATTTTAAAGGAATAGTTCACAGAAAATATGAATTCTGTCATTAATTCCCTCACACAGGATTCTTTGATATATTTAAAGTTCAAATGCACAGCATTTATTTGAAATCAAAATAATTTGTAACATTGAAAATTACTGTTATTTTTGTTTTGATAAGATGTAATACATTCTTGCGGAATAAAGGTGTTAATATATTTCAGAAAAGAAAGTAGTGATAGTTGCCACACCAACATGAGAACTTTTTAAAGGAAGTCTTGTGTCACAATATAATTTAGTCATGTTGGAGGGCATTCTTTTCTCTCCCTACACTCTACTCCTTTGATCTCATTCAAACTCTAACACATTTTTTAAAAAGCTGTTCTTTTATATTTTTTTCCTCCTGTCCTGGATCAGACTGACACACTCAATCCCACGCTCTCCTCTGAGGATGAAGTCCTGAAACTCTTTCATAAGCTACATTCACAGATGACTAATTACACACTAATCTTTCCTTCCGCATCTGACCCTCTGGACTAGATTCATCCACATCATGTCCAGTAACATCCTGAATCTCTTATCATTCTGAACTATTACACAATACACTCCTGTTCAAAGTTTGGGAGCAAAGTTTTTTTTTTATGTAAACAAATTAAAATTAAGAAAAAGTGACAAAGGCTTTGTCATTGTTACATAAGATTAAGAAAACAATTTGATCTGTTTCCACAAAAAAAAAATCACAAAACAAACCCTACCTGTTCATTATTGATGATAATAAGAAATATTTTTGAGCAAAAATCAGTATATTAAAAGGATTTCGGGAAAGATCATTTGACACTGAAGACTGGAGTAAGTGCTCTTAAAAAATCAGCTTTGCCATTACAGGAATAACTTACGTTTTCAAATATACTAACATAGTAGTTTAATTTTTTTATATTTCACAACATTGCTATTTTTACTGTAATTTTGATCAAATAAATGCAGCCTTGGTGAATGTAAGAGACTTCTTTCAAAAACATTAAAATATTAGAGACCCCAAACTTTTGAATGGTAGTGTATGTTATCATAGTAATTATATTCATTTATGAAACTCATTTATCATTTTCTCACACTTATGTTCAAACCAATATGCTGTTCGTGTTTCACAGAAAAGTGGATATGCAAATGGTGAACTGTCCCTTTAAGTATGATTATAGACAGACGTCTATTTTGAAATGCCTCTGGTAAATATAAGTGGTTTATGAAATATGCTATTATTTTTAAGAGATTTGTTTTCACAAATATAAAAGCAGGCTTAGGGTCGCATCTTATTGTTAGGTCAGCCAATGCAACACTTTCTTGTGTTTTATCAAGCTGAAATGAATGTAACAGTGGGGTAAAGAGCTTGAGTCATTTTCAGTGTGTCTGATGAGCTTTTAAGAGCTGAATATTTTAAGCGCTGCCCTACTGGGTGACAGGTGAGCATTCGAATGTAGATTAATACAAGCATACTGTAGCCTTTTACATCGCAAAGCACGTACCAAAACCTGAAACTACAAGCGGAAGACCAATTTGTCAATCAGCTTTGTCATCCTTCCCTGGACGATCATCCGTATGGATGTTTTTACATCCAGGAAATGTGAGCATTACAATGACGTTGTTAATGTTATAAAAGTATCTATGTTTAAATGTGTGTTTACAGGATGTTCTGGAGTGGGTGCTAAAATAACTGCAACTGATCGGATATCTGTTGGACACGGAACTGGGTGGGCAAAAGGGAAAGGGTTTGTGTACAATCCTGTTCCCTTCTCTTTCCTTTACCGTCAGGAAAGAAGCACCGGACACAGCACCTCTGCCAAACCTGCAGTGGACCAAAGTGGACACAGCACAGGGTTCATTACAATCACGGGCGAGAGACATTGGTACAAAGGTGAGGCTAGTGATACAACATCCTGTAGGAAGTCTTTGTTGTGAGAAGAATTCAACCGGGACTTAAGTCTTGTGCACTTTTAAACAGATATCAGTCTCAAATATAACAAAACATTCAAATAAAATAAGTCAAAAATATATTTCATATTTATATTTTACCTAAGCTGAAATATAAATTCAGAACCTTTTATTTACCAAAGTAAATAAACGATTAATATTTCTATCAATATTATGTAAAGATAAATATTTAAATTACATTTTTTTTAATCTACTAATTTGCCACAATATCTCTGAATCATAAAAACAAATAAAAACGGTCTTGAGTAAAAAAAAAAAACTTGATTTAATCAGCATATCATAATCTGAATAAATTATTCAACTGATCAACAGCCATAGTAAATTGCTTAATTATAATAGGGTAAGGTTACACACTGGACACATAGGGCCATTGTAGAATATCACATTTCTCTTTCTGCTAGTTTCTTGTAGGGTTCTCATAGTCTCTAGTTGGGTACACTTTCTAGAGTTACACAAAGACCTTCCCTCATCTGCAGGCGCCTCAGAAACAAAGACCATCCCGGTGGAAAACAATGAACAATCCATCTCAGATAACAGCAGAAAACAGAGAGGCCAATGAGAAGTGGATTTTTCCGCCCAGCTATTCTTGATGTGAAGGAGAGGGCGTGGCGAGGGTGAGAGGGGGCTTAATACTGGAAGGGTGATCTTTCCTGATGGGGGTAAAATACATTGCAATTGAGGAAAATGGGAGGGCAGAAACGGACTGGATCAGAGCCAAAGAGTTTCAGTGGAATTACAGGGACGGGTGATGAAAGACAAGACAAAGCTAACAATAACTAGTTAAGATCCAAATTACTGAGGGCGTATAATTCAGCCCAGTCATCTCTTCAATTAGGTTTTATCAGGGCACAAGCAGGAGGAATATGAGCCCGGGGCAATGGGAAATATGAAACATGAGGTGATTGATATTGGAAACAGCTTTTCTTTCTCATGAATCCTGCTAACATCATTATGAATTTCCTTCAAGGTACTTTTAACCCATCTTGATTGGATTGTTTGTGAAAAACAGAGGGGTCAATTGAATTCTCTAGATCTCAAGCGTCACTGAGAATTGAGGCATCAAACACTGTTTACTGTATAAAAAAATAACAAAAAGCAGTGAATGTTTTTTTTTATTATCATTCGTCCGTAACAATCATCAGACCATTTCACATCCCACCTCAAAAAATGAGGATGCATCAATATTAAAATTAATCAATATATAACAAACATAAAATGTTTTACTATTTTGCCTAAATAAAAAAAATTAAGAATAAAAACAACTGTTTCACAAGTACAACTGATTTTAGACTTCAAACAATATTATGTACAGTATGAAAATGGATTTACTCAGGATTACATTTAACAATTATTAAATTCCTTTTTCTTAAAGATGAATTATGAGTTATAGATAACAGCAAAAATAATGAAAATATACAAATATGGGAAATAAGCATGTAATATCAACTGATGCTGATAAATTTGTAAAATATATATTATTATATAACCAATATGGCACCAATATATTGTGCATCCCTACAAATGATAAGATGTGATGAAGAGTTGAAAGAATACATTTGTAAATTCAGATTAATTTGACCATTTTCAAAAGGGGTGTAATCTTCAAACAAGTCTTGACACATTGCTCTTGTGTTTACACACAGCAAAGGAAAATTATTCCTGAAATATCCTTGTCATAATTGCCAAATTACCTTCTATAAACAAAAAAATAATAACCGCACCAGAATATTTAAATAAATACCAACAAAGGTAGCTGTGGGTTCTAACTGAAGTCGAGTCAAGTCAGCTTTTTATGTAGGTCATAGTTATTGAACCATAGCAAAGAATGAGGCCTCACAGAAATAGCAAACTAAAATAGAGGGACTCGGGGAAAATGCAGCTTTTGGAAAAAGTTGTTTACACTCCGGCTGGTACAACACAAACACATCCAAAATTGTGTTTATATTCTGGTACCACTGTTTTTAATCTCAGAGTAGTTTCCAAAAAATAATGCGCAGGGTTACAATCCCACACACATGAGAGATGGGCCGCTCTATAATCTTCTGAGTAATTATGTGGGACCTCTCTCCACCTTCAACTTATTCAGATGAAACGTTATACCAGAGGATTCCCCTGAAGTGATTCACACTTTTAATGCCTGTTTACATCAGGTTTGTGTTAAGCAGCCCGCATTTCAACCTGCGTTAAAATTGTAGTAAGAGGACCTGTGTAACGTGTGGATACCTGTGTATGTATTAGTTGCACTAATGTGTGTATGAAGTGACTGTATGCATGTGTGTGTTTGTCAAGAACAAGGTGACAGCTTGACAGCTGACAATAATTGTTCAAAATGACTTTGATTTAGATCTCATATATGCTTTGAAGATGTACAATTATGAGAAGAGGATGCTGGGAAACAATCTGTGGGAATATCCCTAAACTTCTCCACAACAAGAGTTTTGTGTCAAATTCCCTTTAAAAAGAAAGATAAGATACTAAAAGCCAACAGAAAGAGATCAGAATAGGGTAAACCTCACATAAGGAGTTACAGCACTGATTCTTGAGACAGCTATATCTGCCATTAGTTTATAAAATAGTACTATTTTTATAAATAATCAGTGATTATCAATAGAAATGAATGTAATATGGCTTTCTCTTAATCAAAATTATGACCACCTATCCTCAGAGAGTAACTCAATACTTAAAATCTAGCTTATTATGAATGGAATGTAAATGTCTGTTAATGTGTACTGAGGTAAAGAAAGTAAATATAATTGTCAATAAATATACTTTTATAGTCTTTTATAAGATGTTCTACTTCTATCAGTCCTGTGCTTTTTTTTAATTCTCAAAAATGACAACTGCATTTAATATATTCATGTGAAATGCAAAATATGGTTACTTTGCCATCAGCTGTTGACCATGTCGGACTGTGGTGACAAATTAACAGATTATACCATGTAGTCTCAATTAAATAGTAAACATTTCATAAGAAATAGGAAGAAGCAGAAGGTTGCACTTAATTGCAAAGAAGACCTCCGAACATATTTAGATTAATTCACAATAACTCTTTGGTACTTAAACTGTTATTTTTGCATTCCTATAGAATGTTTTGTCCGATTAATCAAGAATTCCATTTTGTGGTGCACTAAACTGAGGAAAGTTTCCATTTAATGGGAATTCACAGAGCCCCAGTAACACCACATTGCATTATCTCATCTTAAAATCCAGGAAATGACAAATATTATTGAGCTCTTGAATTTTTGAACAATAAACAATACACAAGATTCAAGTGTTCTCTGGAATATGCTCCACTGAGGACACCCACCCATCATGTTCCACGCCTCAACCATGCTGACAACATCCACCATTTGTTTTCAGCCAAGAACTACTTGGCACTGAAAAGGAAACTACAAACACGTTTATGTGTGTGTGTGCATAATTAGCTATAAAAGTGCTCCCTACAAGCTAAATCTGACAAAGCCTTCCTACATCCAAATGCATTCTCAACTAGAAACATGATTCATGCATCAAATATTTTTCTAAAAGGTGCGTTCCAATTAGCATACGTATGCACTATTATATGCCATTTTGTGGTATGAATAGCGTGCGTAGTATATTCACACTGAAAATCCCAACAAGATGTGCAATTTAAAGAACTGGGTGATGCACTTATTTAATCAAGAAAACGAAGAGTGGAATGTTGGGTACCTATTGCAATCAAGCTTTAATTACACAGCAATGGGGAAGGGGCTATCAGACTCGGATTCTGGATGACTAACTAGCCGTCTAAATGTCATATGCTAGACAGTAAAATACATAGTGTATAGCATGTAATTTGGGACACAACTAAAATGTTTTCTTCAAGAGGAAGGGTGTGGGTTATGGTTATCTATAGCATTCTGTATATAACTAGCTTTATATAACAACAATAGAAGTCTGGGATGTCCTCATTTAGACTAAGTGTGTACATGTGTGTGTGTGTGTACAGGCATGTGGGTGTATGCAAAAGAGAAAGAGAGAAGAGAAGCTGAGTGTTTGAGTATGCATAGACAGGTAATGAATAATGTTTGCCCTCACCTTTAAAAGCCAGGTGTACTCTGGGAGCGGAGCGATGTGTGCAGACCACTTCAAACACAAACAAAGCCAACAGCAACAGGAGGAGTCTCGATTCCATTACTCTCATAGTTAGACCCACTCACAGGAAACCTATACAAACCCACACAAAAGAAAGAAAATAAAACAAGGTGGATACAGGGAGAAAAGCACGAGAGGCTAAATTTATCACTGATTTCGACAAAGGAAGAGGCTGAGATGACAAAGGAAGAACAGTCGAAGGACGAGGAGGAAAAAATAAATGAGAGATGAAGAGGAGGAAGAGAGACGGAGACAGTTCAATTTAGACAGACAACAGAAGGAACAGAAAGCAAACATTACTAATATACTCTACTACTCTGTTGTATATTTAACTTTGAGTTCTAACAGCCAGACAAATCCCAGCCTCTCACACCTTCCTTTATTCAACTCCATGCAAAGATAGAGGTTTCAGGCCTGCATTAGAGGATCAGCATTTATGCAACATGGTGTCAGTTTTATTTTAGGAAAAACAGGTGCCGTTAATCATCTTCATCCAGACTGATTTGAGAGTTAGCAGATTATGATAGTGTAAGAGCTGTGGTTTGTGACCAGAGTATGAGGGGAGGAAGTCATGCAGGAGCTGCATAATAATCAACAAACTTTTTTTTTTTATGTAACCTTTGTACTTACATTCTTAAAATAAATGTGCTTAAAAGGTTTTTCACAGCGATGCCATAGACCCATGCCATATAACCTTTTTATAATCTGAAGAACCTTCTTTCGCCACAAAGAACCTTTTGTGCAACAGAAAGATTCTTCAGATGTTAAAGGTTCTTTATTCAGATGAAAAGGTTCTTCTATGGCATCGTGAAGCACCTTTATTTTTAAGAGTGTATGTTGGTTTCATGTGGTTTTGAAAACAAATCCAAAATTAAAACGAAATAATATTCAAACAAAAAGTAAAAATACTTTTTTTACTTTTTTTTTAAGTAAAAAAAAAACAGTATCATTGAGAAACTATTTTTTTTTTTTTAATCAGTTTTTAATTTTATATTTATAGAATATATTTGTATGGTTTTAACTTTAGTTTCAGTTTTATTTAACTGTAATAACTCCGATATATTCGTTATTATTATTATTATAATATATTATTATTAGTAGTAGTAGTAGTAGCAGTAGTATTTACTTAAAATATCTATAAAATATATGCCAAATACTTTAGGTTTTTTAGGCTTTTTTTCTTAATTATAATATCAGGACAGTTGTTTTAGCCTAACATTTTTAATTATGGCATTCTGCCTTTATTAAGATAGGATAGTGTAGAGTAGACAGGAAGTGAAGTGGGAGAGAGAGAGGGGGACGGGATCGGGAAAGGTCCTCAAGCTGGGATTTGAACTCGGGAAGCCCACAATGCAACAGTGTTATATGTCGGTTATATGCTATCAACGCCGATAGCTTGACATTTTTGTTGTCAAGCTCATGATAAAATATCAAAATAATTGTAATTCATTGGTGAATTTCCATTATTATATGCATGTATGAATTGCACATTTAATGTGCTTTAGAGTAAATGTATAGAAAAACTAGAATAAAACAGAAACAAAATGGGCCAAAAATCACTGCTTGTGATTTAGAGCTTATGGGGCCATGTGCCTGGGAAAAGCTGCGGTGGCAAATCACTCCAAGCTGCTGCAAATCCACATCACGCTGCTCATTGTTATAACTTGGAAGATCTCGCTGGAGTCCAGGGCTGTGACTGCTGCCTCTTTTAGATCAGTTTCCATCAGGTCCTGATCCTGGGCTCTCGTTTGTGACATCATCAGCAGATGTATGTGAGTGATGTCAGCACAGCAGGCACTCGCATACTTGGGATTTGTTTGTCCATACATTCTCTTCATTGGAGATCCATGGTTAAATCAGCTTAGATCCAGATTTTTTATTAGCACTGCACATGTGTTTATGCCACAGCTTTGCGCTCGGCTGTTTGTGTGTTTTGCTTTAAGGCAAAAGTTTTGACACTAGGCAACTTGCTAAATCCTTTTCCACAAACTCACGCGTGTACACAAACACAAACACTGGTCCAGGCTCTGCCAGCTGTCACTGGTTCAAATTCACATTCAAAGTGCATCTAGGGGCTTGTCCAGGAATGCACTACATGTCCAAACTGCAAGATGACATCGAGAGAGTGAGAGAGAACTGTAGATTGCATAGAAAAGTTGATAAATGAGAGTGGAGAGTAAAAAAAGGAAAGAGAGATGATTATCTCTCTGTATGTTCATGTAGATGTGTATCATGACTCTGTAGACATCAAATTGGGATCATAGCCACTATGTTAGTGTTAAGACAAGAGCAAAGAATTATTGGTCTGAAAGCTGCAAATGCACATTTGTGATCTTGGGTGCTCTTGTGAAGGACTACGAAAACCAATAAATAATTGATATCATCTTTTCCAGCTCAAAGCGTCCTCACTTTTGAACCTGATTTCAAAAATCCTCTGATGTTTTACTGTGTTTCACTGACTCTCGTTGAAACTCACACTCTGTGCAAGATCAGATCTGTCTTATGTCTCCTCTTCTTCGCATATTCAACAGCATCAGTCATTCAGTTGTTCTTATATATTGGTTCTGGCACTGATTTGAGGGGAGAGGATAGGAAGCACAGACTTTTATACACACTCTCTCTCTCACACACACACACACACACACACACACACACACACACACACACACACACACACAGACACACAGGACAGGACGGACGGACGGAGGACAGGACAGACAGGACAGACAGACAGACAGACAGACAGACAGACAGACAGACAGACAGACAGACAGACAGATAGCATTTGCATGTCTACATCGCTCAAGTAAACTGTTAAGCGACATATTTGCTGTTTTAAATCTTGAGTGGAACTTCACAGGTGTAAACTGTTATACTTTCTTGTTAGCATGCATTATGTATCAGTCGTTCTCTGCCAGAATGGCCAGCATATGAATTATGGATGTTCAAGCGCAATCTATGACGTCCATTAAATCCAACTTCAACGTGTCTGTTTTTCCCCTTTTTTTGTGACTGACAAAATGTCAGGCTGCTGTATCTCTTTTTTTAAAGTCCAAATTTATTGTGGCAAATACAAAAAGGGTATAATAAAGCAATCAACTATTTATAGAACACATACAGATTGTAGGGAGACGTTGAAGTGCCACATACTTGATACAATTATGAACAGATTTAATAGGTCTGAGTTTGCTAAAGTGGGCAGGACATTTTGAACATGTTGCCTTTCATGTTAATTGTAACTTTTCAATTATAAGCTTTATGTATTTATGGGAAACTTAACAATTACAATTAAGTAATAATGAATTGTAAACTGATTATCTATATAAAAATTGAATCTGCAAAATAACATTATTATTTTATGCAATATTTTATGAACTGTCATTTAAAGGATTTTGATCCCTTTCTTTAAAATTGTTCATACTGTATAATACTGAAAGGATCAAGTTCAAGCTTGGGAGTTACATTGTATGAATGCAGTAGCCATACATACAAATATATTTACACACACAACCACCACAGAAACTCATGCCAGTTACAATTGTTTTACTTTTAAATTCCAACAGCTTCTCTAACACACAAATGTTCAAAAGTATAATCTATTCAAGCACCCATGCACATATTTAAATTAGAAGATAAAAGAATCCTGACCGAACACACAAAGAACCATCTGGAAAATGTGCATGCAGGCTATAATATTTCTGCTCAGAAGCCCCCTTGTCAATGTACCCAAATCCTCAAATAGTGCATAACCCTTGTTAAATCATTTCATCTCCATCTCTTATTGCATTATCTTTTCCTCCATGTAGTTTATATAACACTAATTAAATTACATTTTAAAAAGTAGCATTGTAGTATTTTATAGGCTATCTGATAACGACATTTATGGTAAATACAAAAAGGGTAGCCTATAAAACAATCAAATATTTATATAACACAAGTTGTCTGATAGGGTGATGTCGGGGTGCCTGTAAAATGTAAGCTACCTTTAATATTACTGCAAAATTTAAACACTGTTGCTATGATTCGCACAAATCTTTATACTGTCATCCAATAACAAAACAACTAAATCATCTACATTTTTGATGATGACCAGTGAATTCCCTGTCATCTACCCGAGGCCAAAACACTCTCTTAAGACTTTAGGAAGTTTCAGATAGTTTTATCTCGAGACTGAGAGAAGAGCTGTATATTCACCTGATTCGCTGGTCTTGTGTTTGAGTCGGTATGTTGCTCCGTGTGTTTGGTGTCTTGAGGCGCAGGTGAGATGTTATCGTTACATTCCTTACCGTCTCTATGAGCACAGCTCGTGCCTTACTGAATTTTTGAAATCCGTCCAAACCCTTCTCATAAAAACATAAGAGCTTTTATAGCTCTAGCCTTTTGAATTCTCACTTTTGGGGCGTGTCAGTCAGTCCAAAAATCGGCGATAAAAGTAGCAGTTTGTGCACGTAATTCCTCAGGATACTTCTAAGCTCTTATCTAGACAGTTGAAAAGATAAAGGCAACAAAAGTCAAGGTGTGTTTTGCAGTTTGCGTGACAATATCTCCAGCGTTTGCCACTTTGAATACAAAACAGAAGATGTGTTCGTCTTCTTGTCACGTAAGCTCCACGCTGCACGTCTCCGTGCGTTGAAAGTCTGCGCGGTGGCAGGTGTTTGGTTTATTCCGCCGGTGAAGTCACGGTCCAGCCCCCTCAGCACTGCTCCCAACGAACGCCTTTAACCGTGAAGAGGTCAGGAAAATGCAGATATCTTCTTCTTCTTTTGATTAAATTGGCGGTTGACAACCAAAATGCAGATATGCAACATACATTTATGCATTTAGCAGACGCTTTTATCCAAAGCGACTTACAATTGCATTCAGGTTATACATTTTTCATTAGTATGTGTGTTCCCTGGGAATCGAACCCACAACCTTTTGCGCTTCTGACGCAATGCTCTACCACTGAGCCCCACAGGAACACATAGCAGTGGATAATGCCACATTAAATGTTGTTTACATTTAATGCATTTTTAACATAGGCCTAGATAAGTATGTAGGCTATGTCACACTAGTCCTGTATGGGGTAAGTTGTCACAGTCATTTCACATAATATGAAACAACTATTCAGAGGTCAGGAAAATGCAGAATGTCCAAAATCGCACACTAATCATATGGGGTAAGCTGGCACAGTGAAATCAGCAAAACGTCAAATAAACATCCATATATATATATATATATATATATGTTTTTGGATGTTGGCTTTTGGATATAATATGACAAATAAGAGTCTCTACAATAAAGAAAATAACTATCTTTAAGAATTTAGTTAAAAATTATGGGTTTGAAAGTTCTTAGAAATGCACTCTGTCTGTCTGTCTGTCTGTCTTACAAATTATTTATTTATTATTTTACAAATGACGTATCATGAATTATCAGATTACAAATATTGGACATAAAAGGCAACATTCCAAAAAAAGTGTAATAAATACACGTGACGACTTGACAAAACTTGACATTAATGAAAAATGCCTTTGTCCTGAGAACATTATAAACTGATGTTCTCAGGACAAAGGCATAGATAGATAGATAGATAGATAGATAGATAGATAGATAGATAGATAGATAGATAGATAGATAGATAGATAGATAGACAGATAGATAGACAGACAGACAGACAGACAGACAGACAGACAGACAGACAGACAGACAGACAGACAGACAGACAGATTCTAAATTATTATAAAACAAACAAGATTTAAAATGTAATATTGATCCATTTTTTTGTTAAACTACAATGCAACACTTTTTTAATTAATTAAACTACATAGAAAAAATAAGAAATAATTATATATTATAATTATTATATATTACATACGTTTCTTTAAAAAACAACAACATGCAAAACTGTGTGTGTGTGTGTGTGTGTGTGTGTGTGTGTGTGTGTGTGTGTGTGTGTGTGTGTGTGTGTGTGTGTGTGTGTGTGTGTGTGTGTGTGTGTGTGTGTGTGTGTGTGTGTGTGTGTGTGTGTGTGTGTGTGTGTGTGTGTGTGTGTGTGTGTGTGTGTGTGTGTGTGTGTGTGTGTGTGTGTGTGTGTGTGTGTGTGTGTGTGTGTGTGTGTGTGTGTGTGTGTGTGTGTGTGTGTGTGCACTCCCTAATTGTTTTTAGAATAACTTTATTGATCTAACTTCTTGAATCTTAATTTAAAAATGGTCTTAATCCTGTATAAATAACATTTAATTCATGCCATTGTTCAAAACGTACAAAAGCGGCAGCAGTTCAGCACTGTTGACATGCTATGACATCGATGTGGTCTATCCTGCCTGTCTGTCTCGCCTCATTAGATGTGCACTTCACTAACTGTGTGACAGACAGTTGTCAACCCGTTGTGTAGGAGACCCACTGCAGTGCATTTGTGGCGGATCTGTTTGTCCCACCAGAAAGTGTCCTGATATTCCCAAAGTTCTTTTGCATCCGGCTGTGTGACTCAAGACGACAGTGGCGAAACACAACGGAGGGGGTGGGTTGGGTGAAAGGATGCTCTCTCGCACAAACAATCTTGCGACTCGGTATTTTGGACACAAAAGACCCTTGGTGTGTGTTCTTTCTAGGGCCTCCTACACTCTGGCACGCATTACGACGCCAGCGCTTAGACTAAATGTACAAATGTTGTACATTGCATTTATATATCATTCAAGAGTCAGTGGAAGGGTGTGTAAAAAGTTTTACCATTTCCCTTTCAGCTGATTAAAAAGACGCTCTGCTTTTCATGACATCACACAATGTGCCCTTTTCTTATACTGCTGCGGATGTGGAGGTGGTTTCTTGTCTTTCTCTCTCTTTGTGGGAGGCATCCTTTATTCTCCTCTGAGAGGAAGTGACTCAAGTTGGCTTTAAGTTCAGGTTTCCGTGTGAGTTTCACCCAAAATGCACTAAGCCCCACCAGCTTCACTCTCTTCCATTCAGCCCCACATTCTCCCACGTCAGAGACACTTTACAGAGTCCGCAGTTTTATGATCACATCTATGCAAACCACTAAATCACCCAAAAAGCTTAATAGCCTAATATATGAGCTTATTTGGTTTAAACAGTGCAGTAAAACCTCAACTTGGCAAGAAAACACCACACTAGTGAAACATCATGATGTGGCATGTAACAGAAAAAGTCAAATAGGTCATGTTTTGAATTGGTACACACCCTGTTTTAAGTGAAAACACTCTTATATTCTATTTCGCATGTGACCTTTGTATCTTGCATGAACATGCTGCTATGGCAACTTAAAAGTTGATGACCTACAGCTATATATTTCCCTTTGTTACTGACTTTGACAGACCTTTTGAGTGACCGTCTCATGTTTGTGAAAGCACAGAATTTGAACTCTATCCTTTGTGTAATAGAGCACATGATTTATTCTACTTTAAACTTTCATTGATTTGATACAATGTGCATTGTAAAGATTGAAAAAGGCTGTATTTGAATTTTAAAGAGCTCAAATGCATGTGGTCTACAAAGAGCATCACGTTTCATCATATATGGTCAGGAAGTCAGCGGGGTTTTGTTGGGAAATGATTGTCTTTCTTTCTATAAATGGGGATTTGCAGGCTCAAAGCAAGAGTTACAACAACACATGTATCATCGTGAGTACGTGGCGCTCATCAATCCAAGCAGTGCTTCTGTGAAACGCTGTAGGCTATGTGTCAGTGCAGCGTTTGAGTCGGGGAGGGATTCATTTCTTAAAGTAAACTAGTGGGTCAAAGATAAAGAGAAGAAAAATCTTTTATAAATGTACTTTCTGATAAGTTCTTAAAATGCACTATGTTCATGTTGATTTTACACAGTTTATTCATTATTTAAAAAAAAAAAAGTAATATATTTTTTCAGTGTATTTTATTTGTTTGTATTATATTTATTATTTATTTATCAAATACATGTGTCATGAATTATTAATTCAAAAATATCATTAGATTTGTATAGTTACACAACATTTTACAACCTGAACAAAACTTGCCTTGTCATAAAAAGGTCAGATTATCTGATATTTTATTTAAGAAGCTTATTAACCTTGACACACTGTTTTGAGGGTCCACAGGGGTCCTTTTCCACATATTTTACCTGTTTATTCGACCCCATAATTTGGTGGACAAAACGTTTTCAGATAATAAGCAGTGAAGATGTTTTGTTAAAATAGTGTATCACCTGACATGTTTTACTTTATGATCCAAGAACATATTAAAATTAATTTTAATTCAAAAATCAATATTGTGCTAATCATATAAGAGGCATGTTAATATCATTAGTAAATATAGTGTGCTGCATGATGACAAATTTTTGTAGGCCAACCCATAAGTTAGCATCACACTGGTTCCCTTGAATTTTCCATCAGTTTTGGATTATTGCCGGAAGTGTTAAAAAGCTAACTCGTTTCCAAGTATTGGCCTACAAACATTCGTCATCCCTGCAGCACTCTATTGTATTTTCATGTCATTAATGTCATGTCATTGACCCTAGTACCCTCTAACTCCATTAAAACAACATATGTAATTTCCTCACAGATAGATTCCCGCACGAGTCAGTATCCAGGGTAAACCTGGTGCTAGCCTCCAAAATGCAGAGAAAAGGAAAGTAAATCCATGGAAAAGTTGAAAAGCTGGAGGGGTGTGGGAGTGTAAAGTACATCTGTCTTAGGAGATAAATCTGTCAGCACCTTAGCCGCAGCCCACGGGATGCCCAGGATGGATGAGAGTATAAACGGCCTGCCTCATCAAAGATGGATGCGGTGCCACGAGATTTTGGGATGATAAAAGTCCCACTGAGCTGCCTTTCCTTTTTTTCCAGTACGCTCCAGTTTCATCTTGATTGCAAATGCAATCACCCGAGGCGTGATGTTCTTCGAAGAATGGGTAATGGGCAATTTATATACAAAAGCTGAGAAACGCGCACACAGACTTTGTTTACAATAGTCAAAAAGGAAGTGTGTTTGATGAAATAACAGAATGCAGAAATAAGCAGAATTCAGATATGCGTGTATACACATATGTCGCCACATAGCGAGTCAAAACACATATTTGATGGCAGACGGGTGGCAGAAGAGTGCAGGGGACGCCTGAAGGCTGCGACTCCTGCTGCCACTGGTGATCTTTCAGATAAAAACCATCTATCTGCTTGCAAGGGCTGTCAGAGGTCTGCTAATTAGCTTTACCATTCATCTCTCTCTTTCCTTCTGTCTATCTCACACTCTTTCCATTCCCTCGCTCCCACCCTCTTCATCACACTCCGTCTCTGTCTCCTTCACTCGCTGACCTCCTTTCTTCTGTTCCGCCAGTTGCTTTTGACTATTTTAGTATACTTTATTGACCCGCATTGCATATTTAAATTCATTTATGGGACAGATGATTTTATATGACTTTAATTTGATCGAATGTTATGTTTGGTTCAATGAATGCTTTATTAAAGTGTATTGGATTCTTTCTTTTTTTTACTGTAAAGGGTTAAGATAGTTTGAATCAAGACCTCTGTTCTTCACCTATTCTGCCTGACAAAAACAGTGAGTTATAACTTGCATGAGCAAGAGTCTCAAAGCTCCATGGTCAACAACATGGAAATAATGTATATAATTAATTCATGAATTTAATGTAAAAGGTTTTGAGATTCACCGCGCTTACAGTAGACACACAAGAAGAGTACAAATGTGGCAAATATTCAGTAAAATATAATAATACAGTCAAAAAATTGCTTATTTAACTTTTTTTAAATTGTATCTATTTCAAAATATATTTGCAATTCTAAAATTGAACAATAAAATTAATTAAATAAAATGTTAAACGAAATAAATTAAATAAAACAATAATATAATTTAATATAAGAACACAGATAAAAATGTGCATAAAAACTAAAATAAAATATTTAATTTACAATATTGTTTTTTGATTTTGTATAACATTTTAAAATGTATAAAAATAATAGTCATTTAATTAAAATATTAAAAAAATAAGTAAAGAAAATTAGATTAAATAAAAAATAAAAACATAACCCTAAACCTTTTAAATGACAGCCCAATCTATTATTAAAATACTGATTATACAATTGTCTTCCAATCCAAACCCCTTGAGCATGGGACAGTAGCTTGTGCTCCCATGAGATCACGTATTTCCTTCAATCCTGAGAAAGTGTGTGGCGGTATCTACATCTCCTATAACTGTAGTACAGCTTTGCGTTTACAAACCGGGCAGGCCTTTGCTAGTGGAATATTTATAGCATTGCATTAAGCATGAAATCAAAGGTTTTAAGTGTACCATTGCAACATCGGCACTCCTCTGTTGAGGCCTGCCCAAAAATGCCTGCCCTTCGGCTGTTTGCAGAGCTGTGCTGTTTCCATACTTATCCAAGCTTCATTACACATTGACCTCTCTTATGTCAAAATCCAAGCTACTGGTTAACATGCAGCCAGAGGTGACGAGGGCAAATTAAAGTTTACCTCGTGGATCACGTATTTCCATATTTTAAAGGAAGTATGTCTTCGGTTTGATCCATGCATTTCCTAAGAGATGTGTTTGACCTCTGAAGGTCGAATCTCAGATAATGCTGCAGCCAATTTGCAAGGACTGTTGAATTGATCATGAAAACATGGAATGCATCAGTTCACGTGATCAAGCATGGCACAGCTGTCTAAGCACAGGCATGTGGATGGAGATAGGGGATTTTTACAATGACATCACTCTACGCTGCACTAGGAGGCTTATCTCATCGCCTTTGCAGTCGCACAGACCCCATATAACTAACCAAGAGCTTGTGTTGTCTGGAGGCGCTTCAAATACAAAACAAGCTCTCAATGGAAAAAAGACTGGAATTCTAATAATCTGCACCAGAGCGGTTGCTCCATTAAAAAAACTAACAAAAACAAAACCATAAAACGACTGTTCTTCTATCAGAAAAGCAGCTTTGAATTTCTTATTCAATTATTTTATTTTCTATGCTGCCCTCTTGTGGGAAGACATGAGAAACAAAGAAGGCATGAAAGGAGAATTGTGAAAGCTGAAAAAAACTAATACAATTATAGACGTGCAAATACAGTTAGTTGCATATTAATTTGATGCAATTTCTTATCATAGTCCCCAGCTCAGATGAATTAGTGTCGAGAGATGAACACGAACTAAGTGTGTCAACAGGAAAGAATAAAGCTGTTCATTCGATTCATTTCCTGGAGAAACAGAAGAGACAAAAGCCACATAAAACATTCTGAATGAAAAGACAACTTTATTTGACATGGAAAACAAAACAAAAACACATTTTTAAAAATTGCAGTTCTCTATAAAATTTAGCACACAAAATATAGCTTTTCTTTGATACTGTAGGTCAAATCTAGCCTAATAATTCAATAACAGATTATAAACCCTTTTTAAGGGAAAGGATTATGTACAAACCACTGGCCTTGCAGGTAAAACTAGTACAATCCAGTATACTTACAATGAGTTAACAGCTTTTCATTTTGAAACCAAACGTTTACAGGTCAAAACTCAGAATCATTTAACACAATTGCCTTATTACAGATACCTAGGAGAACATTTCAAATGGTTTCACTCTAATAGCTGACTGACCAAAGGTAAAGAAATTATTCCAAAGAGCAAAAGAAACACTATTAGAAATAAATGAGAAAGTGATATGAATATGAAAGAAGTCATGAAAAAATTTGTACATATTCACTATTTTTACAATATTATCTAAGCATTTAACTGGACAAAAGTTTGAGTATTGAGTGCACACATCATGCTGTCAAAAGGAAAAAAGACCCACCACAAGATGGCTTTGCCACTATTTTGCTGATTTAAATAACATTACAATTGTTATTCGTTGCAGTGAATAAATGGTAACGTGCATGTGTTGACAGTGTGTCAATTCTAGACATGACAAAATTAGTTTTAAGGATGACCACCTCAGCAAGAGGTACCAAGTCTCAAGAAAAACTTCATTTAAAGGCTCATCCATAAACAAAAGATGTTACGTATTAATGACACACGAAGGGAAACACATCTACAGTATAAGGAGAATAAAAGAGTAAACATCCCTGAGTTATGTAGTTTTGGTTCAGAATGAAGTGCATTTCAGAATGTTTGACCTTTCTCCTTATAAGCAAAATGCGGTAGTGGAGTTTATGAACCATGGGCTGTTGCTTCATGGTGTTAGAATTCTGTATATGAGGCTAAAAAAGCAACACAAACAGCAATTAACCAAAAATATTACAGAAATGGCTGAAAAACATGATTAGGCCTGTAAAACATCCAAACAGGAAAGTATGGTGTGTTTTTAAATGGTCATGATTGTGAGTGACAGACAATGCTACTCTATACAGTCAAAACTAAACTAAGTGCAGTCTATAATCCCAAGCTTTAAACAGTCCATTGTGAGATAAAAGAGGTGTCTTACGGGTCTCAGTAGCCCTCTGAAATCTGTTAATGCAAAGTTAGAAGTGTAAAATGTGATGACATCTTAAAGGGTTACTCCACCCCTAAATGATAATTGTATCATTTTTCACTTACCCCCATGTTGTTCCAAACCCGTAAAAGCTTCGTTCATCTTCGGAACACAATTTAAGATTATTTTAGATAAAAACCGGGAGGCTTGTGACTGTCCCATTGACTGTCAAGGTCCAGAAAAGCATCGCCAGGATGCTCCATCTCTCATCAGTGGTTCAATCTGACTGTTATGAAGTGACGAGAATACTTTTTGAATGGAAATAAACAGTCACAAGCCTCCCGGTTCTCATCCCAAATATCTTCAATTGTGTTCCGAAGACGAACGAAGCCTTTACGGCTTTGGAAGGACATGGGGGTAAGTGATAAATGACTAAATTATCATTTTGGGGTGGAGTATGCCTTTAAGGAAAACGTTTTTGGACACATTGAATTTGAATATTCATCATCTTTGATGTATAGAAAGTAACATCTACAATGAATACATAGGTAAACCCTGATCATTAACCACTTGTTATTTAAAACAGACTCTTAATTTATGCAGGAAATGAAATCAGTAAAACAGATCATAGAAAATTCTAATGATGATATTCTGCATAAAAAGAAACAGGCCCTGCGTCCCAATGTGCATACTATCCATCCTACCTGCCCTAAAAAGTATTGAAATTTACTAATATCACACATAGAATTTAGGATGGATAGTATGCACATTGGGACGCAGGCAGAGACAACCCCATGTCCTAACTCTTCTCTTCATCTGCATCAATATCTTTCTCTTCCTGTCCTTGCTCTCTGACCTCACAGCCACCGGAGTCACGTGACTCTTCTACTTCCTCAACATCCACTTCCTCTTCATCTCTCTCCTCAAAGGAGGATTCCCCCTCATCTCTGTCATTCTCTTCTGAGCCTAAGAGAAAATCATCAGTCATGATGATTTTGAAAAGAAAAAGACCAGTTTTATTTATTGATTTGAAAGACTTTATAAGAGCACTTTATATTAAACTATCATGACATGATTGTGAAAAGGAAAACCTCACCTCCGACTTGGTCATCATCTTCATCCTCTTGCCCTAAGTTTTGGCTCTTCTCCTCATCTTCATCTGAATCTGAGATGATCACACACTCGTCTCCATTATTGCTGCGTTGAGGTTTGGGACCGCTGCTGGACAACAGAAATTGGTAAAAATAAAATACAAAAGGAAAACCTAAAAGTACACAGTTTAGAGATTACCTTCCATTCTCTCGTGGCTCCCAGAGTGGAGTCAGATAGTATCTCAAAGGGTTTCTGTACAGGTCATCCTTCAGGATCTAGAGACAAGGGAATGGATTTCATCAGTTTAACTGATGAACACAGACTAAACACTTCATCCTTACTGTGTTTAGTCTGTATTCCCAGACTCTTCTTCCTGCACTTAACCACATGAGAGATGTACCTGTGCGATGTTATCCCTTCCTGGGTTGCTGTGGTCACTGAACCAATGGAAGAAGCTCTGGTAGACTCCTTGTGATGTTCGATGTGGTTCTCCACTACCGACCAGATTCTGCCCTCTGTGCCACAAAATTGGGTTTGAGAACGACACCGGAGACCCTGAGCAAAAAGGAAAGCACATTCAGATAAAGCACAATTACCTTTTCCAAAAAATTTCAACCCAGAATAAATAAACGTTTCCCCAGAGTAATCCATTTCACATTCATAAAAAGAAGGGTACTGTGATAACGGTCAGCTCACCTCCCATACCAAGATGAAGCTCCTTCACTATCATTTGGTTTTGAAAAAAGGGATTTCGCCGGAAATGGAAGCAGATGCGGTAACCAAGTTTGTTGTTCTTGAAAGACTCGATCTGTCGAATGACGAGCATATTAAAAACATAGATAATTTGCAAGTTTTGAAAACAGGAAAAAGAAAAGCTGAAAAAATGTATTACCTCTAAATTAGTCATGTAGCTTAGAGCATCTTCATCGGTCTCATCGATTTGCCCTGATAGATGTGGGTGATTCAGAAGCTGATTGCCTTTAAGTTAAGCTCACATTACGTAAGTAGAGACAAAGATCTGGAATCCACAATGATTTGGTTGAAACATTTGACGCAAATGGAACAACAAAACAAACATAGGAGTTTCGAGTATAGTGAAGTTGTTAGGGATTCTGGGCCAATTGCACAGAATTTGCTATTACGACCCCCTCAAAAATCCTAAAGTACAGCCTTGAGGGCCCTATATGCACTCCGTCCCCCTTTCCTATGGTTGAGACACCAGGTTCATCAATAAACAAATAAAATGATGATCTTTGGTGACAGTTAAAGGGATAGTTCACCCAAAAATTTAAATTCGGTCATTAATTACTCACCCACAAAAAAAGTTATCTCATAGCTTCATAACATTATGGTTGAACCACTGATGTCTCATGGACTATTCTAACAACGTCCTTACTAACTTTAAAAATATCTTAATTTGTGTTCCGAAGATTAATGAAGGGCTTATGGATTTTGAACGACATGAGGGCGAGTAATTAATGACAGAATGTTCCTTTTTGGGTGAACATATACATATATATACACATATATATATATATATCTCAGCTCAAACCTCGACTTCAAAGGCCTTGACACTTGTTAAGTTGTCCACCTGCCCGTCACACACACACTGTGTTAAAGGATACAGCAGTGACCCAGAAGCCTGGGATGGCTTGAGTGATGGCGCTGCGCTGGTCCAGGTGAGGGCGTCGCTGGCGGCTCAGTTTTATCTCCAGGCGTTGATGCAGACGGGCGCCTTTCTTCTCCAGCGCGTCCAGCCGAATCTGCACCTGTGCGAGCAGCGCCACGGACTGCCGCACCTCCGGGGCCAACTTCACCGACACTATGGCACACTCTCCGTCCTCGTTGTCCTCATTATCAGAGGCGGCAGACGAGCTAGCCGTGGAGGAAGAGGCAGCAAGAGAGTCGTCATCCTCTCCTCCTCCTCTTCATCATCATCCACGAACGAAGCCTGCTCTGGATCTTCTCTGTCCTCGCAGAGCAGCAATGATGAGGAGCTGTCAGCCGCGGCTGCCTCCGTCCTTCTCTTGCTCTGAGAGCAACCGGGACGATTGGACTTATCCCTTGATTTCTCTTGGCTCGCTTTTTTAGACGAACAGGGCATTTCTTTGCCGTCTTCGTCCGCGTTTCCCCCGGTCAGACTGGCAAGCGCTTCTGCTGCGGCGATGGCAGCGGAATCTGACGGCTGGCGCTCGCTCTCACCTCCACCAGCATGTCCTGTGCTCTCATGCGCGTCTGCTTCATCCCGAATCACCATATCCTTCTCTTTGGCGTCTTCGGGATGCTCAGATCCATGTTTTGGCTCATCATTGCCAACTTTCTCAGGTTCTGCATCTTCATGAGAGTCATTCCTTGGTTCCTCATCACTTACTTTCACCTGCTTGGGCAGCGTGGAGTCATACTCTCCACTTGGACTTGCAATTCTTTTCTTCTGGTTAGTTTCGGACGGCTGACCGCTGTCCGAGTTTGTACTCATGATACTGACTAGTTGTAAGTTTGTTAGATGTATATGATGATTTCAAAACAGATTTTAAATGCTAATTGAGTTAACTGTGCGGGTCTATATCCAGAGCCCGCGTTCGCATTACAGCACTAACGTACCAAATTCCAAGTCTGCGCAAATGTCAGCAGGCCTAGGTAGCTTTCTAACGCTGAATGAGGCTAGTTTAAATTCTCGCTGACGGTCGCATATCGAATATTTCCGTTTGTATTTACACACAGCATTCGTATTATAAAGTCACTTTTCTCTTAAAAGTCACAATCCGTCTAAAAATGTCCAGTTCTGTTCTATTTGTTTACAGTTTGCCCTCCGTTCGCCATTTATCTGAGGCTTTGCATACGAGCGCGAAAACAAAGCTCTGATTGGCTGAAATGCACCGCGCAAAAATCTCTCGACCAATCGTAGACGCTGTACTGCAGTTGGTGACGAGCAGAAGCGTGGAGTACATCACCATTGCGTTGCATTTACGCACTATAGATTATTTCCGACTGGGAGGTTTTGTATTATTTTTTAGTTTATAAGAAGCAAAACTTGACGTTGTGTAGTGTATACTGTACTAGAATAACGGTATAACAATGCTGGATTGCGTTTCAGTTTGGATCTTTATTTGAATATCATATTTTAAGACATTCATTTATAGAGAGAAAATGTACAGTTTACAGCATAATTGGCCATATTAAATTAAGTACCATTTTAAATGTATTTACACGTGATGCCATTTAGTATCATTATTGATGTACAATTGTAAGCTTTATAAAAACGTACTTGTACTTTTTAATCAGTAGGCTACATATAAATGCAAGAAGGATAGTGAAAAGTTTGCTGAACACCCACTACTTAACTTTATTTTTGGATTATGCAAACTTCATAATTCCTTACACAAATATTTTTTTTCCAAAAACAAAATTAGGTCTGAAATAGACTACCAGTTAAATGTTTAAAACCACCATTTTAAACTATCATAATATTTATCATTCTTACTAAAGTTGTTAATATTGTTAGTGGTTGAAATGCGATTGTAATCTCCTCATGAGAGTCCATTTGGTCCTCGCATCTGATAAGTTTCACCTTGTGGAGTCACAGGAAACATGTGAAAAGGTGCCATCCAGCCCATATCCTGATCCCTGGAGGAAAAAGTGGTGCAACTGCAATAAATCAATCTCTTATGATTCTCCCACCTCCAACAATAGACCCACTTAGATCCATCCAAAGAGCCCAAGTAGTTTTATTTTACCTTTACTACTCAGCCATTTTAAAAGTAACTTTAACTTCTTTGCATTTATACATACAACCAACTATTCACCAGGAGTGTGGCATGCAGTAGGAAAGTACAATGTTACTGACACCCCTATGAAGAAGGAAAGACAGTATACCTGTGAAACTTTTGTCCTTTTCTTCTCAGAAATTCCTCTTCATCCACGGTCCAAACAGAACCTTTCCTTCCTTCAACGCGCACAAAGCACTTATGAAGACTGAGGTTATGCCGAACAGCATTCTACACACAGACAGAGACACATAAATTACTTGTTAAATCATATTACATCTAATAGGAGGAATACGATTCCCTTAGTCTTAACATGAAACCACTGTAATCACACAGCCTGGTCATCACTTTCTGTCATTCATATAAAAGTTGTGAAAGTTTTCTGGTCTACAAATCGGAGGCTGTGGCTTTCAGGATTGGCTTGTGTGCAGTGAGTCATGGAATGACAAATATAATAGGTTTACAGTACAAACAATGCATCTCATACCTTCCATGTGGCAGTGTTGTGACGAAAGTAGAAAAACATGCGGGTAAACCAGTGATAGATTTCGTTCAGAGTAAGCTGCTTTTCTGTGGACTCCAGTATCGCCTAGCAGAAAAGACAGCTTTTAGACAGGAAATGAAAAGGTAATATACAGGATGTTCAATTCAGCAGTACTTACCCATCGTATCATGGAGGCGTAGGTGAAAGGTGGCCTCATGTTTGTGAACTTATAATACTCAAAACTGGGGATAATCCCTATCGCCAGAAAAAAAAACACATGAAGAAAATAATTACATAATATACCGTAGTGTTGTGTGTGGAGATGAAATATGAATGACTGGTAATCATAACCAGTATTTTTTTGTAGTTGAATTTTAATAGTAACAAATGTTTGTGTGCTGGATGACCTGGTATAATTTGTGAGGTAGAGATCTGCCAGTATCCTTGTGTTAGCGCTTCAGCTGCCGCTCTGTCACTGTCATAGACACCATTTGTGTTCTGACATGCTGCAGGTTGCAGGAGTTCTGACAGATGTCCTGACTTCTCCACACTGTTCCCATCCTAAGATCAGAAGGAGAAAATTACATCAATACATCATCTGGCTTTCATCAAACCCTAGAAGCAGGTGAAATCTAACCTCAAGTGACAAACAGAACATAAACAGATCCCACTGTCATTATAGAATAATTTGATTAATTCACACAGGGTTTTGTCTTAGCTTTTTTTAATGCTCCCCTTTTTTCTGTTGTAGACTGGCGAAAGAGTCTACAGTGTTCCTGTGGCTCAGAAGTAGAGCATTGCATTAGCAGCACAAAAGGTTGTGGGTTCAATTCCCAGAGAACACACTTACTGACAAAAAATGTATAGTCTGAATGCACTTTTAGTCGCTTTGGATAAAAGCGTCTGCTAAATGCATACATGTAAAGATCATTGTTGTCTGGTGTGACCTCGTTTCAGGTCAGCTTTAGCTGGCAGACAGATGGCCTTGCAGGTGTCTCAAGAATAAACTGGTGTGAAGACAAAGTTCCCTTTCAAAAGCATTATACTTGTTTGTCTTTTAACTGAGGAGTGTAGATCAATAAATCTAGCTTTTCTCCATGTTTTGCATATTCTTATCTTAATAAGTGAGCTTGATGGGAATATTTTTTTCCCCACTTGTAAATGTGTGTTCTTATTACACATCTTAAAATAGCAATTGCATTGTAACTCTTCCCAGATTTATGTGATTACCAGGAACTGGGCGCCAATTACCCTCTTAAGCCCGAGACACACTGCACGATTTTCGGCTGACCCAGATGAAAGATTGGCATCGTGAAACAATCGTGGCGAATCAGAAATCGTGCAGTGTGTCTCGGGCCTTAAGCAGCATAGATTTGACCTCTTATTTAGATGTATTATACATTTCAAAACTAATTTAATACAAGAGAGCTTACCTCAGAGGTAGATTTGACGTCAAACAGGTGTAGCTGCATAGCCTGCAGTTTCTGTCTCTCAGCAATCAACTAACAGTAAAATTCACATAGTAAATAAACAGGCATCCTTTTATAATCCAGTTCTTATTATAACCTCCTGCATTATGTATCATTAGCTCCTGTGGTGCATATTAAATTGGTTCTGTGTTTCCTACATAAGCTGGCTTTATATAGCACAAACCGTTGTTTTTGAGCACTGGGGTTGCATACCTGATTCTCCATATATTGTACTTTGTCTTTCTGCATCCTCAACTGGGCTATACTTCTGTCCCCAGGTGCATGATCAGTAGAAAGGTGTCTAGATTATGAAATATACATACAGATGTACAGATATCAGGTATTGTTGGAATTATTTAGTAAATGATGTTGTTAACTCCATAAGTGTCTCACTTTAAGAAATGTCCATATTCTTTGAACATTTCTCTGCTCTTTGAGCACCCAGGCCATCCACATTGTCCTTTAACACACAGAAAGCCACTAGGAAGACTGTATGCATGCCTAGAGGTAACCATAAATGCTTCGTTTAGCACAAAAGCTGAGACCATCCGGGCATTATTTATTTGCTTGTGTGTTTATGTTCTCAAACCAGATACTCACTTCCCAGTATGCTCGGTGCTGCCAGGCTGAGGACTTTCAGATTGGCTGGTGTAAAGTGGCACAGGGTCTGACAGGTCACTGTCAGGTTCTGTCTTACACACAGTGTCCACAGCCCAGTCATGAACACCACAAGCTGTGGAGCATTATCAAAAGTGTCAGAGATAAATGATTTGATTTGTTTTGATAAAGTCTACAGTACCAGTACCTTGTGGGAACGGCAGGTTGCCTTTGCGTAGTACTGATGGTCTGTGCTGTCTGAAATGTTTGCTTGTATTGTCACTGGCAGTCTGGATAAAGACAACAGACAACTCATGCAAGTCTATTCTATTCTTTTTACCCCTTTGTTTTAAGGTAAGGTGACGCTAGGGAAGTGAAACCTTTTCTGACTGAACTGTACCTGCTGTTGTAGAGTGGAATTTTGAATGTGAGATGAGCCAGAACCTCTGAAATCACTGTCCAAGGAAACCTTTGAAATCACAATTGGAAAAAGATACATTTTAAGGTTTGTTTGTCACAGCGCTCACTCTTTCAGTCCAATGTGTTACTTGAGCTGTGAAGTTCTAAAGTGTGTTTTAGGCAGAATAACTCAAATCAACATTTCTATAATATCATTTAATATTATGTTTTTGTGCAGTAATACAGAAATATGTCAGTTTCCGGTCTGTTACCTTGGTGGCCATGGGTTTGCCTGAGATCAGAGATGAACTGCTTCCTCTGGCCTGGGTCTGTATGCTGGAAAAGGTAGAATGGTCTTCCTCTTGGAACTGATTTTGGTGACTACTCCAGTTATCTCCACCTTTGTGTGTTCCAGCACCATGTTGAAGCATTCCTATTTAGACATATGAAGATATAAACGAGGTTACAGTTTATTCACTTTACCGTACTACTGCGTACTAAGAGTGAAATGAATCATCCCTAGCGCAAACTATTTCCTGTGTAAATGCATTCCCCTTTGCTTTGTTTCCAAACATACAATAACTATACATATTTGAAAACAACTGGTAAATGTATTGAAGTTGTTTATCCTTCTCGTTTCACTGTGCAGGTGTTTTCTGAACACAAACCACACTTCACCTTGAGTAGGCCCCTTATATATAAACTGAAGAACTGTTTTCTGTGAAGCAAACAATGTTATCAGCTAAAACAAGCAATCTTTTATTGTACTCTTTATTAATGTATTTGATATTACATATTTTACAATATGGCTTAGCCATAAAATATTTACATTAACAAATGTGTGTTTGCAGGACTGAGATTAGAGTGTTATATAAACAATAAGCTGCATAACTCAAGTTAATAAGAGTTTGAAGTAATTTGATCATTGTAGATACAAAATCAGAGCTAATTTTTTTATTAGTTCATTTTCTTTTTTGCATTCAACTCTATCAATATTTTTTTAATAGCTCATAAACATGAAAGTGACATGTATGCTTACTCACCATTTACAATATAAATATGACACATCTAGCCTTAAATTTGGATTTTTTTTATAAAAGGAACCATCAAAATATTACCATCTGAAATTAAAATAGAGTAACACACATTTTTGTCTTACAAATACATCAAACTAATGTTATTATTAATCTTATTTTTCCTCTGTGAAAAGAATGGCTCAGTCCATCTAAGAAACTCAATACATGCTTAAGTCTCAAATACTTATGGCGATTTAAATAATTACACTATTGGCTATTAAATCTGAAAGGACTATGACGCTCCAACCTTATGTAGACCATATATCTGACTCACCCCATATATACAGGTGCATCTCAATTAAATTACAATGTGGAAAAGTTCATTTATTTCAGTAATTCAACTCAAATTGTGAAACTCGTGTATTAAATAAATTCAATGCACACAGACTGAAGTAGTTTAAGTCTTTGGTTCTTTTAATTGTGATGATTTTGGCTCACATTTAACAAAAACCCACCAATTCACTATCTCAACAAATTAGAATATGGTGACATGCCAATCAGCTAATCAACTCAAAACACCTGCAAAGGTTTCCTGAGCCTTCAAAATGGTCTCTCAGTTTGGTTCACTAGGCTACACAATCATGGGGAAGACTGCTGATCTGACAGTTGTCCAGAAGACAATCATTGACACCCTTCACAAGGAGGGTAAGCCACAAACATTCATTGCCAAAGAAGCTGGCTGTTCACAGAGTGCTGTATCCAAGCATGTTAACAGAAAGTTGAGTGGAAGGAAAAGTGTGGAAGAAAAAGATGCAAAACCAACGAGAGAACCGCAGCCTTATGAGGATTGTCAAGCAAAATCGATTCAAGAATTTGGGTGAACTTCACAAGGAATGGACTGAGGCTGGGGTCAAGGCATCAAGAGCCACCACACACAGACGTGTCAAGGAATTTGGCTACAGTTGTCGTCAGAGGCGTCTTACCTGGGCTAAGGAGAAGAAGAACTGGACTGTTGCCCAGTGGTCCAAAGTCCTCTTTTCAGATGAGAGCAAGTTTTGTATTTAATTTGGAAACCAAGGTCCTAGAGTCTGGAGGAAGGGTGGAGAAGCTCATAGCCCAAGTTGCTTGAAGTCCAGTGTTAAGTTTCCACAGTCTGTGATGATTTGGGGTGCAATGTCATCTGCTGGTGTTGGTCCATTGTGTTTTTTGAAAACCAACTTCACTGCACCCGTTTACCAAGAAATGTTGGAGCACTTCATGCTTCCTTCTGCTGACCAGCTTTTTAAAGATGCTGATTTCATTTTCCAGCAGGATTTGGCACCTGCCCACACTGCCAAAAGCACCAAAAGTTGGTTAAATGACCATGGTGTTGGTGTGCTTGACTGAATCTATGGGGTATTGTCAAGAGGAAAATGAGAAACAAGAGACCAAAAAATGCAGATGAGCTGAAGGCCACTGTCAAAGAAACCTGGGCTTCCATACCACCTCAGCAGTGCCACAAACTGATCACCTCCATGCCACGCCGAATTGAGGCAATAATTAAAGCAAAAGGAGCCCCTACCAAGTATTGAGTACATATACAGTAAATGAACATACTTTCTAGAAGGCCAACAATTCACTAAAACATTTTTTTTTTTATTGGTCTTATGAAGTATTCTAATTTGTTGAGATAGTGAATTGGTGGGTTTTTGTTAAATGTGAGCCAAAATGATCTCATTTAAAAGAACCAAAGACTTAAACTACTTCAGTCTGTGTGCATTGAATTTATTTAATAGACGAGTTTCACAATTTGAGTCGAATTACTGAAATAAATGAACTTTTTCACGACATTCTGATTTTTGAGATGCACCTGTTTAGTACTTCGAAATGTGTTCAGATCTAATCTTCTGTTTAATATTTAATAGCGTAAAAGTGTGAATTTATTATACCTTGCACATACAACTTCTGAGAAAGAAAAAACCTGCATCTTTGGATTTTAGAGCGCCATTGTTATTGCGGTTTTTTCTGAACTTGTTTAAGAAGTCATGTGTTGCTTATTTCTCATTGACATTTGACATTAACCACATCCAGTCTATGATAAATGTCACATTTTTTTCACCTGGGGGGTTTTTCAAACAAGCAACTTGACATGATGAGGAGGAGAAGAGCCTTATTTTGCAGGTGCTGAAATGTTTTACAAATATGCAAAAGAATGTTTTCAAATATACTATAAGTACTTTTTATCCTGAAAATGATC
The DNA here is from genome assembly GCA_027422405.1 of Ptychobarbus kaznakovi. Lineage (NCBI taxonomy): Eukaryota > Metazoa > Chordata > Actinopteri > Cypriniformes > Cyprinidae > Ptychobarbus > Ptychobarbus kaznakovi. The sequence goes on along the minus strand of CM049810.1, from coordinate 13,855,370 downwards.
AACTGCCCATGTTTGCAGCACATTTTATTTTTATGAGCCTTTTTCTGCACTTCTCTGTATCATTAGTCATCGAGGTTTAGATCAGCATTGTGCAAGGGTGTCTTTTTCCAGTAATTTGCAGGATTAGTTTTCAGTGTTGTGATCGTGTGCCTCGTGAATGTGCATTGATTTTAATTTGTTTCTCTGAGAGCTCGACCTGAAGATGATATTGATAAGACTGGGATTATTCAAGGCAATGAAACTCATTATTCATCTCTCAGTCTGAATACGGTCTTCTCTCAGTTCCAATCACTGAGATCAAATCCCTCAAAATATGAGAATAGTCTGGACTGACAGCAAGTTTCATTTTAACAATGATGACACTTTAGAAACTTCAGTATTCAGTAAAATGAGTTTTAGTTTCCGTGTTCTGTGGAATTCATAGTCACAGTTATAATCATCAGATCTAAGCTGTGAGCCAACTAAATGCAGCAAACGCCCATCAGATATTTTCAATTCGCACACACAGAAACCTGAAACTTGTCATTAATAATAATCATTTAAAAAAAATACAGATATGGAACATAAAGACAATTCTGGCCTCAATTCTCTCCCACAAACATAGAAAATGTCATTCTGACTCACTTTTTTCCACCGTACCCACTCATTTGTGTTAACACACAATGTGATATGAATCAAAGACCAGGATATCTGATGTATGAACTGTACTGTAAATTGAAGAGTCAAATGATAGTGTTTAATAGATGGACACCCTGCTCCACCCAGTTCCACCATCGTGGCTTCTTATTGTTGGAGGTCAAAATTAATTTATTAATTAATTAACGGGACATCTACTGCATTATCTGTGATAATTGCTGAAGATATGCAAGACGAAGCTAATTCTCCATTAAACAGTGTTATTCTTGGGCATTCTCTAGTATTATACAGTAAGTACCAAGATAAGTGCCTAAAATATTTCCATGCTTGTGAAAATGACTACCATGTGACATGAATGCATATATAGCGATTCATCTTTTTATTATTATTATTTACTTAGACAAAAAATTATTGGTTATCGAACATAGCATGGAAAATAATTATTGACCTATTGTATCATTCAGAATAGTAATATTGATGCATCTGTAGAATTGTATCTAGTTTTTCTATGACATATTTGATCAAATTTTCCAAATATATAACTTGGTTTTACAATCACTATCATATACCAAATCATACATAACCAGCTAATGCTATCATTCTTAAAAATAACAGTTCCAACCAAGAAAGATTTCACAGCCTGATGTCAAAGGAGTACTTTTTCAACTTCCTCTAAGAACTGTTTGTTCTCTAGTTGTGTTAAAAACCATGATGCGCTGATGTTTTAAAGAACACACAACCAACATACAGACCTGAACTAATCTCTAATTGAATCTTCAAAGAACTGTATAACTCAACTCAAGAATCCGCCACAGCCAAAAATGGTTCTTGCTAAGACGTGGTTTGTTTGCTAAAAGATGCCACAAATAACCATTGAAGAACCGCTACTTTTAAATGTGAACTTAATTACTTAGTTAAAGAGTCTGAATAAAGAGGTGACCTTTGAAAAGTCAAAAACAGCCATCAAAAACGTATTTGGTGTCAACCAAGTTATTTTTGACATTTTTGCACCTACTCATTTTCTCCGTATGTGCAGCTCTCAGGTACTCTCAAGTGTATATTTAGAGTTCAATAACTTACCCTTTACATCTGTTGTCTGGGTGATCCTTCTTTAAGATGGAACATGGATTTCACACACATTAGTTTAACTAATACATGATGCAATTTCTATCATAACTGCAGGATCTCTGTAGAAGGGTAGAAGATAGGCTCTTTTACCTCCCACACCTTTCTTTGTCTGTCGCGCTTTTCCTTGAGACCGTCACTCTATGTGTGCTTTAGCGTAATCCTTCTCCTCATCAAGGCCTTTGTGGTTCCTCTAAACAGCAAAGAAAACCAAAGACTGAGTTGTCTAAGATGCACAGACCTCATTTGCGTCTGCACTTTAGGAAAGCACACCGTTTGGTTGCTTGTCTCTTTTTCCTATGCTGAGCTGTGTTAGTTTGTCCGGTTTAAAGAAACTACAGTGCAATGAAATGTTATGTACATCGTCACATCATCTGGAATTACAATGCCATTTAAGTGTAAAATGAATCACAATTAATTCAGCGGTTGGTTTGAGAAATATGTGATCATTGTAACCAATCTAGCTTTAAAATATCCAATGATTAAAATGATTCAAACTCTTGTCTGTCAAAACAAAAGCATATTTTGAGTATTAAAATGTAATCAAAAAGTATGTACATTTGATGATGCAATACTGTTCACAATTTAAAAACACACAATAACTTAATAATTTTATTCTCAAACACTGGCAAAAAAATAAATAAACATTTTGTATAATCATTTAAAGCATACGCTTCAGTTTTGTGTTTTGGGTTATAAAAGGACTGATTAAAAGTGTCTCTTTTTTTCTGAAAACAAACAAATAACTAATTAACACAACCAGGTTGAAAGGAGGAAAGAAAAAAGGTTGAAAGGAGGGGAAAAAACTCACCTGTTGTGCGAGTGTCAGATGCAAGCGAGAGAGCAATTATTAGGTTGAATGTTCTGGAAAATGTTCGGGTCACCCCTTTTATAATGTTTAGCATGACATTTAGTGGAAATTCAGCAAGGCAGAGTGTTTCCCCACTGGGTGTTGGCGTGTGTGTGTGTGTTCATATTGTATACTCATGTGTGCATTACGGAGTGTATAGAAAGTGCTAGTCAGACTGTCTCCATATCTTCATCAGAAATTATGTGGCAATTTGTAGTTGTTACCTATTTTAGAAAACCTTCACTGCAGCAAAAGCCCATTTTTTCCTGGGGGATTACTTTGGGTTTTCTACACATAAACGTTTTATAGTTGTCTTTTTTATTACGTGGGGTCTCATAATGTATGTGCATTGCTGACTGTGAATAATAAATAAACAAGTAAATTATTCCTCTGGTGTGGATGAGCCAAAGCCCAAATTCATCTTGAACATCTTATGTGCTGTTTTACCACGAGACAACAATGAGATTCTACACATTTGCTTGGACAGATATTTCTAATTCACCACATTCATTCTTTTTGATTTCAAAACATCTTATTGTATAAGATAAAACTTATTTTCATGGATCAGATAATTAATGTCAGATTTCATGACTGAGATTAAATGAACAAAATAATAATTCTGCCATATACCCACATAAATAAGGGCCATGCAGCGTGCCACTTTCAAATGAAAATCTGGTGAAGTCCATTCCGGAAGACTGGAAAATGAGATTGAGAAAATAACCTATTACGTGTTCGGAAAGTCCGTTTGCAGGGTTTGTGACGTTCGGGTTCTGGGGGGAGACTGAACATATGTACAGGGTATACTAGCATGTGAGTCGATTAGTTTAACGGAGGAAAAAACATCCTCATCCTGTGGTTGAAAAGGTTATTTGAGTGTTTTTGAACAAATTGTTCTTCAATAATGACACTCCCAAGCACATGTACCGCATGTAGACTTGCAAGACGTCTTTTCTGATGCATGTACGTAACTACACACAACTTAAAAACATTTTTGAAGATGAAAACAGAGTAGATTTGAACATGTATCTTAACAATAGGCAGATCAATGTTAAAAAACAAATGATGCTTGAGGTCATATTTATAAAGTCTGAAAAGTTCACATAATATGAAATACATATAGAATATGAATAAACATTTGGGAACTTGTCATTCTTATGTACATGCATTATGTTTTATGTTCAATCATTCAATTTGACAATCTTTCAATTTACAAGCCCAATTTTTATGGAGCTGTAAATGTAAAACATTTATGAAAAGATTATGCAATTCTTATATTGAAAAACATAAACTAACAGTTGTGTCCAAAAACTTTTAAAGAAAATATAAGCTTTGCTTAATACAAAATAAAAAATCTTAGACTTTTAAAAAATATATACATTCACAGATTGCTCTTCTTTCAGCTCTTCTACATTCAATTCTGACTTTTATAACATATGTGTGCCTGCCGAATTCAATAACGTGTGATGATATATAGGACATTTAGAGAAAAACAAATGAACCACTTCCAGGTTGAACGTTTTGTTTTATTATTTGTCTCTAGTACACAGATTATAGCATCATGTAGTGTTATGTACAATATTATATTCCTAGTTTTGGGCAAGTTTTGTGACACAACAAATAAAACATTTGGTAGGCAAAGAACCAACAGATTAACTATAATAAAAAAGATCAAGATTAAAGAAAGGGTCATTTGTTTCAGGTATCTTTGAGCAGATACTCATAACACAGGGTTAGTTATAAAAGTACTAGTCACTGGAATACAAACAGTTTTTGAGACACAAGGTTGTATGTCATTTTTTAACCATGTCTGCACAATAATTGTTATATTTTTATCATAGACCTTATATTTGCTGGGAAATAGGGGGACGCATTCAAATCGTGATTATCTCATATCCGCATTGAACAACAATACCTGACAGGGGTGTGGAGAGTTGTGACAAAACCAATCCCCATTGAAGACTGTTTCTATTTTCTTGATTTTTCAGCATGCCTAGACAGACAGAAAAACAGACAGATGTTTCAGAGGTAAGAGTTGGATTTATTTAAAATGCAGTATATATAGGTAACATGCAAGTAAAGGTAACTTCTTGTTAAATATTACAGCTGTTACGATTCAAATTACATGTATAATGATGGGTCATTTTTTGCTGTTATTCTTTTCTGTCATACTGTTACAACTGACCCTAACTAGTTTAACAGCTTACTTTGAGTTGCAACAATGTAACTCTTTGCATTCAAAACCATTCTTTAATCTGCTTTATAATCATTATAATTGTGACTGACATTTGTAGCAGATAAAGATATCTTGTGTTAAAATATGAAAAGTAAAAAAATAAATAAGAAATACTCTCAGGGGTGGTTTCCCGGACAGAGATTAAGCCTAGTCCTAGACTCAAATGGCCCTTTAAACCAGATTAACAGAAACCTGCTTTCTCTTGTCAATAGTCTCAGATTTAGCCTATAGTCCAGAATTTAATAGACTGATTTCCTGGAGGAAGACTAGATGGGCTTTTTGGATCATTGTTCTGTTGGAAGAGCCAACCATGGTCCATTATAAAGCTTTCTGACCCCAAGACTTAACTATTGTCTGCAATTATCCAGCAGTGATCCTCGGAGTCTTTGGCCATTCAAACTATCCTCCTCACGTTGCATTAAGACAATAGACACCGACAATATACTGTAGGCAGGTGTGTAACATTTCCTGTTGATTGGAACTCCTTAATTATTGTCCCAATGGTGGAAATGAAAATGCTTTAGCTCTTTTCTTTGTTAATATTATTTAGCACTATTTTGTGCTATTTTTTGACTTCATATTTGGTAAAGCTCAACAATCTGTTGCTGCTCAACAGAACTATATTCTTTGTTTTTTTGTATTGTGATTTATAATAAAGATAATTTGGCATTTGTGTTCCTCATATTTATATTCCTGTGAAACAGGAAGTCATGGATGGATAATTTCATGTTCCTATCACCCTGTGACCCTGGTGTGCTATTTTTTTTTTAAATATGAATGGGAATATAGACCTTCAGATATTTTACTAAGAATAACAAATAACTGTGGCCAATGTGTATGAAAGAAAAAGTATAATGTGATTTTGTTGAAATGTTAGATTTTTGTGATTTGTTTTATTTACTTAAAAAAGAGAAAGATCAGAAGGATAAACAATACAGATTTATGCTGCATTCATGTGCTATTGGAGTTATCATAAATACAAGCTTCCTAGTCGGAGATTGGACGTGAACGTTATATGGCGATTTCCGACTAGGAAACTTGTATTTACAATAATTCCGATTGCACATGAATGCAGCATTATTTTCACAGTCCTCTTTGATTGTATTTTTTTAGGGTGCAATATAATTCTGACCATGACTCTCTCTCTCTCTAAAATAGCTGCTTTATGTATAATATAATTAATAATAATTATAAAATGTTGCAAAACTGACAACAACAGCTGATTGCAATAATTTTATTCAAGAATTCATTACAAAGAGATTTCTAGGCATTCCTTTTTTATTGTTCGACACCTGATGTGTGCAGTTTACTTTGCTTGCTGTAAAAAAATAATAATAATTTAGTAACAAGTTTTGTTTGTTTTTGTGGTTGTTGATCGCAGTCTTGTGTTTTCCTTGGATTTGCTTCTCAGTTCCATTCCATTTGAAGCTTTTCTTGGTTCATTCCATGTTTTACAGGCAACCTCTGTCATGCATTTCACATTAGCTCAGTTGGTTTTAAATGTTATTTTAGTTTAGCACTCCATAGTCCAGGAGGTAGTAATCTGTACTTAATCTGTGTTTCAGAAAGTAATTATTTTAAACCAAGATTAGCTATTCTAGATTAAACCTACTCGTGGCTTAATTTAAACCCTGTCTGGGAAACCGCCCCTCAGAGTTTGTCATTGTTAAACAAAAATGGATACAATCGTACACTATACGCAGCAAGCCAGTCCCCTGATACTGCACATATTGATTTCACTATATTAAGCAAGACTGACTGCTCCATCTAGGATAAAAAATTGCTTACCATTATCTTAAAATAGCTTATCAATCAATAGCTGTAAACAGTAATGGTCCGTAATCGAATATGCCAGCTTTTCTTTCTCACCACTGGATCTCGTTAGCTTCATGGTCGTTATATAATGTTAATTTGAAGCAGCTGCACTGGATTATGCTATCAGAAATTAATTTAAGAGACCTTTACATTTTTTTCTGCAGAAACTCTGCAATCCGTGACAGGTAGGCAAGCTGTTCGCAAAGGGATTTTTGTGTTTTATCTATTTATTTATGAGTGAAAGAATTAGGCACTCAAACGGTTTTTTACTTCTTTTCTTTGCTCACATTTGGCATTTTTATAATTCTTCACATATCATGATTCAAAACTGTAATTCTGCTGTTGGTAAATGGTGTGCATCTCAGAAATAAAACTCAAACCAGCATTTTAAACCTTTGTTTTAGAGCAGTGGTTTGAAACTCAATTCGGCCACAGCTCTGCTCCAACCCTGATCAAACACACCTGAACCAGCTAATCAAACTCTTCAGGAATACTAGACTTGCCAGCAGGTGTGATTTGGAGCTAAACTCTGCAGAGCTGTGGGCCTGCAGGAGTTGAGTTTAAGACCTCTGTTTTAGAGATTTACAGGGTTTTACCCCAGGTTTAGCCCCATTTCACCCTGGAGGAGAGCATGAGGGGCTGAATCTTCCCAAACTATTTAAAGCTGCATAACATAGGCTTACTGAACGGCCATAACTGGTTGCTTAAATACGAGTAAACTGTGACCAGTGTCTATTAAATGTTTTTAAAAAATATATATATATATGCGCAGAGTTTAGCTCCAACCAGCTTCAAATCACACCTGCTTGCAAGTTTCTAGTGATCCCGAAGACCTTGATTATCTGAATTTGGTGTGTTTGATTAAAGTTGGAGCTAAACTACAGAGCTGTGGCCCTCTAGGAATTGAGTTTGAGACCAATGGTTTACAATATTTGTGACAGCAGCACAAAGTATTTACTGTATTCTTGGCCGAAAATGTCTTTAAATTCATTGAAAACAAAATAATGGTTGAGTTCAGATTATATAATCATCATCATTATTATTGTTTTGACTATTAAAAGTAATTTTATTCTCTTTCTTCGGCTTGCGTGAACTCTTGCGACTGTGATCCGCACAACCGAGTTGGCACATGTTTCTACGCCGTATATTAAAAGTAATTTAATTATATTAATAATATTATTATAAGATTGACATGTAGCCGTATTATAACCAATAGATAGATAGTTTTATTGTTGTTAATAGGAGTAGCAACATGCCTTTTTAGCAATATTGTAAAAAAAAAAAAAAACCGGCAAGCACACAAACGAGCGTGTCTTTAAACTTTAAAATAGGAGTGGGGGGCGTGTGCGGTTTGGAGCGGTCAGGGGGAGGAGTATAACAACAGAGCCCATCTTCCTCCTGACCTCTGAAAAACGATGGACGTGCCGTTTCCTTCTAAATTTAGACACTTATTCGTGCCTGTGCACTATGAGCTTCAAACTGCAGTTCTCATTGATGTCAACAGTTTAGGCCTAGTTCGGTCGATACGAGGTGACAGACAGTCGCGGGTCTCCGTTGGCACTAGGAGCGGCAGCTCGGTCTGACGGACGCGCACCATCGCGGTAACGGCACCTTTCATGTTTACGCGGCTCAGAAACCGACGCAATGGCGCAGGGGAATAACAATAATTTCTTAACTATCCCCTCACAAGAGGATCTTTTCAAGACGGTGAGGGTCGAGCGTTTCGATGACAACAGTAATGATGAAGATGAGGAAGAAACGGAGGAAGACGTCAGTCTAATACCGAGGTCTTCTCCTGTTCCCAGAAAGCGAGGCTCTTCGATTGCGGATGAAACCGCCGAGTACATGCGAATCCGCCTGGTGTTAACGAACAGAAGAGTGTCGTTTGCAGACAGTACGGGAGCCGAGCTGGTTGATGTCAGAATGTTTGTCCCGTTTGATTCAGACGAAGAGGACGAATCGAGATGGGAGGAAGAGGTAGCGCGGTACCGAAAAGCTTACAGCGAGCCCACTTACAGTGTGTGGCCGGAGTTCCAGCCGCTCACAAGAACCGAGCTCATGCTCGCTGTCCAGGCCAACAAGCTGGAAGTGGAGAGCGTGACATCTGTGCCAGATGAGCCGCTGTCATTCGAGGTGCTTATTCGTGTGCTCAACATTTCTTTTCACAAATCAGTCTATGTCCGGTCCACGATGGATGGTTGGATCAATCACTTTGATTACCCAGCCGAGTACGTCCAGGGCTCCAACGACGGCGAGTCGGACAAGTTCTCCGTGAAGCTGGCCTTCGCTTCCCCGTACCTGTTCAACGGAGCGCGGATTGATTTTGTTGTGCGCTACAACACACCAGATGGAGAGTTTTGGGCGAACAACTCTGGCAGGAATTACTCCGTAACTCTGTTGCAGTGGTATGAAGAAGACCCAGTCCAGACCACTACAGCAGACACAACTGAGCTGAGAGGAATCCTAAAACCTCCCAGGTACCGGTAAGTGGGCGTCAGTGAATTTATAACACGGGTCGAACCCTGTTGTTAAATCTGTGTTTAGCCAGCTATCAGTATTACTCCCTAACTTTAGCAATGTCGTTAATGTTAAATCTGCCGTGTGATATTTCTTAATTGATTGCTTTTTATCCTCAGTAAACGTACCTTTCAAACAAAAAAAAAATTCGAGTTAATTTAAGTTTTTTCCCGCAAACGGAAAGAGTTTTAACTAGGGAAGATTTTAGATTTGGAAGTCGCCAAGTAACGCACAGACTAAACGGGCCTGGAATACCGTGTTATTGGAAGCGGAGAGGCAGATGAACAGAGTTCCATTCCGTTAGAGTTCCATTCCGGGTTTTGCGTTTTCCACGCTGTTTTCCTGTATGAGAGAAACCCTGCACAGAGATATACTGGAGGAGGTTGCAAAATTGCGCAATTATATAAAATATAGTTGCAAGCAGCGATTACCGGGGTTCGAGCACTTTAGGCATTTAAGCACATAGGGTATAATAGATTAACATGGCTGTAACCACCTAAATCAATGATTAAAATAGTTTATTTTGGTAAATTCAAGTAGTTTACCAAAAATATGAGTTATGAGTTATGACTGTTATAGCGCCACCTATAATACCTATTTTTCATATTTATATTAAATATATTGTATAAATATATTATTTTTTTTAAATAGATACCACTTTCCTCCCAACATGATTCTGGAAAAGAAAAGACTACTAAAAATAACAATTTACTAGTTTCTATAGAGAAAATTGATGCAGTCTATTTATAGAATACAATATTCGACGAATTGATTAAAATTAAACAAATGATTCATTACTTCATGGCTTGCTCATAAATAATTCACTTGTTTCATTCCTGAATGAATCAACGTTTTTTGAACGAATCTCATTTTAAGTCCCTTATCTCCATCTGCTGGCGTTACGTTGTAATTGAGACAATCTTCGTTTGATCATGGTCACTTTCAATAAGGTGATTTATTCTATTTTGATCGCTTCTGTAGACAGCAGTGTTTATATCTGAACTATAAACTTTTATTCCAGTACTTCTGTGATTATTTGAATGTCTGTAACACAAAAATAATGATACAAAATACTTTGTAAATGTTTCAGATATACGTAAACTGCTCTGTCTGGATCAGCGGCAGCGCGAGGACAGATTTGAATGTCACAGTGGGTGATTAGGGCTTTAATAGACAATCCTGTCATTTATTAACAAGATTACGTGGGTGATTGAATATGTTCGCTATCTGGCTATTTATTTAAATACCCAACAGTATGTACGACAGTAAACATACGATGTGACAATACATGGTTTAGCTGTGTTCTTAGCCATCTCTGGTTTTTCATAAAGTATATTTATAATTAGAGATCTACCGATATTTAAGCGTTTTACCATAATCGGATATCGGTTTTGTAATATCGGATTCCCCGATAAATGCAGCCATCTTGTGGTTTTGAGAATTGCGTGCAGGATCACCATTGCAGCGCGTCTGAGGGGAGACGAGACCACAACAACGGCGGTGTGCACAGGTACTTGATTTACTGTAGTTAGTAAACTTTATTTAACATAACAGCCATTAAAGCACAAATTGGGTGCATTAAATAAATGTCTGATATGCAGTTTATGCAGCTTGGCTCTAAGAAATGGAAACAAATTCACAGTCACGTAAGATAATCTGTCAATCTTTCCCAATAAAGACGTAACTTTGCCTGAATGAAATCATATGCAGCCGTGAATGAGCGCATGTTGGAAATAAAAGTGCTGAATTTAAGTATCTCTCTGTTGTCTATGCTCCACGTTAGTCTCGTGAAGCCAGAGTCACGTAAAATAATCCGTCAAGTCCTCTCCCAATAAAGACGTAACTTTGCCTGAATTAAAAAATACAGCCATGAATGAGGGCATGTTGGAAATAAAAGCGCTGAATTCTCTCTCTGTTGCATATGCTAATCTTAGTCTCGTGAAGCCGCTTTCATATTGCTGTTCACTCAGCGGTTGATGCTCAGGAAAAGCTCCAGCACGGCCACCGCATGTAACTTTTAACAAGATTCACTTGTTTGAAACACGCTAAACTATATTAACATTTACTATATAACCATTATTTCGCAAATACATTTTATTTTTAGTGAATTATTCACTCTTTAGTCTATTAAACAGCTTATAAACCTAAAACTGTAGTTTAAAATGAAGTTGATATGACTCCTGCCCTTTATTTTCTCCATTTGAATACATTAGACATTATTTTGCTTACTGTTAATATCAGTGTTGCTGATGATGCTTTTTATAAATAAAATGTTTTTATTGTTGTAATTTGAAGATTAAATTTTACATGAAAATGTTAATTTACAACCATATTTTGTTCTTGTTAAGATGACTGAAAGGAGGAAAAAGCGAAGTAACAACCATATTTTGTTCTTGTTAAATGAGATGACTTTAGAAACAACCGAAGTATGGGACTTACTTCAATCTGTTATTTATTTACTTTATAACAGTAATATTGGTTCTGCATATCGGTTATTGGGTACGTAAGTATGCAAATAATTGGTATCGGTTATAAAAAATCAATATCGGTCGATCCCTATTTATAATCCAGTGCTAATTGACATAGCCTTTAATACCATATAGAATATATTATCTGCCTCATTCTGTGACAAAAAACGCACATCAGCTCACAAAATGAAGTTATTTCAGACACTCGACTGATGTAGAATCATGTTATGAAATGTCCTCTTTTGTTGGACTCTGCGCTCTGCAGGCACGTGTTGTTTTAATTGCATGTTAGTTACATCGCTCGCAAAAGTTTCTATGACAAAAGGTCTAGGAGATATGAGCGATTTCACATTTTTGTTTGCTATTGAGAACAAAATCGGCTAGCTGATTGGTGTGAGTCTTTGTCAGGTTCTCCCCAAATTTAAACTTATTACCATCTGGCCAAGTTTAAAGTCTCTAGGCCAGTGCTTCCAACCCCAACCCCCCCTGCCCTGCACCTTTTGTATGTCTCCCCTATGTCTGATCCATCACACTGATAGAGACCACTAGTAGTTCTGATTAAGACAAGAACAAATGTGCAGGGCAGATCACAAAATGTGAACCAGAAGGGGGGCCAGTATGTGAACTCTCACTTATGGCTTGGTCTTGATGTTAAAAAAATTACTTAAAATTAATAACTCAAAAATACTGCATAAAAATTCTAAAATGCCTGACCGAAGGTCATGGTAACAAAGGAAGATCGAAGTATGGACTTACTTCAATCTGTTATTTATTTACTTTATAACAGTAAATTAATATTGGTTCTGCATATCGGTTATTGGGTACGTAAGTATGCAAATAATTGGTATCGGTTATAAAAAATCAATATCGGTCGATCCCTATTTATAATCCAGTGCTAATTGACATAGCCTTTAATACCATATAGAATATATTATCTGCCTCATTCTGTGACAAAAAACGCACATCAGCTCACAAAATGAAGTTATTTCAGACACTCGACTGATGTAGAATCATGTTATGAAATGTCCTCTTTTGTTGGACAGCGCTTCTGTTTTAGGCATGCCACGTGTAGCTGATTGGTGTGAGTCTTTGTCACTCGCCAAGTTTAAAGTCTCTAGGCCAGTGCTTCCCAACCCTGTCCTGTAGGCCCCCTGCCCTGCACCTTTTGTATGTCTCCCTAATCTAACACCTGATTCCACTCATCAGCTCGTTAGTAGAGACTGCAAGAACTAAATTGGGTGTGTCTGATTAGGGAGACATACAAAATGTGCAGGGCAGGGGGTCCTCCAGGACAGGTTTGTGAACCAGAACTCTAGGCCTTATGGTTTGGTCTGCACGATCAGTTTTGCTGCAGAATAATAATTAAAAAATCCTTAATTACAATAGGGTTTAAAAAAAGCCACTCAAAAATACTAAAATATGATTCTCTGAGCCACCGAAGGTCATGGTAACAAAGGAAGATCTGATGCTATATATATTTATTAGGGGTGTAACTATACACGTATTCGTATTGAATCGTTCGGTACGAGGCTTTTGGTTTGATACGCATTACAAACCGAACGATTCGTTGGGCTAATCCTTTTATAGCATATCCTATTAGGCTAGATTAGTGCATGTGCGCATAGTGTGTTCTTTCACTGCATGATTCAGTCTAATAAAATGCATTTAGAATGATCACAAAATTCAAGATATAGAGGCAGAAAATGTATACATTTACATAATTTCATATAGTTAATCAATATCACAGAAGAGTGCAATTTTTTTTCTCTCCAAAACTCGGCATGATTACAAATTATTTTTACAGCAGTTCAATAAGAAGTTAATCAATAGACTTAAGTTTTAGACCGTGTAATGATATTGCCTGTTTTTGCTCAATTTTGGCAACAAAAATAATTCCAAACATCGCCACAGCACTGTTTTGCGTCTCTGAGGAACATGAGTGTTTCGTTCCTGAATAAATTACTCGTTAAATGGTTCTGTTCAATCGCAATGACTCACTAACTTAACAGTGACTTGCTGACGATTTCAATTTCACATTTAAAGTATCTTTTTTTTTTTTTTAATTTCAAACATCAGTTGCCGACCTTTTATATTTAAAATATCAAAACATTATTTATGCATTTGTAACTGCAAGTTAAAGCATTAAATGTCCCTCTGAGCTGCTTAAAACGGTGTGTAAAAGCATTTAAATGCCATTCAGATGCAACTTCTATGTTTCCTCTGCATTGCAAAGATGAATTTTGTCAATACTGACTTCATTTGCTTGGTAACAGCCCAAATGTCTTATTGACTGATTAAATGTAAAATATTTACTCAAAATATTGATGATGCTCAATTTTAGAAAAAAAAGGCTTTATATGCCATTCTTTATATGACGATAGGCTACATAATCTGGAATACTTCATTTATTAGTTTTAGGAACTAATTAGGAATTAGTTTTAATAAATACATTTATAAAATTCAAGGAAATTTCTCTGGCATTTGTTTCTTTTTGCTGTATCGAAAACATACCGAACTCTGACACCACTGTATCGTACCGAACCGTGAATTGTGTGAACCGTTACACCCCTTTTGTGAACCGTTGCTGTCTGTCTGTCTGTCTGTCTGTCTTAAAAATGTAAGATCATGCAGCTCAACTTGCAGATCATACATTTTAGTTTTTACAATCGTGCAATAGCTTACACACAGCACAAGCCTGATTTTGTGAGCTGTATATGAGGTGGTCTTTTATGCCAGGTTCACACATAGGCCTACTCCGTTTGCAGTGTGTATGCAGTCCATGTGTGGTACGTAAGCGGTGCAGAAGCAGCACTGACTGTGCTTTCACACAGGAGTCTGCAACTAATCTGTGGCTGTTTACCACAAACACAACATTTATCCATGATTTTGATTTCAAATCCAAACATGGTCACTGAAAATGCTTTTTCAGCATTGTGATTATTTTTTACACCGTACTGTAATACAATCTTTCATAGACGTGTTAAAAAATTATTCTAAGCAAAGCAACACATTATTCAATGCTCTTTACTTTTGCACTTATTTCTAGATTTTATATATTAAGTTGCTCAAGGGGCAAAACATTTAGACTACTTTTCTTACGTTATCACAAACTTACCACAAACAGTCAGCTCTACTGTCTTTCCTTTTGCATTTAAATCTTTATTACAAGCAATCCTGCGGTTCATAAAGAACTTTGTTTTTCTACCTCCACGAGTACCATTTATTATTGCCTTGTTTATCTAAAAGTGCTCTTTCCCTTTAAAGCTAGCCAAAAAGCCATGTGTTGAATCTGAAACACAGTAGACTTTAATTATATGCATTTATGGTGTTATTACTACATTTTCGTGTCAATGTTCATATTTACTGCAAACAATGCACTGTTACTTTAATTCAGCGCGTGCAGTAGAAACGAACTCTGCACTGCTCCTGGAACGGACCACAGCCGTGTGAATGGTCTAATCCGTTATGATGAGTGCGGAAAAAATATGCACTGCATATGCACTGCAAACGGATGTGAACCTTTGTGTGGGTGTGCGCTGCGAGTGTGCATGAGCGCACTGTCTCTGGGAGAGTGCGCAAGCGCTGAATGGTTTAAAAACTAGCAAGAATTAAAAATAAATACAATTTAAAAACTATAGTGATGACGCGACCCTGCCTCGATTGTGCAAATGACAGTTCCGGTCAACTGTGCAGCTCGCTAGTGAAGACGCGATTTGATTTGAAACAGTTTGCGCCTTTTGCGAGAGAAAGAGAGCGCGTGCGTGGTGATTCACTCACGCGGTTTGTGAAATTACGTCTCTCATAAGGGACCTTTTTAGAGACCGCCAATCAAACATCCCCAAGCGATTTCCGGCCGATAGTGATCGTTAGCCGATCAATCGGAGCACCCCTAAAAAAAAATAGGTTGTGTTCAACCAGGTGTGTCTCACTCGTACTTAAAAGTGGCTCTTTGATCACCCCCTGGTGGCTGGTTGCAGTACAGGTCATAAACCCCGCCCTCTCCATGTAAACAAATGTGACTTCAGTCAAAATAAAACAAATAAATGTACACTTCCAATACAATTTTCCGAAATATAGTTTTGGTAGGTAATTATCACGCTGATATATGTTCAATTGGCCATTTTTGTGGCAAGTTTGATTTTAGCTACTAATTTTATGCTATAAAACCCCTTTTTTTTTAAACTAGCGTGTCGTTATGGCTGATTGGGTCTGCGGGAGTTTGATTCCTTGGCTCTACCTCACGACACTACTGCGCAGACTCTGGCTCCAAACGAATCTCTACTGCGCAGGACTCTAGCTCCAAATTACGTAATTTACTCAAGATGACAGCGGCCATACTGAGATGTATACTTCCTATAGTGGAAGGAAGCGGAGATGCGTCGTCCATCTTTTTTTACATTCTATGGTTCCAACGACGAACGACGGTCTTACGGGTTTGGAACAATATGAGTGTGAGTAATTAATGACAGATTTTTCATTTTTGGGTGAACTATCCCTTTAAAACATTGCCATGTCGTAGTGTATAATTTATAATTATAGATTTCCTTTAACAATTTAAGGTTTATACATTCATTGTTTTGTTTAAAACAAAAACTAGTAACATAGTTACTGAAATTGTAAGTTGGTTTAGTGCAGCTTCTGTGCAATGCACCTTTTCTTGAATATTTAGATGCAGTCTTTGCAGTGTATGAAATCATGAATAACCAATAGTCACATGTTTACATTTCCTGCTGCTAAAGGAGAATAACAAAGCTCTTAAATCTTGAATTAAAGGGGCCTTTTTTACAGCATCTGTATTATGAGTTTTGGGGTTGCACAGTCTCCCCACCCCCTCACTCCCTTTTGAGAATGGCAGCCATTTGCGGGTGTGTGAGGAGGATGAAAATAGGACAAGGCTGGTGTCACTTTCAGCTCTGGTGTACCGAGACCTTAACTCTGACCTTTTCTATAGGGGTTACACAGTAGGAGACACAACAGACCAACAAAACCTACGCTGGTTCCGTCTGTACATATGGAGACATATTCTTTTTACCAATTATTTCCACTTTTACACCAACGACAATGAAAGTTTGAGAAAAAAGCGTATGAGAGGCATTTTATGTACATTGTCATGGAACTCCTGTTTTGTCTGGAGATAAAAATCAGTAGACGAGTTTCGACCTACAGTTCCATACAGACTCGCAAGTCTTGCTCGCAACCTTTCCTCAAATGTCAAGTCTTGTTTCTACTACATTGCTCAAACATGCTACGAATAGAAGGTCATAGAACAGGAAGCCAATCGAACTGCTTCGTACACAAAATACTCGGAATATGTAGCGACTTCTTAATGAAAGGGAAAAGCTTGTGCGAAGATTCACATGACCAGAGCATCGGACTATCATGCTCATCAAAACCTTTCGGTGATGAACGCATGTGTCATAAATGAACAGGTCCTTATCCCATCATAGGACGTATCATGCAGTTTAAGGGTGAGTTTGGTTTTGACCGTATCACCCACAGCTTTGAAAAAAGTATCTCAAGCTCTGGAGGCGGTCAGATATTACCATAGTAACAAATGTCACAGAGGTCACAGTTATTTTCCATTTAGTGAAACAATCATGTATATCTCTGGCCGATGGATAATACTTGTACTTTATAATAGTTCACCCAAAAATGAAAATTGTCATTATTTACTCGCCTTCATTGTTCCAAACCTATATAACTTCGTTTTTTTTTCAGAACATAACCGGAGATATATTGAAGAATGTTGGTAACCAGTTTTGATTACTTCCATTGAATGGAAGTTGTATTTCTCAAATTCTTTTGTGATCCACTGAAGAAAATCATTCAGGTTTGGAATGACATGAGGGTGAACATTCTTGGCAGAAATATCCCTTCCTCGCAACTAATAGTCTTCTAATAATGATGATTAGTTACACAGATTTATATCTATAATCTTCATTTATTGATGTGTGCTGCTGAAGAATGATTGTTTTGGTGTATGTGTGTCTTCTTTTTAGAGCTGACATTGGTTATGATGACTCTAATGACGGAGGAGATGGTATGTGTTCATAAAGCAGTCCAATATTTATCTCCGGTTAAATATAAGAAACATTTGCCAGGTTAGTCGTTTTATGTTTCAGGTTTCTCTGTTATTTTTTCAGCAGATCTCGGCAGCGCTGAGTGTGGAGTAGTGGAAAATCAAGCGTCTTTTACACAGCCGGTTATAGTTCAGGAAGAGATCGACATCGAGGTGAGTGAGGTTTGCTTTGTAATCCGCATTTCTAAGTGCGGCTGGAATAGCAGGTGGAAAAAGATGCAGCATATTGTGAACATACAAAAAAAAAAAAACAGTTTAAACAAATTTGTTTTCCCCTCCTTACTCTAACCTTTACCAGATTTCCATGACAGTTTTCGTGTGCGGTTCACACTTTTTTTTGTGTGTGTCTGAAAACTCATTGACCTCTATGCTGTCTAGACACAGTGTATTTTTGTATGTTGTTACTGTCTGTGTTGGTATGCAGTTATTTATCTATCAGTGATGTCGTCTTATCGTTCTCTTTAATCAGCGGTTCCATTGGTTTCAGTTTATTCTTATACCCAGGATTCCTGTCTGTCACTATTGCAGCAAATGCAGAGCTGTAGTGTTTTCAGAGCAGCCCGGGCTAAAGATAACTCAAGAATCTAGATGTACAATTAAACGTTTAACTCATTGATTGCCTATGTAATACTAGCTAAAATTCTGATGTGGATTTCATCATACCTGCATACTCGCATAATAAAATTTGCTTGTTAAAATTCCCACCGACATTTCACTGTCCAGATAACCACTTGCTTGTGTCTACTTGCTGCTGTTTTAAGTAACTTAACCTGGTATTTACAACAATAGTATCACTATCTCTGTTTCTGGTCTGTGATCAGCCCTTTACAAAAAAATTGATAAGATGCATTATTATTAATTTACCAGAGGCCTTTGACTGATAGACCACACAGAAATGGAAATTCTGTTATCATTTTTGATCCAAGCCTGTATTTCTATATTCTGAAGAATGTTGGTAACCCAACAGTTTGGTAACCCATCCATTCAAATTTCTACAGAAAATGATTTACAGAAGAAAGTCATACAGGTTTGGACCGACAGGATTAGAAGACCATTTTCACTTTTGGGTGAACTGTCAAGCCTTTAAATATATAATTTTAAAATGTAACGATGTAGTTTTTATTTTTGTAAGTTATCACGCTGACAGTATGTCACAGCTTTTTGTAAATGAGCTAAACAATGTCAAACAGTTGTTGGTTAATAACTAACAATGATTTAACCTATGCTCCAGTATATATCATATTAAAAACAAGATGTGTATTTGTTGATATTGTTATTCTTTTCATCTGTCTACCTGAACAGCTCATTGAAGCTTCTGCATCAACTTAGGTAATGTGCATGTGACTTGCTAACTTATTGCTAACATGTCAATTTCACCCATTCATCGTGTTGCAGCATGTAACATGCATCCTGTGTTATGATCCATAATATATGATATCAAGATCAACCCTGCAGAAGCTATTAGTGTTCATGCTTGGAGTTAAAAAAACAATCTTGGTGTATGCTATATATTCCATTCATATAAGCAAAACATATACACCATTTAGTCAGTTAGTGTGATCTTATTTTATGTTGACCGTTCCTGATATTTACAACTAGAGACAAACTGCTGTGTATTTTTAGCAAAAGGTTGGGCTGTTTTATTGGGCTCCTTTATTGGGCTGTTTTCCCATAGAACATTTTGGCAAGGAGTCATTGGGAGGGGAACCTGTATAAATGAAGTAAACACACAAAACTGTCAAAGTTATAAAAAACAGCTAAACAGCTGTATAAATTGTATTTATGCGTTTATGTAAATATTGTCAGTATCATTGCATGTTTACCCTAAGCAGACAAAATTCATAGTTAAACCGCATTACCCAAGCATTTTCAACATCACTGGTTTCATTGTTGCTTTTAATTCTTGTGCAATTTTGTCACAAGATCTTGTCACATCACATTCAGAACGTTTAAAGGTTTTGTTTCCATTAGCTTAATCTCCCCTCATTGGCACAGGCTTCTGGGAAAAGAACTGGCACTTCATGCTAACACATCACTTTTGAAATTGTCTTAATATTAATATTCATTTTTTAATCTTTATTAAATTATTTTTTTAACCTACAATTATTAGTGTTGATAAAACCGATACTGTCTAAAAAAACAGCATGTATTAAACATTAATAAAAAACTATTTATACTAATATCAGTAGATAATTTGTGCTCCTTATCAATAATAATAATATGCATTAGCAAATCCAATTTCTTTTGATTCTCCAACTAGTTGCAGTCAAGAAATGATTACAGCAATGCATATTGAATCTAGTTTGTGCCATTCATCTTGCACGTTTTGTTAGTTGGTGGTAATTCAGATTCACAAATGCAAAACAAAGTGTTTATTGCCTAAAGTATACATTCTTGATTCTTTGGAATCCAAGCTTTTTTTCTGTTACTTTACTTTCTGTTGCAGACTGCCAAGAATTTGTCCAGTTCTCCAGAGTCCACCAGGACTTCCTCCACAGCAGGATGTCCTCAGTCCACTTCGGATACTCCCCTCGGAGAACCACTTCCACTAGAGTCCATGTCATCCAATAATTTACCACAAACCGAAGAGTCTGGACTTCAGCCGTTAACTCTATCCAACCCCCAGTCACGTTCAACACTGCAGTTCTCTGAACCACAAGATCAAGTCTATAATGTTGGCCCTTCCTTGTCCCTTCCCCTTCCTGTAGTCCTCATACACCATTATGATCACCCAGAGATAACCAAGGATGAATTTGAGGATTCCTGTAAACCTGACCAATCCCTTCATTCACAGAAGGATGATTTCCACACTGAGATGCTAGCACAAGTGCCTTTCGAGTTAAGCCAACCATCACTGGCTGGGTTTCCAGACATGCCACAAATCCAGGAAGAAGGTATGAAGAATGTTAAGGAGAAGGAAGATGTTGTAGAAAACGACGTCACATTGGCAGATGTTCTAGAAGAACCAAGTAGGAATGTAGAAGAAGATGAAACAGGGACTTGCTTTCACATGTTGGAAAAAGCCAAGCATCCTCCATCAAAAGAGGTAAACAATGCAACTAAAGATGTGGAGAAGCTCCATTTATCAGAGGGAATACAGCACCCCCTGGAGGAAGGAATTCAAGAACACAAAGTAGAACTTGTCTCTTCGGTCCGAGTGGATACCACCAAGACAATTGAGGTGGGAAGTACCAAGATGGATGAGGAAACGGATGATTTGGAGGCTTCCTGTTTGTTCCCATCTCATTTAGGTCCCACAAGACCGGACAAAGAATCCCAAAGTTTACTCCTCCATCTAGACTCTAAGCCGGCAACCATGCAACATCAGCAAGAGGAAGAACTTGTCTTGGATCCGAGCATGTTGGCCTCAGTCCTCCCTGAGGATCCAAAACTTGATAACCAAACTATTACAATGTGTATTCCAGCGCACCCAACAAGCAAACCAGAAAAGCCAGAGCTGATCAGCATTTCTGAAACATCACCGACAGCCTTCGATCTTCAGTCTTCAACTGTTAACTCTTCAGCAGAAGAGGATTTAACTTTTGAGGGTGATGAAACGTTTACTGCTCCATATCAGACATGCAAAGACCCTGAAACCCAGCACAAACTGCCAAGACCCAGCACTGAACTATCTCCAATATCAAAGGATCAGACTGGGGTTTCTCTGAAAACGTGTCTGGTGGTCTCCGCGACCTTCTTCAGTGCTGTTATTTGCCTGGCTGTTGGGATTCAAGAGCCCAGTATTGTTCTGTGTGTGGGATTATTCCTGTTGTCCCTCTGGTTCTAAGTTCTATGCCAGTTTAATTTCCCCATCCATCTGTTTCTTCTACAGAGCCTTAACTTTACATTCTTCCTCTTCCCCCAGTGCCTTGAAGAATTCCCAAAAGATCTGGTGTTTGTGTTTATGTGGTATTAAATAGATTCCGAGTTAGTGTTTTCAAATTTAGGATTTGAGCTTTTGCTTGATGTATACAGTAGTCTATAATTCAGATTGCCAGTATAAAAACTGCAGTGGTTTATTTGCAACCAAAAATAATAGTTTGAAAAAGCAATGTGTTTTAGCTGAATGACATCACGGTGTACCTCATACATGATTGGACATTGGAATGTGGCTCAACTCATTGATTCATACTTGCCAAAATGTCTATTTTGTAAGTTTCTCTATACATATGCATACAGTAGCTACTGAAGATTACATTTGGCTCTTGTATGGGAGTCATTTGTTAGTGGAATGACTTGATGGTGCACGTATGTGGATTTATGTGTGATAAGACATGTGGTGAGACTGGTCAAACGGTGCAGGTGAATTCAGAGCAGAAATTTAGAAAGGTTTGAGTTGTAAGTTTAGTTAAATCTGAGGTTTTGCTTGTTCTCATTGAGGAGTTAGTCTGTGTAGATGTTTACGAACTAAGCAGAGCATTTATTTAGGTAAGAAATGTTTAAAGACACTTGCGTTTGTTTATTCACTTAATTTCACTGTGAAGGTGTGCTTGATGTATGTGGTCATTTTGTGACTTTGATTACACACATTCTGTCTATGAACTTAAAACTAGTTAACATCTTAAAGAGTATGGCATTTTACATCTTTGCTTCCTAAAGGGTTAAGAAACACTTAAAGTTGCTAACCTTTCTTGTCAGTTAGTAGACAAGTATATGGTGTTTTGCAGTGATCTTTAAAAGCGTGGCCCAAGCCTGATACCCCAAAAAGGTCAAGCATTGCGCTGAAGTCACGGCATCAGGTTACCGGGTGACTAAACACCATTGTAGGAAGAGAGGATGGAACCGTTCCTTGAAATCTTTGACACTTGATTTCCTTCCAAAACTTGACATGAAAGATGTCCAGTCACGTATTTTATTGCTTCGTCGTCTCCCTGAATAAAGCTTGTGAACACATTTTTTTTTGTGCTACAATGAAATATTCACATGTATTTTATGTCAATGTTGAAATAAAAGTTTGTAACTGATAAAAACAGGTTTATTTCACAGCTTTTTTGTGTACAGCCCTTCACATAAATATGATCAAGCTTGCTGTTAAGGTCAACAAAAATGTGAAACGTCAATTAAACTTTGGCATTGAACAGTTCATATTCACAGAGCAGTGGAACTCATTATACAATTTAATAAACAAGAACATAGTTTGTTGCACATTCTTGAGTGTGAGATAAATGTGAGGTCTGACAAGGCATCTTGATTTTTGTTTAATGCAAAACCAATAAAAATAACAAGTGGTAGTCTTTAAATATTTACATATGCACAGATTTGGTTGAACGATGGTTATATAATTGTGTGAATTGACTTGATGTAAGCGAAATGGTCAATCCAGAATTGATGTACCCTCTCACATTAATCTACAGCACACATTCCAGTTTCACCGTCCAGTTCTGAAAACCACCTGAGCTGTGATTTCCTAAAGCATAGTAAGTACAAGGAGAATGATTTATGAACCGCTATCAACAGGCTGGCTATGCTTTTGGAAAACACAGCCCTGAGTAGTCAGACCTGTGAAATAACCAAACTTAAGCACTTGCATCAGTTTAAGCCCAGCGCTCAAATACAGTAACTGAAAGACCAGTTTGACTATGAATATTTTTTGTTAGACTATATACACTCATAAAACCCAGAATGATAACATTTTGTATGCATAAAAGGCAACATTTAATGTAGGTCCACCTCCTTCAGTCTAACAAACTTCCCCTTCTGTGAATTAACACAATTATGCCCTCTGGTGGAAATTTGAGGTCTTGAAAAAAAAGACTGAAGGAAGGACATTGTAGAATTTTGATATTTTACACTGGACTAAAAATATTTCCTAAAAACAGGGCAAGAAATAAGACTACAAAATTTGTTGGAAAAAGTAAAAAGATAATCCCTTCTATTCATTAAGAAAGCA
Organism: Ptychobarbus kaznakovi; assembly: GCA_027422405.1. Lineage (NCBI taxonomy): Eukaryota > Metazoa > Chordata > Actinopteri > Cypriniformes > Cyprinidae > Ptychobarbus > Ptychobarbus kaznakovi. The sequence continues at coordinate 13,831,754 of CM049810.1, read as the reverse complement.
TATGAACATTTCAACGTAATAATTTCATGGAGTCAAAGCTTGATATGAATTAAAATATGGGTTTAAAACAATTACTGAAATAGTTTTTTTTTTACTTTACAAATTTTTCTAACTGACAAATTGAAAAAGTAATGCTACATTTGATACACTATTTAAACACTGAAGACAATACTACGGAAAAAACGGAGGTTGATCTTGGGGAAATAAAAACAATTCTTAAATATATATTTAAAATTCAATGAAGTATTTCAAAACACCTCCCAAAACAGTTTCTAAACTGTAGATGATTTCAACATTCACTGGAACACATGATCTTCTTTCAGTCCCTATTTAGCATGGACTTCCTCTAAAAGAGGTACTTTCGACATGTCGGTACCCCGCATTTGCACTCTACGTGCATGCGCTTTTTAGGAGAGCCTGGGAGTCCCGTCAGACTGAAATTAGAATCCATCTTCGTGCTCTCGGCATCTACAGGATCGACTATGAAAAAAAAATGAACATTTCTACTTTAAAAATGAAAGATACGGCATTTTTATTGAAAAATATGTCAATGTAAATTTAGTTAATGACACACGAACATTCAATAGAACATTAAAGAAAAAACACAATAAGTAATAATAATAATATGAAATATAACATTTACATAATATTACAATTTAATATTTTCTATTTAAATACATTTTAAAATGTAATGTATATCTTTGATGGCAAAGCTGAATTGTCAGCAGCCATTACTCCAGTCTTCAGTGTCACATGATCCTCCAGAAATCATTCTAATATGCTGATTTGGTGCTCAAGTAACAGATGAATATGAATAGAAAATTCATATTCAAAAGAACAGCAGTTATTTGAAATATAAATTGTTACATGACAAATGTCTTTACTGTCACTTTTTATCAACTGAATTCATCCTTACTGAATAAAAGTATCAATTTCCTTCAAAAAACATGTGATCCTAAACTTTTGAACGGCAGTGTATGAATCAATTGATCTAAATAATAAAATGGTAAAGGCGGTGTCACCTGACATGTTGCACATGCTCTTTTTCTAGAAAGCCCCACACTTACTTTTCATTTTGTAGTCAAATGTGAGTTCCTCTCCTGCCTTTATCCCACGTGTGGCAAAGAACGCTATCCGCGGCAGCCGCTCATCCAGGTTATCAATGAACACATTATATACTTGGAGGTTGGGGTCACACTGAGGAGAAAAAAGAAAACATTTGTGAATTCAATTGACTTCCCTCAGATAAAAAGCTACAGTTTAACTGCTATCAAGTCGGTTGTTACAAGATGATGCAAGAATCTCAAGTCCACTCACACTGTGATTGACAAAGTGAGAGATGTTTCCATAGTGAGCAGCGTCCACGGTGTACTCGTCATCAACGTAATCCAGATCAAAAAGATAGGTGGCGCCTTCTTTATCATATATGTGACCTCTGCGTTCGGCTTCTTCTGTTGTAATGATCTAAACAAAAGAGATAAAAAGAGGGTTTAACAATCATGAAGCTAGACTGCCTTCTGGGAAAGACAGATAAACAGCCAAACAGCCATCACAAGGAAACTAAAAAGTTGATTGATAATACCATTATCTAACCAGTGAAGCAAAACATATTTCAATAAAACACCAAAACCTTAAACTGACACAACGGAACACTTAAGGTGAAAAAAATGAATGTGTCTAAGCCACAGTGATTGGGTGCTAGCAATGCATATACATATAAATAAATCTGATCCATACAGGAAGTAAATATATAGTGCTTCTCACCTCCCCGACGTACTCCATAACGAAAGTGTTCTTCCGAATGCGCTCCGTGGTCTTTACCCCCCATCCCCTTCCATTGTCTGTCCTAAAAATACAGAGGGAATACTGAATTCCCCTCTGCACCACTCTGTTGGGGCAGTCGATCCCGCAACGGCAGCGCTTGTTGCATTCGTAAATGGGCAACCCGGGCCGAATGCGGACTTGGCCTAACTCGGTGTAAGCAAACTTGTATTGCGACACGCCGGCACAGCATCCTTCCACAGGGTTATTCAGGCAGTCTGTGCATTCACAGCCCACTGACACCTCATTCAGCAAGATCCCATCACCCACTTTATAGTCGTTTATGTAGGTGAAGTTCTTAGGCGGGCCTTCAAGGTCGACCTGGTTCCGGACGTAGATGTGGCCCTTGTGGGTGCCCAGGCTGTTGAGGTGTGTTTCCCATCGTTTAAGGGTCTGTCGGAGTTTGGCCCGCTGGATGAGCTGTGACACAGTGGCGGGGTCAAGGCGACGAGGGGCAGCACGCTTCTTCTGTCTCCGCATCTCTGCATTCAGGTCCTCCCAGAACTGATTGAGAAGATCTACGCACTTCAGGTTCTTCCGTGGTTCCCATGTGTTGCTGGATTCGGGGTAGCCCTTCCATTTCACCAAGTATAACTCCTATGAAGGGGGTAACAGGGATGGTAGAGAGCTTAAACACATTTAGACCTGGGGTCAGTTGCATAAACATAGCCACTATTAAGACTGAGCTACTCTGACCAAGTAGCGGTTCGTCAAGTGGTCAATCAGTCTAAGTTTAATTTTGGGCTCAAAATAAACCAAACTTTTACAAGAAAAGTTCATATAAGGCGCTTTATTGTCATTGAACAAGGTACACTTTAACATTTATACTTATAAAAAAAATTTTAAATATGAAACACATTTAGGTTAATTAGAAAAGGAATGACATTAAGACAATATCATACTGGGCACAACTCTATATACATTCAAAATAAATATATTGACTATATTAATGAACTATATGTTATTGAGATGTATATAGTTATGACTAGACTTGAAGAAAGAGTAAATCCAAAACTGAAAATTGGTTGACAGTTTACTCACCCTCATGTCATCCTAGATGTAGAAGAGTTTTTATTTTTTTCATCAGAACATATTTATATCATTATACCACTTGCTCACCAACGGATCATCTGCAGTGAATGAGTGCCGTCAGAATGAGAGTTCAATCAGACGATAAAAGCATCGCAATAATCCACACGACTTCAGTCCATCACTTAACATCTTGTGAAGCGAAAAGCTGAGTGTTTGCAAGAAACAACTTTAAACCGTCGTTCTGGCAAGAATACAAATCCAGAATTTACCAACATATATTTTTAGACCTGTTTTGGCTTCTATATGGTGCTTGATCTGTACATATTTATCTCCTGATTCAGACAAGATTACTTTTTCGCTGAAGAAAGCAACATTTTGGACAGAGGACTAGAATTTTAGTAGGACACAACCATTATAGAGTTATAAAGAGTGTCTTAATGATAAATCTGTTTATTACAAGCACACAGCTTTTCTTTCTTATGACATTTAACTGATGGCCTGGAGATCGGCTGGATTATTGTGATGTTTTTTCAGCTGTTTGAACTCTCATTCTGACGGCACCCATTCACTGCAGGGGATCCACTGGATTTAGCAAGTGATGCTAAATTTCTCCACATCTGAGGGTGAGTAAATTGTCAGCAAATTTTCATTTTGGGATGCAAGATTCCTTAAAAAAAAAAACTAGATGAAGACTAACTTGTAAGAATAGTCTAAGCAGTTTATGTGACTGGCCACCACTTAAGTTTTGCATTGATAAAACTCATTTTACCCATCATGTAGTAGAATTTACTTTGACATGAGTACATTTATGAGCTAGACTTTTAAGCTCACCTGTACTATTTGTGTCTTCCCATCGTTGATGACTTTCTTTTTGTAGTCGCACAGATATTCCACCTCATAGTTGCACAGGTTGTGCTTGTTGATGCCCAGCTCTTCACACTTCACCCCTTGCTCTCGACAGATCGCCTCCAGCTGGTCTACAGTAGCGATGCATGCTACCCTACAAACTTCAGCTACAAAATACAATTAGATGTTAATTGCAGGGGAAAAAAACAGGTAAAATGTGGGATGATAGCCATGTGTGCAAGCTTTAGATCAAGAAATGCACAGCTCTTCAGCAAATATGCTACTTGATGTCCTCATGCCTGTAAACCAGAGGTTTGCAGAGAATTCCAGAGCTATTAAGCTTTTTAACTCAGGGAATAAATTATTTAAAATTTCACAATATTTACTATATTTTCCAAAACTACAAAAATGTCATACCTCAAACTTTCTAAGATTCAAGAATATTATTTTGAATTTGCATGGCCTCTGTCTAGGAATTCACCAGTCTGTTTTTTCTAACTAGATGTACAGTTTTGGAATTATATGTATTATGGAAAGTTCTATTCAAATAGCTGTTAATTAAATTGACAATCCTATATTCTAATATCGGCTTTTAAAACATATATTGCAAATATTTTCCTTGATAATAGTTTAATATAAATTAAGACATAAAATTACAGTGACAAACAAAAGCAAATCGTTGAACTTAGGAAATTAACAATTAGCTGATATATTATATCAAATAAATTAATATACAAAGAATCTATATACATACATATATATGAAAATATATAACTGCTTTTATATTGTCGGAAGGGGCTCTCTGACAAGAGGATCATCATAGTTGGAGGGTCTTTGGCATTAAAAAGCTTGAACCAGATGCAACAGCAGAGTAACACTAAAAAACATTTACCACAATGAACATATTGTACAGATAGCTTGATCATTTTGAGATAAAAACCCTAGCTGAAAAACTCCCATGCATCATCACTATTCTATGGGCCATTTAATAAACTGTCTAAAGACTAATCGTCATAAGCAAAATGGACAAGAGATTCTGATTAGATTAACATTTTGCGGTATAATTATGTTATGTTCTTTATGATAAAACGTCCAGTGATAAAACATGTTGAGTAAATCATATTCCTCAAGAGAACGTAAAAGTTACGCTAAAAGCTAAACACTGAAGATTACTCTAAGTACAGAGTGCATCTCTTTGCACCGTATGTTACGCTGTATAACTTTACAAAGAGGTGGATGGATGCACGAGGAACAGACGAGTTCCCAATTTTTGAGTGTGTTGCATGAGCGCGCGGTGGCCATAACATCGACCTAATGTGAATTTGTCTCAACAACTTGCAGCAAATATTCTTCCCAAACGGAGTGTTTAATTCCGGGGGATCTTTGATAAGACACCACTTAACTTACAACTCGTGTAATACATCAGACATATAGCGTGTAAACCGTTGTTTCTGAACGATTAACACTATATATTCTTACCTTTCGAATTTTCCGCCATCTTCCGACCGCCGCCAAAATTATAGTATTGAAACACCGCTAGATGATTGGACGTGGCACAGTCTGAGTGACGGCTTGGTCAGCCAATAGAGACAGAGTGTATAAATCGATAACGGTTCACGGGAAGTTTGAACAAAACGTATGAAAGATTTTGGAGGAAAAATCTGAATCATGTTTTTATTTTTTTTTTTTTTTTTTACCCTTTATACCTGAACTTAAGATATGTTAAATGCATTTTTAGTTATTTTAGCTCCCCTTTTGCTCATTTATTTCCTTTGTGATAGTTTACAAAATCTGAAGAGACATATTTGTATGTAGTTGAAACTGAATGTCGATATGTTATTATTTTGTATACCTGAGGATTGTTTTATTATATAAATCAGGGGCATTACAGATGATAAATTGTTGTTTTATAAAAAAAAAATAAACGCTTTTAATTTGCCTCTCACCGTTTGTGAAGGCGGGACGCAGAGTTCATCACGTGACACAGAAATAATCCAGGACTTCCGGAGAAAGTCAACATATGTTGAAGGAACTAAACAAATGTCATGCAAGCTAAGGCATTACGACTCATTTTAGGGGCGGTTAAAACCACACCCATTCCATATGCTCTGATTCAATGGCAGTCCTTGGGAGTTTACAATCATTGGAAACATATAGAATGAGAATGAGCTTTATTGGCCAGGTATGTTTACATATACGAGGAATTTGCTGTAGTGACAGAAGCTCCACAGTGCAACAGAATGACTGCAACAGGGCACAGATGATAAAGAATAATATACAAAGAACAGTGTTGGGCAGTAACTAATTACTAGTAATTTACTTACTGTAATAATATTACTTTTTGCAGTAACTAGTAGTGTAACTAATTACTAATACGATTTCAGTAATAATATTACAGTTACCATCCATAAAACAGCTTAGTTACTTTTGATGCCTCAACCCCGCTGATTTAAAATCCAACAATAAAATAATTCCTAGATCTATTTCCATAATTTTCACGACTCGCACATGCATGTGATGTCCCCAGTGCAGCAGGCAAGCTTGGAATATAGAAAAGCTTACATTCAACAGATAGAAATACTGCATTATATTGATTTTGTCCGGAAAAAAGATGTTGTGTAAGTTGTGGCTTTATGTTACTCTGGCATTACATCCCACCCACATCCCTCTGATCAGCATGTGCATTATATTACTAATTTAAAAATATTTTTGGAAAATTAAACAGTTTCTTACAAACGTATGTGATTTGATAAAATACATAATTAAATATAATCATATATGGGTAACGGAGAAATTACAATTAGCTATTAATGAGATTAATACAACACTTCTACTTGAATGTCACTGTTGAGTGTTTGTAATCACTTCTGACTGCGATCCGATGTGGATTTTGGTCAAATGATGAGGAAGAAATATGTTATTATGAACATTCTAGAATAATTTTATGTGGAAGATACACAGTTACAACTTCTGTGGGGCGTGGCGAAAAAGTAATGTAACTAGTAGTGTAACTAATTACTTTTACCAGAAAGTAATAAGTCAAGTAACAATATTACTTTTGAAAGGAGTAACTAGTAATGAGTACTATATAACATTTTAGTAACTAGCCCAAAACTGACAAAGAAGAAACTGTTTCTGTGTCTGGTCGTTCTGGTGCTCAGAGCTCTGTAGCGTCGGCCAGACGGTAACAGTTTAAAGAGGAGTGTGCTGGATGTGAGGGGTCCAGAGTGATTTTTCCAGCCCTTTTTCTCACTCTGGATAAATACAGTTCTTGGAGACTGGGGAGGGTTGTACCAATGATTCACTCAGCAGTCCGGACTACCCTCCGTAGTCTTCTGAGGTCAGATTTTGTAGCTGAGCTGAACCAGACAGTTATTGACGAGCAGAGGACGGATTCAATGATGGCAGAGTAAAACTGATTCAGCAGCTCCTGTGGCAGGTTGAACTTCCTCAGCTGGCGAAGGAAGAACAGCCTCTGCTGGGCCTTTTTCACAATGACTCAATGTGATTAGAATAGAGCTGACATTTTAACAGAAATCATGATAAGGTTATAGTTTACGACAGGTGGGAATAATAATTTGATTTATGTGGATTCCAGCACACGTGGGAATTCAAGGTAATGAGGAAGCAGACAAAATAGCCAAAAAAATCATTAAAAACGACAGAAACAAATATAACAATTTTACTCAGTAGATCAGAAGGAAAACATTTTATTTTAGAAGCGTGCAATAAGAAATGGCAGATGGCAAAAGTCCCCCCCCCAAAAAAAAAAAATTGCCATAAAGAAAAGCAAAATAATTCACAACTTCAGTAGAAGAGAACATGTTATTTTCACACATTTATGAATAGGACATTAACATCTAAATCACACTTTACACATTACAGTGAAACATAACAGGTTTATGGGATGTCTGTTTAATAGAGGAGACTGTAGAACATGTTTTGAAGAATGTAAGGCTTATAAAAAAGAAAGGAGGATTCTTAAGGAAGAATTACAAGCCAGGAACTCACAATAACCAGTTTATTAAATGATGGTCAAACTTCAGGAAAACAAATAAATGCAATCATGAGATTTATTAAGAATAGTTTGTTATATAATAGGAAATAGAGGTATTTATTTCGTTCTTTTCACACTCATCACAGTAGGTGGCGGTATGCACCCTTAAAGGTGGGTCCGCAACCAAAAGAAGAAGAGGAGAAAGTCAACATATGTTTGATGGGCGTTTATAAATATTACAGGTGCGTAAATGCATTTAATTTAACATTTGCATGTAACATTTTTAGCTTAAACATTTGAGTTTTCAGATTTATTTTCTGTCTCTCTCTCAAAATGCGCAACAGAAAGGGAAAAGGCCTAAACTGCGGAATTGAGAGACCGATGTCTGTCAGCTTCATATAACTAACGTTAACGCTACTGCATAAGTCACTGAATACACTGAATTCATTATGAGCGTTTTGTTTAGGTCCTACACGAGTAAGCATTTTAACCGACGTCTTGTCTTGTTTGCTTTCATTTAATTACATTTGTTTTTTAATCAAAAAAGTACCGGTTGACCCATTTCAATCTAATTATTACCCTCCCTTGAATAATTAATGTTGAATCAAATGATGTTTATGTGCAGGCATCATGTCGTCCAGCATTGCTCAAAATCTCCGGATAGTAGCTGTCCTTCTGGTGTTTCTTGTTCATATAGATGTGATTTCACTCGCATATGCAGATAAGGTACAGTTTCTCCCTGACACATCCATTACATCTATGCTCCTTTACCAAATGTGTCCCACTTATGTATAAAATATTTCCTATAAATGCCACTTTATTCAAATGTTGCCCACACAGAGTTATGAAGATGTGCGTTGCAAGTGCATCTGTCCACCCTACAGAAATATCAGTGGCCAAATCTACAAAAAGAATGTGTCCCAGAAAGACTGGTGAGACAGAATACTGTATTGACAAAGAACTGTCCAAACAGATCTGTGTTGTCTATAAAGGTTATTATATATAGATCAATACATTCGTACACTATATTCAGCTGTCTGAGAGTTTATTGTTGATGTATTGGTTTGTAGTAACTGTCTGCATGTGGTGGAGCCCATGCCAGTGCCTGGCCATGATGTGGAGGCCTACTGTCTGCTCTGTGAGTGCAAGTATGAAGAACGAAGCAGCAACACCATTAAGGTATTGTGCACTTCCAGTAATCAATAAATCCTACTTTGAATACATTTGAATATCATTTTTATTATAATCTGCTTTTATGCCTTCATAATCTAGTTCTGCACTTTAAGCTAAATTGAGAATTCATATTTGTATGTATTTCCCAGGTGACTATTATAATCTACTTGTCAGTGGTTGGCGCTCTTCTGCTGTACATGCTGTTTCTTCTTCTAGTTGATCCTCTAATCCGCAAACTTAATCCGTACACTATGCCACTGCAGAACGAGGAGGATTCTGAGGTTTGTGCACAATGTTTTTATTTTTTTTTTTTTTTATTTTTGAGAAGCATTTAACAGAGATGGAGACAAGAGGCTTTAACTCAGCATAGACTTAGAATAGAGTTTACTTGACTTGGACTTAAATTAGAGATTTGTGAGCAAAATAGGGTCTACTAAGAGAAAATATTTTCTCGTTCTCACACCCTCTGTCACAAAAATTAAGATACATATGTGTGTGTGTGTGTGTGTGTGTGACCCTGGACCACAAAACCAGTCTTATGGGGTATATTTGTAGCAATAGCCAAAAATACATTGTATGGGTCAAAATTATCATTTTTTCTTTTATGCCAAAAATCATTGGGACATTAAGTAAAGATCCTGTTCCATGAAGATATTTTGTAAATGTATTACCGTAATATGTCAACTTCATTTTTGATTAGCAATATGCATTGCTAAGAACATAATTTGGACAACTTTAAAAGCGATTTTCTCAGTATTTAGATTTTTTTGCACCCTCAGATTCCAGATTTTCTAATAGTTGTATCTCGGCCAAATATTGTCCGATCCTAACAAACCATACATCAACGAAAGCTTATTTATTCAGCTTTCAGATGTTGTATAAATCTCAATTTAAAAAAAAAATTACACTTGAGACTGGTTTTGTGGTCCTGGGTCACATATTTTCAAGTAAAACGTAACATACTTTTATACTACTGTTTATGACTTAATGATCAAGGAATAGTACATTTATATAGAGAGAAAGATTGGAATAATTAACATTTGAAAGTTTTTTTTTAAACAAGTATGTTTACCAGTGCTACATGTATTTTATCAAAAAAAATAATTAAAAACAGTAATATTGTGAAGTATTACAATTTAAAATCACTGTTTTCTATTTCAATATATTTGAAATTTTAATTTATTCCTGTGATTGCAGAGCTGAGTTTTCAGCAGCCATTACTCCAGTCTTCAGTGTCACATGATCCTTCAGAAATCATGACATTCTGATTTGCTGCTCAATAAACATTTCTTATTATTGTCTTAAATTACTGAAATGGTAGAATGACTTGTGAACATGTCTGATAGCGGACATGGGACAAAGAATCATATATTTTTTTAATCACTTTTGTAGATAATTTGCTTAAGTTAAAAAATATTTTTCTATTTTTGTTGTGTTTAGGTATTAATTTTGTCCTTTGTCTCCCCCTACAGGATGTGAGGCCCTGTGTGGATGGTTCACAAGGTCGTGGGAACACTGTGCTGGAGAGGGTAGATGGGGCTCAGCAGCGCTGGAAGAAACAGGTCCAGGAGCAGCGCAAGACTGTGTTTGACCGCCACAAGCTGCTCAGCTAAACCCTCAGATGGACTCCAGCTGGGAAAAAGTCTAATGGGCACCATTGACTGAGACAACTTGCATGGTGGTCTTATAGTTTCAGCTTTTATGACAATATGTTTTATCAGTGGGCCTGCATTATCATTAGTATTATAATCTTACCAAGACTGACTTGGTTGATTCCAGCTTTCAAACTCAAGCTGTGAAAACATGAAGCAACTTGTTTAGTTGCTTGCTGTTAACATAGACATAAATGAAGAGAATCAGCCAGCTCCAGTTGGTCTCACAGCCACGGTCACCTTTACATTTCTCACACAATAACTTTAATATGTCGGTGCTGTCACTACTTTGCTTTGAAATAGCATTGCAAAGAAGGAGATTACATGGAAGTGTGCCGTGTGATCTGGGAGTACTGATGTGGACATGTATATAATATAGATGCGCTTATGAATGTGTAAAATGTCATTGCACTGTTGTAGTTTCACTTTGAATTACCAAAAAATGTATTGAATGATTCCCATTTATTTATTTATTTATTTCAGATCTCAGATTAATTAATAATTATACATAAATGTATATATTCATAATAGTGAAGGAAATAAGTGGCTTAAAGTGATCAGCACTGTTGAATAGTAATCATAAGCTTCCTCTAACATGATTGACACTTTTGTTGGATTTTCTGATTTACAGACATCCAGAAATATTGATTTTGCACCTCAAAATGTGAAGGACTTTGCTTGACTATCATATTTGCTGCTACAATAATTTTCCAGTATGTATCCAAACAACTTGCAGCTGTTTTACAGCTGAAATATTCTTGCTTATGTGAAAATGCGCTAAAATATTAAATATATAAAGAATGTTGTCAACTTACTTTGTACAGCTTTTTTCTTGAGAAAATTCACTATGGGTAAGACTCTGTAACAGCAGTAAGACTCTGCTGTGTTGTACAGTAAATCAACTAGGAAAAAAGCCTGGCATATTTCAATACCACTTTATATATACTATTCTTAATATTTTCTCTTTTTTTAATGTCATCTGTGATGTTGTATAAGCAGCTGAAATTCTCTTACAGAACATTAGTCATTCTCTTTCTTCATCTGCTGCACCCCAAGGCCAACCATCCCCTCCTCCACCTGCCTCCGCACCCCCAAGAATGGACACTGACTGCCCGTCTATATATATCCCTCAGAAGGGGCCAGCTGTGCCTAAATACTTCCTACCCCTCCAATGTCTGCTTGTCTGGTGTAGGTTTGCAGCAGGGGCCAGGGCCAAGAAGGTACACTGCCTTCTCAGAGAGGGCGAGATGGTGGATGAAGCTTAGGACCATACTAAAGATCTGACCTGGACTTTAGAAGACCAAGGATTTGCTAAACTAGGAATCTCATTTCAGGTTTTGGTTCTTTTTGTGAAGATTTTACTTTTGGGAGATTCAAAATGGAGTCGGGCGGTGGTAGTGGAGTGGCAGCTTTGACCTCGTTCATCTTGAATGAAGAAGAACTGAAGAGAAAGCAAAGGGAGAAACTCAAGAAACTGCAGGCCACAGGAGGAAACCCTCGACCGGCACGATCCTTGTTCTTCTTCACGCTCAAAAACCCTTTCCGGAAGACCTGCATCAACATTGTGGAATGGAAGTATCCTTCAAACTGACATCGATTTTAGTTTCCATTCTTTTGGACTGTGGTTTGTTTAGTTTTGAATCATAATTGAGATGGGCGTGTTTTAGAAAGGCATCTATGTCCCCGAGAGCTGGTTTAGCATGCATGCCAGAAAAAGCATGCAACCATAACTCTGATCTGTCTTACTCAGCATCTTATGTTCAACAAAACCAGACTAGATATCTAGAGATATTTGCTCCATGATAGATACCTTGATCTGTGAGGTGGCGAAAATAAAAACAGACATAATCCCCAGGTTTAGTGTGTCTTAAGGCGTTAAGCCTTTGTTGTGTCAGCCTCACCACGGTCAATTGGAAGCAGTTTGATCAAGTCTTTACATGGAAGAAGATAAGGATGAACCCCAGCCTATTTACAGCCAGTCAGCAAATACACTATTAATAAGACTTTAAACTAGTGTTAATTGACCCTATTTACAGTTTTTATTGTTTTGGTTTCATAGGGTTTAGATTGAAAACGTTGTATATGTAAAAACACGTAAAGATATTTGTAAGAATCTTTCATAAATATAAGTTCCTAAGTTCACAAAAATTGACTTGAAATTCAGAAAAAATTGGAAAGGGCTTCTTAACTTCCTCTTTGAGACCACTCTTGGAGACAAAACTGTCATATACAGTAAACATTTGCTTTACGAAGTGTAACTTTCAGCTCCTGATTAGTTCATTAAGCAAGACGCATAAACATATAAATGTGAATGGAAGATTTTCAAGTAGAAGTATTTTAGTTTTTGTACTGAGGTGAATAACAGATGTAATTTTGGAGCTCTTTTTTTGCATCGGTGTATTTATATAGTTGTATGATATTCTGGCTGTGTACAGCTGTTGCGTGGGATCACTAGCAGACATGATGCTGAGCTGGCAGGGAAATTCTGATTCCACCTCCTAGTGGCAGAAATTCACAAATAATTACAGTTAGTTGGAGACTGTGAGTCATAGTTTAAACTGAAACTGCACTAGTTGATGATTATAATATTTCTTATTGGACATTAAATTATATATTCAGCCCTAGTAAATGTTTACTCTGAGGTAAAACCCCCTTTACTAGATGGTTTGTGTTTCAATGGTTCTAATTAAGCTACTGACCAAATAAATACCCCAAATCTCTCTCTTTTTAATTAATCACCAAAGCCACTTTTACATGACGCTGGGCGACTGTTAATTTTTGGTTGAATCTGATTGATCCGTACTCATATCCATCCCTAACTTGAAAGTGAAAAATGATTACCTCCATTTTCCAGTGGTTGTTTTTGCTATGTCTATTCGTTGTTTTCCTGAGCAGACTCCATCAGACCCTTTGAAATCATTATCCTGCTAACTATCTTTGCTAATTGTGTAGCTCTGGCTGTGTTTCTGCCCATGCCTGAAGAGGACACCAACAACACCAACTTAACATTGGTGAGAAGTTCTTAAACTACAATTACCATAGGAGAACATATGTTAAATGAATAATCTCTGATTATAGGTTATTTGAGTACATCAGCTAATTTTATATTTGCTACTAAAGGTTGCATAGAATATTATGGCACGGATGAACTGGTATAAAGGGGTAGTTATGTCTTAGACACACCTCGTGGTGTGTTGCCAGAGAGTCTGAGATACTTAAACATGTCCAAGATAAAGTGTTGTTCAGATTTTTGCCCACTCAGCTCTTTGGCTCTTATGGGTTTTAAGGGGGACATAGATGTTTTGAAACTGATACATGTGCGCTAACGTTCTCGCCCAGTTGGCGGTTGCACAGGACAAATTTGTGATTTGCATAAGCTCTTAAGAGTTCAAGTTAGATAGAATTATGGGTTTATATGCCTAGAATGTAATTTAGAACATGTTTTACAAACTACAAAAATACCATGCTAGCAGGTGCTGTTTTGTGTGATGAGTTTTATATTTAATCTTTGATTTGAGATGTGCATGTCCAAAAGGTACAAGTGTGGCGTTTATAAATAAACTCAAATCTCAGAAGGGGATTTTCATGACACATCTAATGAGAAATGAACATAGATTATACTGACATGATTGTTCTGTCCCATATTGAGGGTCCACTTATTGCACAAGGATGAGATCATTTACCCAATGTGGATCATTTACCCCTCTTTTCCTAATGTGTAACACTTTTTGTTTCAGCTACTGTATATAAACACTTAAAAGTAATGATAAATCCTCTTTACACAAGCTTATTTCATGACTCAAGCTTTGATGGTATGTAGGTCACACACTCTTTCCACTAGCGTGTGCAGTCATATTCTCCTTTCTCAGAACATAGAATGTTATTACATTTCAGATGGCACAAATCTGAGACCTACTCACTTATTTACTCCCCTGGGGTTACAGTGACATACACCGGTTGGCCGCCCATTCCTCGGATACTAAGTCATGAAACGGGAGCTGAGAGTGATCTCAGTAGACATGGTCAGAATTAGGGTGATATGACCTGTCCGTGTAGAATGAGAGTCTGTGTGCTGTGTAAACATACTGATTAGCTCCTCACTGCACATTGAGGACAGTTGTTTGGTTTGGCAAAATGTTAAGGCTCAGGTTTCAGTGGCACTTTGCACAGAGTTTTTTAAAACAAATCATCCATACAATGCAGCTGCCAAGACTTGAAGAGCAAGAAAGTTGAAGAAAATGTCTTGTAGGTTATAATTTCTTAATGTTAAAATACTTTTTCCCAACCCAGATTAATATGCATCTATGGGTCTGAATAAAATAAATAAAAAAATTTTTACCCTGAGTTTGTATCTTGCAGTTCTCACAATGCGCCCCATTAATCCCTTCTATATTGTTTGTTTCCTTGCAGGAGAGTCTGGAGTACATCTTCCTGGTCATTTTCACTCTGGAGTGCTTCCTAAAGATAGTAGCATACGGCCTTTTGTTCCACGATGGAGCCTATTTACGAAATTGTTGGAACATGTTAGACTTTGTCATTGTGTTCATGGGGTAAGATGACATTTAGATTGTCCAGAAGCCATAAACAAAACACAATTGTCCCCTGAATGATTCCCAAAACTGTCCTGAACTCAGTTCAAACATATATTTTATTTCTGTAGAGATTGAGGTATTAATAATACAATAAAAGCAGACATTTTTTTTATTAATTGTTTTATATTTCTTTAATAATAGTCCTTTTAAATTGCCTCTGCAGGCTCTTCACACTTGTTGTGGACACCATCAACACAATAGCAGGAGTTCCCACAGAGAAAGGAGGAGGGTTTGATATGAAGGCTCTTAGAGCATTTCGAGTCTTGAGACCACTGCGGCTCGTATCAGGAGTTCCCAGTAAGATTTTAAGCACCACAAGTAGGGCAACATAGACCTTGAAAGCTAGATCCTATACCCAGAAGATCATATTATAATGAATATAAGTATACTCCTACAATATGCTCAATAGCACAGAATGAGCCAGTGCTGAGTGATAACAGTTTAAATATGTACACAAATGTGTTTATGTATATGCTTTGTTAACTGTCTTGTAAGATAGCAATACTCATGTCTTTGTCTAATGTTAAAAAAGCTGGTGTGTTAAAGGTGTATTTGTTGTCATCCAGGCCTCCAGGTGGTAATGAGCTCTATTCTGAAGTCCATGTTGCCCCTCTTCCACATTGCATTGCTGGTCTTCTTCATGGTCACCATGTATGCCATTATGGGTTTGGAGCTGTTCAAGTGTAAAATGCACAAGACATGTTACTACCAGGGCACTAGTGAGTGTTTTTATTTGGACTCTGAGATCTTCAAACATATAAAGGGAATCTCAATTTTGAAAACATGTTTTTGGATATGTAAAATAAAATAGCTTGTTTTAATGATAGCGAATTGACAAATCAATGCAAGTACAGTACTGTTCAACCTCTGTTTTAGATATCATTGCCGTCAGGGAGAATGAGAAGCCATCGCCCTGTGCTCAGGCTGGACACGGGCGCCGCTGCACCATCAATGGCACTGAATGCCGGGCAGGTTGGCCTGGTCCCAACTTTGGCATCACCCATTTTGACAACTTTGGCTTTGCCATGCTCACAGTCTTTCAGTGCATCTCAACGGAGAGCTGGACTGATGTGCTCTACTGGGTAATTTCTTATGGACATGATAATCCTCTTCTTTACTTTATTGTGGAGAGGCCAGAAGACAAACATTCATTTATATTAACAGGCAATAATTAAACTTCTCTATGCTAAAGTAAAAAAATTACTGACAGGACACGATAAATTTAACAATCAGTATAGGCTATATAATACAATTCAATTATGGTGACATTCAGACCAACAGCAAGATAACAAGGCTGATATTAGTTTTACACAACAGTTCAATAGACAAAAAAAATTAATAGTGAGTAACTTACATTTTAACACAATATTTCCTGTTTTGTCTGTTTTTGCTCCGATCAACAAAATCATTCCAAATGAAGTCAAAGCAGAATTAACTCGAGACCATGTTTTTCCCGATCTTTGACAATGTGTCTTGCGTTGCACTGCTTTTTAATAATTGTTTCTTAATAAACGTGCTGGACAACCGTGTATGACCTTGCATACTTTGCAGCATCTCGCGCATGACATGGCATTCAAGAAATCGGCGCTCTAGTTAAAAGAAGTTAATTTTGTTTTAAATGGCATCTCTAGACCTTTTTTCCGTCTCCAAGAAATACACATAAATAGTGTATTTCATAAATAAAGAAAGCCTCTTTTCGCCACCTACTAGAGCAAAGATGTCTGCAGAAAGAGAAAAATCCCCACAAATAATGCTCAGACTGGCCGTTTGTCTAGAATAGGATTTTTGGAACAAATCCAAATGTAATGTTTGTCAAAATGTAATATGATGATTTGATCTTTTAGATTAATGATGCCATGGGGAATGACTGGCCCTGGATCTACTTCATGACTCTAATACTTGTGGGCTCCTTCTTCATCCTCAACCTCGTCCTTGGAGTACTGAGCGGGTATTAGCTCTAGCTACGTTTTTAATCAAATGTTTTAATACTAGCTGCTTAATGTTTTCTTAACAAGTTTGGAAGTCTTTATTATTATTTCATCTAAATACACTCTGACAGAATGAGTCTACTGAAATGGTTTATGGGAGACAGATCTGTTCAATCAACTTAAATGGCTTGCCTTAACTTATTGAGAGACATAAAAATGCAAGAAAATCACATGACCAGGAAGCCATTTCAGCAAACTCAACTACATTGTTAAGTGGCCTAACTGAGATGAGTTTTTTCCTCTATGCAGGGAGTTTAGCAAGGAAAGGGAGAAGTCACGGTCACGAGGAGAGTACCAAAAGCTACGAGAGGGACAACAAATGGATGAGGATCTGAAAGGTTACATGGAATGGATCACTCTTGCTGAAGTGATGGATGGAGATTCTGAGGGTAATGGTGCTATTACAGTCCTTTTTTTTCAAATGTGTTATGTTATTCTATCTATCTATCTGATGTCATTCAAAAAAGCACAGGAACGGCATCTTTAAAGTTTCTCACTACTTTGATTTACTCTCCAGCACTTCTTCTTCTTAGAAAGGGTACTGATTCAGAGACAGATGGTTTATACCAGATGGAGGGGATCAACAGGGTGATCTATTTCTAGTGAGTGTGCAATCAAGAGCAACAATATGCATCATGATTTAACCAAAGACTGATTCTTCATTTAATCCGCAGCCGTCTCGCTCGCCACTGGAACATTGTTTTACGGAGGAAGTGTCATGTTTGGGTGAAATCTAAATTCTTCAACTGGTGGGTTCTCCTTGTGGTGTTACTCAACACTCTGGTCATTGCGACGGAGCATCATAACCAGACTGAGGGGTTAACAAGTTTTCAAAGTATGTTCCATAAAGCAATACATTAAGCAATGCAAGATTCCCAACTCCTATTTATAATGTAAAAGTTTTTTGGCTGTTCTAAGTAATCTTTAAAATAGAATCATTCAGTAATTCTAGTGATTTTATTATATATTTATTTTGGTGAATGAATCTTGATGAGTCTTGGTCATGTTTGCAGACACTGCCAATGTAATTCTGCTCGCCTGTTTCACGATTGAGATGGTTATGAAGATGTATGCGTTTGGTCCGAGAGCCTACTTCATGTCTATCTTCAACCGATTCGATTGCTTTGTGGTCACGATCGGAATACTGGAGATCATCTTGGTTGGGTCAAACATCATGACACCACTGGGGATCTCTGTGATGAGATGCATACGACTCCTGCGCTTATTCAAGCTTACAAGGTACATTCGTTTATTTAAACAATAGCAGGTTAGCAACAAATCACAAGAACTGTTACTCTGAACTAATGAGAAGAGTACCTTATTAGTACAACTATTGAACTTACTATCTTCGGCTTTTGCACTGGAGCTTGCGCTGTGATTTTAAAATATATCATTTATTTTATTATAAATGATCTTTCATGCACAAAATACATGTTTCCTTCACCTAGACTGTTATTTCCTCTCATTGGTCTTTAGGTACTGGACATCACTTAATAACCTAGTAGTATCCTTACTCAACTCCGTGAAATCCATCGCCTCCCTGCTCCTGCTCCTCTTCCTCTTCATTGTTATCTTCGCCCTCCTGGGTATGCAGGTGTTTGGTGGGAAATTCAACTTCCCTGACAGAGCGATTCAGCGCAGTAACTTTGACAACTTCCCACAGGCCCTCATCAGTGTTTTCCAGGTACTCCAACTGCAGTTTAGTGAAATTGTGCTCTGATTACAGAAGCTGTTTATGTGAGTTTGGGCTTCGTTTTCAGGTCCTAACTGGAGAGGAGTGGGACTCGATTATGTACAATGGAATCATGGCTCATGGTGGACCTCAATCCCCAGGAATTCTTGTCAGCATTTACTTCATATTTCTGTATATCGGTGGAAACTGTATCCTTTTGAAGCGTATGGCATTATTTCCATGTCCCTGTTATGAATTTGTCAGAACTGATTGGAGATGATGAATGGGAATTCAGTGTGTTTAAGAGAATATAGCACTCAAGAACTTAAGGTAAAATTAACATTTGCCATTGTTTCTGCTGCTAAGTGTGAAGTATTTCACAACCAGTTATGTTGTATTGTTGTGATAAGTTTGTTTGGACTATTCCTTAGCAAGCTGTTAAACAGTCGTTCTCTTGAACGTGTTCTTGGCCATCGCTGTGGACAATCTAGCCGAGGCTGAGAGTCTGACAGAAGCACAGAATGAGAAAGCAGAGGAGAAAGCCCTAAGGAAACTCTTGAAGTAAATGAACAATTCATTAATACTTTGATTTAATCACGGATGCATTAATCTGATCAAAAGTCATATTTATTATGTAGCAAATGTTTCTATTTCAAATAATGCTGTTCTTTTCAACTTTTCATCATATAGTCCTGACAAATGTTGCAGTTTACACAAAAAAGCAGCACAATTGTTTTTGACATTGATGATAAGAAATGTTTCTTGAGTATCATATCAGCATATAATAATTATTTCTGAAGGATCATGTGACACTGAAGTCTAGAATAATGGCTGCTGACAATTCAGCTTTTCCATCAAAAGCACAATAACATTTTAAAATATTAAAAAAGAAACAGTTATTTTAATCATATTTCACAATATTACTGTTTTTACCTTATTTTTGATCAAATAAATTCAGCCTTGGTGAGCATAAGAGACTTCTTAACATAACATTCTTAACAAACATAAAAAAATTACTAACCCCAAACTTTTGAATATATTTGCATATCTATATATTACTAAACAATATGTTGTCTTATTTATTCTAAAGAACATTGCCAGAGAAAAGTGAGGAGGAGAAGGCCCTGCTGGCTAAGAGACTAATGGAGTCCAGGTCAAAAGCTGAGGGAATGCCCACCACGGCAAAGGTACGAAACATCTGACACGAAAGAGCTCACTGTGCTTGTTTTAGATAAGCCTACTGCAATACTTTACTAGTTGGCGTTCTGTCTAGTGTGTCAGGATGATTAATCACATCAGGTCTTCAATCAGCCACATCAAATTTTAGGCTCTGATGCTAGGCTCTTATTGTCCGCTAAATAAACATAGTGTAAATGTCTAAACAAGTTTCATGTTTTTGTCTCCAGCTCAAGATAGATGAGTTTGAATCAAATGTTAATGAAGTGAAAGACCCCTTCCCTCCTGCAGACTTTCCAGGTAAGGCTGAAACACTCTAGCACAAGACTTTATATATCATTTGAGGGCTCTGCACTTCATGAAATGCTGGCTCAGACCTCACAGTACATCTCTAAACATGTAATGGATGAAGTTCAAAGATAGCTGATCTATTATAAGTAAAATGTATTATTAGCTCCAGCCTCCAAGCTCATTTATGGAGCACATTTCAAACCACAGCCCTGGCTATTTTCATTTCGTTTTCGAGCTGTGCAAAATTAAATAAGCTTCACAGCATAAACGGCTTCGTGATCAGTGCTAATCCAAATAAATCTTATTTCACACAAGTTGAAGCATGTTTCACACATGCTGTAATCCTTCTCTCCTGCTCAGGTGATGATGAGGAAGAGGAACCAGAGATCCCGATCAGCCCCAGACCCAGACCCATGGCTGACCTACAGCTGAAGGAGACAGTGGTGCCCATGCCTGAGGCCAGCTCCTTTTTCATCTTTGGCCCACAGAACAAGTGAGGCTGATTTATAATACCACGTAGACCACTAAAACTACATTTAGAACTAGATTTTAATTGTGCCTAACAAATGGCCCCAAAATGATTTACTGATGCTGTTTGTCGAAAGGATCCGGAAGCTTTGCCACAGGATCATCAACCACACAACCTTCACCAACACCATCCTCCTCTTCATCCTCCTCAGTAGTATCTCCCTGGCTGCTGAAGACCCCATCGACCCCCGTTCATTCCGAAACAAGGTACCAAAAACTTTGATTATTGTATTGCGTTAACTGAACTATTAGTTATCTGTTGGTAAAAATGTACATTCATTAATTCATTTCACAGGTCTTGGCTTATGCCGACATTGTCTTTACGACTGTCTTCACCATTGAAATTGTGCTAAAGGTAATGTGCTTGTCAACTGGATGTTCCTTTCAGATTTGTGGTTTGGCTGACATTTAATTCAGCACTGACCTGTGTATTTTTAGATGACGGTTTATGGAGCGTTCCTGCATACCGGTTCTTTCTGCCGAAACTCCTTCAATATTTTGGATCTCATTGTTGTGGGTGTTTCCCTGTTGTCAATGGGCATGGAGTAAGTTCAATAATAGTTGATGTTGTTTCAGTTTTAGTATACATTACCCATCATTTTATTGCTTTGACAAGGATATTTTTGTCTTAAACAAGGAATATTCTAACTCGAATATAAATTACAAAGACAACCCAATAAATAATAAAATATCAGTTAACTGTTCTCACACGTGCATTATTCTGCTGATGAACACAACAGCATTTGTGCACATTTTTCAGTATGTACGAACAGCATGTGAACGTGTGAACCGCATTAGCAAATTAGCAAACAAATGACTCTTAAGAGCCAATTCTTTCAGTGAATTAAAAACACAACACAACCAATATAGTTTAAACAATTCTCAAATAAATGACTCTCTTGAGCCAGTTCTTTACAGTGAATCAAAACATTTAGCCTTACTAATGTAGTCCAAGTTATTCATCAATGAATGAGTCTCGAATCCATTCATCTCGTTGAATGTAGTCCAACCAATTCCTGAATAAATGACTCTTGTGAGCCAGCTCTTTTCAGTGAATCAAAAACACATAGTGCAACTAATACAGTTCAAACTATTCTTGATTGAATGTCTATTAGTCAGTTCTTTATAGTGAATCAAAACACAATGCTCAACATGTGTATTCCCATTTCAGAATGAATGATTCTTATGAGCCTGTTAAGTGAATAAAAATCATATAGAGCGACCAATGAAATCCTAAACAATTCCCTGACAAATTATTCGTATTAATCTTTTTAGTGACGTAAGTCTATGTGGCCAGCATAGTCAAAACAACCGACCAATGTCTTTTAAATGAATCAAACGCATGCAGATTACAACTGACTTCATGTGATAATGTGTAGTGAAAGAAACACATTGTGAGTTTTAGTAGTATTCTCTAAAAATAAATGAATGAATCATACAAGTGACTGTTTTTTGTAAGTTTGAATTAAAATAAGTGAAGGTCACTAATTGCATTGCATTATTGTATTGTAGGTCGAGTACCATCTCAGTGGTGAAGATTCTCAGGGTGTTGAGGGTACTTAGACCTCTAAGGGCCATCAACAGAGCCAAAGGGTTAAAGGTGTGTATGCTTTCCGCATCTTGTGTTTTGAGTTTGTCTGTGTATTTAAATATGGATAGCTGCTATATAGGTTTAGGGCCAATCTTCAAAGCATGATACATATAAGGCACTAAATATAATCAATTTTCATCTCCAGCATGTGGTCCAGTGTATGTTTGTGGCTATAAAGACCATTGGTAATATCGTCCTGGTCACCATGCTCTTGGACTTCATGTTCGCCTGCATTGGAGTGCAGCTCTTCAAGGTGAGACAACCACCATATTGTGCCTAACCCCTACGTTTTGAAATGAAGGGAGTGACTGTATGCTAAACATACTACCTTTAATTAGGGCAAATTGTTCTATTGTACGGACCCCCTTCAAAAGACAGCAGAGGAGTGTCAGTGAGTATTTTTCGCCACATTTTGTTTTTATTTTGTGCTTTTTCCTCATGTTGCTGCTGATATGTATCTAAAACATCACTCTTGCATTTGATTTTTCTTAGGGGAACATTTGTAAAGCATGTGCAAAACTCTCTTCATGACATGGAGGTCCATCAGCGCGTGTGGGCCAACAGTGATTTAAACTTCGACAGTGTCCTGAGCGGCATGCTAGCTCTCTTCACCATCTCCACATTTGAGGGCTGGCCGGAGTAAGTGTGAAAGTCTACTCATATTTTCTTCTTTTAGCTGCACTCAAATAACGTTGTTTCATCAGTCAAGAACGTGTTTCACACAAAACCTTCCTTCACTCATCTTCAACAGGATCCTATATAAGGCTATAGACTCAAATCAAGTAGACACAGGCCCTTTGTACAATAACCGGGTGGGCATCTCCATATTCTTCATCATCTACATCATCATCATTGCCTTCTTCATGATGAACATCTTTGTGGGCTTCGTCATCATCACTTTCCAAAAACAAGGAGAGCAGGAGTTCAAGAACTGCGAGCTAGACAAGAACCAGGTAGCCAGTGTGATCTTTGATGTTCTTCACATGTGATTTGATCTAGGAATTTGTGTGTATATTCAATGACAAATTTAAAAGAAAATATCCTATTTACAGTATGCTGTACATCTGCATTTCATGTACCTGGTTTAACTCCACTATTTATCAGGTTTATGATGTTAATGCAACTGGGCTTAACATGCTGTGATTTCCTGTCTCACCCCTCACCAGCGTCAATGTGTACAGTATGCACTGAAAGCACGGCCCCTCAAATGCTACATCCCGAAGAACCCGCACCAGTACCGTGTGTGGTACTTTGTGACTTCCTGCTACTTTGAGTACCTCATGTTCTTTCTCATTATGCTCAACACACTGTGTCTTGGAATTCAGGTAAATGGAAGTCACATTTATTTACAGCTAATGATAGATACTACTGTTCAAAAATTTGGGGTCAGTGAGATTTATTTAAAGAAATTCATACTTTTATACAACAAGGATGCATTGAATTGATCAAAAGAGGCGGTTAAGTCATTAATAATGACATTAAAAACATTAAAATAGGAAAGCAATTATTTTAAATTGTAAAAATATTTCACAATATTGCTGTTTTTATTGTATTTTTGATCAAATAAATGCAGCCTTGATGATCATTAGAAACCTTCTAAACATTAAAAATCTTGATTGAGTGGTAGTCTAATTCAGTCGATATTTGGCTTTTTTTATTACTGGCAATGTGTTATAGGGGTGTTTTTCAAAATTGATCAGCTGTCAAATTTATTATTTAAGGAAATATTATGTAATTGTATTGATGCATGTAATATTTATTATCTTTACATTAAATTTATACTGCCTTTAATTCAACCATTAAAAACCTTAATATTTACCACTGTTTTCATGCCAATAAAGGAAAGCTTAATCCCATTCAGTCAGTACGTCAGTCAGAACAATATTCAGTCTGTATAATAGTTTATAAAACAATTTGAAAATGGCTGCTTTGTTAATCTGCCGTCTCTCTCTTCTCTCTGTGGTACAGCACTGCAACCAGTCCGATCATATAACCAAACTCTCGGACACTCTCAACCTCATCTTCACTGTCCTGTTCACTGGAGAGATGATCGTCAAACTCATAGCATTCAAAGCAAAGGTACTCCTGCTTCCTCATTATGAAACTGTAAGAAGAGGTGCTGTGTTTTATGACATTGTTGGTATTTTGTCATGACACAGGGTTACTTTGGAGACCCTTGGAATGTGTTTGATTTCGTCATCGTGATCGGTAGTATTGTTGACGTGGTCCTCAGTGAGGTTGACGTGAGTATGACAATAATTTGAGACTCCACACTTATGTAAAAATATTGTCTGAGTGACGTTTTGATAATGTCTCTACAAAAGCAAAGGCATTTCAAATGGTGACCAACAATGGCTTGTATTTTAAACCCGTATTTAGCGATACATGAAGCACAGACCACAGCAAGCAGTCAATTTCAGCATTAGTGCACAGGAGGTACCGATTTCATCAGCTCCAGCTTAGTATTCTTCTCATTCAACCAACATCACTCATCAGTGGCCATTGATGGGCTCATTTTCATGATTCATTTCACATGCGTTAATGAACCACCCTCTTTCCATCTCTCACAGCTGTTTAATACACACCGCTCCACATCTCCAAGAGTGATCTGATGCACTTTTTATTGTCTATATAAATAACCACTTGTTTTGGAAGTGTGATCCATAGTTTTGATGTTATGTTGATGTTTGTCTCTGATTGGCAAGATGCATTGCCGTGTCTCTCATGTCATCTCTCGTCCATCATCCTGACTTCTCATCTCTCTGTTTTCAGGCTGCGCTGGAGACCAGTGGAGGACTGTGGTGTCTACAGGGTTGTGCTGTAAATATCATTCTGTGCTGCATGGGACAGACACTACTAACATTATCTCATACTGAACGAAGAGCAAGGAGATCTGTCATTAATATTCTTGACTTATTGACTCAGTCAGCAGATTCTCATTGATGAAAAATGAAAAAGCTTGACAAAACTACTCAATTTTTGCTCTGTCACACTGTGCTTGATTAAAAGCGTTTGAATTCATTCCCTTTTCTTTATATAATTGATGTTGGTAAAGTCTCTGTTTTGACTAGTCATCTTTTTAGAAACTTAAATATCCACAAATATGCATTATACCACAGTATGGGGTTGCTGTATATTTATACTTTATATGATATTATTATATACTATTATATTATATTGCATAACTGATATAAACGACTGAAAACGTCTTTTCTTTTTTCAGGAAGTGAATCCAATGCAGGCAATAGCTGTAAGTACATTATCCTGGTTTGTTTTCATTTTAAACACTTCAAAAATGTCAAGTGCAATATTTATAGCTGGAACTAAACATTTGACTCATTTATAGGATGCAGAAAATGTGAGAGTTTCCATCACGTTCTTCCGGCTGTTCCGTGTGCTGCGTCTCATTAAACTGCTCAATCGCTCCGAGGGGATCAGGAACCTTCTGTGGACCTTTATTAAGTCCTTCCAGGTCAGACAAGACAACAGAAAATGAAATCATTAATAATAGCTAGCTAGTTACTGATATAATGATCATAAGAATGTATTATGTTGTAATGAAAAGTGCTCGCTTTAACTGAATGTATCTTTGGTATATGATGTTGTGTTTCCTGCTTCAGGCACTGCCTCATGTGGGTCTTCTCATTGTCATGCTCTTCTTCATCTATGCTGTCATAGGGATGCAGGTGAGCTTCACTTATCTGCTTTCCGTCAGCTGTTTAAATTTCCTGTAGTTTCTCTCATTCGTCTTATATAATTTTTCTTCAATTCTTTCGTCCTCTCTCTTTCTCCTTCTGTTAATAGATGTTTGGTAAAATTGCTCTGGTCGATGGTTCAGAGATTAACCGCAACAATAACTTCCAAACTTTCCCTCAAGCTGTATTGGTATTATTCCGGTGAGTCAACAATGTACTGAGATGAATTATTTGTTGCTTGTTTGCTCTCTAATAAAAGTCATTCTTTGCAAACTTGAGAGGCCATACAGTGCACTCAACTATTCAGGTAACTGATGAATGTGTGGGTTCACAGTGTTGCCACTGGAGAGCAGTGGCCTAAAGTCATGCTGGCGTCTATGTATGGGAAGCTCTGTGACGCCAAATCAGACTACGGCCCTGGAGAGGAGTATACCTGCGGCTCCAGCATCTCTGTCTTCTACTTCTCAGTTTTTACATGCTGTGTGCATTTTTGGTAAGCAGATATGTGGCTCCTGTAGTTTATACATGGTAAACTTGGAAATCAGCTCAGAATGCAGTAGCCTATCCAAAATTGCTGTTTGTTTTAGAAACAAAATCATTCTCTTCTTGTAGATTATCAATTTATTTGTGGCTGTCATTATGGACAATTTTGATTACCTCACTCACGATCGGTCAATCCTCGGCCCGCATCACCTGGATGAGTTCAAGAAGATCTGGGCAGAGTATGACCCTGACGCAACGTGAGTTAAAGCACACAAAACTGTCATGATATCCTGGAGATTTGTGCTTTGTGGTTGTTCATTTTATGAATTTCCCAAAAACATAATAAAGTACACGGTCTTCTGTTCTTACAAAGGGGACGAATCAAACATCTGGATGTAGTTACTCTCCTGCGGAGGATTCAACCCCCGTTGGGTTTTGGTAAATTTTGTCCCCACCGCTCAGCTTGTAAGGTAAGACAATTGGCTGTTTTTTGTTTTAGTTTTTTTTGCCTAATCTGTTTTTTGAACTTTCATAATAATAAAAGGATAAAGATTAGAAACAACATTTTTTCCCCCCACACTACCCCCAACCCCGAGTAATACAAAAAAAGTACATAATTATATTATCAATACATAATTATAGAGTGCATGTCAATTATGTACAAATTAAACTTTCAATCAGTTTATAAACAATAAATAAATAAACATAATGACCCATGTACATTGTACACATTTACATCAGCAAACAAACATTACAAATATAGATTACAGTACATACATTGTGCATACTTGTACTCAATGCACTTTGGATCAAAATCAAGCTACAAGCATAAGAATATCCTAATGATTAGATTGACCGATCGGGTTAGATTGCCAGCCTCACTTTTGTACAATAAATGCGCTGAATATATTTTAAGATTAGACTATGTCGTGCACAAATAGAAGAGGTATGGACTCGGGACAAGATCTGGCTCCAGATCTCATCTTCAAATGTGAGGTAAAGGTCCGACTCCCACTGTTGCTTAATACTGTAAGTGAGAGAGATGGTGGAAATCGAGGAGATCAGCCCGTATAAAGTAAGATACACCCTCATCAAGAATTTTCTAGAAGAGATTCGGAAAGTTGGGAAATGAGTTTTTAACAAAGTTTTGGAACTGCAAGTATCTAAAAACATGAGCACTAGAAAGGGTCAATTTTTTGTGCTAACTGAGAAAAGCTGGGGAAAATATTATCAATGTAGATATCGACTTTTTTTGGTTCTGTTTAAAGTAATCTAGTGTTCGGAAGGTTGGGGTTGGTAAGTTTTTCTTTTTTTGGGCTCATCAAGGCTGCATTTATTTAATCAAAAATACAATGAAAATAGCAAGATTATAAAATATTATTACACAAAACTCAATATATTTTAAAATGTAATTTATTCCTGATGGCAATCAGTCTTCAGTGTCAGGCATTACTCAAAAGCAATGTTATAAATTGCAATGTAAACAATACAATTTAGAATTATTATTTTTTTTTTAAATGTAATGACCCCAAACTTTTGATCAGTAGTGTATTTCAGTGATATTTCAAATCTGTATTTGTGAACTTCCACCTCAGCGGCTGATTTCCATGAACATGCCGCTGAACAGCGACGGCACCGTGACCTTCAACGCCACACTCTTCGCACTGGTCAGAACAGCTTTGAAAATCAAAACAGAAGGTGTGTAATTGAGATTCAATTTAATAAGCAGTTTATTTCTCGGCATAGTATTTAACTTACATTTTTCTGTCAGGAAACTTTGAGCAGGCCAATGAGGAACTGAGAGCCATCATTAAGTCCATCTGGAAGAGGACCAGTATGAAGCTATTGGACCAGGTCATTCCACCCATTGGAGGTGAGATAGCTGTGAGAATAATCATTTATGTTTAATTTACATGTTTTTAAATACAATCCATGTCTGACTGTGATGTGATTTTATCTGTAGAGGATGAAGTCTCCGTTGGAAAGTTCTACGCAACCTTCCTGATTCAGGAACACTTCCGCAAGTTCCTGAAGCGGCAGGAGGAATACTACGGTTACAGGCCCACCAAGAAGAACACTGATGAGATTAAGGTGCACTTTATGATAAATGCTTGTAATAAACATCATAAAAAGAATGCTTTTCAAGCAAAATCCTAACAAGACTTCCGTCTGACTTTGCAGGCAGGTCTGCGCAGCATCGAGGAGGAAGCAGCACCTGAGCTGCACCGGGCCATCTCAGGTGACCTGATCGCTGAGGATGAGATGGAGCGTGCCTTGGAGGGTGGAGAGGAGGGCATCTACAGGGTCTGTACTGAAGTATCTTCTGAAGGAAATAGACACAAGTAGATAAAGACGTCCATTTAGACTTATAGTCTCTGTGTCTCTATCCATGCAGCGGACAGGAGGTCTGTTTGGACTCAACACAGACCCCTTCTCCTCTGAGCCCAGCAGTCCTCTCTCCACACAGATGACCAGCCAGAGGCCCCTGCAGTTTGTGGAGACTCGTCTGGAGGATATAGAGTCACCTCCAGACTCTGTCTTCCTCCCAAACACTGTGTTCTTTCCTGATAACATGCAAATAACAACCAACACCAATAACAATGCCAACTTTGTTGACGAGTGAGTGGATACCTATAATGAAATGTGCACTTAAAGTGTATCTGTAAAGGTCACAATGCTCATTTGATGCTGTTTTTAATCTGTCATCCAGGTTTACGTTTGAAAGCGCGTCACTGTCAGCTGCTGCAACTAGAAACTATTCATTCGAGGACATAAGTAAGTGAAAACAGTAGGTGATTGAAGAATAAATAAAGAATAAACAAATATATAATATTTTTTATTGTGATATTTTTTTCATATAATAGCATTTTATTTAAAAAAATTATAATTCATATTTTATTCAGCAAGGATGCAATAAATTGATCAAAAGTGACAGTAAAGACATTTTAATGTTACAAAATATTTCTGTTTCTGATAAATGCTGTTCTTTTGAACTTTGTATTTATCAAAGAATCCTGAAAAGCATGTTTTTACTTTAGCAAAAATATTAAGCAGCACAACTGTTTTCCACATTGATAATAATGAGAAATGTTTCCTGAACACCAAATCAGCATATTAGAATGAGTTCTGAAGGATCACGAGACAAATTCAGCTTTGTCATCACAGGAATTAATTACATTTTAAAATATATTCAATTAGAAAATAGCCATTATAAATTGTAATAATATTTCATAATATTGCTGTTTTTACTGCATTTTTGATCAAATAAATGCAGTCTCTGTAAGCATAAAGACTTCTTTAATTTATAATAATTACACCATTCAGAAATTCAGTTGATATGACCGTAATCTACACACTTTAGTGTATAAATTACATTATTTTCTGTGCAACCAATAGGAGGCTCCAGTTCGTATGTGGGCGGGGCCTCAAGTGTTGATGACAGACGGCTGTCAGATTTCACTGTGAGGACCGATATCACACAGGTGTGGACAGGTGTCACATTTCCTGAGCTAAACACAGTACAAACACAGTACAGTGACTACTTGATATTCTTCTCTGACTCTTCCGTGTGTGTCTGTCTCTCTCAGTTCCCCTATAACCCCTCATACGGGCCACCAAAGAACCAGACAGCAGCAAAAGAAGCTTCACCAGCCACCGACAAACTCATTCAGCAGGTAAATACACCAGGCCATGTACTTTACATTCATTCCATACCTTCTCAGGAAAGACTGTCACATTATATTGTCCATGAATCCTCAGGCACTGAGAGACGGTGGTCTAGACTCCTTGGCTGAGGACCCACAGTTTGTATCTGTGACTAAGGAAGGAGCTGGCAGAAGCCATTAATATTGGAGTGGAGGATATGGAGGGCATGGCTCAGGGTATTGTAAACGGGCAGAGCAGCAAGATAACAAAACGTAAACGGCGTCCCATCCCAGTTCCACCTGGCACCAAGTCAACCAAACCCAAGGAAAACACGAGTGCTGTGTAGAAACATACTGAGAGACATTCAGCAAATTCATGAGACGTCATCAGCCTGAATCTTCTGCCATTGTCCAAAATCACTTACTTCAGTTTATGAACAGGTAGTGCACTGGTTGTTTGGAAGTGTTCTTTTTTTCTAAGATGGCAAGAGAAATGACGTATAAAAAGGGACGCCTGCCTGAACATGTTACTGCTATTTTGCTGAGGTCTGCTGATGTTTATTTCTGATGGCTGTTCTGATTTAGGACTTCATTTTTGGTAACTGAATTTACCAAACATCCTCAATAAAATTGTTCACACACTGTTCTGTGAACATTTACAGTTGAGTGAGTTACATAATGCAGAGAAATGCCTGAACACCTTTTAATCTGTGGACATAGAGCCACAAAGGCAAGTCTTTTCTTTGGTTTGTCTGCCACATGTATCTGTGGTTTGAACTTTTTTGTGTTTAGTTATAAAATAGTTGTTACACTAAATGGAGGGATTATTATCCTGACATCTTGTTTACAGGAAATCTTTCAGTTTTTAAAGGTGAATTTTTAGAAAAAAACTTACCATATACATAAAACTTACTTATCCTAAAGATACTTATTTTTTATTTTTGCATTTCAGTTTTTATCTCATTTAAATGGCAAGTGCTTGCATGCTTGTGACTGACAGAACAAGTACAATATGCAAAGAACTTAATTTGTGTTTTTGCGTTTACACTCTTAGCAAATGCTTTTATTCAGAGTGACTTACAAATGAGGCAAGAAGGGCTTATAATGTCCGATAAAAGCTTAAAGAAATGTTTTTATCTGCATATTTAAGTACATATTCATGTTTCACATGAGCCTTAACATTCTTCAAAAGAATCTTCCTCAGTGCTCTTAATGGGATTGAAAATGACATGTCAGTCGTTGGCTAGTAAATGGAGAAAACTGGAATATGTAAAGGATTGGTTTATTTATTTTTTAATTGTTATTTCATTTAACGGCTTGTATACTTGTCGTATAGAACAGTTGAGATGGATATAGGACAGTGGGAATGGGATCAGTACGTGACGCAGGCCGGATTTAAACTGGGTCCCTGTTTTGGTGGGGTTTTTGTGCACTACCCACAGGCACTGACACCTTTTTTCTTAGAAAGGGGATTTTTAGTGGGTTAGAGATGTTTTATAGGGACATTGGATGTAGTCATTTACATGTGAAGCATGCACATCAAGAATACAATGCAGATACTTGACTAAAATAACACCGAAAAAAAACACTGTTGCTTTAGAAAAGTGTTTCAGTGAGCAACAATGTTCCAGTTTTTTGTATCTTCTCAATGTAGCAGCTGAAGTCCTCAAATTAAATCATTTTGCTCACTGACTATTGCAACGTTGAACCTTTTTAAAGTATAGCTGAACTTAAGAATGTGTTGACCGTGGTCACAGATTGACGTCATAAAGCTGTATTTTCTCTCGTATACGGTCTGGTCTGTCATTTCTGTTCAGCATGTTTTATAATTCAATGCGAAGTACAACATTTTGATGGATTTGCATTTAGATACACAGAATTTCAGTTTCCACCTCAGCCTGTGTGTCTTGCAAATGAACATATGTTAAAAGTGTAATTTAATAAACATGAAAGATGTTCACATTCTTTCTTGTGATGTGGGAAATATCTGTCTAGCAATTTAGATTTATATTGTTTTATAGAAATAATCTGGAAAATAGGCAAAATTATTAAATAAAATAATTTAATATTAACATTTACAAAATCACTGTTTTTCAAATAAGAGCACAGTAATAATAGTATTTTAATTTTACTGAATACTAGCTAATATAATATAACTGCCCCGTCACTCTATTATTGAGCTTTACATCTGTATTAACTTTGCCTGTGAGCACATACAGTTGAAGCGCAACTGCAAATAGCACATAGCAAAGGCTAGTATTTAAATATTATTATTAATATCATGTTTGCTGTAGACAGATGGTGTGATGAGTGGTCTATGGTCAGTGCAGCTATACTAGAGAGGGAAACTTGAGAGCAGCTCTAGGTACTATTAATACTGCAACACGTTACAGCTAGAGCCTCTTATGGCGTGAAACTAAATCCATAAAGCAGAGAGAAGTTCAGACAGTGTATGAGCTGACGTCAGAAGCGTAAAAGCTTTACAGTGGTTAAATTAAGACTCATTTTCACAATAATTGATCCCACTAGGCTTCAGTAAAAGAAGACGTGCAATTACACAAAATGTAATTACAATGAATTTATTTATACAGGATTTTTACTGACATCAACTAAAGTCACACGGTGTGATGTAATCAAACAACTTATACACGCTTAAAGAAAATATAAAAAGCTGAGGGCCAGTGGGCTGATGGCTCCCACGCTGAAGGATAATGTCTTTAAAGCTGTGATGGGATAAACAGCGCATTTCCAGCAGTTCAATGAAGCACTTCCCCTCAAATGAAGTAATGAGGTTTCTTTACATTTAAGCCATACTCTCCCATGGCTGGTGTGAGATCTTCCATCGTCAGCGTGTACTTCTTGTCCTAGGAGGTGTGATGAGAACAGTGTGAATGAGAGCTTTTTTACAACACATTTTTAACTTCTACAAATGATGGCCTGCAGATTAAACATTCATTACATAGATTTATTGTAGAATGTTACTGTACTTATCACAATTTGCAAACACAAACCTTGGTCTTGTTTCGGGAGCTTCCAGAGGCTGTGCCCTTCATTTTGCAGTGCTGTAGTGCATCGTTTGCAATATCTGAGATGAACTTCTGAGACGCCAATGATATGAGACGGATTCTGAAAACACAGAATAAAGATGATTCAGATAACCAGCTCGTTAGAAGAGAGCTGCATGAATGAACTGTTCCGACTGACATGTTCCCTACATAGTAGTGATCACGGCTCTCTACTCCCTGCACACGGGAAATTGGCTTAAGTTTACTTCACTTAAGAACACAGATTTGCGCTACACCACTGCATGCAGCGTCTTCACACAAAGACAAAATACAGAAGTTTGAAGGGTTATTTAATCGCAATAATATCATTTGCATAGAAGTCACATCTTGCGCACTTTAATACCCTTTGAATGGAACATATACACTTCTTTCAAACTGGAATCATGGCGGAATATCCTGTGGTGTCCACTTCGCAGGGCACTTACGGTCGAATGGAACAAACCCCTGAAGCCGTAAGAGAAACATACAACATGTGCAGAGCGGACCAGGATTAAGAACGCTGACCTAATGTATTACCAACAATGCAATGCACTTCATGACACATGAATGTCCCCTTCACAGGACAATACATATCAAGTTTTAAAAATCATTCTAGTTCTGTATAATTTAGGACAGGGCAATGATATCATTGGTATAATTTCTAAATCGATTTTTTTTCCAGCTGATGAATGATGAAACATTTAAAGCCAATCAGACTTTAAGGAGCTCGAACATTTAAAGTGACAAAAAAAAAACTGTAGTGTACACTTAGGGTGTATTCACACCTGTCTTGTTTGGTTCAATTGAATCGAACTCAACTTTGTTTCCCCCTTTTTTGCGGATCTTTTGGGAAGATGTTTCAACCGTACTGATGCCCAGCTGAAGAGGTGGTCTCGGTCTGGTTCCAAACGAACTCTGGTACGGTTGAATGGATGAACCAATGAATGGATGACCTTAAGCACACGTGTAGTTTTCTTTAGTTTCTGGTTCACTTGCGAAAAGGGCAGTGTGAAAGCAAACCGCACCAAACAACAACAAAAAAAATTGAAATTTGGTCCGGACCAAGTGACCTAGTGGACTTTCCTGGTGTGAATACACCCTTATACAGTGGTGGCCAAATTGATTAGAACACTAGTATTTTCACCATCTACAAAATGGTTTTAAGTCAGCTATTGCTATCTTTTTCTGTAGTGTGTCAGTAAGAAATATAGTTTACATTTTCAAACATTAATTTTTCCATTAATTGTAATAATCCAGTGAGTTTTTTGTCTGACAACAGCCAGAGCTCCACACAGAGATCTGATCTGATCATCATCTTCTGTCTGGAATGACATGAAGAAACAGAACAAACCGAGACAGACTAAATCCAGAAGAACTGTGGCAACGTCTCCAAGATGCTCCAAGAGACCTGCCTAAAAACCCTGCACAAGTGCACTTACGGCAAACGCTTTTTTAAACGCAAACTTGGTCACACCAAATGTTGATTAAATTTAGTTAATAGAAATTAATTGATAAAGAAAATCTATTGAAAGGCATTATTTTTTTTACAGCATTTTTACACAAGTACCTAAAACTTTGAACAGTATTGTAGCTTTGCTGGTAGGTTTCTTGAAGCATCCTGGAGACATTTAGTCTGTCTCAGTTTGTTCCGTTTCTTCATGTGATTGCATGATCTCTGTGTGGAGCCCTGGGCCACTGTAATAACTGTTAAATATATATCATTGTAGTATTTATTAACTTTTTATGTTTTAATTGAATTTTAGTAATTTTCTAATGTTTTACCCCTTTTTAAAGCTTTAATTTAGTTTTATTTCAGTGTTACATTTAAGTACTAAAGTAAAACTTTATATTTATTTCAGTTAGTTGCCAAAGCTATTTTATAGCATATTTTAGCTTCTTAAACTTTTATGTTTAATCTAATATTTTTATATTTGATTCCAACCTTTTCAATTAAAAGTTATTTTAAATAGTTTAGTTAAAAATAACACTGAGTGATAATAAACGTTATCCATTGATGTGGATGTTAATATAGTTATCGTTACAGTTATTGTTTTGGTGTAAACGGGCCTTTAAAGTAGATTTAAAAAGTGACTTGTGTCAAATTTTTTTTGCTTAAAGACCCTAAAATGTTTTTAGGAGCACCACTACATAACAGCTTTCTGAAAGAACATTGCTCCAACTCACATTCTTGGATCTGACGCTTCAAAACCAGCTCGGTTGAGGTAGTATCCCGTGACTGCGTCTGGGATCTGAAAAACAGAGTTTGTTAACAGTGCTACTCCTAAAGATACAATCACGAATAAATCATATGTGGACTGACTGTAGGAGTGTAATCCTCCAGCTGCATCAGGAAATCAGCCAGCGGTGTGGTTGAGAGAACGGGCTTCACGTCTCCATTAGCGATGCCTGTGGGCACATACAGCCCGTTTGACACGCTGGAGTCGGATGATGGGGTTGCCATTGCTGCCGAGGTGGGAACTGTGAGGGGAAAGTACGACAGGCCTTCAGAATTACACTAATAACAAAGATTACAAATACTATCCATCTTTATACAGTCCAACACTTAAGTAGCTAATGGCTAAAAGGCAACAGCAACCCTGGGCACGTTTAAACTGTCAAAAAAGACACCCACCATTGCCGACCGCAGGGATGCTGCTAGCGATTGTGGAGGCGCTGTTCGGGACGCAGTTGCTGCTGGATGCGGCTGCTGCTCCAGTCTGTCCGGTTTGCGGAAGATCTACGTTCATTTTGTCCTTCTCAGTTTGAATATTCCAGTAAACCGTGGATACTAGACAAAACCTACGCAGTTAAAACTAGGGAAAAGTTAAGTCGATACTCATGTATGCAGGTAAAACAGAGAGGTCGGCGATCATTCGCTGTGAGGAGAAAAATATTTACGCTTGAGATGTGTCACGTGACTAAGACTTCCGCGCGCAGCCGCGACGAAGGTCCGGAGGAACTGCGCCTCACGTCAGAATTCTGAACAATAGTTCCGGGGTCGATGGCGCTTCCGTGAACATTTATCCAAGCGTGTTTTGTTTTACAAAATATCGAGCGCAAATCTTGTAATATAGGTTTTGTGTTCAAGTTACACTTTGTACTTTAGGTGAATTGAGAAAAACATTTCATACGGCGACAGAATCAGATGAGGGCTTGCAAACAGCTCCATCTAGTGACACTATATTTTGAGTTGGTCACTTAACATCATAACGTTTAAGGTAATTTACAAAAAATAATAAATAAATAAATAATAATTTCATAAACGGAGTGCTTTAGTCGTGTGCACTTTGGAATTCAAGGTCACATCTTCTCTTTGATAACGGCCCCAGATCCTCAAACATAAGTATAACAACATATATTTGTATTACTTTAAAACAACCAGCTTTATTTCGTATGTATTTTATTTTATATTGTATTATATCCGTATATAATAATACTATTTATAATATATTTTGTTTATTTATTTAATTGGTTATTTAATAAATATTTCATTTTATATGCGAGCATGATACGTAACTGTATAAATCACTAAAACAAACAAAATTTGTCCAAATTAAAATATTTTTTATTGTCACAAGAATAATTGAACATTTTAGTAAGAAAATCAAAAATAAATGTGCATATTATAGAAGCCACATATCAATATGTATAAGCCCAAGAGTATAATGCCATAACCACCAGTTTCAACTGACACAGTGACAGTAAGGAACAGATATGATCGGGGTGATTCAAGGCCCTCTCAACCATTGTCAAATCGCTGGAATGATGAATAAAACAACAAAAACACGCCATCAGATGAAATTGTGAAATGTAACTACATTTTAGTCTTCCTGGCATTACACTTCACAGGAAAAAAATAATCAAATAAAAGAAGGTTGTTTAAAAATGTTGTGCTGTTTGTGTCTTATCTGCCTTGGAAGGAGCAGGCTTTCCCACAGAAGTTAATACTGTCTCTAACGTGATTACTCAAATGTGCAAACATTAATTATAAAGCCAAAAGTGTAAAAAAAAACATTAATTACGAGTTATAACTTTTTAAAAGTTTTAACAATGTAGATTTTAATGTTTAATCTAAATTCCAATTAGCAGTGTTATTAATTCAAATCTCTTCTGGGGCTGTTAATCAGAAGTATCCTGATGGATTTCAGGGAATGATGTACTAAAATGAGCTTAACACCGTGTGAAATCATTTGGCACGACAACAATGGAACAGCTAAAATCTCTTAAAAAATGACAGAATGGTTTACGGCTTCTAACAGGATGCAACAGCTGTTTGATTGGTGTCTTCAGTCGACTCCTCATTCACCAGCAAGAACATATACAACACTACATTCTCCTCTTAACAGCCAATATTTCAAATACCTTTTAGGTGAACAGTAGATAACAGAAGAAAAAGATGACTGGAAAGATTGGGAGAGAAATATTTACACAGCTATTATTGGAATTTCCACAGAATAGTGAGCAGACAAGAACATTTACCAATGACTCGGAACACAAAAACAAAGAACAACACGAAGCATAGCAACTGCCAACATTATGGTCTCCATTATAGAAAAGATTAAAGGTATTTCGCCTTTACTGATTAGATTGTAATGGAAAAACCTAAGGAATATCAGATACGCGGAGAACCAAAGGGAGACGAGATTGTAGGCAACAAAATTCATATTGAGAAAATAAGAATGTTTCTTTTCACAAGACCCTTTCCATACAAAACTAAAATATTTTTTAATTTCCATCACATGAAAATATAGATTTGTCTTTATACATAGCATCTCAGTTACCTTTGCCACAGTGTACTGCATGTCACATGACCATAAAAGGTTAAATTCAACCTTTTGGATGATTTCATTAGAAATGTTCCCTCATTTTTCAGATGATGAAAGTCACAGTAAACTTTAAAACCTATTCTATTTTTTAAACTAAATACTTTTATAATAGATCCTATTCAGACACATGGCATTTAGATGTTGAATTACATGCACTGGCTCTACAGAAAAGCCATGCGTATTTCATTAGCAAATAATGTCTGTATTCTGCGCATGGAACACTTTTGATTTAACCTTATCTCACAGAGCATGGGCTGCTGTGCTAGGCTTGTACATTTGGTCATAATTTGATTATTAAGCAACCCAGACTTATATTTAGGGAGTTGACTCTTAAAGGCAAAGCTCACCCAAAATAATTTACTCCTCCAAATGTCGTTCCAAACCTGTATGAATTTCTCTTCTCACACCAAAAAAAAAAAAAGGTCTCCGTGATATTTGTGTTTTTTAAAGGAAGTTCAATGTTCTGGATCCCATTGACTTTCATTATATGGACAAAAACAGTGTAAACCTTTTCCAAAATAAAACCTAGTGTTCCACAGAAGAAAGCTATGCAGGTTTGGAAAGACACAAGTGTGTAAATGATTTGTAGGTGAACTATCCCTTCATATTAAAAGCTGAGGAGGAGGATTTAATGCCAACTTTGGTATCTGACCAACCCCATGAGCATGTTACTGTTAACTGTTCAGGAAGCACAAAACACAGGGGTTCAGAGTATAAACAGCCAGATGACCATCGACCTCCATCAACATCAACCACACAAGCTGAAGAAATTAATTTCGAATCACTTACTTTTGTAAGGCAAAAGTAAGCCGTTTCAATTTACAGCCATTTCATGTCATCATCTTGATTTTAAAGACTAATTGTAAGCCTGCGTGTGCCACATTTAACACTGGACGGACACCTTATAGTCTAAAGGGAACCATGTAGGGAAAACAACACCACAGTGACCATGCAAGAAAATATTGATAAACACTCAACAAACACCATTACAATCAGCACCACACATGCACATACACCCAAAACCACTTCTCCATCTCTCTCTCTCTCTCTCCGCTCAATAAAAATATTGTTTATATTATGCTCTTAATATTTAATGTGTCTGTGAACGAGTGCCGAGGTCTGGTGTACGCTAATGTTTGTCCTCTCATGTTCAAATGGTCAGCGGTGAAAGTTGAATTAGTCACGGTACAGTGAAAAGCATTTCCTGCTTAAATTGCCACGGATATGAATACAACGGTCTGGATATGG
Source organism: Ptychobarbus kaznakovi (assembly GCA_027422405.1). NCBI lineage: Eukaryota > Metazoa > Chordata > Actinopteri > Cypriniformes > Cyprinidae > Ptychobarbus > Ptychobarbus kaznakovi. The sequence goes on along the minus strand of CM049810.1, from coordinate 13,792,455 downwards.
CTTACTGAGAGTACTAGTTAATTAAAAAAACTTTAAAATGTTACATTTGAATCTACTGACACGTTGACGAGAACAAGACAAAATGCCATTCAAACTAAAACGAAACTGATGAGGTGAACAGACTACTGTATATCTATACACGTACGACTGAAACAGAACAAATCCAATCCAGTGTATTGAGATCAGTGTCTGGCTTCACATTTAAAATCAGCCTGAGAGAGAGCGAGAGAAACAGGCAACGATAAACAGACGATTTCCACACCGACATCCGCTCACAGCAGGTGTCCCTCTCTCAGGAAGATGAATCTGCATGGATCTCTGAGCATTTCACAGCCTTGCATAGTATCTCTGATTGCGGGGGACTCTGATGGCAGACAGACGGACAAACGTGACGAGGAAATCGAGGCTGTCGAGGTGGATGAGGCTATTTGAAGGCTGACTTCAGATCTTTGAAAGCGGCTTGTCTTTGTTTCTTCTCCTCCGCATCACGCTTCTTCTCTTCCTGCTCCTGACGGATTTCTGCCTCAAACCGGTTTGATTCATTAATGGCCTGCACCTGTCAGAGACAAATATGCATTTTTAGGTAATCCTAAATTGAATTTCCTTATCAGTGGCATTCAATGCAACCTATCTAAGCAGGAAATTACAGCTGTCATAGACTAAGAGTTTAAAATATGAATCTGCTGATGGTTAAACCTGAGGATTTATTTCACCTAGGGGTGGGAAAACGTATTAAATGTCATGATTCTTTACTTTTGCCTCAAAGAATGATTTGGCTCCCTTCACTCCCTCAGTTGACACGTCGATCTCTGATAAACGTGCCAGGACATGAAGCCCGCTGTCCTCCGCTAGCTCTCCTGCTGCTGCTTTTCTGAAGATAAGAAGAAACTAGAGAGAAAAAGAGGAAGGAATTAAGGTGATTAATGGAGGAACAGAAGTAGTTTCCTGTAAAGTATGCAGCTCTTCATTGCTGTGAAATACAGCCAAATCTGTACAAAAATAGTTTCATGTTTTGACAAACTGAAGCATTTACCTCTCTAAAGCTGAGTTTGCCATCCAAGTCCTCATCTACTTCTTTGATCATGTTCTTCAGGCCCAGGTGAGTCTGAGGTGCACCGAGTTTCTCCATCATCAGCTTCAGCTCCATCAGATCGATGTAGTTATCTTTCTCTGAATCATACCTGCACACACACAAGAAACCAAGTTATTAAAGCAGAAATATAATGGAAAACAGGACTTCTTTTGAAATAAATGTTCATGCAAACACAAGGAACACCCATCTCATGACTGGTGATATAGCTGCAATGTCTCCTGTGATCAGCAGAGGGCAGTGCAGATCAATACCTGGGCTCTCACTAGCATCTTTCACTTATCTTACCAACTGTTCATCATTTTTCAGCTTATTTCAATTTAAATATAATTTGAATAAATAAAAGGTTTAAAAAAATCCATTCCTGTAAAAGTGTTTCACAGACCAGTGAGAACTCTCAACAGTCATCAAATCATTAAAAGACTTTAATGGAAGACACTACATATAATTGTTTTAATGAAAACTTACTGAGGAGTTTCTGGATATTTGCAGAGACCCACTGATCTACACCAATACAACCCATCTTGTTTTCATTTATGTACAATAAAATATGGTGTCTATCCTCACTTATGAACATTATGCTCTGAAACATAGAGGAATCAATTGAAGCATCGATATCATCAGTCAGAGCTGAAGTGTTCATTAACAGTCACTCATTTATTATACCCGCTGCTGAGATCATCGTAATGTTCATCTCTCCTGCATTTTTAATAAACAGCTTATGAGCTGCTGGCAATATACTGAGTTAATATCAATCCAAGACGTTTGTGTGTACATCCGAGAGCATTCAGGTGCATAGCAATAAAATCTGCAGACCACTATATGTCCACAAGCAAACAACACACACACACACACACACACACACACACACACACACACACACACACACACACACACACACACACACACACACACACACACACACACACACACACACACACACACACACACACACACACACACACACACACACACACACACACACACACACACACACACACACACACACACAACACACACACACACACACACACACACACGATTATATCTGCTTCCTCTTCTTTTGCATGACACACAAAGGCCGTAAGACATGGTTCGGAACACACATGGGTCACACCATCTGCTTCCTCTTCTTTTGCATTGATAATGAGGTGTTAAATTGATCCACAGGTGCATATTGTCTGGTGCAGCAGATAATACACATGGGTCAAGCACTTCCTTTTCTCTCTAAACACACACACACACACACACACACACATTGCCCAAAGATGAGGTTTTGCGTTGCCATGATTACATGGTCTTTTAATTAAAAGCAGAGGCCCATGTATTTTGAATGAGACACTTATCAACTAGTTGAAAAATCTTTCAGGGAAGAAGAAAGAACAAAATGACAAGGAAGTAAGAATCCAAGGAAGAAAGAAGATATGCTCAATTTGCCCGATAGTGCTCTAAGAAAGCTTCAAATGTGTTTTGGGCATCTTAAAATTAAATTAAATAAGATATATTTAAAGTATAATAACATACAAATAAAATATACTGAATTAAAGCAATGGTAAAAGAGACATTACAGTAAAATAAGATCGTAAATTAAAATCAAATTTTAAAAATAAAATACCAAAAATAAGAGATATTACAACTAAATGAAACAAGATATTAAAGTAAGAGTTTAAAATAAAACAATGAAATAAGATACATTTAAAGTAGAATAAGACATATTAATGTCAAATGTAATACTTAAATTTCAATTAAGTTTAAGACTAAATCTATATAAATATTCTGACAATGAGTTTTTAATCTCCCTCATTAACTTCTTCTAGGCAATCCCATCATGCTCCCTGCTCATGAATATGGAGTCTCAGAGACATGGCTACTGTATTCCTGTCTCCCGACACAAGACACCCTACTGATGCCATGTCTCTCTCACACGCACAAAACAGCATCTCTTCTCATTAACCCTGTATCTCTGACATCTTCTCATCACTAATTCAAAGGCCAAAAGAGTGTGATCATGTTCAGGGGCACAAAATCTCTCAAATGAACCTTGATCACAGTGCTCTGGAAAATGCTGTTTGATGAAGGATTGCAGTTGTGGAGCATCTGAGGGTCACGTTTCTCTGTGGATGCTGCTGTAGGGTTTGGTTGAAGATTACAGTACAGCAGCAGTTAATCAAACTAATGTGATTTCAAGGCAAGCGAGACTGAGCTGGTGGTTTATTTTTGAAAGGTAAAATCAGATCATTTGAGAAAGCGAGCAAGTAGTGGCTTCAAATCAATAATTTACGTCTGCATACGGCTAGTCTGTTTAACAAAAGAAAGGTCAAGCATGCTCCGTGCAATTAAAGGTCAGCTGTAATTTAAATCCACCATGTTTAATTATGCAGTCAACTTCTGAAAGAGTCCTCGTGCTTTAGAATGACCAAGATTTGTGAAAGATTACTGCCATGCATAGACTTTAACATTTTATTTTACATTGAAATGTAAAGGGTGCTCTGCAGAAAAGAAAAAAAGCTACATTAACAAAACTCTTATAGCAAAAACTCATCAACCAATAACAATTTTCCAGTGGCCTTGGTTCCAAATATATACTATCATCATTTAAAAGTGTTGAGGTCATTAGGATTTTTTAAGATAAATTAATACTTTTATTCAACAAGGATGCATTCAATTAATCAAAACACAAGACACGAGTAAAATCAAGATCAGGTGGTTAAAGTATTTTCAGTTTCTGACTGACTCCATTTACTCTGTGGTGTTTAAGACACTTCACAGATTATAAAAAGCTAAAACAAGTGCTAAAAACCCAACAAGACCGAATGTAGTGACACTTTAGTTGGTTGCAATAATCTGGAAATCTTCAGCTGTATTCTTATCAAACACAGCAACGCAAAGCATTTGCTGCCCAAAAAGCTGAAATAAAGACTTTTCTGTCACTATGTGCACTTGAGGAAGATCACTTTTTTGACCAAATAAGTCTTTAAGCTGAACACTTCACACTACAGATGATTGAGGAAGCAAATGCAATCAGCACTTCCTTATAATAACCAAGAGAGGTAGAGTCGTCACAGCCATGAGCCGACACAGACTGCCTTCTGCCTTGGCAAAAAGGTTTGACTCGTCTGATTGGCTTTGCTGATAGCTGCATTTGAATTGAGTGAATTCACCTTCTGCTGTTGGAATCAAATCAAGATGGTTGAGTAATTATAAAGAAAGTCAAAAGAAGGAACAAGAAAGCTAATATGTAGCTATATTTGTGCTCCGTGATGCATTTAAAACGGTATCTTGTTATCCAGTTATCTACTTTCAAGAACTCTTGAACGTTACCATGCAAGTCTGAACTTGAATGAAAGTTAAGGAATGTTTCCTTTTCCTTGCTCTTTAAAGGTGTTTAGACATGCAACAAAAGTTCTGTGCAGTCTCAGGGGACTTCAGCTAATGAGGATTTAGCTGCGGTGCGGACTACTCCTGACGATGGACACAGATGTGCTGAATCTATCCTGCTTTACTTGTAGGACACGTGACACTGTAGGAAAACACGACTCCGAAAGCAAGTGAGAGAGAATGGGGAACAGGAAATACTCAAATAGCCTTGTGATCTGCTACTTCGGCGCTGACCTCGAGAAAGTGCTAGCTGCACTTCCAAATTCCTCTTGAAATTCATTTACAAATGATTTGTTTAAAATGAACACTTCAGCTGAGCCACCCAAGAGCAGAAACCTGATTTCAAGAAAATCCTTTTACATAAGTTACTGGACACTTCAAACCAGTGACATTATCATCAGTTCTTCAGCTGGACAACATCATAGACTGTAAATATAGCAAGACTGTTTACTCAAATTACTCTGAATAGGAGAAAGCGCAACGCACAATATGGTGACACACTTATGGGACAGTCCACATCAGATTTTGCTGCCGTTTCGAAGAATATAATTTAAATGCAAGTTCTGGCAAGCAGTCTTTGAGAGTTCAGTGTTGGAAAGTTCATGCTGTGGTCTTGCATGTCTGAAACAGCTGCCCAGAGGCACTGCAAATATGACGCTGAGTGAACTGACAGTGATTGCTCTCTAAGCCCCACCCCCTTTGGTTAACTCAACTTAACACTTCACAGAACATTCCACAAGAGTTAACGGAGACTTCCACACACAGAATTATTTTTTAGTATAGTGTTAAAAATTGGATTGTTATTATTTTGCAATGAAGTATAAAGTTGAAAAGCATTTTATCTACCTTTTTTTTTCTTTAAAAAAATTAAATTAAGTTAAGCCATAGAAAAGAGAAAATCCTCATTTCAGAGTGATTATAAATAATTAAAGTAATAAGTGTACGGAATTGTTCCTTATGTTTCTACAACACATTCACTATAGTGAACAGCAATAAGACGGCAATGACATGAATCTGTTTGTGAACAAATATCACTCATGTAAAAAAAAATTTTTTTGTACACAGTTTAGTCTACACAAACTAGGATTTGTTTATTTAAAATACTGAGGAAATAAATTGTATTCTTATTATAAACACCATGTTTTTAACACATTTTTATTTAGCAGCTAAATTCCAAAAGTATCCACAGGACTTCCAAAAGACAAGAATAATCTTCTCTATAGACGTCAACACTTGCTAAGATTGGTTAATAACATTTTGAATGCAGATCTCTCAGTAAAGAGGAAATCCTTCAGTAGTTTCAGAGTTTCATTTTCACTTAACACGGTAAAGTATATATCTTGGCATCTTTAAAAACGTGTGTGTGTAATGACACTAAAACTCTAAAAGCTTCTGGTTGAACTGAATGCAGATGAGTTTAAATGGGGCTGAATTTAGAAGTGAAACACATTTTGGCTAAACTGTCGATGCTGATGCCTAAAATACCACCACTTAAATTAATGCAGACTGTTACCTAAACCAACCATTGGAGCTAAATGGATTGTGCATTGAGGACTTTGGAAGCAAGTGTTTGTCAGAATGTAAGGCATGTAACAGGATTTGAGATTAAGCAATTGCCTGAATTTACCGAAATGCTGCCTGATGCCAGCCTAAATACACATGCCTGTCTGAACGGTCATCATTTAATGCATGCCTATAGCTGCTACTGATTTAATTACGAAAATGCCTGATTCAATTTGAGTGGAATGATGCCTTGGAGCTAAAGAGAGACAGCAGTATTGCTCAAGGTGGTCTGAAGGATAGTAGTTACGTGTCAGCATAGCATTTTCTCATGACTTGTTGTTTTTGTCCATTATGTGCTGATAAGCAAGAAACTTCATACTTTACTCCGACGCATGAGGAGTGACCAACCAACTCTTTTTCTCCCTCCCTTCCTCCCTTTCCTATCTCTTCCTGCCAATCTCCTTAATCCCAGGTTGCCAAGCAACAGCTGACAGAATAAGTCATGGGAAAACCCTCATAAGCACGTGATCAGCTCCAAGCACATTCTTCACAATGGCCCGGCGTAACAGGCGTGATCAATCAGGACCAAACGCACCAAAACTGTGTGTTTGAGCATTTCACATTCACTAGACATCTGTGCGGTGTGTGTGAGAGGACATCATTTACACTCGATGTGATTTCATGAGATGGGATAGGATGAGGGAATGGTCCAGAGAGAGAGAGAAAATAAAAAGCAAGCGCAAACATTAGAACGAGAATGAAGGTCAATTACATTTACAGATCATTGGAGAATTTCCCCGTACTATCAGGCACAAATCTGAAAATAACAGCCTACACAAAACAACAATTCATTTCTAAAAGACTGTGACCTATGAAAGGGAAGTGACAAACACTTTTCTGTAAAGTGATCAGGTAGTTCATATTATTGTGTGAGACTTAGCCTATTTACTAACTATGCCAAGTGTTTCCCATTTTTGATTGTTAATAAAAACTGAGGTAAATGTGTTACTCAAAAACACACAGATCGTTGTCAGAGAATAAATGGCTTTCAAAGGCAGAATCTGACAGCTTCTGTTCATATTTCTTCAGAACGTGACCTTCCCATCCACGTAAATCAGTTTTCCTCATTACCTGAGATTAATAGAATTCAAGGCTCTTCACACACTTGTAATTCTAGAACTAATGGTCAGTTTGAAACTCCTACAGTCAAAAAATACTGCCAGTAATTTTTTTTCAGATCATTTTCAGCTTCTTCACTTGAACCTGAGCCTGTAAAATGCCATTTTAAGATGATCCCTGCTCCTCAATCCAGATATCAATCCAGCTCGCAGCACATATAAAGATGACATGCTAAATACATGAAGGTTTACATAACTGTTAAGATGGATCCATCATTATCCACCCACTCTATAGGTGACTATTAACAAAGAGATGAAGCATTCTCAAAGAGATGAGTCAATGCACTACTGGCTAACATTCCTTACTAAAAGTCGATCCACGGAAAATGGTAAATGTAAATTGACGGTTACAGTTCCTAGCTATAGATCACTCGACTGCTTTTACAAAAGCTGCACATTTAAAGCATATTGGAGATAAAGTGAAATGTTGTGTCCTCTTTTTGAGTCTAACACCGCACTGAACAATAATCCATTAGACCCGGTGGCCTCAGGAAATGTCCAGTAATTGTATTACTATTAATATATTAAAATCTAATTCTAATCTAAATTAAAATGGTAAAAAGAACAGAAAATCAAGATGGAAACTTGATTTAAATTAATGTTTATTTCCCCTAATTATTGTTTTCTTTAAATAATTTATAGTTTTGGAATTAATTTGGATTTAATAATTATATAATCACAAAATGTTAATATAAAAAGTTAATACGTTTAATTAACCACACTAATTTAATAAATCCTCATACAAGTTTGAATTTCTGGAAAAATTGTGTTTAAAAATAAAGAGAGATTGACAGATTAACACACACAGGCTTTTCACACTTCTGGGTCAAATCTTAACCCTGGGTAAAGATGATTCCGGGTTATCATTGTGCACGTTTCACAATTCATTTCAGGGTTAACATTTTTATTTGCAGATTTTTCTCTTCATCACTCCAGTCAACACATTTACTGTTTGACATGTTTAACAATCAGATACTGAAACTAAAAGCAGAATGTTTCTGTGACTGCACAAAGCTTATGAATATTTATTGAGGTAAACACTGATGCAGTTTATGCACGACTGTATGCAGTGCGTATAATGATGATCGCAGGCAGCACTACCTCGATCTGCGGGATTATAGACCAGGTGACTAACCATTTGTCCTTAAGCACAATCCTTCACGGATCAGCCAACGGCCACACAACCCCAGAGGTTATTTATAGTGAGCGGAGAGTGCAAAGCATGAACATAAAATGTCACAAACAGAAAAGAACAGGGAGTAATGGCCTGGCGAGACAAAAACTAAAAGAGGAGAACTTCCTGAAGGAGTGCTGAGGTTACATATGGCCTTTCTGGAAACACAACAATCTAATACTGCATAAATGAGTCATTGAGCGCGTGATGACTGTGTGTGAAATAAGGGTGAGCGTCTAAATAAACCTCACACCTACACAAACATTGGCAGCTTCTGAAGAAAAGACACCCCTTGCGCTTCAGGCATCAGTCTTTTATACTCCATATCACTATTCATTTTATTTTTAAAGGAAAGCAAAGCTACATGAAATCAGTAAACCATTAGTCAGAAAATCCAATTCAAGACTTTCATGCATGATTTGAGTGATCACTTCATATCGGTCTTAAATATATAAAGTGAGCAAGTGTAATATCTAATTTGCTGAGACAGCATGTATTGATTGGCTTTCTTTTTTCTCTTAACTTCATCTTATCCTCTTAGGTCACTGTGTCAGTTAGATTTGGCAGAATGCAGAAGCTTTCATGGATAAAATATTTGGTTGTATTTACTTTCATTGCATCTACATCATATTAGAAGCACAACATCCTGTGAGCCAAACTGAGCTGCGCTAAGAGGCTCTTTAAACATGCAGGATATTCAGAAATGACTCGAGGAAATGAGTGATTTAGAGAATAATCACGTCATTCTGCTTTCTGCAGGGAGAAAGGCATAACCATTTAAGGATTTGGCAAATATATACACTGGAGAGAGAAATGCTCGTTACATTCTGCTATAATACATTATACATTACCACAATTAATTTATGATGGCCGCCAATGAGAAACAAGCTATATTTTGCCTACTGACAACTCACTAAAAACTCCTGCAGCACAGTGGCCTGCAGGCTTACGTCCAAACTAGAGGTGGAACTTTTCACGGTTCGGTTTGTATCACGGTTTTAGAGCCACGGTTTCAGTACGGTTCGGTGTGTTTAGGGAAAACTATACTGTCAAATAAAAATAAAGAAAATAAGAATAATCTATCTAACTACAAGCAACAGCACAAATAAATACAATATAGTAAAGACACAAATAAAATAAACAGTGATTTTTTAGGTAGGTCTAGCATTAGTTTTTAGGTACAGAAATTTAATAAAGTAATCAAATGTAAAACAGCATTGCATATTTGACTGTATAAATTCAAGATTAATCTTTAATAAAGTTACAAAAGCGATTCAATCAAGAGCAGTGAGTAATTTCTATGTTTTTCTGTGTGATTAATATTAAAAGTGCTGTCACTTTTAGAGAATGCACTGATACTGTACGTTCAGCCGGCTATGTCTGCTAGCATACTTACCAAGACAGGCATGTTGACATAATTTTTGAGTGAATTTGTCCATTTAAACACAATACTTCAGGAGAGCTTAATATTTGCGCGCGTTCTGAGGTGCGGGTTTGTGCGGTTCTGATGAGTGCACGCACAAATCTTCTCACTGCGCACGCAAGCTAGCATCATCTGGCTCTTACATGTTTAAACTGGCAAAGCTTACTTGAGTTTAGTTTAAACACAGATATCAACGTGTGCTGTTCATGTCTCACCTGCACGCGCGCGCTATCAGCACCCGGGGATCAACAGAAGCATACATTAGCCGTATACATTTTCCATGTTACTTATAACAAACAATATTGCAGTTGCGTTGTCAGATTTAAGTTGAACCGCGGTCCTAGAGCGTGCTGAACCGTGTGTGGAGAACCGTACGGTTGGGTTTTTTCCACGAACCGTTCCATCCCTAGTTCAAACATTCCTTAATGTGTCCGATGTTATCTTTTCTGAGAAATATGTCCCTGAGAAAGATGCACAAGGAAGGGAGCAGGGTTTCTCCTGCTTCCCTCATTACTAAAGGCGACTCTGCAGGAACGCTCCTCACAGGACTAAAGCCCCTATGTAGGCACAGCATGGGACCTGAACACATAATCACTCAGCCAATTAGGTCACGCTGCCATTCCCATTACTAGAGATGAGCAGGGGGATAAGAGGGGGATAAGAGGGGTTGGAGTTCATCTGCTGGACGGATCTTAAGTGTGGGGGGACACCAAACCAGACACCAAAGAACGCCTCGCATCGTCTGCATCGGGGCAAAAACTGTTGCACTAACACACCGGACAGACTACAGCTGACTGCCAACTAGCGTGTACGCTCTGTGCTTGCTTGAGAAAACATAACCCTCCCAAAAGAGCTAGAACTGTGTGGATAAACAAAGCAAGTAGCTTTTTTCTAATCACGTCTGCTAAGTTGAAAATGGCACTGGCATTGTCAGCCCTTGGTCGTATTCTTGTGGATAAATAAAAAGAAACCGATAGAATGACAACAAGTGTCTTTGCGTTCTCTCTTTACTCCACCATTGGTTTGCTTTCATCAGTTCAGTTTTTTCTGTGAGCTCATTCACTAAGCTGAATAGCCAATTGGAGTTCTCTTTCTCGCTGACAGCTCCACCCCTGAATCGACATGCAGAATCCGCCGAAACACAGAGTGCGTCGGACGAGAGACAATGGTGTGGAACACCCCAAAATAATTTAAGCCGATCAACGCTCAACAACCACCTGACATTGGCCAACAGCCGACCGTCTGCTTGGTGTGTCCCGGGCTTTCGAAAGCGGTCCACACAATGCCATGCAGGAGGAGGAAGTATTGCTGTTTACCATTAAATTTTAAGTATGCACCAATATTAAAATTCTTGCTGATAAGGTAATTATTTTCAATTTACGACTGATGGTAATGAATATACGGATTAAAACATGTAATGCAATTTTGTGTAAATACATTGAAAATGTATTTACAAAAATCATACTACAAATGAATTTTGGCATTACAACATTATAATCTACAGTATGAACTGAAAATATATATTTTTATTGAGATTTGCTATTTCACGCTTAACAGTTAGTGTTATATTTCACACTTAACAGTAGCATTTAAGATTAGATGATGGCAAAGCCAAGGTTATCAAAATTATAAAAAGGGGAAATTACATATTAGCTGATATATCTGATAAATAATCAATATGTTATAGTGTTAAATTATTCTATAATAATTTTTCTTATATCATTTTTTTTCATAATTTTTCAATAAATTGTTTTTTAATGATTTGATTTGATTTCTGTGTCTGATGTACGGATGGCTATAACATAATTTTGGCTTCGGTACGATACCAGAATTGAATACCTCGGTATCGATACTAAAACGATATCATAGGTGACAAATAACCAGCCTCAAAATATAAGTGAATTGAAAACAATTTTATTAAATAATAACAATAAAACAGATTAATATCTTAATACCTTTGTGTCAAACTGTAACAAAAACCTACAGGAAACATAGGTTACATTTTGACTGAGTTTGAAGAAAAAAACAATAAAACTATAGTAATGCAATTTATGCAACAAATGTTGCTTTATTGTAAAGTTTTATTCTAACAGTCAAAGTAATATTCAAAATCACGTTATTATTTCTCTCTTTCTCAGATTGTTTTCAGATTTCAGACAAAGCCAAAGAAAAGCATTAAATATAAATCTCACTCTCTCGGATGCTTCATATTAGCAGAAACATTCCCTTCATATTTATTGATACTAAAATTAATGTAACAAAACTCTTGCTCAATTCAAATGCAATTAATATTCGATTGTATGAAATGCAAGTGCATATATTACGTGACCAAAACTTCACTGGTTCTAGCGTGTCACACACGCACATTTGAGCTTAATCGCATATGTATATGTACGTTGATCAGTTGTAAATAAAATGTATAATTAAATATGAATTTATGAATTATGCACTCACCTGACAATCTCTTAATTCTCTGAAAAGATCAGGATGAGCAAGCGACAAATGCTTAGCAAGATTTGATGTGTTGCCTTCTGTGGCAGATCATGATTTATAGCTACGCTTGCATACAGGTGCAGTAAGGTCAGTTCGTTCACCTTTGTCATCTGTTTTGTATGCAGAGTAATGCCACATTTCACGTCTACAGTTCTCTTTATTTATTCATTTCGGGCGCGTTGATAGAGATACATCCGTTTAATCCATCGCGTTGTTCTGTTGTCACATCCGCAATTTTAATCCATCGCGTTGTTCTGCAGCAATTTATCGTACTATTTCCTTGGATGGGCCATCAGGCCACAGCGGATTTGAAAAATTGATCGTGATATTTTCGTTTTGATATCACCGGTACTTTTCCAGTACCGGTATACCGCGCATCCCTAGTCTGATGTAAACAAAAAAGGTTTCTTGTTGAGGTGCAAATACACAGCAAGTTCAAAAGACTTGTTCTGACATGAATTAATTCCTCTTATGAATAATCCTCAATGATAAAACTGCATTTATCTGCTCAACATCAACTTACTTTACCTGCAGGCTAAGACAAAGTGATGTTCTTCTATGAACTCCAGGTGTTGGCCACCATATATATATATATATATGTTTCAGGTTCAGTTGCTTGTAGTTGCACAGGACTGTTCCTATAGTGTACTTAGTGAACAACACATGCATTTACTGTATATGCATTATGATAATAATGCATATACAGCGTATATATATCACAAATTATCTCAAATATGCAAAACATCTGGGCTAGGGACTTCTAATCTGATAAAAATAGAAAATATTAAAATCACTATTTATAACAACCATACCATGAAAGATAAATGACTCACACAAAGTTATAACAGTTTTTCTGTTAATCTTCCCTACAAAATCACCCAGAAATGATGAGTTTGAATGCTGATCTTGAATCTAAAGTTTTGAATCCCACTGAACAGTGGCCTGAGGGTAAGGCAAAGCCTGCATTCTTCTTATCAGCTGGACTCTAGCCAGACTGTGGCCGTTACGCAGTTTTCTTTCGCTCTCCCCTTGCTCTTCTGCCTCCCTCTGCACAAAAGCATTAAGACTGCAACATTTGCTGCAACTGAAGCTTTTGAGTGTTTACATGGGTACTGAATGTGCCTAATGTATCAGCTTTATTCTGGAAGGTCATAGTTATGAGACAATCAATCAATGACTTCTTATGATTGCACAACTTAATATAGGCACATAAAGCGTCCTAACCTGCCTCACCGCTCTTGTCTCATCTTTGTTTCCTTATCTATATTCAGGGATTCAGGCAAAGGCACAAACAGCCATTATAGAGCTGAAAAGTAATAAATCAATTGCAGTGCACAATTCTCTGTTGCTGAAAACCTGCATGGAGGTAAACGACACGGAGAAGCAACTACGGCATGTTGATTTACAAACCCCTTATCTTATAAATTCTTAACTGGAAATAGACCATGAAAAACTCTAGCTAATGTTTAACTTGTGAAGTAACATCAGAGGCTTTGTTTTCTCCATGACAAAGGGAGCTATGCACACTTAACTCACTCCTAAAGATGAAACCACCTCACCTGTCTCATTCAGCCCATATAACCCCATGGGCAACACCATCAAAGGAACTGAATGAAACTAGAGCTATATCCCACCCTGGGCGAGGTCTTGTGACTCCAGACACCTCGAATGAACTGCACAAGGAACTAATTACAGGCATAATAGAGAAGGTGATACTCTGAAACAATAGTCAACACCCAAAAATGTAAAAGACAAACTAAATGTCAAGCAACCCATTATCTTCTTTTGGAACGCCCATGTGGCTATCTAGAAGTAATGAAACTATTGTGACAGACTGGTATCACATCTATTTTGCAGCCAAATATGATTAAAGGTTGAACAGTCACAGAACTAATTGTTCTAGTGCTGATGAATAACAATCAATTATTTAAAAGGGTAGTTCACCCAAAAAATGAAGTTTTGATCATCCATTTACTCACTCTCGTATTGTTTCAAACCTGTATGACTTCTTTTATTCTGTGAAATATATATTTAAAAAACTATTTTTGTCCATATATTGAAAGTCAGTGGGGTCTAATGTTTGTTTTGGACTATGTTGACTTTCATTGTATGGACACAAAAACATTGAGACATTTTCTTCCTTCCTTAGTTTTTTACTTTGTGTTCCACAGAAGAAAGTCATTATATATAAAAATGACAAAAGTGCATAAGAAAAATTACAAAAAAATACACTAAAACTAAAATAAAATAAAAAAACAAGCTCAATCATAAAAATTAATAACCACTATAGTAGTATATATATAGTCAATTTCAGATAATAAGAGTATTTGTTTCATTTTTGAGTAAATTTCAAATGGCAACATTTTTCCTGCATTCACCCTAAATAATACTAAAATTACAAGAACCTGTAAAAATATATTCTGATAATTTAAATTCATTTGTGACTATTCAAAATGAATAGGCCAACTCATCTAGATGCAAAGGGCTTCTCAGACAGATCTGAGCGGCCTGTTCTAGCTAATTCACAACAATGGTAGCTTTGTTTGATAGCAGAAATGGGGAGAGGAACCCATCACTTCCTCAGAGCGCTAGTTTCTCAACCAGCCCCTTTCCCACATGGTTCAGGCCTGTGTGAAACAGACCCTGCAGTCACTGCCGCGGACCGACCGCTCTACCACAGAGAGCACAGGGGACACATTCCTGCAGAGACTCTCACGAAGATTCGCTCCCCATACCTCCCATTCCCAGAGAAGTTTTTGTTTCTCTCAGTGAAATCAGCCTAACATAAAGGCCCTGCCAACCCTGTATACAGACGGTTTTGACAAAAGCTCTGGGAGCAGTTTGGATGTCGAACGTGGAGAAAATGCGTAAACTGCCTTTCATTCATCAACTGTAAAGGAAGAGGGCAGTCTCACTAAGAATCTGGCAAAGGTGGCCACAGAAATGTGTCACACTGGGCAGTCTAGACTATACTCGGCATGCCTCTCGATTAGAGACGCAATGAAACCTGAACATGACCTAAGGGACTTTCTCAACCCATGGTTCAAAGTCCTACATATATCTATATGTGTGGATGTATGTGGGATAAACGATACAGACAAAGAGTTTCAGCCGAAACATGAAGCACAATGAAGAAAATAGAGAGTGACTGGTGTAGATTATAAACTAGACAAATTGTTCCTGTTTAAACATTCAGTTCAGAGAATTAACTTGTATAGTAGTATTGTAAAACTAAAACAGAAGAACATTGTCAGCATGATAGATAGATAGATAGATAGATAGATAGATAGATAGATAGATAGATAGATAGATAGATAGATAGATAGATAGATAGATAGATAGATAGATAGATAGATAGATAGATAGATAACATGCACATCTATTTCACATCTGCTGCAGCAGAGGATGACAGCTGGAATGAGCTACGTACTGTTTGAACATCTTCTCCATGTCTTTGATCTGCTTCCTCGAGAACTCCTTGAACTCAGTGTTGGGGTTGAACACCTTCATGCTGGGCTGCTGGTGTTCGCCGGAGCCCTCGTTCAGCTCGCCGCGGCGCTGCAGCTTGGCTCCCAGCTCTGAATCCGCGCTGGCCGTGGCCGCTTTCTCGTGCGCTCCGTTCTCGTGAGCCACGTCCAGGTCCAGCGGGTTGTGCTCGCCATCCTCGATCTGCAGCCTACGGTTCAGCTTCGATGACAGCTCGTCCGTTGCCATTTCGCCTTATTCTGAAATCTGACTACTATCTAGGGGGATAATACAGCGGGGAAACACGCAGAATGCTGCAAAGAGCGCAGTAACGTTACATATAAAGGTTCCGTGCGTTGAATCCAGATTCTGTTTAGTATTTGGTTAAATACGTTTTCAAATGCAAATCATCCGACTTCTAGCGGTGTGAAGGATAGGCGGCTGTAAACCATAGACGCAATGATTTAAACGGACAGCACTCGTACGTGTGACGACGCCTCTGTGATCGCTGAAGATCGTGCGCGTGCAGTGAAATGGACACAAAACCGCGTCACGACGCCACGCCTTTTAAAGAAACGCGCCGGACACGAAAGACCACTTATTATACAAAGCCCTAGCTGTGATACCTTTTGTTATTACACAACAATATAATCTCACCGCTGAAGTATGTATTGTTTCTAGATTTTAATATATAGCATAGCTATTTTGGAAATTACGAAATGTATTTATCATTAATATATTCGTGATGTCCGAAGAAGATATGAGTGAACCAACTTCTTTGTCGAACAGTTCCAAAGTTTATAATTTAACTGTCAAATAATGGCTGCAATTTTTTTTTTTGAAAATTCAGATAACTGACCTCAGTTATTATATTGTGTAACTAAATGTTGACAGCTAATGAATTATCTATCACAGCAACGGCTGCCTGCACTTCCTCAGAATGCTCAGGAAGAACAACCTGTGAGCTGCTGGTGTCCTTTTACTGCTCTACCATAAAGAGTGTGTTAGTGTACTGCATTTCAGTGTGGTACTCCAGTTGCTCTGCAGCAGGCAAGAAAGCCCTCCAAAGAATAATCAACACAGCCAAAAAAATCACTGGCTGCTCACTACCCTCCCTGGAAAGCATTGCTCTCTCCCATTATCTCTCAAGGGCCAAAAACATCACCAAGGACACATCCCATCCAGGACACCGCTCCTGTTTAATCTTCTTCCCTCAGGCAGGCGGTACAGATCCCTAAGAGCAAAAAACCACTCGCTTGCAGAACAGTTTCTTCCCAGTTGCTATCAGGACTTTAAACTCATAAATGCACTAATGTTAAACTACTATTCAACCACATTAGTCTTTTAACTACAGTCACTTAGTTCATTCAATCTATTTTGTCTATACTGCTGCTATACAACATGCAATATACAATATTATACAATATGTGGTATGTCTGCAATCTGCAATATTACTGTCTGAGCACTTTATTTGCCAGAACTTTAAACACATGCACTAATAGTATGTCAGGGAGAAATACCATATCTGGTTACTAAATGTGAACACTTACTAAATGTGAAACACTATATCTGGTGTTCCTGTGGCTCAGTGATTATCTTGAAATCTCTCTTGTTCTTGTTTGGTAGACTCACACGGAAGTTATGCCTGCATAAAGCTCAGGAGATTTCTACTGAATTTCCACAAAACACTTATCATTCATTAAGTCGTAGTCATTCATCACCTCTTGCATCGATATTGTTTCATTTATTTGGTTTTTAATATTAAATTATTCATATTTTTGCTAATCTGACTATGTTTACAATAGGTGTATTAGCTTGAGCTGTATAGCACATTTTACTATAACAATTATTTCCATATAATTCATCAGATCTTTCTTTAAAAATAGTGCTGAAAAACAGCTAGCAGATTCTGTTTGTTTGATGTGAGAAGCACATTCAGGTATTAAAGATAAACATAAAAAAAATTCCACAAAAGCTTGAAATTGTGTTCATGTGGGTATACAGGCCTGCAGGGCTTCCAGTTAGTATGTGAAATATCAGCATAAGATCTGAAGCCATCAGCTGAGTGACTAAAGGCTGATTCATGAAACAGGAAGACACACACACACACACACACACACACACACACACACACACACACACTTTGTCTCTATCTGAGACATCCCCTCTAGTTATGGGAGGGGCTACACTCACTACCTGCATTCTCTCCTTATATGGAGAAAGAAAGAAATGTGTGATTTCACCGCTGAGATAAAGGAGTGTTTAGTTCATCACACCTCTCTGAGGAGCTAATGTGATCTGGCATGCCGTAACACCAGCACACACTGAAGATCTTTCCTTTGTGTTGTGTGCATGGTGAAAAAACACTCTGAATTAAAAGGGCCAGTAGGCTACCCATGGTTCCAGATGGCTGCTTTATAAACACATTTTTTTTCCCAGAGAATATTTAGATACAATTATGAGAGCCATAATTCTCTAGGGACTCCTCTTACTACTCTCTGTGATGGCCTTTTGCCTGAAGAAATGTGAACTGTATCATTCTTGCTTTCTGAATTTTGTGGTTTTATGTACTGTATATCTGGGTCAGACAAAATAAGCAATCTAAAGAGAGTTACACAAACACACACAAAGGAATCTCCCCATGTCTCTTTCCATCATTCATCTCGTTTCGTCTCCCTGTTGTGTTTTTAAGTATCTCATTTTCTTTCCTTCTCAGACCAATGTGTATAAACAAATAAAAATATAATAAAAGAAGATTAACAAAAAAAAACAGAAAGAAGATTAATACGAGCATGAAGTCCTATAAAATCCAAAAAGGTCATGGTAGTTTCTGACATGGTAGTAGACTTTAGAGCGTGGTCTCATTAGTGACGTAATATTTTGACTATGACCTAAAAAACAAGATTTCACAGTATATCTGTAAGCTACTGAGGAGTGTGTGTGAGTGTGTGTTAATGTGCATGTTAGACAGATTGTACAGCCCTCAGCTATGTAGAGCTAGCAGTAAATAAGCATCATGCTAGTCTGTGCGAGCTGTTTTAATCTGGTCCTTGGATAGATGCCCAATCTCATAACAGGCCATTTTCTTTGTGTGAGAATAGAAACAGGAAACCATGCTGAGAAAATGGGTGACTTTGAATAAAAAGGGAAATACAGTATAGGCAATTATCCAGCACAAATATGTATTGTTAGGCTAGAAAATATCATAATATTACGTTTAACTAAAGTAGTATCTAAATATTATATCTATATTTGAAATGTATTTCCTGAATCATACAGCAAACAAAACTTTTCTAGCATTACAAATTGTGTCAGACTGCAATTCATGACAACATTTAAAGGGTTACTTCACCCAAAAATGATCATTCTGTAATTAATTACTCACCCTCATGTCAGTCCAAACCCATAAGACCTTCGATCATCTTCGGAACACAAGATATTTTTGATGAAATCTGAGAGCATGCGCAAATCAGCATTGTTTACGTTCAGGAGAATGCTGAACGTAAACTGCGCTGATCACATTGATTACGTTCTGAGGAAAGGGCACACATGCGTCGTGGTACTCTCCAAAATGGCAGAAGATGTTCAATCTGGGAGAAGAATTGTTGAATAAATTATGTTATTTTTGTTTTCTTTGCACTCAAAAAGTATTCTCGTAGCTTCACAAAAATGAAGTTGGGCCACTGATGTCACATGGACTGTTTTACCGATGTCCATGTTTCTGGGTCTGGGAACATTTCAGTTGTGTTGCTGTCTATGCAGGGTCAGAGAGCTCTTAGATTTCAACAAAATATATTAATTTGTGTTCCGAAGATGAATGAAGGTCTTATGGGTTTGGAATGAAATAAAGGTGAGTCATTTGTGACAGAATTTTTTTTTGTGTGTGTGTGAATTAACCCTTTAAAAAATTGCATTCAGCATTGCCACAAGGGGTGCTATAGCCATCTCATCAGTTTTTATTGGGTTGACATGAATCAGTTTCGATGGGAAATTACGTTTTTTTTTTTTTAGATTACAATGGTGTGATTTTTTTTTATACAAATAATGTGCATTGATGATTTATAATAAACACTGCAATATTACAAAGAAAGTTAAGAATAGTCCATTTTGATTTGACATTGAGACATTTTGCTATAAGGACATAAATTAGCATTTTTAAGAAATATTCTAACATTAAAACTACATCAGCAAATTATGTGAAATCTCTTGATGTCTTCGGCTCAATCGCAATACCCAAGCCTGATTCAGTGTGCGCTTATGGTGATGTGGTCAGAGTGAAGCCGTGTTTGTGTCCGTAAGCTTCAGTGAGCTGGGTGCTCTCCAGCGCTTGAGACAGACTGTCCAACTCTAGCCAATTTTACAGTTCTGTTGCACTTTCTATTCAAACTCCTTCTTCAAAGCCTCCAGCTCATGCTCTCTCCTTCATCATCTCCTGCCAGGTCTTTATTTGCCCCACTGAGGCATTATATAAGCAGACACAGACACACCCACTCAGAAGGCAATACGAAACCATTTTAGGCACCATTTACAGCAGTGGGTTAATGAGTTTTAAAACACATTAGGCTAAAAACAAATTAGCTGGTGCAGCTGGAGTTGTAAAATCTATTAATGACAGTGTGATGTTTTGGCTATAAAACTTCTGGCAGTCAAGTCTGTGGTGGATGACATTAGTTCAGGCCTGGAGTCAAACGCATACATGCACATACACACAAAGAGGATAATGGCAGTACTAGTCCCAAAGGAGAATGAACTGACAGATCTGTGAGTACAGTACAATGAGGCTCAGCTGTTTTATGAATTATTAATGAACACAAGTCCAGTGAGACTATTGATTCAAGCTGCTGCTGCTTCTGATGAAACTCACTTTACTCATTCAGAAACAATAGTCAGGTCTGCAGAGCTGGTCTGACAGCTGTCTGTGTGAGTTTCAACACACCAGTACAACAGAATGTAACTACTACAGTCATGGGGAAAGCCTAAAGTTAACCCTATAATGTCAAAAGTGTATTAAAAAAGTCCATGCATTCAAACTATTTATTCGCTGTTCTGTTGTTTTTTCATACAAACGCAACTGTGGCACCATCTGAAGAAGACGGTTGTGTCTGCCCCGTTTACAGTGTGCTTTCGGTGTAAATTGGGCCTTACTCTGCATGTGTGTTCCCTGCAGATCAAACCCGTGACCTTACCAGCTGAGCTACAGGAGACAAGTTCAGTTCATTTGTTTGTTAGAACAATACATTGAAGTATAAGAATTACTTGAATGACCTGAATTACAGGAAGACACAACCGTCTTCTTCCACATCTGGAACCAATACCTCACTAAAACTGAATGATACTGCACTGGCTTTGAGACACCGTCAGACACGTCAAGGACAGATGCTGGGTGGACCACGACTGCATCTGTTCAGTGTGAGGTAAGGCAGATAGAAAGAGAGGGCAGGCAAGAAACATCTGCTCGGCCAAATTCAGGGATGTGAGATCACTGTATATCTGAATGTAATTATGAGTTTCTTTGGATTTGGCTCAGAGAGCTTTATGTTGTCCCACCCAGGAGTCACAAAATAACTGTCAACCATGAATTCACTGAAAGGTAAAGGGTATGAGAGAATCTTAACCTTGGACAGAAATGCACAAGAAATGTCAGAAATGACATATAATTAGGCAGAATTGATTAGGTCTCATGATGTGTCTTGATAAACATTTAGTTTATCCAAGCTAATTTATTGGCGTGTTAGAAGATTCTGTCAAGTTGTAAATCATTTTTAAATGGATTATGTATTGATCCCTCTGAGTCAGTCCTTGCTAAGCTAATTTACAGAAAGACATAAACTCAGATGAATGAACACACAGAAAGACAGCAACAACTACAATGTAAACAAGTTAAACAGGGCAACGCCTAAGCAGAAGAACGAGACAATGCAGCATCATTTTATTCATGCACCCAGTATTTTTCCCCATTAAAACTGATTACACTTAATAATGAATTATGTGTATATATATATATTCACACGAGACTATTAGTGGTGTGTTAAAGCTGGTCTCACTTTCATTCTCCCCATTGAACCCTACAGATAAAATATAGTTGAATTTTGAACAGTTTCCAGAACTCATCAACACAAAAGAAATGCCCTGAAAACCCTCTCGGTTGGTTTTAAAAGCCTCGATTTTAGATTTCGACTCACATCCCTCCAAGCAAAGGTTCACTGAGTGTTGGATTGAGCACAGTGCACTGCTGTAAAGTGCTAGTGTGATTGTATCTATTGAATTGCATCTCTCTCAGTCAAGGCCTGAGGAGAGAGCTAATTGAACAATAGAGTTAACAGATGCCAGTGAAGGGAATAGTTTAGACTGGGTAAATGAATACTTATTTTCTTCATAACACATCTCCTACATCTAACTGTAATTTAAGTCAGAATGTTGATTGTTTTTCTGTTAGTTTTCATGAACAGATCTGTTAGGGGTTTGATCTAAAAGTAAAGTCTCTTTCTGTGTGCTTTCTTTGAAAACGGGTGCCTCGAGGCTATTTCACTGAGCTATTTCCCGATCTCTTTTTCCTGCCTCTGTCTGTTTTTGAGGGTGTAGTGACCCATATAGGTAGAACTTGCTCATTACACTATACTCGCAAGCCACAGGGTACATCCAATCAACCTCACCAACCACTGCCATTTTTTATTCATTTTGTCGTTTAATGGATCCATGTGCAATGGGATTGGGCGCCTTTTAGCTGGGAACAAACACAGGTACATCTAAAAAAATTGAATATGATTAAAATTTTCATTTTTTCTTGTAAATTATTTCAAAAAGTGAAACTTTCATATATTTTAGATTCATTACATGTAAAGTAAAACACTTCAAAAGTTTTTTGTTTTAATTTTGATGATTAGAGCTTAAAGCTAATGAAAGTCAGGAATCAGTATTTCAAAATATTAGAATATTTACATTTGAGTTTCAATAAATGGCCATCCATACAGTATAAATTGTGGGTATCTCTTGTTCTTTGAAACCACAATAACGGGGAACACTGCTGACTTGGCAATGGTCCAGAAGACGATCATTGACATATTTACATTTATATTTAGTCATTTAGCAGACGCTTTTATCCAAAGCAGCTTACAATTGGTGAATACATAAAGCGATTCATCTTGAAGAAGCAAACAGACAGAGGAAGTGCTCGTAACACCAAATCTCAGGCATTGTTCAAATAAGTACAAGCTAGCAAGGGAAGGAGAGAAAGATAAAGATAAATATATATTTTTTTTAGTTTGGGATGAAGTCAAGTAGTGTTGAAAGAGATGAGTTTTCAGTTGTTGCTTGAAGATTAACAGGGATCCAGCATTCCGGATGGGGGTGGGAAGATCATTCCACCAGCCAGGAATGGTGAACAAGAATGTTCTGGAGTTCTTTGAGCCCATCTGTGATGGTACCACGAGGCATTGCTCACTAGTAGATCTCAGGCTTCTGGAGGGGATGTAGATTTGTAATAGTGGGTGGAAGTAGGCGGGTGCTGAGCCTGTGGTTGTTCTATATGCAAGCATCAGTGTCTTGAACGAGCTGCGAGATGCGAGCTGCAACTGGTAGCCAGTGCAAGGAGATAAAGAGAGGTGTAACATGGGCTCTTTTGGGCTCGTTGAAGACCAGTCATGCCGCTGCACTCTGAATCATTTGTAGATTGTAGATTGGTTTGATTGTGTTTGATGGAAGTCCAGCCAGAAGAGAATTGCCGTAGTCCAGCCTAGAAATGCAAAGGGCCTGGACAAGAAATTGTGCAGCATGCTGTAAGAAAGGGCCTGATCTTTCTGATGTTGTGTAGTATAGTGCAAACCTGTAAGATTGAGCAGTCTTCGCAATGTGCTCTTTGAAGGTCAGCTGGTCATCAAAGAATACACCAAGATTTCTGACCGAAGTTGATGGGGTAATTGTTGATGAACCTAACTGAATCGTGGACACCCTCCACAAAGAGTGTAAGTCACAGAGAGTCATTACTGAAAGGAGTGGCTGTTCAATGAGTGCTGTATCAAAGCATATTAAATGTAAAGTTCACTGGAAGGAAGAAATTGGGTAGGAAAATTTGCACAAGCAACAGGGATTCCAAACAGCCGATTCAAACACTTGGGAGTGCTTTACAAGGAGTGAACTGAAGCTGGAGTCAGTGCATCAAGAGTCACCACGCTCAGACATCTTCAGGAAAAGGGCTACCAAGCCACTCCAAAATCCTCTTTTCAGATGAAAGTAAATTTTGCATTTAATTTGGAAATCAAGGTCCCAGAGTCTGGAGGAAGAGTGGAGAGGCACAGAATCCATGTTGCTTGAAGTCCAGTGTGAAGTTTCCACAGTCAGTGATGATTTGGGGTGCCATGTCATCTGCTGGTGTTGGTCCACTGTGTTTTCTGAAGTCCACAGTCAACGCAGCCATCTACCAGGACATTTTAGAGCACTCCATGTTTCCTTCTGCTGACAATCTTTATGGAGATGCTGATTTCATTTTCAAGCAGGACTTGGCACCTGCCCACACTGCCAAAGGTACCAAAAGCTGATTCAATGACCATGGTGTTACTGTGCTTGATTGGCCAGCAAACTCACCTGACCTGAGCCCTATAGAGAATCTATGGGGTATTGTCAAGAGGAAGATGAGACACCAGAACCAACAATGCAGATGACCTGAAGGCCGCTATCAAAGCAACCTGGGCTTCCATTACACCTGAGCAGTGCCACAGGCTGATTGCCTCCAAGCCACGCCGCATTGATGCAGTAATTCATGCAAAAGGAGGCCCAACCAAGTATTGAGTGCATAGAAATTAACATACTTTTCAGAAGCCTGACATTTCTGTTTAAAATATCATTTTTTAATTGATCTTGTAATATTCTTATTTTCTGAAACACTGAATTTCCACTGAAGCCATAATCATCAAAATTTCAAGAAATAAAGGCTTGAAATATTTCACTCTATGTGTGATGAATCTATATAATATATGGGTTTCACTTTCTGAAATGAGTGACAAAAAATATTGACCTTTTTCATGATATTCTAATTCTTTTAGATGTACCTGTAATTAAAAATATGTAGATTGCGTTGCTATTAGACTGTTAGTTTGTGTTACTACTACACTGACATTGATAATACTGGTTGAGTGTAATTTTATCAATTTAGTGTTTTGGCAATGTAAACCCACCCAATTTTTTGAGTTGTAATACTGCTCTTAAGCCAGCAGATGACAATCTTTGTTCATTAAGTGAACTGACCTTGCTTATCTCACTGCAAATCATGTATGAAACTGAAACACAGTTGGTGAGGTTGAACTTAAAAATTGTTTTTTGAAATCAGTATCTCAATTTATTCCTCTGTATTCCACATCATTTATTTAACATCATTCACCAAATAAATCACATTTCATATTTTGTTGTTTTTGAGTCTTGTTCAAACAAATAAAGGTTGTTGACACAGAATACATTATGCACTTAATGCATGTTAGAAAACAATCAAAAAATCATGATGCTCAGTATGGCAAGCCGTTTTGACTTTTATTCATTCTCAGGGTATGAGTTCTTGATATCAACAATTCAATTTATACAAGTTAAAATGTTAAATCTTGATATCAGGAATTAGATTTCTACTAGTAACAAGGGCTATATTTTATATCTGTAATTGTATTTTCACTAGTTAAATGTCACCATAGGCTGCCATTCAAAATCAATTGTTAATATCAATAATTAATTTCTTACTAGTTGAGGTTCCAATTTCACATATCAGAAATACAAATCTTACTCGTAAAAATGCCTCATAAAAATTCTCAAAATCAATAATTAAAATGTTGATATCAGAAATTACCCTCCCAATATGGCAAGCCGTTTTGACTTTTATTCATTCTCAGGATATGAATTCTTGATATCAACAATTAAATTTTCACTAGTTAAAATTTTAATTCTTGATATCAAAAATTAAATTGTTGATATCAAGAAGTAAATTGTGGGTATCTGTAATTGTATTTTCACTAGTTAAATGTCACCATAGACTGCCATTCAAAATCAATTGTTGATATCAATAATTAAATTGTTGATATCAACTATTTAATTGTCACTAGTGATAATGTTCATTTCTGATATCTGAAAATGTGTTTCTGATATCAACAATTTGGAGGGTAATTTCTGATATCAACAATTTAATTCTTGATATCAACAATTGATTTTGAATGGCAGTCTATGGTGACATTTAACTAGTGAAAATACAATTACAGATATCAATAAATATAGTTTTTACTAGTAGAAATTTAATTCCTGATATCAAGAATTAGCATTTTAACTAGAGAAAATTGAATTGTTGATATCAAGAATTAATATTGTTACTAGTGGAAATGTAATTGCTGATATCGAAAATTGCAATTGTTACTAGTAGAAATATAATTCCTGATATCAAGAATGAACATTTTAACTAGTAAAAATGTAATTGTTGATATCAAGAATTCATATCCTGAGAATGAATAAAAGTCAAAACGGCTTGCCATACTGTGGGAACTGTCAACCCTTGCGTTATGGAAATATGCTTTCTACATTTTTCATGGTTCAGTAAACATTGGTGAAATCTGCAGGAAGTTCTGAGGATCAATAAGAAATCGGAGACAACAGAGAGATTTTCTTATTCCTTCTCCTCAGTTTTCTTTGTCCTTGTGTTTGGGCATCTAAGGACATCTGTGATTTTACAAGTTAAATCATCCTCGCCTTCCTTACATTTCATGCATCCTTTCTTTCTTGAGTATCTCTCACAAGAGGTCGTTTTGCATTCTGTCAGTCAGTTGTCTCACTGGAATTTCACTCTGAACGGTGCCCTCCAGAATACGTGCAGTTCTCTGGGGACTTTGCTGAAGACGTGGCTCTGCTTCAGCATAGACATGACATGCCCCATAACTCTCTGCCTGTCCACTGGAAAAGGGTGTGGAGGTGCTGGCATCCTTATTGTTGCACTGCTGAAAGTTTTGCACCTGCCGGTCCTTTATTCCTGGTGTGGGACTGGCTTTACTATGGCTCAAACAAATCCTGTGGCGGATGGTTTGAGTATCCTTACTCAGTGATTTGCGAAAGTTGGGTTTGAACAGAAGATAAACCATAGGGTTGTAAATGGTGGAAGATTTGGCCAGGATGGCTGCCAGTGCAAAGGCGGTGGGTGGGACCTGCTCATTGGCGCTGAACGCAGCCCACATGGCAACTATGGCATACGGGCTCCAAGCCATGAGGAAGCCAATACACACAGCCACTGAGAGCTAAAAAGAAAACACACCACCTACACTTAGTCGACATGCAATAAAATAGAAAGATTTGTTTTTAAATATTTTGAGATCGTATTTGACCTCACCCATATTCTCACACACATATACACTACTTCAGGAAGAATGCATTAAATTGATCAAACATGACCCTGCAAAAATTGATTTTCTTCCGCAGTATTTTTGTCTTGTTTTCCAAGTATCTTACATTTCTTTAAACAAGATTAATTTACTGGAGAAGCAAAATGACTTTAGATATTAAGTCTTTTTTAATGAAAATAATTATAGGATTAACTGAGTTTACACTTAAAACAAGATTTAAAAAAATAAAAAATATATTCAAGGGGGAAAACAAGACTGTTTTTCTTATCCCCTGGAAGTTTTTTTTCTTGCTTTAATTTTCCCAAAAACAAGACTAAGACTTCTCCTCCTCAAGTAAATGCACATTGATTTAAGATTTTTAGACATTTGTAATGGAAACCAAGATAAAAATACTAAGTATGAAAGTCTTTTTTTTTTTTGCAGTGAAGACATTTGATGTCATGAACATTTATATTACATATTTATTATGTAAAAAAATGCTGATCCTTTGAATGCTCTTTTATGAATGAATAATCCTGAAAAAAAAAAAGCTCTCAACTGTAGGGTACTATGCAAGCTGCTCTATTCCTTTATTATCAGCATTACTGCTTATATTATGTGTGTCTATTGAAGACCCAGATCGCCAAATGTTTGTAAATGTATGCAATGTACACATATGTTTATAGGGGACATTTGTCTGCCTCGGTAATCAACATTCAGCTCCATCATATTCAACAGTGCAGTTACACAAGGGAACAGTATACCAGAACTTCATGACAGAGTTTATAAAAATAAGGCTGGGACAGCCAAAGGTACAGCCAGCCCTTGTCCAGAGGACAGAGGATGGGTAATCAGCATTACGTTTTGAGGGACATTAGGTACATACTCAGCAATAGCATCACGTTCATGCTGTCTGTGCCACAGGGCAATAAAATACAGTATATTTGCACAGTGTGATAGTGTAGACGCCACGTGGGTTTTTGTACACTTTTATGTCCCAGTGGTTGATTTGTATTAAAACCAACAGTTTTTTTGCTTTATAAAGGTCACAGTAAACACAAAAACACAACAATGAACCCATAAAGCGTACTTACCTTGACAATAAGAGCATGTGCGTTGGTCACTTTGGTTTGTGGTGAGACGTGCTGTTGAACGGCTTGGCGAGACCCCCTCACTGTGAGCAGGATGAAGGTGTAAGAGAGGATGATGATGGTACAGGGAACAATGTAACAAAAGACAAAGAGACTGATGATGTAAGACATGGCAATGGCATCATGGTATGGGGTGTACCTTGGAACAGAATGTGGAAAAAACATGATTGCAAAATCTGTTTGTGTATATTTCACATATTAATGCTAAAATGTTTGTGGTCGTACCAGTTTATGCAGCAGGCGGTTCCGTACGGTTCTGGTCCAAAACTCCCCCAGTGGGCCAAAGGTCCCACAGCAAAGACAGACGCATAACACCAAACCCCAACCACCATCACACAAGCGTGGCTGGATGAGAATTTATTACCTGTGGAGACGAGGACTGCATGAGTAAATATTTTTACGAAAAAATGATCTGACTGGTCAAGGTGACTAATTGGTCTGCCTGTATGACTCTCCTGACACAGGTCTGAACAGTTGGAATTATTTTAATTTAATATCCCACAGAGACAGAAGGAAGAAATGACCTGGTGTTTCAAGCTCCAGCAACCCCTTAAATGTGTGCTCATTATCTGCGCTTCTTCTTTCTTTGGTTCATTTTTAACACTCTGTCTCTCCTATTTGTTCTCATTTTCTCTACATCTTCTGTTTTGTTCCATATTTCCTCTCTTATCTTTTTCATCTTTCTTTTTTTTTGGTCTCTTTCCATTTGTTTTAAACTCTGATTCTTGCGTATTTAAGCCAGAGGGGCATTTTATTTCAAAATGAACTGAATGTGAATCTTTAGACAGAACACGGCGCTAGCAGTCCAAAACACTCAGACCTGAGTCCGCTGTATGAGATGAGGTTGATCCCAAAAAAACTCACATTCAAGAGAACAGTATCATTTTAGACTAGGTTAATTGTTAATATTATAATCTAGAAGAACCCTAGAAATGCATATTTACCATGTCAAAACCTAGTCCAGGAATTAGATGCAGGAACCAAAATGAACCACCAAAGTAAAAATAGTCTTTGACAAGTAGAGTTACTCAGAAGTATAGGTCTGTGATTTAGGTTTATAGTGAAGTCAAATTTAAGACATTTGTTTTTACTGACTTTTACCTACATTTTATTTAGGATGTCTTAAGTTTTTTTGTCTTCAGAATTCCTTATAATGATATAGGGTGACAGAAGAGCATCATACCGTAATTTGGGACGCAGACTTTGAGACAGCATACTAACGACAAAGCAGTCAGGTTTGTTAGGCTGCATAAGCCAAATAAAACTCCACACACAGCATAGCAGAGACATACTACCTCCCCAAACAACCACCTACAGAGAAAGAACAGAGATCATCTTACTGTTTTTGCTGAACTCTGAAACACCCCTTTATTTTTACTTTAGAACATTGATACTTTACTGAAAAATACATCAAACAGTATCAGGGATGTGTGGGGAGAATGAGAGAGTGTTGAAGCTACTTGCTATGCTATACCACAAGCTACTAACAAAGATTAGCTAATAACATAAAATTGAGGTATCAATATATTTTTGTATAAATATATTTTTTAATTCTTTAATTTAAGTATTTATCTGCCATCAAAAATAGAACTTTGAGACATAACTAATAAACCTAGAAAACACAATGCACGTTGAAAACATAAGTGCTGAATAACAGTGCAACACTTTTGAAGCTTTATTTTTGAATGAAATGTTTCACTAAAATGAATCAGACCTCTCAAACCTACAATGTGGAATAGGGGCAGAACGCACTTGTATATTAACACTTTTATAAATGTCATTTCTGATATTTTACAGAAACATAAATTGTATTGTGAAGTCTCTCTCAATAATTTTTATTTTTTTGGTCTATTGGGGTGATGTAGTGTCAAGGAGGATCTCACCTGTGTGCTAGAGCAGATGGGATGGCCAGAGGAAACATAGACAGGGTCATCCCTAGATCACTCACAGACAAGTTCACGACGAAAAACTCTGCTGGCTTCAGAGATGACCTCTTACGGTAGGCTACAAATAACAGCATGCCATTTCCCAGGAGCGACAAGACACCTGGGTGCGAAAACGAGATCTATCATTTCCACCTATTCATCTTTCATCAAAGTAGCTACTGAATTTGTAAAGCTGTATTGAAAATGTGTCCCTGACAGTGTGACATCTCCATCCCAAACCTGAGACACCATTTGATCCTATAACTTGGAAATTCTAAGCAAACCCTGCTAGGTATGGTGTCTCAAGTAGTCTAGAATAACAATGATCCTTATTTCTTTTAAGAGTCTGAAGTTGGATCAACCCATGAGCTTCAATAATCCATGCAATTTGTCCGCCGCATTGGAGGCATAATTAAAATGTTCACTTCTAAAGAAACATTAATAGTGAACAGACCAGAACAATCGCACACATCCATACCAAGTGGTTTCAAGGGGAAAAGCCCAAATTACACCTAAAAATGGTGGACAAAAACCTTGTACTAGAGTATTTATCACTTACATGTAAAATCATAAAAGGCCACCCCATTCTGTTTCCCAAAGTAATTATATCTGTGACCATATCAGAAAAATAGTTTTTAGAATATAAATTTGATCATCCTCAGGACAATTTGACCACAGGCAGAATGAGGTTAATAGCAGGTGAACAATTTCACCTCTGAATTATTCATAAAGAATAAAGGTATGCGAAGTCATTGGGGTGCTGAGTGTTGTCCTGCTCTGAATAAACCACATTTGAAGGTGCAGAAGACAGCAGAGCTTTACAGAGGTTGTAGACTCACAGAACACTGAATAAAGTGATCCCATGAGGATGTCATGCTGTCGGGAGATTGTGGATACAAACAGGACGGTTTTTGACACATTGCCCATCTGTGGAGCAGAGATAGAATGTGTCAGATACAGTTTCAAACAGAACTTCAAATGCATCTCTGACTGTTCTCAGATGTGTTGGCTTTAGATTGTTTCAGGGGCTCAGTGGTAGAGCATTGCGTTAGCAGCGTAAAGGTTGTGGGTTCAATTCCCAGGGAACATACATACTGAAAAAATGTATAGCCTGAATGCACTGTATGTCGCTTTGGATAAATGCATCTGCTAAATGCATAAATATAAATGTAGATTGTGAACTTGTATGACTTTTTTTCTTGCTTGCAACATAAAATGAGATATTATATGTCCATGTCTTTAGCAAAAATGTTTTCATTGTTCTTGAGCTTTGAATAGGTCTGAGTTACAAACTTTTTAAAGAGTTTGCAACTAAAAGTTCCTCTGAGATGTTTCAGATTCTAATTCATGTTTTTCCTGGAAAAGTTGAAAGAAATGACACCTGAATTTGATGAGGTGCTTGCGATTAATGTTTCTATTTCCTCCTCTCTCTCAGTCTCTTCTTGACGTACTTGTGGCTCTTCTAATTCTGACAGATCTGTCAAGCGTTCAACACTTCAATCAATTAACATTTGGCTGAATTTAGACCTTTCACTGTAGCAGGCAAATTGCCAGTATTAATCAGTGAGTTATTTGGTTCTGGTTGAACAGTTTTACAGGTCAGCTGTGTGTTCATTCATACTGTGCATGGTCAGTGAGAGTCTAATTGACAAGGCTGGCAAACGTGTTGATTTGGGCTCTATGAATAATTGTGTTTTTATGTGATTTTTTATTATCTTTTAGCGGGTGTCTTATACCATCACTCTATGTGTGACACATGTACAACTATTTTATACCAACATAAACTAAACTATTGTTTGGTTGCAATCCACTGACTCTTTGTGGCTAATATAATCATAGTAGCTGTTGCTGTTATTGTAATTGTTTAAAAAATTAAGTGTTCAGTATTTCAGTAAAGAACCGTATGTGCAATGGAATGATTTTGTGGATGTTAAAGGTTCTTCATGGATGCCAATAAAGAATCTTTTAAGAGTGAGAAGAACATGTTTTAAATAAGTCTCAACCTAATTTTCTCCCTAATCTGTTTTCATTCATTTCTCTGGTGCAAAGCCCCAGACAACAGGCCATTTTGGTTTGGATTAATTTGCCCTAGGAAAGCCTCTAGACTAAAAGCCCAGCTGGATTTTGCTTTCAACCATTTTTGTCTCATCATTTTCACCGTATACATGTTCTTTCTCACTGGCCAGGGTCCTTGATGTATTAAAGCAGACAGCTCATTTTGAATTAACCCTGCCGACTGCTTTTAAACTCTAAACACACTCCTAGATTCCATTTCTGTAAAAATGCACAACATCTCCAGCTGCCATGTCATTTATTCACTCAAAGCCAGACTGCTACATTGTCAACATTTTCTTGATAATTGCTAATGCTCCCCACCTCTCCTCGATTAACCTCTCCTGACATTTCCTATCCTTTTTTGAGTTGAAAAGAGCAACTTTTTTTTTTTTAGATGATGGTATACCCATAAGCATGGTCACTTATCTTAATAAGAACAACAATATAATAAAATACGTAGCTTGTGTTTTTGATCAATTTATTTTTCCCTTCATTCATCTCTTGTTAATATTTCCTCTTATCCTCACACTTTCAGAGATTTTAGTTTTGCAACGCTGACCACTACCACACAAATGTGGGGATGTGGTTTTGTCCATAAAAGTGCAAAGTGTACTTCTACACACTCAGACAAAAAAGTACAAAGGATGTCACTGGGGCGGTACCTTTTTAAAAAGCACACTTTTGTACCTTATTTGCCCCTGAAGGATGCATATATCTAAATGGTACTTATGTACTTTGTTTAAAAGCACTGTCCTTTTGACAGCTTTTGAACCTTTTTTTTCTGAGGGAGTTTATAGAAGCCATTTTCTCTCTTAAATGATGTGCCTTTGAAAGACACATTTCCTCTGGTTTGTCTACATTTACATTACATTTATACAGTACATTCATGTAGCAATAAGATGTACAAATGAGGAAAAATACAAGCAGTGTTTTAATTTCTCATAAAGGAGCCAACAATACGTGCCATAATACATTGGAATAGAATTCATTTTCTCATTAAATTTTTTCAAATAGTATTAGAAAATATTAATAATTATTATATTATTTTAATTAATAATTCATAATAAAAGTATTAATAATGTTATTTTTTGTTATGGACAATATGAAATATGATTTTTTTTTTATTTTTTATAATTTAATCAATCAAACACGTTAAGTGTATTTGTAACATGATGTTTCAGCAAGGTATCAACGTGCCAGTTTATCTTGAAGACTGATTCACAGCCTCCTTATGGATCATTTATGCTATGACTAAGTGTAATAATAATTCAAATGAAATGCAAAAAGGTATTTCTAATATCAAAACCTCAGCATTAACAGAAACCAGTTTAATTCACAGAATAACTCAAACTAAGCCTTACGACAGTAATGTACAGCAAAGGTTAAATAAATGATGTTTTTGTTCTGTCAAGAGCAAGCAAATAAAATATATTTACATTCAAAATGATATTTGGATTCAAAAACACATTTATCACAAACCCATTCAAATATTCCGTTCAAAAAGCTCATACATAACAGTCACCCCTTAATACTTGCTACAGAATAACAGTGCACCCAGCACGATTATGCCTAGTTTATGCGATCCTATATTTCCACTCAATCATAAACCTCAGACAGAACTTACCTTCTAGTGGAGAGTGTGTGCTTGACTACCCACATGGAGTCCAGGTAGAATCCAAAGGATGGTAAAACTCACACACACAAACAGAATGAATGACAGATCATGGACAGAGAGACACTGAAAGACATAAAAGAGGAATATCCTCAAATTCCGAGAGCTTGATCCCTGGTGCTCGGTGCTGGAGGATGAGCAGGCGAATGGCGGTCAGTCCGCTTTGACAGTGAGCAACTCTACAATTGATTCTTGATGTGAAGGACTCACATAATCCAAACAGACTCAGAGTCAGAAAGCCACAGTACTGACATCTGATGTTGATTAGAAAGCACACACTCTCTGCTACTGGTCCTCTCGCTTTTTCTCTCCATCCCTCTCCTTCTCTCTCTCTCTCTCTCTGCTCTCCTTGTGTATTTTCCCTGTCCCCTTGTTTTTGACCCTCCTTCCCACTCTCATTTTATGGCTAGACATTTTTCTCTTTGCCTCTATCTGTCTGATTTTTGGGTACTTCACTGAAACAGACACATTTTCCTCCTCCTCCGGCTATTAAAGTAAGATTGGTATGTATGATAATGTCTTTGGATCCAATCATTCACTAATTGCCTCTTCTTTCTCTTTTTTGTCTTTCTTTTTTTAAGATTTATTTTTAGCCTTTTTTGCCATTATTGTCATAGAACAGCAGGAAGTGAGGTGGAATAGAGAAGGGGCAGGATTTAAAAGGTCCTCAAGCCGGGATTCGAACTCGGGACACAAGTAGCACAATGGCGCTTCATGTCAGTGAGCTGCCCACAAGGCTAATGGTGCCAAACTTTCTCTAGCATTTAAAGAACATCTGCGATGACATTTTCTTCTGGCCACAAGCCATGATGTTATAGCTTTCCAGAAATCTTCTGCATCAACCTCCTGCTAAACAACAAGAAAACAAAGTGTCAAGTTGCATTTTTTTCAGTTCTTTGAATCATGTTTGACAAATCGTATACATTTTTGGACTGCTTTTTGCCCAGTTGTAAAAACAAAAAAGTTGAATATAAGCTTTAAATATAACAACTCATTTAATTTGTTCACCATATTTCACTGAGTATTTCAACCACCAGACAGGCACACACCCCGCTGCTTGCAAAATCTTCCGTGATGCGATTAGCTTCCGGAAAAAAAACATTGTTCATCAACACAATCCAAAAAATGTTCCGGGGTTCTTTTGATCCGACATCCAAGACATGCTTCAAAGCAATCCGTCTCAATGCATCCCATGCATTTTTAATAGAATCTGAACTGCGGTGAAGATTACAGCAACAAACAGCCACCTACAATGAGGTGCTTTAGATAGGGAGATTTTGTACTGGGAAATGATGCATATTATATCATAACTTCATAATCCTTCATAAACATGCATACAGATGAGCAAAACTTTCAGAATTAGGCCTGGAATGAGCCAAGAATATCTCAAGGAACACTATAAAAACATATCTGTATTCATTTTAAAATCCAATCCCTGTCACTAGTTTCAGATCATTCCACTAATTAATTTAATCAAAACACTATTAAAGAGTTACAGTGAGGTAAACATCTGAAGGTCTAAACAACCAGAATGATCTCCTATGACATCCACAGGTCTAATAAGCAAAGACAAGTATGATATTTAACATTATTCAACACGTACCTCCGGTTCTCTAATCTGATTGGCTGTTCCAAAAGTGCTGCTATTTTTACAACATGTGACTGTTTGCAGGTTTGCATGTTCCAGACTAGTCTCAGCCTCAGACGTCACGCCCACAGACCGCTGGCTGAACGTCTGATGCACATGGCACACAAAAGTGGAAACACTTCAGGAGTTTCGAAGTTGTCATCGGATTGGTTGAATTATACAGGATTTCCGGGAGACGTGTGTGTCGCATTCTTTAACGTTCCGCCTGGAAACAAAGATGCTGTGACGCCAAACCCCCTCACGAAAGAAGAAAGCCGTCGTGTTTATAACTGTGATGACAAACTCTCATCGGGAACTAATGCTGGATTTTCAAAAGTATGTGAAATATTTAAAATTCGCGGCATAGAATCTTTAAAATATGTCCTGAGAGTTTTTACACACCACACCGGTCTGTTATTGTGCCGACATTTTCACGCCCCGAAAAGTGATGCTGAATGAAACGAACTTGGCAATAAAAGCTGCCATTGATTACAGCCCTTCAGCCGTCACGCCTGATTCACACATACTCCGTTTGCGTTGCGTATTTTTTTCCGCACCCATGTTAACGGATCAAAGCGTTCACACTGCACGCGGTAGCGGTCCGGCAGTGCGTTCCAGGAGCGGCGCGGCTGCAGCAGTGCAGTGTCTATTTCTGCTGTGCTGTATGCGCTGAATTAAAGTGACAGCGATTTGTTCACGGTAAAAATGAACATGGATTGACATGGAAATGTAGTAATTTCATAATAAATAGATATAATTAAAGTCTACTGTGTTTAACAGGCTTTTTGGCTTGGTTTAAAACAAATAAAAGTGCACTTTTAGATAAAACAAGGCAACATATGCTCTTGTGTCTTGTGGAGGTAGAAAAATAAAGATTTTGTGATTCTAAAAAGTTTGCAATTAAGATTTAAATGTAGGCACGAGAGACGACTGTTTCTCTCAGTGCGAAGTTTTAATTTAAAATATTTGTGAAAAGTATATGCTGTGCTTAAATGTGTTTGCACTTGCTTGAGCAACTTACTATACAAATATAGAAGCTAAATGCATTTAATACGTGTGTTTATATTAATTGAGTTTAAAGTGAATATGTCTATGAAAGATTGTGTAACTGTACTGTGATAAAAGAAGATCACAATGCTGAAAAAGTACTTTCAGTGTAGGCTAACAACGTTTGGATTTGAAATTAAAATAATGGATAAATGTTGTGTTTGTGGTAAACAGCCGCGGATCAGGAGCGGGCTGCAAACGCGTCCTGTGTGAAAGCACAATGAGTCCGTGCTGCTTCTGCACATCATACGTTACGCACACGGACCGCATATGCACTGCAGACAGAGCATGTGTGAATCAGGCGTGAGTCATTGAATCATTCACTCGACCGATTCATTCAGAAACAGCTTCCTCAATTTCTTGACAGAACACAAATAGACTGGCGATATTGCGTCTAAAATGTAAGTTACCAGATGTTTTGCTTATAGAACTGCTGTATAAAAGCAATATCAAACCAGTAACATAATATTTTAGCAACAGTTCATGTAAAAGCAATGTGTTTCTTTTGAAAACTAAGACTGTGGCCACAGCATATGTGTGTGCGCGTTCCTGGTTTCCTGCTATTGCACCGTTTACATTTCTTCTCATAGTCAGTAGGTGAAAATAAGGTAGCCTACTGTAACTCCAGGGTAACCAGAATGACTGCATGAAGCCGCGAATAACAGGGTGAAGAAAGGATGGGCAGATGGATTGAGGGAGGGAGGGCTGGAAGATGAGATGATATGGCAAGCTTCAGGGTGAAAGAGCAATGTTTGTGCATCTGACACAGCAGCACACAGTTTTGAAAGACACACATGATCCCATGCAGACATATAGACTCAGAAATATTGAAAATTATATATATAGAGAGAGGGGAGGTGTTCTTTTAACTTTCATTTTGTGAATGTTAGCCAAGGTTTTCCTGTTTGTCAGCACCAGTTACATCTGACACAAAATTGCTAAAGCAGTATATAAAAGTAAAGTATAAAAATTATAAAGCAAAATTGTAAAAAATAAAAAAGTAATTAGCAAATGTCTAATATATATATATAATTTATTATAATAAATATATAGATGCAATTATATTTTATTTTATTTTATTTTCAGAAGAAAGGAAACACCTGAGAGCAATTCTCACTTATTTTCATGTGAAAATTTTCATTGTTAGGTTTTGACATACATGCATATCTCCCAGTATGTATGGAGGAGTAAGCTATGTAGGGTTTCTGTGGTACATTTTCCAGTATCACTGATTAATAAGTGTTTTTGCATTTGGCTTTTTTACAGCATTCAGGTTATACATTTTTTGTCATAGGAAACACCTTTGCGCTGCTAACACAATGAATGAGCCACAGGAACACTGTTATAGTGACAGAAGCTCCACAGTGCAACAGAATGACTGCAACAGGACAAGACACACAATAACAAAATAATATACAAATAGGCAACACACACACACACACAAAATATAATATACAATATATAATATTGACAATTATGTGTGTAGGTCTGATATGTGCAAGTGTTCATGTTATTGTTAAGTGTTCATGAGATGGATTGCTTGAGGGAAGAAACTGTTTCTGTGTCTGGTCGTTCTGGTGCTCAGAGCTCTGTAGCGTCGGCCAGACGGTAACAGTTTAAAGAGGGAGTGTGCCGGATGTGAGGGTCCAGAGTGATTTTTCCAGCCCTTTTTCTCACTCTGGATAAATACAGTTCTTGGAGAGTGGCGGAGGTTGTACCAATGATTCGCTCAGCAGTCCGGACTACACTCCGTAGTCTTCTGAGGTCAGATTTTGTAGCTGAGCTGAACCAGACAGTTATTGACGAGCAGAGGACGGATTCAATGATGGCAGAGTAAAACTGTTTCAGCAGCTCCTGTGGCAGATTGAACTTGCTCAGCTGACGAAGGAAGAACAGCCTCTGCTGGGCCTTTTTCTCAATGACTCACAGTGCTGTTCATGATGGTGAGTGGGGGGAGAGCGGGGGGTTTCTCCTGAAGTCCACGATCATCTCCACAGTTTTGAGCGTGTTAAGCTCCAGGTTGTTAAGACTGCACGAGACAGCCAGCTCCTTAACCTTCTGTCTGTAAGCAGACACGTCACCGTCCTGAATGAGGCCGATCAGTGTGGTGTCGTCTGCAAACTTCAGGAGCTTGACAGAGGGGTCTTTAGATGTGCAGTCTCTCGTGTAGAGAGAGAAGAGCAGTGGGAGAGAACACAGCCCTGAGGAGCTCCAGTGCTGATCGTACGGGTGCTGGATGAGAATTTTCCCAGCCTCACTAGCTGTTGCCTGTCTGTCAGGAAGCTGTTGATCCACTGAGCCGTGTCAGTTTATTCTGAAGGGTGTCTAAAAGCGGAGATGAAGTATACAAACAGGATCCTCACATAAGTCCCTGGTCTGTCCAGATGCTGCAGGATGAAGTGTAGTCCCATGTTGACTGCATCATCCACAGACCTGTTTGCTCTGTAGGCAAACTGCAGGGGGTCCAGTAAGGGTTCAGTGGAGGCCTTCAGATAGGCCAAAACCATTGTTAGGCCAGCTGGTCAGCACAGCCGTTATGCCACAGAGACAAGATGGATCTTGTTTATACGGAGAAATTTTTTTTTTGCCCACATTACTTAAGTACTCTGATGCCATCTACCACATCTATTAATTTAATCTGGAGCCTTTT
Source organism: Ptychobarbus kaznakovi (assembly GCA_027422405.1). Lineage (NCBI taxonomy): Eukaryota > Metazoa > Chordata > Actinopteri > Cypriniformes > Cyprinidae > Ptychobarbus > Ptychobarbus kaznakovi. The sequence goes on along the minus strand of CM049810.1, from coordinate 13,753,288 downwards.
CTGGACACATCCAAGACATCAGCAGATCCACAACCTTTAAAATAGCAGACGTTCAATACTCCAGTACGGATCTGAACTTATTTCAGGTTAAAAAATTGACATAATGGAATGGAATGCTGAAACAAGAACTGCATTAGCAGTTTGGAATGAGAATTGAGCTGGAACCATTTCCTAAAATGAACCATGAAGAGCCAGACGATGGAGCTTGCTCATGATTAGACCTTCTCCTACATTGTGCGTTTTCCCTGTTTAGTAAACATAAAATGTTTATTTATAATATATGAAAATATATTGAATTATAGTGCATTAGTGCTCTTCTTTTCACTCTAAAATTTATATTTCATACATTTATTTAATTGCTTCCCATAATTTAAGTGCTACACTTCAGGCACATTTAGGAACATTTGCAATGTTCCAAAAACTCAAAATGCTTTGATAATGTTTTGACCAGATACTCTGACAGAACTTCAGTTGCATTTTATATTTTGAAATGATTTTTCTTTGTGTCCCTGAATAATCTGTTCTCTAAAAGTGTCAAGATGGTTTTTATTGACGAGTTTCTCTGCTGAATGGAAGTAGAAACCGTTGCCGTCTGATGTGGTTTTACAGAGAGCTGGTCTTGATTGCCTGCAGTTATCACCACAACTGTCTCAAAAGAACAAACGCGGGATGTTGGAAGTGCTTTTGATTGTTGGGTTTTTCTGATGCCATGGTTTTGTTGAGAAATACTTTGACAGATTTGAAAGAAATTAGTGAATAAAAAAATGAAATCAGTGGTTTGTTTTCCTGATCTCTTTACTTCATTGGCCATGCAATAAAAGTTTTTCATCATTTTATTTTTATCATTCCTACCTATAAATCCATAAAATTAATTGGGCTAGTATTATTATTGAAGATACTATATATGTGAACCACAAGCCCCCAAACAGGTGAAATATGATTTGTCATCTACACAGAGGACAGATGAGTCAGTATCATCTGCAGCTAGTTGCGTCATCTAAAACAAAGATGACGAAGGACGTGTTCAGAAAAGCCTCTAATAAACCTGAGATCAAAAACATTGTTGTGCGTTTTAGGTTCTTTCCAAAGCCTCACTGATGCAATAAACAGACAGAGAATAATAAATGAACCATGAAAACACAAGAACAAGATGTGTGTGTGAGCTCCTCATTAAAGCTCACTCTAATCTCTGCATCTTTTGTTTGACTTTTAACAAAAGAAGAACTTCTATGTCTGTCTTCTTTCATTTTCTTTTTGTTTCTCTTTCTTTCCCCTTTCCCTGTTTCCCTATACATTTATCTATCTGTTCTGCTTTCACTCTATTTTTTATCAGTTTTAGTGTGATTTATTGCACTGACTGTACATTTACTGTACTGTATGCATATGAGATGTAATTATATTATAAATATACAGGTGTCATGTAAAATAAAGATACATAAAATATATATTAGTGCAAAATTAAAAAAAAATATTTTAATAAAGAAGTAATATAAAACTGAACAATTAACAATGACAGCCTAAAGATAAAGAATTTTTTTTTTTAAAAATAGTAATATGATGCACATCAATTTTTGTTTCAACCATAAGCACATTTTCGAATCCCATTTAAGATTTGGAAAGATGTTGAAATTTTTAAAGAGATAATTACTCTTAGTTTGTGCACTAAACTGTATTCTTTAAACACAATTTCTGAAAAATGCATGGGCAGTTGTGAATAATTATGTGCATAATAATTATTTTATAATTAGAACATAATCATTCACATTGATGAGCCCTAGAAAACCTACTCTGTTTTCCTTTCAAACACATTGACAGACACATACTATGCCGCTATAAAGCAGCAGTGGTTGCATTGATTGTTTGTTAATTAACCAAACATGTTGTGCATCAATTTAATTTAGTGATAAATCTCACACGGGTATCTTGATTTTGCTTTGATTACACTGCAACCATGCTTTGTGCTGTTCAACAGTTTCAATTCCGAGGTTATGTCCACTCTCTCTTTCTCACAGTCTCTGAAATTGAGGATCACATTCCATGAATAGTGACTGTGAATAAATATGACTGCAGACCAGAGGCTTTAATAGGGAATGCCTGGTCTTGTCTGGTCTAGTGACATCAAAAGGCCTGGAAAAACGACACAAAAAAATGACACAAGCTCACAGCACCGTTCTGATCTAATGCACATCACATGTTATCAGTGATGAAGATTCCATTTCATGCTGGATGGAAGAAGACATTAAAAGGGGTAGTTCACTCAAATTATAACATTTGTTCTGTGGAGAACCACATAGTTTTTGACAGAAATGGTTAAAGAAGATGGAGCAAAGAGCAGCAGATTGACAGCAGCTAACAAGCGTGATAAGGACAACAGATGAGAAGTGTGATGAATGCTGAATGAAAGATAAAAAGATGCCATGTAGTCTGGGACTGACAGAATTGGAGAGGACAGATAGTGTGAGTGTGTTTCTGTGTGTGTTTGTGTTTACATGTGAGTGTATATTTAAGGTCAATCAAGACAGCAATTTTCAGTGACATTGATCTCTGCCCTCTCCATTATCTTTCTTTTTATTTTCTCCTTGAGTCCTTCTTTCTCATTGAAATGCACAACATGCATTTGTGTCTCCTAACCAAGTGTTTTCACCAGGTGTTGATTCATCACGCTTAGGTGTGCTGGATAAATGTGCACTGGAGGCAAGGGAGACAGAGCTCCTTCATAATGCAAGAAAAATTAATGAGTGCTGTTAGAGGGTCACAACCTTCCTTTTCCTAGAATCGTGACATATTGAATTTGCAGAAAGGTTCTCCTTATTATTCAGTGTGTGTATATATATAAGTGGGGGGGGGGGGTTTGGGCAGCAGCCAGTGGTCTCCATAAAGATGTAATTAAAATCTAAATTAAGGTTTCTGCTATGGTTAGGTTTAGGAAATATAAAATATCACTGATTTAGTGTGTTTTTCACTGTAGGGTCCAAATGATCTCATCTCGAATGATAGATATTTCTCAAAATAAATGTATAAGTTAAAAAAATAAAATGCTATGAGTTAATTTAATCGCAGCCTTATAATGTACAGTATGAAATATAGATTGATTTTCAGATCAGCTCTGTGTTAATATTTACTTATACACTATTATAATACTATTATAATATTTATTTATATATTTTGATTTAATTTCTGTTTTAATTCAAATTTATAGTTTAGATTTTAGTAATTGAATAAACATTTTAGTAAATTATATCTATTTAACTTTTATTTCAGTTTGATTAATTTTAGTACTTCACCTTAAACAATTAATTTAAAATTTCAACATTTCTAACTTTCATCAAAATCAATAACTGTGCATTTAGGTTTTACATACATGTGGGGTCCAAATGATCCTTGGACTGTGAAACATTTTGGATACCAGATGTTCCCCACAAACACAACTGTTAATAAAATTTGTAAAAATGAATGATTTAGGATTGGGAGATAGAAAAAAAACATTAGCTCGGTACATAAGTTGGAAAGTCAATGGAAAGTCTTTGCCATGATAGATAAATGTGCGTGTGTGCTGCCAGAACGCATGGCTGGACATAAACCATTGAAATTAAAACCATAGGCCTACTGGATTTGTGGAAGAGCAAAACCTTTGTAGACATCAGGAATTGTTTTGTGCGTGAGAGGGTGAGAACATGTTATCCTTGCTGGCTTAAATATCACTATCTGCTCTGTGAGGACACACTATGTGCAACAACACCTGTCAGCATCCCAGCGGGTATGCCAGACCCAGATCTACAGGTGAGAACAAGTGAAGGAACAGCCGAGACCTTTTTGTTCATTGTGTTCTGCACAACTGAGGTCACGCCCTCTGTATAACTACACAACCTTTCAGACCCTGATGGAATGCAAGATATCTGTGATCACTGAGGCACATCACACGTAGACTGGCTCAAAGTGTGTGAGATGACTTTTGTCTGCCATCTAGTGGACTGTGTGTACTGAGTATATGTATGTGTATTTTGCACATTGTCTTCTGTACAGTCTGTAAATATGTACTGTCCATTTGTTGTGTTTTTGTTTTGTACTGTCTGGAGCACGCTCGTAAGAATTTCACTCACCAAGGCACTTGTGCTGTGGTGATGTGACAATAAAAGTGATTTGATTTGATAGATAGGACAATGCATTTGTCATGTCACGTGGTTTTTGACAATTATTGCTTAAAACCAATATTTATTTGGATTTGATTTTTTTAGTTACGTTATCCAATAATGATTAGTAAGCCTATCTTTTTCAATTTCAGTAGTAACTAAATTATTTAGACTACTCTAGAGACTAATATTTAGGCTTGGCCTAGTAGGCCTAGTGACTAGTAATAGCTATTAATTTAATTACTAGTACTTGTTCGATATTTGGTGCTTCTTCCTTGCTACTAGCATTGTTAAACAATTACATTGCTATTTCAATTACTGGAAGTTTTTTATTTTTAGAAGCAAGTGACTATATTAGGAATAATTTAATCATTTCTGGTAAGAATACATAGTCATTTCGCCCACGAAAATTCACTCAACACTGGTAAATGTCACCTCACATAAACAACAATGGATTTTTTGGTCAGTAATGGGATAGCAGCAAAATAACAATTAGGCCACTTGTATCAACTTGAACCATTCACTATTGTATTTCTAGTATTAAAGAGCCATGCTACTGATACTGGTCATGCTACTGATACTTGGCGTAGCGAGCCAGGAAAACTGCATTTCCCAGCAGTCTTAGCACAACAGTGCCGTAAACGACACGCCCAGTCGCAAATCTGAACGGTGACGTTTGCAAATCTCATGTTTGTGCTTTGTGGCTGTTTGCTGGAAACGCCACACTCTCAAAACAAAACAAACCACAAGGTTTATTCAGAAGAAATGTCGACGTTAGGATATTAAAAAGAAAGGCCGGGACGCTTGTTTCGGATTCACGCTTACTGGCTTCAAACCTGCTACCTGAAGGCCTGTTGTGAGAGGAAATCCCCGGACTAAACTGCGACTCCAGGCCGATCTGAGAGGACATGCCACCGGAGAGAAAGCTGTTCATAGCTCGCTTTTCTTCGCGTGTTTTCCCCTTAAAACAAACGGCAAGTGCCTGAACTTTGACAAAAAGACTTATATAAGACATGAAACTGTCAAACTGACATGGAAATGTGTTAGCACAAATCGAGGAGGTGAGGTTTATGAAGTGTTAGCAGACGGTGCCGATAAACAGGTGGAGTCGCTCAGGTGACCCTGATAGAAACGCATAAGTGATGAATTATATATTAACAACTCAGAAACAGGAGGACCTGAGCAGGTAGATAGTCATTTTGTCATTACGGTCAACTACATATTCAGCAAGAAAGTTAACGTTACCTTGACTAAAGATTCAGTATTTAAAAGTATTTTATACGCAAACTGGAATTTCATATTAACGTTATTTGTATTATTTACTAGGCAACAATATTATTTAAAGCAACAGTTTTTCGTTCTTTGAGAGAAGATAATATCTACTTATCTCACCACAAGTGTTGCAATCACCTGTAAGGACCAGTGTGAGGTAGTACTGTGATTTTCTCTCCACAATCTTCGACTAAGACACCATCTGAAAGTTACTTATGTTGCAAAACCTCTGTTGACGAGGTCACACTGCTTGCATGTTGATGTCTGGGTTTCATCTCCTGGTTGTGTCCCTCATATTTGACATAAGCTGCTGATTTCTTAGGCTTACCATTTCCGGAGCGTTCACAACTGAGGACTCGAATCTGTCAGGATGAACCGTTACCTGCCAGTGGCACGGCAGCACTTTTTGAGTGCACTCGCGAGCACGAGCGTGGTGGTCAAGTCCATATGTGCCACAGTGATCCTGCTGTACCTGCTCTCCTGGGCTGCTAACACTCCTTACCTGCTTGGCGTCACACCTGGCTTCCTTTTCCCACCAAACTTCTGGATTTGGACGCTTCTGACCCACCCAGTGGTGGAGCAACACATTCTCGGCGTGGCGGGGAACATTGCTACTGTGATGGTTGCAGGACGACTTTTGGAGCCATTATGGGGAGCGCTGGAGCTGCTGATCTTCTTCGCCGTGGTAAACGTAGCAGCCGGTCTCCTATCTGGGTTCTCTTATCTCCTCACATATGCTGCCACCTTTGACCTGGACTACCTATTTGCCGTGCGGGTGTACGGTACACCCGCTTTTCTGGGGGGTGTTCTTGTAGCGCTGAAGCAGACTGCAGGAGACACCACAGTGCTTCGAGTTCCTCAAGTACGCTTGAAAGCCGCCCCGGCGCTAGCTTTGCTAGCAATAGCCATCCTGCGGCTAGCAGGGCTGCTGGACACATCAGCTCCACTAGCAGCATGCGGGTACGGCGCTCTGTCCGGGTGGGTTTACCTGCGCTTCTACCAGAGGCACTCTAGGGGGCGTGGAGACATGTCAGACCACTTTGCCTTCGCCTCGTTCTTCCCAGAGGCACTCCAGCCAGCTGTTGGCTTTGCAGCTGGGCTCGTGCACGCTGTCCTTGTGAAGATAAAAGTTTGTCGTAAGATGGTGAAGCGATATGATGTTGGCGCTCCATCCTCCATCACCATCAGCCTACCAGGCACCGACCCACAAGACGCAGAAAGGCGGAGGTACGTTGATTTAATTCAGAGCAGCTGATTTTTATTTTCACGGTATGGTTTATATTAACATTTATATACTATTTATTCTCATTATGGTTTATATTAACATTTATATACTATTTATTCTCATTAGAAACGAAAATTAATTGTTTAAATGCTACAAATGTGTTCAGGAATTGGTACAACTTTTAATGTACAGTATGAAAAATAAGATTTTAGCTAGTTATTTTAATAGTATTTATATACAATTAGTGTTTATTAATATTTAGAATTAGCTTTTATTTTGAAATTTTATGTTTCCAAATAGTTAAAAAGTATGTGAAAACTGAAAAAAAATTAAATAAAAGTATGCAACAAAGTACTTAAACTATAAATGTTATTTTATTTTGTTTAGTAATTTTTCTAAATGTATTTGTCATTTCTATTATTTTTACTGTATCTATTGTCTTTCATTTATTTTTATTTCAGTTTTAGTACTTTTAAAGTTTTTTTTAATCTAATATTTATATTTTAATTTCAACTTCATTTAATAAATTGTTTAATACATTTAAAACAAATCTCTAATATTGACCAAAGACCAATCTGGTACAGACATTTTTGTGCATTTCTAGAGCTGCTAAAGTAAGTGAATTTGACACAGACCAGTCTGATTGTTCTCAGTTTTGATGCATCAATGTCTATTTATTAGTTGAAAACAGCATCAGTTAATTTTCTTGTGTTTCCCCACAGGCAACTGGCTTTGAAAGCTCTGAATGAGCGTCTGAAGCGTGTGGAAGACCAGTCGGCTTGGCCCAGCATGGAAGACGAGGAGGATGATGAAGATGAGGAGGTGCGAACAGACACTCCTCTCCTTTCAAGCCGAGAGACTTTGCCACCAGCACCCAGCACCACACAAAATCCTACAGGACAACAGGAGTCCAGCATCATAAGTTTTGAAGATGCTCCGACCCATTCCTAACACAAAAAGACACACACACACTATCCTTGTTTTTGTCCTTCAGAGTTCAGTTTATCCTTACAATCACAAATGCTACTGGAGATGTCTCACACAAACACACACACAGTATCTTCGTAAAGTTTTACATACACAAATGAGGAGTTGCCACTAAATGAACACATTACCTAAACTAAATGACAAAGACATCTGTACAAAAAACCTTGGACTAGCCTGATTCATACCATCTGCAGTGCTCCAGTACTTCTGCTTTGTAAAAACAAGAATATCTTCTCTCCCTCTTGCCTCTTGTGTAAGGTTTTTGGGAAGTATCCTTTTGAATAAATACTCTAATGGTTTATGGGATTCAGTTTTTAAATGTATGGCAGACTTTACAAATGTTTATGGGTTGCCTCTTTTTGTTTGTTTTTGGGTTTTTTTTGGGCCTGGTATCAGAAAAAATGCAAGATTCCTCATATTTATTGGGCAGAAGATGGGACTTTTTTTGCTGCTTACTGATGTAACGGCATCAAAAGAATGTCTGGAACTTCAAGGGCAGGATTGCTCAAGATGAAGAATGTTTATGCCAAATTTGGGACTTTTTGAAGAACGCGTGATCTCTAATTTAAGATTCTGCTCTCATTGATAAGGATGTGGCCCTTTGATTTCTTGTTTTCAGTCATGATTTCATAGGTGGAGGCACAGTGAGGAGAGAGTCGGATACAGTCATTTCAAAGATATTTTTGTTCAGAATAGTTTGAAATGATAATAGCAATACAGAATCTGATTCTGTTCCCTGTTGTACCCTTTTCCTCATCTGTACTTTAATGATCTGTCTATACGTGTTGGCCTTGATTAGAGTGTTGCACTCTAAAATCTGAGCTTGCATAATGGACCTGTTTTTATAAAACACAGATTGTCTACACAACGTGGCTTGAGTTTCATTTAATTGCACGATTTTTGATTCAGGTTCCTGAATTTCACACTAATATTCAACCTTTTTTACTTTGTAGTTTTTACTAGTATTTGTTGATCGGTCATGGTTCCTCCTAGATGTCAGCCTTGATGCTTCTCTATTTATTGTCAATTTTCTACAGTTGTGTAGATTAATATTTTTGTGGAAACTGATAATTTTTTTAAACAGGATTCTTTGATGAATATAAACATTTAAAGAAAAAAATAGTATAAATGTATGAAAATAACCAATTTAAATTAACAAAGGCTCTGCATGAGCTTTACCATGTTAGGCAAAAGACAGTCTTAAGTGGTTTTACAGACTTATCAAACAGACATTTCTTGTTTCATGAAAGAAGGTCCGTTGAGCCCAGAACTTCCATGAGGATATGATAATATTATTTTAGAAGGTGCTGATAAACATCAGATTCATCTTCAGGTGTTACCCAGGCTCTCAGACTGCACAGAATCTCATTATAATGCATATTGTGTTTTTGATTTAGGTAGACATGTTGAAGTTGGAGTGAAAATCTCCTACATGGATGTACATACAGTCGTGGTCAGAATTATTGGCACCCTTGGTAAATATGATCAAAGAAGGCTCTGACTATAAACCTGCATTATTAATCCTTTTAAAAAAATATATATAACCTTTCTTTGAACTAAAACAATTGAAAATGGGGGAAAATCTCATTATGAAATAAATGTTTTTCTCAAATGCACATTGGACACAATTATTGGTACCCCTAAAACAAACCTCAAAAATGGGTCACTGGGCACAAAACTAAGTTTCTGCTATGGCCATTCCAGTCCTCTGACCGGAACCCTGTAGAATATGAGTGAGTGAACTGAAGAGAAGAAGCACCGTCATGGAGCTGTGAATCTGAAGGATCTGGAGAGATTCTGGATGAAGGAATGGTCTCTGATCTCTTGTCAGGTGTTCTCTAACCTCATCAGGCATTATAGGAGAACATTTAGAGCTGTTAAACTGGCAAATGGAGATTTAAAAAAGTATTGAATAAAAGGGTGCCGTTAATTGTGGCTAATGTGTATTAGAGAAAAACATTTATTTCATAATGATATTTCCCCCCATTTTAAATTCTTATTATCCAATGAAAGGTTAGACTTTTGTGATTTGTTTAAATAAAAGATCAAAAGGATTAACAATGCAGATTAATTTTCACAGCCTTCTTTGATCATATTGATATTTACCAAGGGTGCTAATAATTCTGACCACGACTGTATGTAAGATAAAACAACTAGTTGATATTTTGTGCCAAGGCTTTGATTAGAAGTGGAACTAGCCACAATATATCCCCACCTCAGCCAAAATGGCAATTCTGTCATTTGCTCAACCTGAACAACTCAGTCATATGACTTACTGTCTGCAGCACACAATGAGGTGTTTGGCAAAAGAGTCTTGTCACCATTCACTGTTTTAATATGAAACAAAAATGCAATAAAAGTAGATGGTGACTAGGCTGTCGTTCTGATTAGCATCTCTTTTTGTGTTTCACAGAAAGTCGTACAGGTTTGGAACAACATGATGGTAAGTAAATAATGACATTTTTAATTAAGAGTTAAACATGCTTATATCCGGTGGTTTATTTGTAGACTAAAGGCATTGTAAGGAGGCACGGTTACCGATAGATGGCGCAACAAACACGCATTATCATCGTCTTTTCTCATTCAAGCTCAATCAGCTCGAGGGAAGTCGGTTTCTACACGCTATATCTTAACTGTTCCTTCCTAAAACAAGTCTACTGAGCATAACATTTGATGCTGATTACATTTCAGGCGATATATTTAGATTTTAGAGTTTCCTTTTCCAAAGAAACTTTAGTCAATGGTATGCTTATACCAAGTTAGGGGTTGTTTTAGGCTGTAAAAAGTTGTACGTTGGTTGGATAATAGTCCCCTTTTTCTCCATGAACGACACACACATTTTAGTTTTTAACTTCATATATAATACAAAACTGCGTATTTAGGGTGGTGCGTCTCTCATAATGACTCATTCATCCACCGCCAAATAAACTCTCCTCAACGTGCTCGCGCAGGCGTGGCTCGAGCTCGTGCACGCAATCCCTTCCCCCTTCTGAGCCCGCTCTGCGCGTGCTCGTCAACGGTTTATTGTATCGGACAGAAGAGGCGACGGAGCTCCACCGTTGGTATAAAACAAAACGGCTAGCCATCTAAACTACAAGTAAGATTACTTTTTCTTCTCGTCTTTGCGTTTATACAGTTATTATAAACTTTATAAGCTCAATTCGCCGCGGAATGGTTGTTTTTAAACTACTTTTGTGATATAGTGGAAAGGTACGAGCTCAGCGACTGACCATTCGCCGCTTCCGCGAGCAACCGCCAGCCGGGAGAAGCAGCTCACCCTCGGCGTCCAGATTTTTAAAACCGTTTAAAGATTTATCCAGGTATTTATTTAGACATAGAAACCAGCTTTAAAATGTGTGGTGAAACCGGTAAAGTTCACACACAATTGTTTGGTCTTGAATATTTTCCTTATTACCGGTAACGGTTATATATGTGGTGGAAGCTGTTTGTCTTTGTTGATTTAAAGCGGAGAGCTAAAGCTCGACCCAGACACGCGCATAATCTCAGATTTTGACGTAACTGGAGTATTATGGATTTTATTTACCTATAACTGACATTGTTCTTGAGTGATTTTCAACATTTGTTTAAATAAAAAAGATTAATAATCTAACATAATCTCAGGATTCAGAAACTGATTAATGCTAATATTTTATATTATAATCTAATTCGTGTGTTTTGTTAACCTTTGTGATTTATCATATTCTTGAGCATTTGAAATATATAAGTTTTTCTGAGATAATCTTTGGCATTGTTTTGTTTGGTAGCACAAAGAACATTACATCTTTATTCCGGTCATTTCCCATAATTAGCTTTAGTTCAGTATTAAAACGTGTAACGTTAGTGCATTATTGTAGTATAGCTTTAACAGTATTTGGTTGTTCAAGTGAGATATGTTTATGTATAATATGTCATACAACCATTTTTTTTATGGAAACAACAGTACAGGCAGTTGAACACGATGACCAATTTCTTAATTTTTTTCAGTTAGCTATGATATTGTAACAAAAGTCTTGTATTTTGATGCGATGAAATTTTCAGAGTGCCCGTTAGAAGTCCTTGTGAGTAATGTATGGGTCTATAATCCCATACAGTGGTTTGAAACTCCCATTGGGTCTTATTTACAATTTCCATGAGAGGAAGACATTTCAGAACAAATCCGTAATAAATCAGTATATGTATGTACATTGTCAAGTGGTTTTAAACAGAAAGTTCTTGTTTCGTTGAGCCTACAGGTGCCATCCAGACTAATCTGTATCACTTTGAATAATTTGCTAACCTTACTATTGCCACAAAGTTATCAGGAGATCCCATAAGTCATGTGCCTACATGCTTAAATATTATTTTAGGAGGTGCTGATAAACATCAGATTAATCTTCAGGTGTTCCCCAGGCCCTCAGCCTTCACAGCATTTCATTATAATGCATATTGTGTTTCGTTTTAGGTAGACATGTTGAAGCTGGGTTGAAAATCTCCCACATGGATGTATGTTTTAATATAGTGGGACATATGGAGGATATAGAACCACTAGTTGGTCTTTAGTACCGAGGCTTTGTCTCTTCTGCTGGTTTTCAGACTTTGATCTTTAGCTTTGCTGCTCTATGTGTGTGTCAGTGTTTAATCTACTGTCCATCTGAGCCACTCATCGCCACGGGCCTGTTCATCAATAATGTGGGCTCTGTTCTTTAACTGCTAGCTGTATCTTGGCCACTACCCCAGTTGTGCAGCTTGCACTTCAAAGACATCTGGCCCAGTTAACAGTCACTTACAATCTGCCTCTATTTAAATGGCTGTTCAGGATCAGAAAATGAAGTGTCGTGTCATGTTGATGTGATCGGATGGGTTGGTTCTGCTGTGGTCATGTTGAAATGACTCTGTTGAAGGCTTGTCGGATGTCACCGTTGGCTGTGATGAGTCAACTGAGGACTCTGAAGTCTCTGAACCCCGTGTGGCTTTGATTACTGGCCCCGAGGGATGGTTTGGTGTGTATTTACAGTACTTTATAATGGTAGAGGACTACCACAAATGGCACTGGTCATACAGAGTTTGTATTTAGCAGGAAGTGACATTGAAAAATGAAGTATTCCAGCATTATAGCCATGGCGATTATTCCAAGTTGCTGCTGCAAAGGTGACTGGTAGCGCAGTGCTGCAGTATTTAACTGTGTATGTGTATGTCTTTTGCAGGTATGGCAGCGATTCGCAAGAAGCTGGTGATTGTAGGAGATGGAGCATGCGGTAAAACCTGTTTGCTTATCGTGTTCAGTAAAGACCAGTTTCCTGAAGTCTATGTCCCCACGGTGTTTGAGAACTATGTCGCCGACATTGAGGTTGACAGCAAACAGGTCAGCAAAACACACTTGACAAATACAATGTGCATAAATATCATTGTTCCTGGTGTTTGTAATTATGTGTTACTCACCGAGTTGAGTTCATGATTGATTTTATTAAAAAAAAACAGAGTTCTTAAATGTAGATGCTCATTTAAGGTCAAGATATTGGCTATTGGAGGACCATGTGTTCACATGTAAACCTCAAAACCCAGTTTAATAGGCTAAATAAGACTTTGCCTGTCATTTGGAGCTCTTGAAAGTGTCTTTAATGTGAAAATATTGACCTGATTCACTTTCCTTATTTAGCTTAACATGCTGATGGTACCTCCATCTGTCCTTTTTGCGGTGCAAGTCCATTTTAATGGTTTGGAATGTTCTGAATGTGCATTGAGCTTAGTGTGTCTTTATCCAATAGGTGGAACTTGCTCTTTGGGATACCGCAGGACAGGAGGACTACGATAGGCTCCGTCCTCTTTCGTACCCAGACACTGATGTCATTCTTATGTGCTTCTCTATTGACAGTCCTGACAGTTTAGGTAAGCATACTCTCTTTGGTCTATTGTTTTGTGTACCTTTCTCACATGCGCATGTTGTAATTACATTTTCTTTTTCTAATGAATCTGACCTCTGGTGAGTGTTAACTTCAGTATTGACCTTTGATCTTTGATCTCTGTGTAGAGAATATTCCAGAGAAGTGGACACCTGAGGTGAAGCACTTTTGTCCAAATGTTCCCATCATCCTCGTCGGCAATAAAAAAGATTTGCGGAATGATGAACACACACGCAGGGAGCTGACTAAGATGAAGCAGGTAAACGCGTATACAGAGTATTTGCACAGAAAATACATGTTTACTGTACTCTTCAAATTTATGTTTTTAAGATAATTAGTTGTTAGTTTTTCTTGTTTCAATAAACATGTAGAGTATTTGACAAAATCAAGACACAAATAATATGTACTGACAGCATATTTTGTGATGCCTGTCCAATAGGAGCCTGTTAAGGCAGAGGAAGGAAGAGACATGACTAATCGGATTGGAGCATTTGGTTACATGGAGTGCTCAGCCAAATCAAAAGATGGTGTTCGGGAGGTGTTTGAAATGGCCACCAGAGCGGCGCTGCAGGCACGCAAGGGAAAGAGCCGCAACAAATGCAGTCTGCTGTGAATACTTGCCATTGGACTCTGTGCCTGTACTGGGGCTCAAAAAGAGTGTGTGTGAGGGGCACACTCCTATTTACACAGTCATACCAACCTCCCCAGCCCCCCCTCACGTTCGCCAGATGCTTTTGGGAAAGAGATTTGTTTTGTCTATTTTTCCCCCTTTTGGTCTTATTTTTAGTCATGGAGATGTTTATCAGTATTTAAGAGAACTTGGACAAATGGGACTTTTTTTGATGCTTTACCTGAATTTGCGGTATCATTCAAGCTTGCCCATCTGCCAAATGCTGTCATGTGACCCTGTGGGCGGATTGGAAAGGTGTGATCCTGGGAGCCGCCAATCATTACTTTAGCCCATCCCTCATATGCTGGGCTTTTTTCTGCAACATGAAACAGGGCTGAACTTGAATGTTTCTGTATGTTTGAATAATTTTAAGGTTTTCTTTTAGATCGGGCAAGATTGGGATTTTAGAACAAAAGTACAAAATAGCTGTTTTAAAACAAAAAAGGGGCATGGGGTGGGTGGGGGGTTGATATGTATACATACTTGTACATATGAACGTGTGTATTTATATGTACACACATTCAGGACTGGAAACCGTATTTGTAAACTAGACTTGGTAATCTTGTGTAATAAAAGATGTTCTATAAGGAGCAACTCTGTGTGTGTGTGTGAGAGAGAGAGAATGATCAGGTTCATTTGTAAACCTTCGCAAACTAACAGAATGGAAAAGATTCAAACTGAAAAATGCCATGTTGTTTCCCCTTCCTTTTTGTAAGTAGTTCACCAAAACAATACACTTTTGTTGTTAACTCGTTACAGACCTGCTATTCATAAAGTGTAGACATTATCAAGAATGTTCACACTTATCTTTTTTCATGAAATAAAAACAAATTTTAATCAGAGACATCAATAGACTCTGTGCACATTTACTCCCTATGCATTTCTGCTAAAGCATAGTATTCTCCCTAACAAACTGCTACTAGTAGTAGCAAACTATTTGTTATACACCTGTTAACTGTCAATCACAAATAATTATAGCATATACAGTGCCTTGCGAATGTATTCATACGCCTTCATTTTTTTCACGTTTTATGTTGCTGCCTTATATTAACTACTTTCAATTATAAAAAAAATTCTACATCAGTCCATACACCATATTGACAGAGCAAAAACAGAATTGTCACTACTTTGTAAATGAATTTAAAAAAGGACGTACATACAAAGTACATTGCATAAGTATTCATACCCTTAACTAAATATTTAACTAAGTATTTTTTGTTTGATGCAACAAGCTTTGCTCATCAGCATTGGGTAATTATCTGCTGCTCTTCTCACCTCTCAAGCTCTTGACAGGTTGGATGGGGGCAGACACACATTTTCAGGTTTCTCCAGAAATATTTGATTAGATTCAATCCCAGGCTCTGGCTGGACTACTCAAGGACATTCACAGAGTTGTCTATTAGCCACTCTTGCTGTGTGCTTCGGGTCATTGTCCTGTTGGAAGGTGAACATTCTGCCCAGCCTGAGGTTCTGAATGCTCTGGACTGGGTTTTCATTAAGGCTATCTATATTTTGGTGCCTTGAGCTTTTCTTCTATGATGAGTCCCTGCCACTGAAATACAGGCCTACAGCATGAGGCTGCTACCAGCACACTATACTTTTGGGATGGTACTCTGCATGTGATGAGCAGTGCCTGCTTTCCTTCAAACATGATGCTTGGATTGAGGTTCATCAGACCAGATAATATTATTTCTCACAGTGTGAGGGTCCTTTGGGTGCATTTTTGCTCATTCTAAGTGTGTTTTCATGTGTCTTCACTGAAGAGAGGATTGAGTCTTGCCACACAGCCATGAAGCCCAGATCGGTGGAGTGTTGCAGTGATGTTTGTCCTATACGATCATGGACCACAACTAGAGTGATCATCGGGTTCTTGGTCACAACTCTAACAAAAGCCCTTCTCCATCAATTGTTCAGTTTGGCCAGGAGGCCAGCTCTAAGAAGAATCCTGGTTGTTTCAAACTTCTTCCATTAAGGCAGGGGTGTCAAACTCAGTTCCTGGAGAGCTGCAGCCCTGCAGAGTTTAGCTCCAACACACAAACCATGTAGTTTTCTCCATAGGAATCAGGAGCAGAAACTCAAGATGCCTGTGTTTTGCATTGCTTATGAATGCTCAAATCAGTAAAATGGAGAAAACACAAGCACCTTTATCGTGCACGAAAATGTGTTGTTCATAAGGTGGAAAATTCAAGAAATTGACTGAAAAATGCAGGAAAAAGTGTCTTGTAAACCTGCGTCTGCGGTCGGGAGGAGCCGATCGGATAATGCTCATGTGTGCAAATGGTTAAGATAATATATATTAATAAAGACATATATAAATAGATACAAGGTGACCCAGTCCGAATTCACTCAGTGTTAAAAGCCACACGTAGACACAATGCAAGTAAGATATTATTCACAGTTCAGAGAGCTTCACTGATTATAAAAGAACCGTCAGATTGTGATAAAACAGCATTAGTGATTACATGCAAGCGCTATTTGCTCGTTTCTAGGCTATAATCAAATCAGAATTTAAATAAAAGTTGTTTTACGTGCTGCTAACAGGACACACGGCCACAAACCCTGTACATGCAGCAAAGTTTCAGGAGTGACATATCCCACATCCCTCTTATAAATACGGGATTCACTTTCGAAATAGATTGTTCACAGTCAGGGTACGTTGCTTAGCCTATATCTACCATTTCAATGGCATGCAAGTATTTCAATTTAGTAAAAAAAATGGCTCCTCTTTATAACATAAGGATCACGTAACATTGTTTTACTGTTTATACCTTTCTCCTGTTATAGCACCTAAACCGGTAACTTACAGTATGGACTTTCCTCCGTCTCATACAGGGTTTGTGTACATTGGTCCTAGCAGCACGTAAAACAAAACTTTTATTCAAATTTTGAATTGTTTACAGCCAAGACAGCGAGTAAATAACGCTTGTATATAATCACTAAAAAGCTGTCACTCACTTCAATTTATCGCAATCTCACAATGTTCCTATATAATCAATTTCTTGACTTTTCCCCCCTTATGAACACATGTTCATACATGATAAAAGGACCTTGTGTTTTCTCGGTTTGACTGATTTGAGCATTCATAAACAACTCAAAACACAGCCATCTTGAGTTTCTGCTACTGATTCCTATGGAGAAAAATCACTTCCTGCCCTCCAGCTGCATTTCCCGCCACAGCAGCGACGTCATGTGCAAACAACCTATTGAGCCTGAAGGACTTGATTAGCTGGATCAGGTGTGTTTAAATAGGGTTGGAGCTAAACTCCGCAGGGCTCCGGCCCTCCATGAATTGAGTTTGACACCCCTGCATTAAGGGTAACAGAGACTACATCAGGGTTCCTCAATTCTTTCGCTGGAGGGCCAATCTGCTGCACAGTTTAGCTCCAACCTTGATCAAACTCACCTTTCTGTGATTTTCTAATGATCTTGAAGACACTGATTATCATGCTCAGGTGTGTTTGATTAGGGTTGATGCAGGAGTGGGCCAGATTTGAGGATGCCTGACTACATGCTTCTGTGACCCTTCAATAAAGAATATTTTTTTCCCGAATATTTCCCCAGATGTGTGGCTTGACGCAAACCTGTTTCTGAGCTCTACAGGCTCTTCTTTTGACCCCAGGGCTTGGTTTTTGCTCTGAAATGCATTATCAGCTGTTGGACCTTTCATTAAGACGTGTGCCTTTCCAAATCATACCCATTCAATTGAATTTGCCACAGGTTACCTTCACTCAAAGTGTAGTAACATCTATAAGCAATATGATAAATATTATGAGATAAATTCCAACGGTCCATTCCTCACACAAAACTAATGTATGACTTGAATTTAACAGAACTTGATTGGACTTCTTTTATGGTGCATTTTTTATGGTCACTGTATGCTTTTATTGCATGTAACCGAGTACAGGAAACATTGTTCAAAAATGTCTGTTTTACAGAAGAAAGTCATATTTTAAATGACATGAAGATGAGTACCAAACTATTCCCTTTCAGCAGGTGGACCAGTATTTTTTTTATTACACAAACATTGTACAGTTCCTAGTGTAAAACCAGGAACTATTTTTATATTTCAGAATGTTACCCCCATTTACACATCAACAAATGTAGATTGGTGACAGACTATATCTTGTGAAATGAGCTTTAGGGTGTCATGAAGACTTAATAGGTGACAAGACAGTTCCTACACAGGACTGGAATGAAAAAGTTTTAACAGAAGTGGAAATTCTGCTTTCATTTTGTCAGTGAACAGTATGTTCTGTTTTTACACTGATGACTAAGCCTCTGCACTCCAGCTAATGTTGAGAGAGCTTTCTGAATCAAAACTTGAACAAGGGCTGGAATTATTTCGAGTTGCCACCCACTGGATAATCCGGGATTCAGAACAGCACGGTGCAATTCTCCAAACCATCTTTACCAATATATTTAATGACAGTCTAGTGGATAATTCTCGGATATTATACAATACAGCCCGCTTTTATTTAACTGAAGAGGGGAAAAAACATGACATGTTGAGGAAGGAAGGAAGGAAATAGTCATGCAGTCCCCACCCCATGCGGGTAACACCCAGACAAGGCTGCCTGAAAAACTCAACAACTACTCATTTCTGCCTTGCCTGTGAAAGACTGCGCCGTGGCGCGCGACCGAGAGAAAAGGGGCCACCGCTCTTTAGCAGTCTCTCTCTCTCCCCCTCTCTCTCTATCTCTCGGAGAGTTTCATTCTTCCCCGCTACTGCTGCGTAAGTGCGGCGAGCCTCGCTCAAACACCAGCCTTTATATATGCGCCTATTTTTAGCCCCAGCGCATGAAGCTATTTTTAACCAATATGAGCTCATCACCTTCCTGCTCATCCAATCAGAGCACAGAGGTGAGCACGTGTGTGGGCGGGAAGCACAGAGAGAGAGAGAGAGAGAGAGAGAGAGAGAGGAGAGAGAGAGGAGAGAGAGAGAGAGATGAGAGAGAGAGAGAAGGTAGTGGAGAAGAGAGAGAGAGAGTTCACGGGGAGCGCGCAATGCCAATTTGAAATGAAAAATAATATAAAATCTATGGATAAAATTAAATCATACATTATTAAACGACATATTATTATATTATACAATTCATATAATTTAAATACTAACAATAATCATTTCAAAAACACAATGCAATGACAGTAATAAAATAACAATAAATCATTTTAATATTAAGAAGGCTTGGGTCCTTCATCATATGCATTATGTACTTCAACAGTACCATTACCATAACAAACAATGTTCTATCGGTTTGTGATAGAAAGCGCTGTTTCTATGCAGCGGTGTGATGGCGAAACAGCATCAAAGGGGAAGATGCAGGGCAGAGAAAATGCTGAGGAAGGCAGGCTCTTGTCCTGGGGGCTAAACTGAACTCGCTGAAGGTGATGACCAAGAGGAAGATGCTGTTCAAACTCTTAAACACCATGAATACACCCTCAAATCCAATACAGTATGATACATCATCACATCCAATATAGTAAGAGCACATTCACCTTCAGACTGTTTGACCGATGTCCCACTGAGACACAAACATATCATTTTATGTATTTATATAGATTATTTATTGTCTGTCTGAGTGATTACATTATATATGTTGTGTACAACAACTGTACTGTAAATTACACTGAGGGGATTACCCCCCCCCCCCCCAAAAAAAAACAAAACAAAAACAAAACAAGTGACTAAAATATAAACTTTTTAACTGTTCAACTAGATTTATACAATGCTGACACCTGGTGGCTGGGGGTTGCAGAACTACATATTACATACATAGTTCATAAACATACATAATAACATACAATAATAATAATATAATAGGCTATATAAACAGTACTAATGGTATTAGTTAGATCATATGTCAGTCTACGTATTTTTAAGCCATGATTCTCCCACGATTCTGAAAACAAACATTAGACAAATGAACAATACTCGAGTTTCTGACTAAATATTATATTTAATGTTATACATGAGTCGATGTATAAATATCTAAAATGTTATAAATGGACCTATTTAAAAATATGTATTACATTTAATAATTAATAGTCTATCTATGTAAATTAAAAAAATATATATATAAATATATGAAGACTTGTTTCTTGAATCTCTTGAATGATTCAGGCATCAAATACATGTGTTTTCCACCTGCTGGCACATTGTTGTAACAGAATCTTTTATATATATAGATTTTTTTTTTAACATTACTTCCAAAGTTTAAGGCTACTCGTTTTGATCGCGGCTGCCGCAACATCAGACTATATCCGGATTAAAAACTTGCATCCCAATACTTTCTTTATTATTTAATGTTTGCAACACATAAATGCACTTACTGTGTCAGTAGTCTGTTTGTGAAGCTGTTTAAAACATAAAGTATATGATGAGCTGCTCTCTGATCAGCGGCTGCAGGTTTAAATATTCCCATGTGATGTGATGTCAAAGGTTTAATTGACAGCGGAATCATCATTTAGGAATAAGATCGCGAGTATTTTAATCGAGATCGCGATCTTTTAATGAATAAATGTGCATTCATATAAGAGCCTTTGTTTTTTTGTAGTCTATCGTTTCATATTTGTTCCACACCCCTTGTTCCAGGGGGGTGCTGACGTTCGCCCTTTTTCTGAATTCTTGCTCTAAAAGAAAACACAAAACTATTCCATAATCTTTTGGACTTGGCGATGCTTCCATAGTAAATGAATGGTAGCCAAATCATTCAATAATGACAGAAGCTCGAGATAAAAAGAAAGAAAACATCTCTCAAAAGAACAAAACAGGTAAATAAAGATAAGAGGGAATTTAAATGTGACGGTTGTATTGGAAGCGAATGTATTTTAGCTAGCCATCCATAGAAAAATGTACCTGAATGCAGATGACTGGGCCTATATAATTATATAAAACAGTTAATATTGTAATGTTGTTGCTCTATTTGTGTTGTTTTGCTCTATTTATGTGCACGTTAATATACATACAGGAGAACCATTTAAACTCAAATCGATATTTCATGTCCATATATTTATTGAGTAGCCGTGAAACAAGCAGAATAAAGTAGGCCTACAGTTGACCAGTCATTTTGACAAAATAAACCCCTGTGGGATAATAAAAGCCCCCTCGGTGTAATATGTACAGGGTTTAAGTGAACTGTGTCGTCTTATTTGAGAGTTTTCTTAAGTTTATGAGGAGTGGTGTTAAACAATAATCCTCATTTAGTCGCTAGAGGGCGCCACATCCACACAGTTGCATCTCTGATTAGTTTAGTGATATTTTCATATAGTAAAGAATTATGATCCTTCAGCGTCTGTTGGGGAGGGGGTCATTCTCATTTTCTTATTCTTTTGATCTTTTTATTCATTGTTTATGTGACCTGATTCCACTTCCATTAATTCTGATGCTGTTAGATTTAATTGGAGTGTGTTGAGAGTGTGTGTGTGTGTGTGTGTGTGTGTGTGTGTGTGTGTGTGTGTGTGTGTGTGTGTGTGTGTGTGTGTGTGTGTGTGTGTGTGTGTGTGTGTGTGTGTGTGTGTGTGTGTGTGTGTGTGTGTGTGTGTGTGTGTGTGTGTGTGTGTGTGTGTGTGTGTGTGCATAAACCAGACAGTGAGTGTGAGAGATGAAAAAAGAGGAAACCAACATGACATTTCAACAGCCCTTTAAGCAAATTAATCCTAAGGGAGAGTCGCATTCAGCAGCTGTCTTATTCTTAAAAATATATATACACAGAGAGGGAGGGAAGGAGGTAGGGAGAGATGGATAGAAAGAATGAGAGAGCGTGAGAGGGGTGGGCACAATTGGGACAGTTCCCTCCTTCCCAGCAGGGGAGTGTTTGAAAGAAAGCAGTGAATGATAAGAGACGACTGAAGGAGAGAGAGAGAGATCAGAAAGAGTTAAACGATGCAGAGAGATGCAGAGGGCAAGACAATAACCGAGTGAACAAAACGAAGACAAATTCAGCCGGCAATATTATAAACACAGAAGACAGACCAAGAGAGGATTATATTACACTGCACTGCACACACAAACACACACTTACGAAGAGGTGTGTGATGCTGACATCAGGTCGACACCATTTGTGTGTGTGTGATATTTCTGAGCAGAGCACGCATAGAGAGAGAGAGAGAGAGAGAGAGAGAGAGAGTGTGTTTACTCCGTGCTAGAGTCACATAGTGTGTGTCAGACAAGCCATGAGCAGGATGCTGGCTCTCTTCTGCTTGATTTTACTGGCGGCACCTCTAATGGACGCATGGAGACCATCACAACCTCGACTACTCTTCCAACACTCAGGTGAGGCAACTGCCTTTCCATTGACTTTTCTGTTGATATATAGCCCTCACACAAACCTTTCTGCATTTAACATTTTAAATCAGATATTAGTTGGTATGGTTATTGTGACATTTTCCTCCTACAATGTAAATTATGTTATGTAAATGTTATTATTAATATTTTAAAATAATATAATTTAATCTTAAGAAGACTTGAGTCATTTTGACTTGATTCAATTATGTTACCATAATTAATTTAGTTAATGTCTGCATAGTTTATAGGATAACATTCAGGTGAAACTACTGACTTTCCATTGACTTCTATTGCTTTTCTATTGAGCTCTTTCTATGAAAACGTTCTGCATTTATTCTTTCAATCCAGAATAAATAATTTAGTATGTTGATTAAACTATTTTCTTCCCACATTGTGAATGATTTCAGGTTTTACTATCCTCGTGGAACACAATCACACAAATATTGAGTCTTTATTTGCTCCATGCACAAACTCTTTCTCTCTTTTTATTTACCCAATTGTAATCAGCGTGATTCAACAGGGTTAATCAGGGGTATATCATGTGTGACATTGTGTAGACTGAAACTGGTTGTGTGTTTCTCCATGACCTAGAAAACCACAGATACATTCGTTGGTCCGTCACACCATTCTGCATATCAGGGACGACTGAGAGTGAATGTGAGAGAAAATAGTGTGTGTGTGTGTGTGTGAAATGTTTGTGTTTAGAAAGTTTTAGAGGTACATATCTTAATTAATCTGTGCACATCTGTATGAATGTGTGTGTTGTGTTTACTTGGATCTCTTAATTACCCAATTAGCCTTTCATTCACGCAGACTCCCAAAGGGTAGAGCATAAGTGTGTGTTTGTGTAAGGGAACGGCTGGTGGTTGATTATTATCCAGCTCATTTTGGCTTGATTTCCCTGATGAGATGATAAATGACAGCTCTTGAGTAGCACACACACACACACACACATACTGAGAATGTTGTGCCACTGGATTCAAGTGAAATTAGATATCCACTACTATGTCCAGCAGATCTATAAAATGAATTTTCCAGCTGGTTGGTTTTGATTGGTCAATTTGCAGTTGATTGGCCTTCAGTAAGTGTGATTATAACTACCAAGTGTGTGTGTCTGTGTGCATTTGAGTGCTATAATTATGATGTATACTCATATTCAGCCCAGGTCATAGGTCATGGTTAGTAGCTCTGACTGATGGAGAGTTGAGAAATTCCAGAACACAGCAGTGTGTGTTCACCAGTTTATTTTAGCTGTCTGTGTGTTTATGCATGAGCCTTGTGTTCTTCCGTCCCAGACTTATAGTCGCACCTGTTAACATTTCTACCACACACATATGAACTGGTGGATTGAGAAGTAATAGCTGATAACTCAATCTGCACAGGAAGTGTGGACTGTTTGTTCTTGTCTGCCTGTAGGCTAGCACTATGGGAAAAGTTGTGCAATACACCTTCACATACCTCCATCCATCCATCCATCCATCCATCCATCCACACTTGTGGTAGAAGAGGTGTGTGCTTGTGAACAGGTCTTTGGAATCCCATTTTACACATTACATTCGATGCCCATTTTAATTGACTTTGATTCAATTCCAATTAATTCACAAGCTCTTGATTCAATTCAATTTAATGTTCAATTTGGTCACATATGAAAAGAATCTCATTCAGCGAATGCATTATGTTAGCATTTTCTATACTATAATATTTTATTAATATTAAATTAATTTTAATATTAATATTTTCATTTAGTTTTTTTTTAGCAATTTTGTTGTCTTTTTTAGTAGTTTATTTTTTTTTACATTTTTTCTTTCTTTAACATACTGATTTACAGTTTTAAATTGAGTAATTTTAATACTTAAACGCATTTTAGTTATACAGGCAACATGTCAAATTTAACATTTTTTAATTAAAATATACATTACATTTTTATTTATCTTTATTCCAAATAACGGAAATAATTTGTAACAGTTTTAGTTTTAGATAACAAGTGTTTCAGTGCAAGGTAGTGTTTCAGACTGATTCAAACAGAACCGAGTCGAAAGAGTCACTTGTTCTCAGATCGGACTGCAGCAGGTGCGTCTTGTCTGTTTCTGTGTACAGTCTGCGATTTCGTTGTCAGTTTTTTTTTTTAAATCACACTGATTACAGAACTCACATTCACAGTAAATTGTATTTATTTTCAGAACACATTCTTTGACACCTACAGGACCACGCAGACACTGAAATAGGCATAACGTACAAGATCGATCTTGGGGTTTTAATCGATATCGGTATCCATAAAATGAAGATTGCGAATAATCGTAAAACAGGATTGTACCATTTTAAACCTATACGTTGTTGCTATTGCGCTCTTGCACTCATGTGCATGTTTATGTAAAAGGTAGCTAATGTTTCTTAGCTTTGTCACACACCACATATTTGCACTAATCGAGTAATTCCACATCAGTCTCTCCCATGACTGAGGTAATCTAATGTTCAGATACACGCTCACAGCTTGTGTGTTGTTAAATATACAGCACTAGGTCTGTATGTGGCTAAATATACCATCAGCTGGTCATAGAATGATGGACAGAAGGATTTGTGTGTGTGTGTGTGTGTGTGTGTGTGTGTGTGTGTGTGTGTATAAGACCGGAAAACAATAATTGTAGCTGTACTAATTGTGTAAGACCAGACATCAGAATGTCTCACTGTTTGTCTAATTTAGTTTATGGCTAAAAAGGTCATGAGTCAAACTGATTACAGTCTGGGGCTTCCAGGTTCTAGACCACCTAGTCATGAAATCTCCCTCACTTCCTGTTAACCACACTCGAGACAGGTGGAATACCAGCCCGTAACACACACACACACACACACACACACACACACACACACACACACACACACACACACACACACACACACACACACACACACACACACACACACACACACACACCCTTGTCACCACAGCAACTGCCCCAAGACAGGGGGCAATGGTGCCACTAAGAGAGAGTCAGGAATGTGTGTATGAGGTTTCAGGGTGTGACAGACTGTGTCCCTCATGACAGCTGAAATTGTTTAGTGTGTGTGGGTGAGTGAGAGAATATTTTAAAGTAGCGATAAAGATGCAAACCTATAGAACAA
Organism: Ptychobarbus kaznakovi; assembly: GCA_027422405.1. Lineage (NCBI taxonomy): Eukaryota > Metazoa > Chordata > Actinopteri > Cypriniformes > Cyprinidae > Ptychobarbus > Ptychobarbus kaznakovi. Next base: position 13,727,721 of record CM049810.1, on the reverse strand, counting down.
CCAAGTTTTTTTTTGCTGTATTAGAATATTATCTGCTGCACTCTCACTGTAAATAATTGATTTCGTATGATTCTCAAGGTATGTTTTCAATCTTTTTGTCATTCTATTCATCTCATGCACTATTTTATCTCTGCATCTCATTAGCTGTTCATATTTTTGAACAGGTTATTCTGCCCAAAGGTGAGATTGTCTGGTTAACATATGAGTTTATATTAGTTTATTGTGTTTAGGAAAAGTACAGAATACAATGCTACTCTGGTGGACAGCTTTAAATATATTTAAAGAAATATCATTCTATCACCATTTACTCATCCTCATGCTGTTTCAAACCTGTGGTTTGGCTGTATGTCTTCCATGGAGCACAAAGCAGATGTTTTGGTTGCCTCTGGAGCTTTAAGGTTTTAAAAAGGGCAAAAGTGAAAGAGTGCATCTGAATGATGCTCTATATTCCAAGTCATATGATAGCTTTGTGTAAGAAAGAGAGGTGAAATTTAAGTCATGATTCACTGAATTTCTTCTCCTCCAGCGGGCTTCTTAATTAATGGAACTGGATCATTGAGCCATTGAGTTTTCAGTTATTTCCACTCATTTAAAATTCAGTCTGTTCCTATCACATGACTTCAGAAGACTTGGGCTATAGCACACGAGTTCTAGATCATTTTATGATGTGGTAATTTTAGATCTTGACAGCCTCATTCATTGTAATTATATTGTAAAAACCGACCAGGATATTCTTCAGAAATTCACCCTCTGTTACATGGCAGAAAGAAACCCTCATTCTCTGTTTTTTCCTTTCCCATAAAAAACAATAAAGCTGAATTGCATTTTCTTTATTGGCCTGTCAGAAATAAAGGATTTGTGATGGAAAACAGCAATGTCGCATATTTGCCGAATTCTGCCGCGAGGGTCTACTCATAACAGAAATGTATGAAATAACATGTGCATTTTCTCTCTGTCTTAGAACTGGTGCGGAGCGGCAGGCTCATGTCTCTCTCTGTGCCTGCTGGGGATCTGAACTCTCTGCTGCCAGATGAAGATGGTCGTCGTCTATACATCAGCATGAAAGACCATCTGCTGTCCACCAGCCTGGATGATATTACTCAAACCCCCCGCAAGGTATGTACACACCCAAACACACAGGGTCGCATGTATTCCTCATATTCTTAAATAAGGGAAATTCGGTCATTTCTGAAAGACAGTCCCTGGTAGCCATGCACTTTCATTATATGGAAAAAAGAAGTTGAGAGTAGTAAATAACAAGAATTTGAGAGAGATAGTTTAGTTCACCCAAACATGCTGTAGTATAAAACAAGAAAGCTTTTACTAGCAGATTCTTATCTGCAGAAATTTGTCCCAGGCTAAAAAACATGTTCCATTCGCATTGAAATTGAAAAACACAATCTGTGTTTGACTGGTTTTCAAACAAACTTTTGTTGCATGCTCATTGTAAGAAAAAGTTGAGCCAACTTAAATATTTAAGGCAACCAGCTTCAGCAGTTGTGTGTGTGTGTGTGTGTGTGTGTGTGAGCCCATCCCTGCTTGTCTGCATAACTTAGTGCGTATTCGTAATCTTCATCTGAGTAATGCCAGGGTGGCATTCAACTGTAATTCCTCATGATGAAATCAGCATCAACATTTAATATGACTAGAGGAGCTTTTATGCACACTTATGCACCAGATTATACTCACATCTGTGTGTCTATGTGTGCTGTATTTCAGATTTACTGGCCTGCAAGCCCAGATCGGGTCCAGAACTGTATCTTGGCTGGAAAAAACCTGCAGGTAAAACATAATTTTATGAACGCAACTTATTTAGACAGCTGTTCTTCAAATGTTCAATTACAAACAAAATAAATTCAATCTTCACTGTGATAGTTTTCTTTTTTATGTCACAGACGGACTGTGCTAACTTCCTGCGTGTGTTAGAGCTGTATAACCAAACACATCTTTACGCCTGTGGGACTGGAGCGTTCAACCCTCGCTGTGCCTTCATCCCCACCAACCTCTTCCTCAGGGTAAAGGACTACATTTCCCATGCATGCATCTCTTTCACATAAACTCTTCCTTTTGCAATAAGTAGTATGCTGTGCTGTGTAGCATTCATCTTGTAGTTTTTAAGTAAAAAGTAATTAAATATTATTTATTAAAATAAAAAAATTAAAAAACGTAACAATTTTTTAAAATAAAAAGTGTTTTTCATACATATCTAAACAAATAAAAGTAAAACTAAATCAAAATAATTAACATATTCTTAAATATTTAAATTAAACTAAAAGGTGTTACATATCCAAACAGAAAAAAATAGTATTTATTAAAATAATTAAAGTGTACTTAGATTTTTTAATAAAAAACAAATATATATATATATATAAAAAGTTTCATCCAGAATAAAAAATATTTTATTGAGATAATTAAAATAATTTAATAATAATTCAATATTTTTTTATTATTAACATAAATTTTTTTCATATAGACCGAGACATCCTTAAAGGATTAATTTGTATAAGCAAAAATAAACAATTTGAACTGTAAACAATGTAATGGGAATTTCAGGCCGAGGAACAAATGCTGCAGTATGAAGACACTGAATCAGGGAAGGGAAAATGTCCTTACGACCCTCACCAGAGAACAGCTACCGCCGTCATAGGTAAGACAGCATGTTCATAGTGTGTAGTTTATCTGTTTGTGTGAGAACATGCCAGTGTAACTCTGATCGAAATCTCCGTGCATGTTTGTTCAGACGGAGAGCTGTATGCTGGCATCTCATCTGACTTTCTAAGTCATGATACTGCTTTTATTCGGAGTCTGGGGGAGCGACATGCGATTCGCACAGAACAATACGACTCTACATGGCTGCAAGGTAATATATGCATGTACAACGACACATACACCTGAGCTAGCACTAACACATACACTCACACTTACAAAAACACACTTGCAATTAAGGATGCTCTCTGCTCTATCAGTTAAACACATGAAAATGCTACCATATTGTTTATACAATTACAGAAGTATGTGTTCGTTAACTGTATTTGTGTCGCTCTCGCTCTCTCCAGGCGCTGAATTTGTTCATGTTGCAGCGATGTCAGAGAGTGATAATGAGGAGGATGATAAGGTGTACGTGTTCTTTACTGAGCGCGCCCGGGAAGCAGAAGGGGCTGCTGGGAAGGTCCTCTATTCTAGAGTCGCCCGCGTCTGCAAGGTATCTAATAGTGTGTTCCTACGTGCCTAACCGCACTTGTGTGGCTCCTGTGCCTGTATGACCACCTCTGTGAATCTGATAGCATGTGCTGCGTGATCTGTCTCTGACTGTTCCTTTGGTTGATTTCTGTCATTTTCATATGAAATAGTAACAGAATTACATAATATATTCTTACGATTTTTATTAAAATGCAAAAGTGTTACATACAGAAATAAAAATAAATGTAATATTAGTAAAAAGTAATTAAAATACACTTAATTTTTAGTGAAATAAAAAGTGTTACAAACAGTAGATCCAAAGCAGAACTAAACTGAAATATTATATCATTGAAATTCATGTCTGATGAATTTTGTGTCATTTTGATATCGCAAAAAAATATTAATAACACTTACAAAAAGTACTGTAGTGGTACCATGTTAAAGGAATGCTATCAGATGGTAATACCTTTTGTGTATGTCATTGAATATAATGATTACCATATTCATTTAATAGGGAATTTACATCTACATCAAAGAGCATGCCCCAAAACACAGTATTAACCTAGTACGTGTCTAAAAATTATGGTATTAGCATAGTATACATCTAAAAACATGGTATTAGCAGGAGACATGTCCAAGAAACTCTGGATTAGCAGGGATAAGTCCAAAAAAGCATGGTACATCTCAAAAACATGATATTACTGTGGTACATGTCCAAAAAACATGGTAGTAACAGGGTACATGTGAAAAAACATGGTATTACTGTAGTGTGGTATGTAGTATGGTACTACATCGGTGCATTTATATCTCTTTCTCTCTTTTTCAGAATGATATTGGTGGTCAGCGTAGTTTGGTTCATAAATGGAGCACCTTTCAGAAAACTCGTATTGTTTGCTCCGTACCAGGACCCGACGGCATACAGACACACTTTGACAAGCTCCGTGAGTAACACACACACACACCTTCAGATAAATGTCACACACACACACAAAACACACACACACACACACAATCACACACACCACACACACACACAAACACACACAACACACAGAATACACATGCACACACACACAACACACACACACACACACACACACACACACACACACACACACACACACCGCACACAGACTCAGACAGAAACCGGTTTCTTATCAATCAGTCTGTGTAAACAAAGACCTCACATAGAATAAACAATTCTTGAATCCTCATTCTGACTGAAGTTTTACTGTAGTCTCATATTCATATATCTATAAGATACACACGTTACAGCACATACAGTATGTTGAATTGTTCATCTCAGTTATCAGTGACGACTACATTGAGTACAGCACGTCCCCTAAACTATTCCAGCCAAATATGATATAAAACAAGCAATAATCAGAAATCAAGAATGGGTTCTATATCTGGTTGCTACTTTATCAAATCTGTAAGCGGCTCTGAAAGGAACTATTCATTTTCCAGCGCCATGGCAATCTTTAAACAGCTGGGTTTATGTAATTTGTTTAACTCAGTGCATGTTCACAGTTATGTTCAAGTGTTAGGGACTTGTGAAATGTGTTTATTTCTTGGCCTGCCAAAGTATTTAGAACATCCGAAACTGCTTTATTCTGATTGGTTAACACTTTAATGTTCACTTGTGACTGTAAGAATGTTCTGATGATTATATAATGTAAGCATGCTCTAATGTGAATATGCATCTCATCTTAGCTGCTCTATGGTGGTAATCTATAAGAATTCTCTTCTCTGTGTTGTTTACATTGTGCTCCATGGCCTCTAAAGCACTACATCTCCCATAATCTGCCCCTGCATCAGGGACCCTCATCTTGCCATAGCTATGATGGGCCAGACCACACTGCAGTCACTGAATGTTAATCAGGAATAGCGAGTTTATAGATTGTGTATAGAAACGTGCATAAACTGACGATATGATGAGTCAGATACAAGTTGAGACTGCCAGGTTGCTGGAAGAGTAGAGTTAGAATTGTAAGTTTTGAAAATTATGGAACAGATGTAGCTTAGGTCTTTAAGAAAAATTTGACTGGCGTGTGTTTTGGTATGCAAGATTGAAGGTACTCCAGAATGCGTCACGGTCTGGTGTAAATAAGTTTAGATAATGTCTGTGTTTGGTGTGTACCACTGTGTTCCTGTGGCTCAGTGCTAAAGCATTGTGTTAGCAGCGCAAAAGGTTGTGGGTTCAATTCCCAGGGAACACACATACTGACAATAAATGTATAACCTTAATGCACTGTAAGTCGCTTTGGATAAAAGCGTCTGCTAAATGCATAAATGTAAATGTGTTTGTGTGTGTGGAGGTGATGCTGTCAGTTTATGTGGCAGTGATTTGTGAACTGAATTAGTGTATGATGTTTGGATTTTAAATAATGTTCAGTTGATTCACTGAGTTGGTGTGCTGAAATTCAGATTATTTATTTTTGAAAGCCTGTGTGTGTGTGTGTGTGTGTGTGTGTGTGTGTGTGTGTGTGTGTGTGTGTGTGTGTGTGTGTGTGTGTGTGTGTGTGTACATGTACAGTACCATTCAAAAGTTTGGGATTGGTAAGATTTTTGATAAAAAAAATAGTAAAAACTGCAATATTGCGACATATTATCACAATTTAAAGTAACTGTTTCTATTTGTATATATATTTTAAATGTAATTATTCCTGTGATGGGAAAGCCGAATTTTCATCAGCCATTACTCCAGTCTACAAAGCTATGTTTCCATCCACCTATTTTTAAGCACATTTTGGAATAACGCATAAAAAAATGCTGGATGGAAACGCCAAGATTTGCATAAATTCTAAAAATGCACATTAAAAACGTATGCGCACAATTAAGTAGGAAAAACTTTTTAACTGATTACAAAAAATGCATGTAAAGCTACGATGGAAACACATTTAACGAATATATTCCACAATGCGCATACAAAATGAATGTGACTTTGCACGATGGGACGGGATAACTTAACTAACCAACGGAGCGATCTCGTTGCACAGCATCTGAAATTATGATTTGTTTTTTTCTGAAATGCCTGAGCAAAGTCTTTCATCAAAATATTTTAGTATAACTGTATATTGCACAACTGTGTTCCCAAACAGCAGGCATCTACCTCCGAAAAAAATGACCGCATGAATTGTGTTTCGTCTGCTTGCTCCGAGGCACAAGTAATTCATCATATAGGAAAATTATTATATTAAGTGGCTTCTCCTACTTTTCTTGGTGATATTTAGTGGCAGTTTATCAGGAAATTTTGTTCTCTTTGACTCGTTGGATGGAAACAGTGCTTTATTCGCAAATGTTTTATGCGATATTCCAGTTTTGTGCATAAGTTAAAGTCAAAACATAGTCTCACATGATCCTTCAGAAATCTTTATAATTTGCTTTTGATGGAGACAAGGACAATTGGTATTTACATACATATTGGCTCTAAACAGTTAAATGTTATATATTTCAACATAGATTAATAGAAAACATTAATTAACACCTAAGAGTACTTTAGGAAATTATTCCTTATGGTTATATACTAAAGTTTTGTCACAGACTGACCTAATTTTCTTGAGTTCAACCTGAATGTTTTACATTTTTGAACCACATGATGATAAATATATCTTAAAATGAGTGCACAAGTGCATGTGCCATTTGTCTTGGTGGTCTGCTGAATGTTTTGAAGGCCGCCAGTATCTGTGTGTGTGCATTTTCACGTCTACGGTGGCACCCCCATCCTGTTTCTACATCTACCGGCTACCTCGGGATGAGGATGAGGGAGGAGAGCAGAGAGTCGGAGGTTAGGAGGGATAAGGACGGGTAGGGGCAGGATAGAGAAGTGTCAACAAGTGCAGGGCAGACAAAACTATCTGCCCTCAAGGAGAACAAAAGCTTTTGTTGAATGAAATTGACACAACTATAGCGTCCCTGCAAAAGTGAAAGAGAAGAAGAGCCAGAGAATAGGGGGGTAGTGAAAACAATCTGAAAGAGAGGGAGGAGAGGTTGAACAGAAATGAGGGATAGTAATGGGATTGAGAGGGAAAGAGGGAGTGTGGATGCTTAATTAAAGGGATTCTTTTGGTCTGTGTGTTAAATATGAGGGGAAACAGAGCGTTGTGTTTATGTGTGTGGTTTTAGCCCAGAGCCATGTGTAATAAAGATTTCAAACGTTTTATAGTAGGCTACTGATCTAGTTTATGTTCTCAGTTTTTAACAGTTTACAATAGTCAGTAAATCTGTCTCAGGTTTCAAAAGCATGTCTGCAGTAGCGTGAATGTTTAACACTGTGGTTTCCAACTGCTGGGTGTGCCCCATATCTTTTATTGTTGTCAAAGGGCTGTGTGTTTGATCAAACGCTCTAATTTATTTTAATGATTTAAAAAAAATTGTCCTATGCTTACCAAAGCTGCATTTATTTGAACAAAATTAGAGTACAAGATCCTTCAGAAATCAATCTAATATGCTGTTTTAGTACTCAAGTAATATTCCTTATTAGAATGTCGAAATCAGTTGTGCGATTTTATTACTTTTGTCAAAACTGTAAAAAAAAGTTTGATTCTTTTAGTTTTTAGTTGAAATATATATTTTTGTAACAATGTTAACATCTTTACTGTCACTTTTGATCAATTGAATGTGTCCTTACTAAATACATACATTCATTTCTTTAAAAAAAAGCTGTCATACTGACCCCACTCTTGCATATTGTTTGGCCTATGAAGTTCATGGTCATTTACATGTCACATTTTTGTTTGCTTTTATAGTTTAAAAAACTATTTTTTATTGTTTTGGGCCATTACTTATTGTTCAGTGTAAAAGTTGGGTCCTGAATCAAAACCAGTCGAGAACCACCAAGAGTGTGTGTATGTGTGTTTGATTTGATAAAGCATTTGATTGTATCGGACATGGCTGGAATGTGAGAATGCAAAATCAACTAGCATACTCCCAACAGCACAAGTTTATTGTGAAGATATGTGTGTGTGTGTGTGTGTGTGTGTGTGTGTGTGTGTGTGTGTGTGTGTGTGTGTGTGTGTGTGTGTGTGTGTGTGTGTGTGTGTGTGTGTGTGTGTGTGTGTGTGTGTGTGTGTGTGTGTGTGTGTGTGTGTGTGTGTGTGTGTGTGTGTGTGTGTGTGTGTGTGTGTGTGTGTGAACAGAAACGAAACCACAAAATGCTGTGTTACACACGTTTGTATGAGAATGAGAGTGTAACCAGGTAAATATTCTTTTCATGAGTTTATACAGCCTTGAGAGGAAACACGCACACACACACTTTCTCATTTGCATTGACTGAAGCACAAAGCATGTTTAATATTCTAAACCTGTTTTCTGTTTTTCTGTAGAGGATATTTTCATTCAGCGTGGAAAGGACAAAAAGAACCTCCTCATCTATGGGCTCTTCACCACTACCAGGTGAGTATTACAAACTGACCTGGAATCAGATTTGAAACATTTCACTGTAATAAATCACATTTGGAGAATAAAATAAAGCTGAACTGAGCAGACATTAAAAAGGACATTTCTGTTATCATTTACTCATTTCACTTTCTTTAAAAAACAATCCTTTGAGATTGCCTTGAATCCTTTGAGATGAAAAGAGATGTTTAGCAGAATGTCGGTGCTGCTCTTTTACATAAAAAACCCTGAATGGTGGCTAGGGACTGTCATTTGTTTTAAATGGCTGTTTTACACATGTGACTTGTAACCAATCATGAGTCACTAAATTTGAAAATTATGATTATGATTTTCAGTGAATAACAGAACAACTTACGTTTCAGTCGGTTCTGCTCACAGAGCAATTGTATGGCTTCAGAAGTAAGTTATTACTGTAGTGGTACTTTTATGATGCTGTTTTGTCATTTTTGGAGCTTGACAGCCCCTGGTCACCCTTCACTTTAATTGTATGGCAAAGAGCAACGTGCACATCATGACAGCCCTGTGTGTGTATGTGGTTAAGGGTGTGGATAAAATAGCAGTATTACTGAGTCATACTTTCCAGCTGGCCTAAGATGACATTAATGATGCACCCATGATGTTTAAAACACATTAGAAGTTGAACCAATTTTACATCAGCCATCTCAAATAGCATATGCCTTCATCTATCTTTGTGAAAATGTGTGTGTCTGCCTAAGCTTTTGGAGAGGGTTGCACAGGGTGGAGTGCACAATGAAGTATGGATATAGAAAAAGCTGTATGGAAAGAGTGACCGTGTTATTGCTCTCTGCTGAGCTGTTCCACTGAGTGTGTTAAATCTCTCAGAGACTCGTAAAGACTGTAGCTTTCACAGCAGACCCAGATTCAATTCAGTTCAGATCAGGTGACATTTTACCCTCACCGAGGAGTCAGTGCCTTACTGCCGACTGGCTTCACACTTGAATCAAAGTGCCACTTTCATTTGTGTCACCAGAGCTTGGTTTTAATTGGATTTATGTCTGATCAAAAGCATGTGGGTGAACTGAATAAGATTGAAATCTGTTGTTTTGATACATTGGGATTGCTATTTGATCCTGTCTTTTTACAGTAAGTCAATTAATAATTAATGTTTCTATTTTTATGTGTGTTTGTTTCCTCTCCCAACAGCAATGTCTTGAATGGATCGGCTGTGTGTGTTTACCGCATGCAGGACATTATTAGAGCTTTTAAAGGAAATTTCCTTCATAGGGAGGGTCAGCAGTACAGGTGGACCGAATATACAGGCAGAGTTCCCTATCCTAGACCTGGCACAGTGAGTGTTCCCATACGATAAGAAGATTTGAGATTTTTATGATAATGGATAATATTAAAATTCTAATCGTTTTCTTTGATTATAATAAAAAGAAAAGGCTAAAAACTAAAATCAATCAGGTGAAAATCAATTTCTAGACCATAATACTGAGTTTTCTGTCAATCTTCAGTGTCCCAGCAGCACATATGGAGGGTTCAAATCAACAAGGGAATATCCTGATGAGGTCATCTTCTTTAGCCGCACACATCCTTTAATGCAGGAAGTGGTACATCCTCTTGGAGGTCATCCTTTGCTCATCAGAGTGGGCGTGGCTTATAAACTGACCCGCCTCCTTGTGGACAGAGTGGAGGCGGTGGATGGACAATATGACGTGCTGTTCATCGGTACAGGTGTGTGTTTGTGGTGAATTCTACAGTAAACTGTAGGTTTGCTGAATTTTTGACAGACCTGTCCTTTTAGTTTGTAAATATTGTGTGTGTTGTATGTGTGTATTCAGATTCTGGGCTGGTTCTGAAAGCGATTCACCTGCCTAAAGCCACTGGACAGAATCAGGAGATCACTCTGGAACAGCTGCAGGTTTTTAAGGTAAAATCTCTCCAGCTTTAACATTCCAGATACATATGGATAAACTTTTGAGCTTGAAGCATTAACTGCTCTCCTGTCACTCAACAGAACAAGTCACCAATCACTGCCATGACACTGTCCAAGAAAAAGGTACCATGTTCATCACTGGAAGCACACATATACATATACATATACACCAACACACTTTTATAAACCTTCCCATCGTGTCGTCATGGCAACGTGAGAGGGTGGAAGATATTTAAAATGAAACTGTGAGTTTTCACACGTTTTTTCTATGAAACACTCGCTGAAACCTGAAGATGTGGGATGGAAAGAGCTCTGTAATTCTGGAGCTGTAAAATGAGAATGTGGTTTAGATGTTTGTGTTTCTGGCTCATCCTGCTTACTGAAATAAGCGATAATCAGTATCACACAGCCCATGTCAATGTGTCTCTCTGTGTGTGTGTGTGTGTGTTTTGCTTCCAGCAGTGGCTGTTTGCTGGATCAGCAGAGGGTGTGGTGCAATTGGGTCTGTTCCACTGTGATTTGTACGGCCAAGCCTGCGCTGAATGCTGTCTCGCTAGAGACCCATACTGCACCTGGGACGGACACTCTTGCAGCCCTTACATGCCAACTGCACGCAGGTGACACATCTCTCACTTGTATGGGCAGCTTGTTTGATCGAATCCATTATATCAGCAGTTTCCTGTACACTGAAACCGGAAAGCATTGGTATGTGGGATATCTGAAATAAATCTGATCTGAAACATTCCTCCCTGTCTGCAGAAGAAACATTCGTCAGGTTATCGATGACGGCAACCCGCTGAACCAGTGTGTCAGACAGGGAGGTAAGAGACACAGGCAACCAGACATTTACTATTGCTGAACATCCTGCTTTGGAACAGCACTGTCAATTTTGTTTTTATTTATCTTTTTATTATTTCATTCATTGTTCATTAAATCTGGGTGGAAACTGAAAGGTTGAATAAACGTTCACCATTTGGGCCTTTAGAAAAACACTTACAATTAATGTAAAGTACTTCAATCTTAAAAATGCAGTGCTTGTGTTGTGAAATGCCGTATGTATGTGCACAATACATTCAATTAAAAATCTAAATAATGATAATAATAAATGTGTATATATATATATAATTCATTTTATTTGTAATTTTAATTAATTAATAATAAAAATTATGTGAAATGCCATGTCCATGGCATGTAATAATTCATAACAATTCATAATTCATTAAAAAATAAAATATAATACATGATAATAATGATAAAATAATTGTATGTGATAAATGCCATGTACATATGCACATAGGGCAACAATAAATTAAAATGTTAATAATAATAACGAAAATAATAATAAAAAACATTATGTGAAAGAGCCATGTACATGTGCACATAGGCCAACAATTATTTAAAACTATAATAATAATAATAAAATATTATTATGTAAGAAATGCCGTGTGCATGTGCACATAGGCCAACAATTATTTAAAATTATGATAATAACAATCATAATAATAATGGTTGTTGTTGTCATTATTAAAATTAAATGTAATTGAAAGCCTTAATTCTTTCATTTAATTTATGTATTCATTTAATTTGACTTATTCTATTCATTGTTCTTCAGCTGGGCTTCGGGTGGACGCAGAGGAGAAGACACAAGTTGTTGCCTTGGGTAATAGCACCTATCTGGAGTGTCTACCCAAATCTCACCATGCCACGGTCACCTGGTTTAAAGACATCGGCGAGAACAGCTTGGAGCAACATAAGGTTCATGCACACTCATGCATGCACACTAAAAACATCATCAAATATTAAATGTCTCTAAATTTGAACCTTCTGTCTTCCAGGTCACATCTGGGGAGCAGCTGGTTGTCATTGACAGGGGCATCCTCATTCCCCGGGCTGAGCTCAATCATGGCGGCATTTATCATTGTCAGCTTGAAGAGCATGGATTCCGCTGGACAGCCGTCACTGTTCGTTTAATTGTGTGGAGCCCCACCCTGCACTCCACCCTTGTCTCCCCCCAGCCATGGTACCAGGATGTGATGGCATTGATCAACCACGGCAAACTGGAGCGACGCTGCAAAGAACTCAGTCAGCGTCAGAACAACAAGGAATCAGGGAACCACAAGCATAACAAACAGGACCGAAAGAGAGCAGACCGGCACAGGCACAGAGGAGGGGGAGAGAAGGAGAAAGGAAGGGGGCGGAAGAACCGGAGCCGAATGCAGAGTTCAGCACAGAGGCTGCCGAGGAGTGCATAGACCGAATCACAAGTGTTTAAAAAGCTGCTCAAAACAAAAGAATACAACAAATCATGCAATATACAGTATATACACAGTACACATACACAGCATCATATTAACAGATATTTGCTTTGTTTCAAAACCTAATGAGCTGCCTGCATGCAAGTATTAAAAGATACACGCACGGTGGGGGATGAAGAAAGAAAAATTGTGATAAACTTATATTTTATTAAATTGATTCAAAGAAGTGTATCAATATAGAGCGATCAAATGTTTGGGTGCCGCAAGATTTTTGCATTAAATTGATCAGGTTTAGTGATAGTAAAGACATTATTACAAACTATTTTTATTTCAAACAAATGCTGTTCTTTTGAACTCTATTAATCAAAACATTTTAGCACCGTTTCCATGAAAAGTATTAATCAGCACAGCTGTTTTCATAATTGATAGTAATAATAAATGTTCCTTGAGCACCAAATCAGCAAATTAGAATGATTTCTGAAGAATCATGTGACACTGAAGATTGGAGTAATGACTGCTGAAAATTCAGCTTTGCCATCACAGGGATAAATTACATTTAGAAAATATATTAAAATAGAAAACAGTTATTTTACTGTATTTTTGATCAAACAAATGCAGCCTTGGTGAGCATGGCACTTTACTTCTTACTGACCCCAAACTTATTAACAGTACTGTAATTAAAAACACATTATTCTACCAAATATTTCATGTGTGCTATGATAAAACGTCATTGCATGTCAAGAATATCTGTGTGTTGTCCAGAATTATAGAGTGTCAAATGTCTTAATGAGTTCCGTGACAAGTATAATGCTGCCTATGTAGGCAATGAGGCGGCTCACTGGGTTTTGGAACAAAGCTAGTATCTGCATCACATGAAGGATTGTTACCAAGCAAATTAAGAATGATCTGGTATAGGTGTGGAATGATCTGGTATAGGTGTGGTCAAGAAGAAGTGTTTACTTTAATATAAAAAAAACAATTGATTATTTGAGGACTGTGTTAAGCATATTTGTCAATCTTTTAAGGCAAGGGAGTGTCCCCAAATTATCCTCTGTCGAATAAAAGACAAACCTTCCAAAGTTAGGGAGCAACTTAAAATGTTCTTTGTTTAAAAAGACTTCAGTGTTGATGGCACTTTTACATCTGTACTGAAATGTATTGCCTTATTTATCTTTCATGGTATTTATTTTCTTGTGTTTTTGTGCTTTGAGTTTATTGTCTTGCATTTTAAGTGTAAAAATTGTACATGGTTTTATTTTCTTTTTAGTATTTAAATAGTGTGTAATTCTGTCTCTTGACGTCACTCATTAAGGTTTCGAGACATTTATTTAAATGAATTAACAAAAGCAAAAGTCCCAAAATGCAGCAGATCCTGTAGGATGATGAACCGTGTGTTTCTCTGGGGATCGATGGAGGCACAAAGGGTGTGTTATTTTACTGGACTGAAACAGCAGCTACTTTCTTCTGCACATGGACAGATGCACGACTGCCAAGAAGTTTGGCACCCGCCCTGAAAGGCCTCCATTCAGAAGGATGGAAACCCGAAAAGTAAATTAAGAAAAAAGGATTTAAAGGCTTTAAAGTATAGTGCAAACAGAGCGAGAAGAGGAGCACATTCAAATGCGGTCAGACCCAAACCACATGACAGAGACAGAAGCAGTGATCTGTGTATATGTTGGAGCAGCTCGGTTCGCCAGGAGACTCAAATGTTGTTAACAGTCGTAAAATCAACAAAGAAAATGTAGAATAGATGTTTCATGTTTATGTTTTACATATGAAGAAGTAAATCCTGCCCTCGATTATTTAAACCTTGTGAATCGTGTGACTTCGTCTTACCTTTAACTGTAAATCTGGATTTTGAACCTTGAATAAAGTGTTTTGGAAGACTTGCAACTGAGAGAAAAAGAACAGAATTTAGCGTTGCACTACTTAATGTATTCCACTTTGTAATAATAATAACATCCACATACATTGCTTTATACATTACCAGAAACAAAGACTGCATTAGAATTACACAACAACCCAACATTTGACGTGTTGTATCTGAGCCTATCCAAGAAACAGTCCTGCTCTAAACAGAAAACCATCACTGATATATCGTCACAGTCAAAGATTTTTGTCTTGTTTTTGGTCTGTATAATATAAACAGTAACACTCTCACATGTACAAACATGTGCTGGAATTTTCTCTGGCCACTGCTTGCTGTGTGACAAGCATTTTAATTCCATGAGCGCATCAGTGTATATTGCATTATAAATGACAGGACACTGGGAAATTGCCTTGGATACGGCTGCCCCTTAAAACACCCACAGAACTGAATACCAAATAGACTTGGAGAGCCTATATGTGAGTAAATGAGAACGGTGATGCAAATAACTGAGGGGGAGAGACTGGAGGAGAAACACAAAGAAAGTGAGAAAAATTGCACTATTTCCTGTTAAGGAAGAAGACTGCCTTAATGTTGTTCAATATTTACAAGAAATCAAGACATTTACTGTCTTAATACACTTTTTTGATCTTATTTAGCACAATCATTTAGCATATATGTGACCCTGGACCACAAAACCAGTCTTAAGGTTGCTGGGGTATATTTGTAGCAATAGCCAAAAATAAATTGTATGGGTCAAAATTATAGATTTTTCTTTTATGCCTAAATTAATTAGGATATTAAGTAAAGATCATGTTCCATGAAGATATTTTGTAAATTTCCTACTGTAAATATATCAAAACTTAATATTTGATTAGAAATATGCATGGCTAAGAACTTCATTTGGACAACTTTAAAAGCGATTTTCTCAATATTTAGATTTTTTTTTTGCACCCTCTGATTCCAGATTTGTAAATAGTTGTATATCGGCCAAATATTGTCTCACTTTTGAAAAATTTACCCTTATGACTGGTTTTGTGGTCCAGGGTCACATGTTATACCACAGTGTAAACAAAAAGAAAGAAAGAAAAAAGGTTATAAAAGTATAATAATTTTCTCCATCTCTGAAACGACTTTCCTTTTCAGCTCATATCACCTCAAATTGTCATTTAGGTATGTTTTGGTTTGCTGTTTTAGTCTTTCTGAAAAGCCAATAGTTAATGCTGTGAATGACTGTAAATGTCAAAGGTCATTGCAAATAACAGCATCTTTAACAGGGAGATATAGTAAGGTGAACTTGACCTTCAGACTCCACATCCTGGGGGGGAAAAGCCTGCTACTGACATCTGCTAGGAAGTAGTCCTTCACAATTGCTTTATTCCAGTATGGAACAACCACTTTTTACAATCCAATTAATTCCCGATGCATAATAATCAAGTCATGCACTACAGTTTTCAAGTTAACTAGATTGTTTCACTTAGAAGTATATCCAATTACTAATGTAAACTGACTTGTGAATGTTGTTTCATGTTGACTACAGTCCCCTAAAGAGGTCAGAAGAGTAAGTAAGGGTCAAGACTGACTCACAGCATTACACTGGCTCTACTTCAGAGGGCTTTATTACAGGGGGAGTTTTTTTTGGATAATAACAGGACCTTAGAGGTTTTGGTCTTGGTCAGGGTTTTGTGACAGGGTCAAAGCTGACCTAAGTTTTGCTGATGTGGTTGACAATTCCTTTAATTCCAGCCTATAAAGTGAGAGCAGGGTAAAAATACACACAGTCAACTGCACAGGACGTGGAAGAGAGCAGCGCCAGCAGCGGAATCAATCCGCGGCGTCGACACCCCTTGTGGTGAAATCTGTGTACTACATGTCTGTCTGGACAGGCTGTCTAGACGTCTCTCTTTGTGCAAATAAATGAATAATTAACCATAGGTTTATAATTTATCAATTCTATAACTCAGCCCACTGATAAAATACATTAAGTTATGAGTATATAAAAACACAAAATGCGTTTACACGCAATTTTACGCGCGTCTTTCATGTCATGAGATTTATCTCGGCATATAATGCGGAACTATAACGTCAATGTTGTGTTTCACTACGACAAACCTTTAGTGCGGACTCAGTTGGCAACCTTCATCCTGGGCGAAGAGCTGCAGGTAAATATTTAACTTCACAAATCCACCATTGCATTACATGTATCTGAAACATGACAAAACAACCCAAACTCGAGCAGTTATAGTCTTAAGGCTGCGGGGTTTCGCTGATATCTCGCAGAATAACTGCGAATTCAGAGGCCTGCATTACAGCTAAAGCTTATCTTAAAGCTAACGTCAGGTGACCACAGTCGCTTCCTTGAACCGTTTATTAACATATGTATTGTTTGATTGAGCTGCGTCTGGTTTGTCAGGTCGTGATGCTGAATGTTTGAGAATATCGATGTTTGTGCGCCGAGATATTTAAGACACGCAAATCATCGTTGCTGTTGATCTCAGCGTCATATGATTTCAGTTTCTCTGTCATTAGAGAGACACTTTATCACTAGATACAATCTTTTTAGGTTTCATTGCTTATGTCAGTTAGTATCTAAACCAATAAATTGATTAGCAACGACAACGAGTAAACTGACTGCTGTCAAAACAGACTCCGGAAACTGATCGAGGCAGTTCATAATGACTCGGTGTTTACATTAGTGAAGTGAAACCTGCAAGAGTGTGCGTTTATTAGCACAAGCACAACCTTAATAAATAAAGAAGAAACGAATAACCGATTTTAAATCATGGTTATTATAGTTAGCTGATACTAAAACTGAAACCATAAAACAGTTTTGATGCTTTAATTGTTAATTTAAAAAATATTAATAAAAACACACGTTATTTCAGCTGGCAAGGTAACTATTTCTCCTTTTCAGTTAGTTTAACTTGTACTAAAATAACTCAAACTCAATATAAAATGTATATTAATAATAAAACATGTAATAATATATGCTTATTAATAATTAATCAAGTATATAGAAATAGGACAAATAAAAAATTACAAACAACAAAATTACTAAAACTTTAAAATGAATGGAAAACTTCAAATGTAATAACAAAACTAATTTAAAATATTATTAAAAACTGTAATATTATCTTAATGATACTAAAAACAGTCTCAAATTGATTGAATATGCAGTGTTGTCTAATATTATTTTCCCCATGATGTAGTTTGAGAAGATTTCATGATGCTGTTAAAGATAATTTTCAATGCCATATGTTTTATGATGATTTGTTGCAGCGGGTGGAGGGATGAGCCGCTCTTCTGTGACCGGTCAGGATGCGCAAGAAGCAAGCAATGGTGTGGACACCTCTGACTCTAACAAGGCCTCAAATTTGTCAGGAGCTCATGGATTCGCCACACAGGGGTTAAAGTCCAGGGATGGGGCTGATTTTGAGCCTCACGAGGGGTCTCCTGCCCTGTCAGAGACTCTCAAACACACACTTCACCACATGGACTCATGTAGAGACAAACACACTCTCCAGTCACACACAGATCACTCAGAGTCACTGGTTCAACACAACCAATGTGCACATGTTCCAACTGAACACGAGGACACGCACTCCTGTGAGACTGAGCTAATAAACGGCCGCTCTAAAAAAGAACTGGAAGAATGGAGGGGAGAGGAGGATGAGAGAAAGACAAGTGATGGAGAGGTGAACAGTGTCAACAAGGGAGAGCTCAAGCAAAAAAACAGAGACTCTTATTTGTGTACAGGTAAGGGGTTGAATCAAAGATGTGCGCTGGTACTCATTCAATTAAATACTAGTGTATAATGTAATAAAAACGAAATATTATTAATAGGGTTGCAAAGGGTGGAACATTTCCGGAAACCTTCCAGAACTTTTGGAAACTTTCCAGATATTTAACGAAAATTTTCCACCTCTTTGCAAACTTTATTAAAAAAATATATTTTTTATTTCAACTTAATAAAATAATAATAAAATGAATAACTAACATCATAATAATTAAATAAGTCCTACAAATTAAATTTAAAGAGCTAAATCTAATCTATGCTTTGGTACTCCATTTAATTAAATTATAATAATTAATTACGTATATATACCAATTAAATTATTACATATAATATTATAAATGCAAACATAAAATAATAAAATCTAAATTATTTCCACAAATTACATAATAATAGTAGTAACAGTAATTTCCATAAATTGTATTTTGGGTTAAATCCAATGTATGCTTTTGTACTCACTTTAAATACTAATTAATATATAATATAACAAATGTTAACATCATGTTAATAATAATAAAATATAAAATCTTACATTTGTAACAATATTTCCAAAAAATTATACTTTTAATTCAGTTAATTAATAGTGAACTTTATGTCCAACTTGTGTAACTTAAATATCTGTTGCTGTCTATCTTGAACTTTTTAATAAACTGATCTGCACAAATTACAGCCAGCTGGTACGCTCTCAACCGAACACCCTCCCACTCGCTCTGAACCTGATGAATGGACCAATCCTGATTCTTCAGATGAAGTCCAGCCAAATGCTTCCATTTCTCCTGATGAGGCCCCTCCTCTTGTCCCAGCCCCTCCTCCTGACCAGGCCACACCCCCTCTGCTGCCAGACCTGGACGATTCTCCGTGCCCGGCTCACGTGATGGCAGAGGTGCGTGTGCGGTCAGTGCCAGAGCGAGATCGAGTCGTGCGTGGCATGCAGGACAGTAAGAGCCTGGATGAGATCAGTGGGGCCTGTGGGGGCGGGGTACGAGGAGGCGGAGCTAGAGGCGGACAGGTGGAAGGACGCAGAGCTACCATATCCAGCGGCCTCGAATGGGAGGGAACCATCAGCCATGATGGAAATCTCACGCACTTCATCACCAAAAATCTTGAACAGAAGATCAAAATGAGCTCGCGGCCGAGTCTGGACACGGATTGTGAGTATCTGAGGGTGTCCAAAAATTGTTTTTGATGTGTTATGTCATATATCAGTAATTTTAATCTGTGTGTGGCTATTTCAGCGGACTGTTCTGGGCCTGTGGTACGTGGTCGTGGCTCTTTGCATCGGCCGGCTGATATTCCGCCCATTGACCCGTCAGTGCTGGTAGACCTGCACAAACACACACAGGATGTGGCTCAGAGTGTAGAACTGATGCTGCGAAGCCTCAATGGAACTATACAGAATGTGAGCATAACCCTGGATCATATACAGTCACCAAAAAAAGTATTTGGACACTTAATTTGCATTTCAAAATACCGAAACCAATGCAGCCTGCAAATAAATTGTGCTGTTCCTTTTTTTAGAACTAATTCTTAGCCATTTTTAACTAGTTTTCTAGCCACATGGTGATTTTTATTGACTATATAAAGTCAATTCCCCTCAGCTTCACACTTCACCTTTTTCCACTGATGTTATTCTGCTTCTGGTTCCTGGCCAATTCTATTACATACTGTTTCACAGACTTCTATTACAGAAAAGCCAGTTCTGAGGTATTCATTGTTCCTGTGATGGTAAAGCTGAATTTTCAGCAGTCATTACTTCAGTCTTCAGTGTCAAAATCCTTCAGAAATCATTATAATATGCTAATATGAATTTTATTTTGTATCCATATTGAAAACAGTCATGCTAATTAATGTTTGTGGAAACCATTATAGGTTTTTCAGGATTGAACAGCAATTATCTGGGACAATTTTTTTTAAACCATCATAAATGTCTTTACTGTCACTTTAACCCATTTCATGTGTTTGTGCTGAAATATTTAAATTCTTTAAAAAAAAAATCTGTATGACCCCAAACCTTTGAACAGTAGTAGATATAATTTAATATAAATAAAGTTTATCAAATCACAATGTAGGTTAAATGTTAAAAGAACATTTTTAAGTCTTTTAAAACTTGATAGCTTCTTCAGTGTCCAAATAATTTTTTGGTTCAATTTCTGTGTATGCAACCCTCATTTCAGCTCACTTATGCATTTATGCATATTTTGCTTTGAATAGGAATTAAAATCTTGTTTCTCTCCAGATGACTGCTTTAAGTGTTGGTTATATCCAGACCTACAGAGATTCTGTGGACAGTTTGGGAGAGTCAGTGGACATGAGTATAAAGGTGAGAGTGACTTATATTTATCAAGACAGGCGAGTTTTAATTTCTATTTAATTTTGTGGTTTGATCTGTGTGTGCTTGTGTATGTGTTTCCAGGGAATGTACACGCTCATGGCACGCTGTGAGGAGCTAGATCGCTCCATGCAACCTATACATGCTCTAGCTGCTCAGATCAGAGACATCAAACGAACCCTTGATGCCCTAGAAACCATCTGCAAGTAACTATGGCAGCAAACCACACCCCCTGTCTGAGTGGGGACTCCACCCCTTGGAGAAAAGCAATGGCTCCGCCTTCTGCAGTCATTCTGCTACACACCATGCAATGGAACCATTTTGCTAATTATAATTTTTACTAGCAATGCTCTTCAAGTGCTTGTCCCCTTAGAGACAGCTTGGTTCTCACCCTTCCCCTCGGAGACCACATCTTTATCCACCTCCTTTTGTCGTGGCTCCTCCCCTCTAGAATGTTTGCACGGAAAAACAGACTCCTCCCTGTCATTCATGCCATCCAACATCCACAGGACTCACTCTCTGTTGTTGGTGGCTCTTGGGCAACTGATTGGTGTTACCTTTGCCCGTGTTTATGAAGTCAGTGTGTGTATGGAACTATTGGTGGGTATATTGACAGATTGTTTCATTGGTGTTAAATGCAGCATCTGTAATGGCCTCAAATGTATGACAGTCGAAGTTTAACACCAATATTTGTCAGTATGGGAGCCATGCTCTGTGTGTACTTGTTCCTCCTAGATGTCTGTGTTTCTGCAGGATGGATGCTATGCATCCCAGATCAGTTAGTTCATCTGAAACTAAATTCTGATATCATTTACTGACCTGTTGTTTGAAACCTGTTTGACTTTTTCTTACATGGAGGGCAAAATGCCATTTTTTTGAAGACTGCTAACAAATCATGAGTAACAACTTACTTTTCAATCTGTTTCTCACACCAAGATATCATTTGACTTTGGAAGAGTTGTGCACACATCATATAAACTACTGTTATTATGCACCTCTGTCTTTTTTGAAGTTTGAAAGCTTCAGTTTAAATTCATAGTCTCCATCCATTAATTGCATGGACAAAAGTGGGCAGGACATTATTAAAAATATATCTTTTGTGTTCTTCAGAGGAAAGAAAGTCATACAGGTTTGGAATGATATGAGGGTGAGTAAATAATGGCAGAATTATTTTCTTTTGGATGAACTATTCTTAACACAAGCGCACTGTAAACGCCCACCTACAAATATTGGACTCTTGATTACCGTATTGAGAGCAATGACAAATGTCCTGTCATTTGTTTAACAGTTTTGTTGTCTGCAAGTGTTTATCACAGAAAAAACCCACAAATCAGAGGAATGTGAGGAGCGATTGGAGGTGGGTGTGAAAAAGAAACAGGATGGATAAAAGTTTATTTTTGCTAATGATCTTTACCTTTCTCTGTCTATTCCTGTTTGAACCGTCTCTCTCTTTATCGCTGTCTTGCTAACTATAACCCTGATTTGTTCAACAATCCGTCATCATTGTATATTTTAAATTATTATATAAACTAAATAAATTTGCTAGAATGAGACTTGATTTTTGTGAGTCTTCTCACTATATTTTAAGGGGAAAATGTTCATTGCTTTTTGACATGTTTTCTTTTGAGAGTCTTCTGCATCCTGAACTGCACTATTAATCAGAGTGAAATGATCAGGTATAGAGCATATTGTTTGTGTGCATGTGTGTATGTATGAGTGAGAGAGAGAGCTTGTGTCCTCATATGGCCCTGGATTAATTTGTTTCAGGCGGATAATAGGTTTAGCTCTGTCACCCCTTATAATATCTGATGAATTCACATACGCAAACACATAAATGCACACTTTTTTTTCTTTCTTCAATTTGGACATTGCAGTTGTTATCTTTCTCCTAGTTGTTAATTTCACAAACCAGCAGATTTGCCTAGTAGTCATTTATATCTGTCACTGAATGTTTGGAAAGGCTTTACATTTTCATTAGGATGGCTTTGTTTGGGACAGGCTGTTCAGATAAAGTGTTACTTGGCTGACTCCTTTTCTTTTTTTTCTTAAATGTAAAAGATACATTGGAGACTAAACATTTGATTAGAGTTTAGTTTAGACAGATAGAGGCCAGTTACACCCCGGCCCAGCTGCTTTCAGGACATTTTATGATTGTGCTATCACTGTCCTGTCACAAGTCTTACACAGGTTTGACATGTGTGTGTGTGTATATATATATATATATATATACAAAGTCACATAAGTTTATTTTCAATGTTTTTGAAAGATGTCTCTTAAGCTCACCACGTCTGCATTTATTTAATTGCAAAAGTGAAAACAGTCATATTGTAAAATATTAAAATAGTTTTCTATTTTAAAATGTAATTTATTCCTGTGATGGGAAAGCTGAATTTTCAGATGCCATTACTTCAGTCTTCAGTGTCACATGATCCTTCAACAATCATTCTAATATGCTGATTTGGTGCTCAAGAAATATTTCCTATTATTTTCCATTTTGAAAGCAGTTGAGCTGCTTAATAATTTTGTGGAAACCATAATACATTAGTTTCAGAATTCTTTGATGAATATAAAGTTAAAAAGAACAGCATTTATATGAAATAAAAAAATTTTGTAACAATGTAACATTTTGATCAATGTTTGATCATCTTTGCTGAATATAAGTATCAATTTCTGTATGAAAGGTAGTTTCATGATGGAAATAGAAGTTATAATATAATCACAATTATTCTTGCAGAGACAAAATAACACTATTATTGTAATATAGTACATTATAGAAGCTAGCTAATTTAGTTTAAAAGCCATTCAGGGTCATTTGATATGTAGATTAAATGGATAGTTCAAAAAATCATTTACTCACCCTTCACTTGTTCCAAACCTGTATAATGACGGTAGCTATTGACTTCCAGAATTTTCTTTTTCATACTATGGAAGTCAATGGCTACCGTCAACTGTTTAGTCACCAACATTCTTCAAAATATATTTTTGTGTTCAACAGAACAAACTCATAGAGGTTTGGAACAAGTGGAGGGTCAATGATGGCACTATCCCTTTAAAAGACTTAATCTAAAATAAGTTTTGTAGTTCATATTCAAGTGTGATTCAGAACAGATCTGTTTATTCAGTCATGTTCAGATTGTGAATTTGATTCCATCTTTAAGATCGTCTTTCACAGAAGCTATTCTCTTAACAGAGTTATCCCTTTGGGTATTTATATTAAAATATTTTTTGCAATTAGCAATCAATGTCAAGGCCAACAGATGTTCACAAAAGTTCCTACACACTCCAGCTGTCTTGTCAAACATAAAGAAGAACCAGTGAGGAGAGGAGGATGATGATGGGTGTATTAAATGCAGAATTTGCGCCGTCCACTGGCTGCTTGGAAGGCACTACTGTGACTGGAATCACTGGAACCACTGTACTCTGACTCTGGCTCACCCCAACCACTGTTTTTACTGTTGGTGATGTTATTTTCCCTCGGTTTTCCAGCACCAGGCCTGATTCTTGATCCGCTGCTGCACCCTCCAAGGCTTCAAACCAATGGCAGCGGAAGTCTTTCTTCCAGAGGTTTATGTATGCAGTGGGCAGCTCTCCCGTGGCCCGGACACCTTCTGCCCCGTTTGGGAGAAGCATAAAGTGGGCTGAAGGAAGATGCAGGTATGTGGGGTCCTCAGGTTTCTTACGCACACAGCGTCCACGGCCCTGACACAATGAGACTCCACAGAGACGTGCTGCAGTCGTCACATTGACAACATATGGGCCAAGAACCTGACGAACATACGAGCCGAACTCTGAGCAGGATTTCTGTAGGAGACACACACACACACAGGTGTAAATAACAGGAATCTGTAATGACTAATGAAAAGTAATAGAAGGTGTAGAGATATGCAAGTATAAGCAAGTTGTTTCTGGCTCTTATGCTCAGCAAGGGAGCAATTTTTAAATCAGAACTACAGTAAACACAGTAGTGTTGTGAAATGTTATTTAAAAAAAATATATATTTGAATGTATTTTAAAATGTAGTTTATTTTTGTGATGGCAAAGCTGAATTTTAAGCAGCCATTACATGATATTTCAGACTTTATATGCTGATACATTGCTCAAGAAACATTTATTATTATTATCACCGTTAAAAACAGTTGTGCTGCTCAGTATTTTTGAGGGTAACTTGATTTTTTTTTATGATTCTTGATGAACTTTTAGAAAGTTCAAATGGAAATAATTTGTAACATTATAATTATCTTTATTGTCAACTTTGACCAATTTAATGCACCCTTACCGAATAAGTGTTCAAAAATGATTAATGACCTCTAACTTTTGAACGTTAGTGGACAAATGATTGAATGATTACCTGTGTTTTAACTGCTAAGGATTTTTCCCATATTATGACTCCAGATGCTCCCATAGCAGCACTCTCTCCAATTGTGTTCACCAGATCAATCTGATACATATTCAATACAGACATAATTATGAGGTTGTAGTGAGTGACAACAAAGTTCTTATAAAGTAAACAAGTATTATTATATATTATATAATTTATTCTATTATATTGGCTCACTCATTAGATCACTCTTTACTATTCATTACCTCTAGATTACAGCGTACTATTCATTACCTCTGAGAGAAAGGAGTTAGAAGAGATGTACACAATCTTGATTAGTGGAAACACAGGAAGATCAAAGGTAGTCCCTGCAAGAGCCGCCACTCGTAAAGCCTCTCTGATCTGATTGGTTGCGTAAAGCCACGTCCCTTTAGTTCCCTCTGGCAGCTTCTCTAGTGAGAGGGCAGGATAGAGGGCCCCGCTTCGCTTCCACAACCACATCAGCTCATCATTAAGGGCCATTTCTGCCGCAGGACACCGTCCCGTGTAGTTGGCTAATGCTATCTGGGTGGAGTCAAAGTTATAGCAGTTAGGAAATGGGGCCATGCCCCATAATCTTTGTGGGCGGAGTCTCTTCACCTCCCGCAGGGTTTCCATCATAATGGACTGTGCTGCTGCTTCAAAGTCAACCTGACAGGAAATTAAATCATATGATCGTTTTATACAACATAATGCAAAATGATAATCTCTGAAATATCATGTTGTGATTGTCATCACCTGAGACCATTTCTCCACTTCCTCTGTGCTCCAGTCTGGAAAAAATCCCCGGAGAAGTGCCCTCGACTCCACAAGATACTTTGTTTTAATTCCCCTGTTCCTGTTCCACTGAGACGTCCACTCCTGCCAGCGCAGCACCCCTAAACCAGGTGCTCCTGCTTGGGGTAATGAGGCCGTCAGGTCGCCCTCCACCCTCTGGAGGTGAAGGTCAAGGCTGGTGTGTTGTGGTAGGCCACCGTTGACAGGGCGATCCTGTGCAGTGAAATATGGGTAAAGTCCTAGTGTGTCCTCATAAAATATTGCCACACGGCCTTCCCACTCCATCCCAAATGCAGCTGGATCCGGCCGACCCAAACAGTCTTTATCTGGAACCCCCCATAACACCAGGAAAGGCTGGCCGGCAAGAAAAGGGGCCCGGGCAGGACCGCAGACACATGGACGAGTGAAGAGACAGAGGAGGAATAGAAGAGAGAAAGACAGGACGACGAGCGTGTGTTTTCTTCCAGCCATGGAGCTGAGCAAGAGGTTTCAGGTCCCCTCACCCCAAAACTTGTACAAAAGCTGGCTTGGAGAGGAAAAATTTCTGGAAATAAAGACATAGAGACATTGTGAGGATTTCTGTTCTGGTGTGTTTGTGTCCATAACAATGACTTCAGTTGCACATTGTTTTATTAATTTAAAAGAAGCATTCGGGTTAAGCAACTGAAATTTCGGACAACTTGGAGACAGAAATATTCCATCCCACTCCCTTAAAGTTAGGGAAACCCAGGCTCATTAACTATAGTTAAAGCAGTATAAATTATAACCAAAATACTGAAATGCATTCTTATGACAAGCATGCTGTCAATTCATATGTGTATAAATATATTTAAAAATATTTATATATTATTTATTATATAATTTACCTATATTTCTTTAGTTTTTCCTGGCGCAATTTTCAACAGCTTTTTGTGACAGACATTGCCAGTATAATTATAATAATACACAAAAAGAGTGAAGTCTGAAAGAAAAGTGTGATCACAAGTCCCTGTTTACCAACTGAAAAGCTACGACGCTACGTCAGAGGAAACAAAGGAAGACACTTTAGGATAATTAATCGCTAACAGGATTAATTAGTGCTGTCCACATTCAGTGCTAAATACTCTTTAAATTGTACTAGTACGAGTCTGCAGTTCACAAGTCTTTCAACAGAGGACGCCAGAGAGCCAAGAAACACATGCGTCTCAGAAACGGAAACAAACAACATATTTATCGATCTCTTTTCCGATGTACTTTGAAAGAGTACTGCAGCAACATACTAATTCCACTTCTTCGTTATTCGGTAGTTACTGTTTATTCATGATTAAATAATTTATGTTCGTGTATTACTTGAAAATACAGTCCACTGCTGTAACCACCCTAAACTAGTCTAAAATGTACCATCCTTTTCAGCATGGAAAAGGGAAAACGTAACTTACATTGAAACTATGCTAACCATAGTTTATACCACAGCTATTTATACGTCAATAAGCTGTAGGCTACTTATTTGGTATTATTAATTTACTATGGTTTAACAATAACTGTTGTTTGTGTTTTTGGGTGGACACATTTGTGACTCTCCATACGGGAGAAACTTTGCTAAATGTAACATGAAGCCGTTTTACGCTGGAGTACACCATGCCGGTGTACCGACGAAAAAGACTTACCGAGGGTAAGGGTAGGTGTGGACGGGTAGGTTTAGGTATGGACATTAAAAAAAGCATCAAACCACATGAATAAGATTCTGGTAGCACAATCTGTCAGGTAGCATTTTCGCCCGAGCGGGTAGCACACCTCGTCAGAACACCGGATAATAGCCGTGACACATACTGTACTCTATGTGTAATGAACTGAATGCTAAGACATCTTTCTGAGTCAAATGAGTGCCTTTCTCTGAATAGTCTCTCTGAAATTGAAACTGAAGGACCTGAAAGCTATGCTATCGTTCTCACACATTTATAAATTGTGTTGTTTCTCGG
The DNA here is from genome assembly GCA_027422405.1 of Ptychobarbus kaznakovi. Taxonomy (NCBI): domain Eukaryota; kingdom Metazoa; phylum Chordata; class Actinopteri; order Cypriniformes; family Cyprinidae; genus Ptychobarbus; species Ptychobarbus kaznakovi. The sequence continues at coordinate 13,699,908 of CM049810.1, read as the reverse complement.
TTAAACTTGGCTATGTCTTGCTTTCGAGGAAGCAGCTGGGAATCGACATAGCTTTTATAATGCCAATTTCCTTCTCATTGATCTAACATTTGGAGCAAAACACAGTTGTTTTACTGATAGTTTGGTTTCCCTCCGCAGGTGCTTGAGGAGATGGGATTGGAGTGCTGGATTATGTTATTACTCACCTCTGCATTGGCAGGGCAGGTGTGTGTGCCTGGATCTCCAGGTCAAAGAATCCAGAAGGAAAGTTCAAGATGAAGAGGACTCCTCTGAATGGGGAATAATAAGAAATGAGCGTTTCTGTGCAGGTTTGTGTGTTCGGGTCTCCTGGCTCGGTACAGGAAGCCACTGTATAGAGACTTCAGCCCAACCATGAGGAATGAGATGACAGGCTGTCCTGGCAAAAGGATGGATGAAGTGACAGAAGGAGGAAATAGAAAAGAAAGGAGGCTACCTCACCTTCACCAGGGTAATCTGTTAGTAAGTAGGGTCACTACGGACCATGACAATCACATGATCAGACTACCCATAATCCCTTAATCCGCCACTCCTTCCTAGCAAACACACCTAATTAAAAAAAAACACACACACACACATCCATCCAAGCACACATATGCACAAAACTGTCACAGTAACACAAATTTACCCAAAAGTAAAAAAGAACAAAATACTTACCATAAATGCATTGACTGTTTTTTCTTCCTGTTTACTTTTTATTCAACATCATACCTGTCATGAACAGAACATTTAGGTTTAATAGATGACCCTCATATCAAACTATGCCTTCCATACCTCTTTTACTTTTAAATCTCTCACTTTTTCCTTGCTTTCTGATTTTTGCCTTTCTCCCATTCCTCTCTTTCTTATTTCTCTGTCAATTTTTAAAGTCTAATCCAATTTCTTGAAAAGGATCACTGGCAATATTATTCATAATTATATCATCCAGACATAATCTGGCATATTTGTTCTTTTCTATAGTCTCTGCTGGTATTACAGATAAGATAAAAGAAGGATTTGTTTTTTCTGACTGGTGTCGTTACAGGTTGTTTGCCTTTCTTTTGTCCATATTAAAATGTATAGAAGTAAATGTGAATCTTTTATGAGCATTTTTGAAAAGTTAATGAGAGGGATTTTTTTCTTGTCAGGCTTGAATGTTTTTTTAAGAATTAAAAACATTTACAATGTTACAAAATATTAATATTTCAAATAAATGTTCTATTCATCAAAGAATCATGAGAAGAAGAAGAAGAAGAAGAGGAGGAAGATGAAGAAGAAGAACAGTGCGGTTTCCTCAAAAATTATAGCAGCACAACTGTTTTCAACATGGATAATAATAATAATAAGCATTTCTTGAGAATCAAATCAGTTTATTAGAATGATTTCTGCAGGATTATGTATAAATATATTAAAATATAAATACAAAATATTTTAATTTTGTAATAATAATTATTAACAGCTCTATATATTACTATATATAACATTAATATCAACAATAATAATTCACAATCATTTTACAGTATTTTTATCAAATAAATACAGTCTTGGTGAGCACAAAATCTTACCAACCCCACAGTTCTGAATTTAGTATATAATATATACTATCATTTAAATTATAAATACAGTGTGTGTGTGTATATATTATGTTATATTTTATCATTTCAATAATTATACAAAATATAGAAATACATTTGTAAAGCCAAGTTGTATTTGTCATAATTAATTTATTCTTATTAACAAAATGTATTAAGAAAAAATGTAAACAGACTTAACATAATTGTCTATATGTACATTTCTTTGAAATATGATCTGGAATAATTCACCAAAATGTTCATGTCGTTATCGCACTGTAACATTTGTGACAAATCTGGAGTGAAAGTAAGACTTCTGGTGGGCTTTATCTGTTCTCTATTTAAACATCTGAAACTGACCTCTAATCGCAGGTTCACTTGTGCTTATATTCAGTACGGAACGCTATTTTGTTATGATTTGTATGTTCATGTTATGTCTGTGTGTGTGGATGTCTTACGTGGTCAAGGTTGTGTGTGTTTGTGTGTGCATATGTTTAGTTGAGATTATCTGTTTGAGGTATCTAAGGTGATGCCTGCGCTCCAGGTCCGTCACCATGGCAACGGCTCAGATGAGTCCGGCCCAGCCAGTGGATGGGGGTTAAGGATGTGTGTGTGTGTGTGTGTGTGTGTGTATGCGTCTATGTGTGTGTGTTGATGGTCTGTACATGGACATCCGGTTTTGTGGAAGCAGGTTTGACAGATCTCTCTGTGTGTGTGTGTGTGTGTGTGTGTGTGTGTGTGTGTGTGTGTGTGTGTGTGTGTGTGTGTGTGTGTGTGTGTGTGTGTGTGTGTGTGTGTGTGTGTGTGTGTGTGTGTGTGTGTGTGTGTGTGTGTGTGTGTGTGTGTGTGTGTGTGTGTGTGTGTGTGTGTGTGTGTGTGTGTGTGTGTGTGTGTGTGTTGTGTGTGTGTGTGTGTGAGTTGGTTTTGGTAAGATTGACCTTTATGTCATCATGCTTGATATGCAGTTAAACTGAACACTGATTATATGAAAAGTGATTTAGTGAAGACATGATCAGAACATAGACTCGTCTTAAGTTATGACAATGAAATTGTACTCAAGAAGTTACAATGTGAGATGTCAACTCGTAGCTCACTTGTTATTTCTTTCTGTATGCAGATGGAAACAGGTGTGTAGGCTTGGAATTGACCTCGGTCACCCCACTGAGCCACTGTAAACACCTCTAACTCCAATTTATTCTCTTAGTCCTGCTTTTCACACAATCACTGCGCGTGTGTTTTTGCTGTTTATTTGCTGGTTAGTTACATTGAAGATAGTTTAAACCTATGTTTACTTGTATTTTGCATGAATGTGTTATGTGGTCAGTGGGCATCTATAATGAGTGTAGATAGAAAAATGCCTGATCATTCTATCACCTTTCTCAGTATTAGCCAGTATTATGATATTGCGGTTGCTTTCCATGAAATGTTTTTCATGTGGTTGTGTCATACCAGGAAAATGTGTGAGCGGTGTGATGTATTTGCTAAAATACGGTTCGTGTGCAGAATGTGAGCAATAGAGCTTCTGTGAATGCAGTTGAGTGAAAAATAGTAGCTGAGGACAAAAAATGTTTTAGTAATTGGTATGTGCAGTGAGGAATTCACCACTTTTGAAACCTTTATTTATTTATTTTTTAAACCGGCTCAGGTTCTTCTCTATTTGGTTGAAATGTCACCTGGATCACTAGGTCAATCGTCTTATTTAGCAGATGTGTGTGTGTGTGTGTGTGTGTGTGTGTGTGTGTGTGTGTGTGTGTGTGTGTGTGTGTGTGTGTGTGTGTGTGTGTGTGTGTGTGTGTGTGTGTGTGTGTGTGTGTGTGTGTGTGTGTGTGTTTATATGGTTTATGAGGACACAAATCTGTATTGTATAATTGGGTATTGAAGGTGTTTATGAGGACATTGCCTTGTCCCCGTAAACCAAAAGGCTTAAAAAACAAGTGAGTTTTTTTGAAAATAAATGCACAAAGTCTCCTGTGAGGGCTAAGTTTAGGTGTAGGGCAATAGCACATACAGTTTGTACATAAAAACCATTACGCCTATGGAGAGTCCCCGTAAACCACATATGCCAGACTGTGTGTGTGTGTGTGCGTGTGTGTGTGTGTGTGTGTGTGTGTGTGTGTGTGTGTGTGTGTGTGTGTGTGTGTGTGTGTGTGTGTGTGTGATAGAGAACTGGTGGTTTATGAGGTGATGGTGAAGGTGGTTTGGCTGTATACTAAACTGTGTTTTTTGAAAATCTTAAGTCTCCCGTGAGGGCAGGTGTAGGGCAATAGCACATACATTGAAAGACTCCCGTAAACCACATATAGACTTGGCTGTACTTGTGAAGGTTATCTCATAAATATATTGAAACATGTCTAACTTTTGAGGACATTTTGAAGTGTTTCTTGCAGTTTGAAAGGCTCATAAATCGTGTTTTACTTTAAAAGTGGAAGTTGACAGGTTTCTGTGTTGTAAGGGGTGGGATATATTAAAATACTTTGCTTTTTTGTGGTTTACTTGGGGCGTGTTCAATAGGGTGGTAAGGGGGGACTTGCATAATAAATATTTTTTTTCTATTGAGAACATTTTTGTAGCCAAGAAAAAATTAACTAAAATACAATGTCACTTGCAATCGCTGTTTGCACTTTCTGCAACGTGCAGACACAGAATCGTGTGCGTTGCCAACAGAGACAAACGCTGTGCACGCTTAAATACTAATTTAATATCATAACATAACAATTCTGCAAGTCATCTGAAAAGCAAGACCCGCCTGTGGCTAAGAACAGCAGTTTGACCTTGTATGTTATGATATTAAATTAGTAGCAGCTGTTTGAAGGCGATCAAGTTTTTGAGAAAAATTCAAGTTGAACTTTTCTGAAGATTCCAAAGCAAAATCACAGAGCGATGCGACCAAAATTTAAATTGTTCAATTAATTTGCCTGTAGCTCAAAATTAGACCGTACACATTGACACTCATTTAGCCAGAACCGGGTCACAGTTGCATGAGGGGGGTGACAACTCTGATCTTGCATACCCCTCATCAAATTTTGCCCCTGGTGAATAGTTGCCACCCCTCATTCTGCTCTTGCACCCCCCCCCCCACCTCAAGTATTCAAGTATAAAATCCTGGACACGCCCCTATGATATTGTAACGTTAATGTTTATCACATGGTTTACTGCAAAAGCAAAGAGACAAAATTATTTCCTGTGATAATTGACATAAATGCAGTTGACTGAGCTTAACTTATATTGAACCTAGAACATTCTTTTAACTTAAAGGGTTAGTTTACCCCAAAATGAAAATTAAGTCATAAATGACTCACTCTTATGTCGTTCCAGACCTGTAAGACCATCGTTCATCTTCGGAACCCAAAATAAGATGTGTTTTTATTAAATCGAAGCGCTCTCAGACCCTCCATAGACAGCAACGCAACTGAAATGTTCCCAGGTCCAGAAGCGTACATCTGTAAAACAGTCCATGTGACATCAATGGCTCAACTTCAGTTTCTACGCCCTTAATCTTAACCTCAACATAAAAGCCTCCTTCATAACCTTAATTTGAACTTTTCAACCTGAACATCATGTTACTGATTGTTGCTTGTTCACCATGCTATTAACTATAGTATTTTCTTTTTACTTTTAACTTTTGACACCGTCACAGTCCTGTTCTGTTCTATACTATACATGCACTATATGTACACACTTAAAAATAATACTTTTATACAGCAACGATGCATTCAATTGATCAAAACTGATATCGAAGACATGTATAATGTTACTAAAGATTCATTTTTCTAAATTAATGCTTAAATAAATGCTGTTATTTTGAAATCATCGGTTTTCAGCATTGAAAATAATAAGAGTAGCCTAATAATAATTTACTGTGTACCAAATCAGCGTATTAGAATGATTTCTGAAGGATCATGTGACACTGAAGACTGAAATAATGATCCTGAAAATTCAGCTTTGCCATCACAGGATGGCATATTTAAATAGAAAACAGTTATTTTACACTGTAACAATATTTCAGAATATTACTGTTTTTACAGTAGTTTTGATTAAATAAATGCAGCCTTGGTGAGCATAAGATGCTAGCACTTGTTTGATGTTTTATGTGTCAGTCTAGTTTGTCTGTTATTGTCCTGCCATCTGAGCCTTGTCACAAGCATTCAGTGGCCAGTGAACCAGGTGTAAGCTGTGCAAATGACAAATAAAAACAAACTTGACTTAACTCAGCCTAAAAACAAACCTCAGCCTTAAATTAAACCTCAACCACAAACCCCTTTTAGTTTCTGGGCTCAATACAAGTTTCGTGTTTACAGTAATATACCATCAGTGCAAGGATTGTTCAGGAATAAAGTTTAAAGCTACTCATTGACCATCATCATTAATATCAGTTTCATTAATTGTTGTGTGTTAGTTTTAAGATTATTCTCCGTGTGTTTATTATAATTGCATGGATTCATAACAACTGGTTTTGTGTTCCACAGAAGAAAAAAAAGTCATACAGCTTTAGGGTGAGTAATTGATGAAATTTTAACATTGTGCATCACTGCCCTCTTGTGATTATTTGAATTGTAAGGAAATGACAGGTGCTCTGATGGCATTTATATATTTAGCTATATTCCTATCATTTACTAGTCATGTGATATATGATTATCGCTAGAACTACTGAATCACTTCAGATTAACACAAAAAAAATCATATTTCAGCTCATGAAACTTTGTTGAAGTTGTTTTTGTGTGAGTGTAAGAGCCTAAATGGTGAACTCTCCTCAGGACCCCTAAGGTCCAAAATCCCCCCAGACTTTGAAAATCCCTCTCTCTCCTCAGGTGGTTTATCCCTGTTGTGTGTGACTGTGTGTATTTGTGTGTCCATGTGTGTAAATGTGTTTCAGACCCAGATGGGAAAAGGAGAGTTTGAACGTGGCATGAAACCGGAAAAAGGTCCACAAAGAGCGAGTGACAGAGAGATGGGGACAAAACCTTCTGGAGGAGAGAGGAGGGGCCGAGCCTTTGATCTGTCTGCTTTCAGAAAGAGGAGGAACAGAATCACAGGAGCAGGACGAAAAGAAAGAGAGAAAGCGAACGAGAGAGAGAGAGAGTGAGGGAGATGGAGTGAAACGGGGAGAGAGATGGGAGCAGATTGTAATTCCTGCAGATGGTGGGGGGGGGGGTATATTCAGGAGGTACAGAAGTGGCTGTAAGTGCTGGAGGAGGAGGGGGAAGCTCGGAAAGAGAGAGAACTGGGAAAATAGAGGGAGAAGGACGAGGGTGGGAGAGAAAGGGGGAATCTGAGGAATTTCCAAATGAAAGAGAGGTTTTTCTTTTAATGCGATTAAAGTTTTCCATCTCACTGCATCTCTTGCAGACAGTTGGACTCTGGGAGCAACATCCCTCAAGAGTGTGAGACAGAGTTTGTGTGTGCTTCTGTGGGTTTGACTCCGTGAACCTGATGGCTTTGACTATGATAAGTGTGGGCAGAGATCGGAAAGTATTTGAGCAGTGAGTTAAATGCACTTTTTTGCCATTACAAAATTCTGGGTTCAATATAAGTTAAACTTAATCAGCATAAGTTGATACATTTAATTTCAACTTGTCCCTCCTATTTTAGGTCACACTGAGACTCTTACAATGAAACTGAATGTGGCCAAACGTATTTTAAAGTACTCCTTTTTTCAAGATGTTAATCTTAACAGATGTTAAAAATACTAACCCTTTCTGTATAAAGTTATATGCAATTTTGCAACTTTCGCAATGCAGTGAAACTCTCCCAAACCCCAAACTGACAGTATAAATTTAAACAACTATATAGCTCAGATAATTCTAACAGAAGAATGTGCTTTTACAAAATTTTGAAGCATCACATGGACTAGAATTCAAAAATTTTGGCTCGGTACAATTATCTATGTTTTTGAAAGACGTCTCACATTAAAAAAAACTGTGCAGGAATTACTTTGAAATACTTTTACTCAGAAATTGCAAGTCCATTTAAAAAAAAATTGCAAAAAATGTCAAGTAACTGAATTTAAAAAAAATTCTGTAGCAAGGTTTAAACATAGTAAATATATTTTTTACAGTGTGTGCTCATCAAGGCTGCATTTATTTGATCAAAATACATTACAAATAGTTAAACTGTGCATATATTACAATTTTAAATAACTGTTTTCGGTTTTAATATTTTAGAATGTAATTTATTCCTGTTTTGGCTTAATATAGTGACTCGTGATCCTTCAGAAATCATTCTAATATGCCAATTTATAAACATTTTATTAATTTTAAAACCATGGTAAATTTATTTCAGGAGTCCTTAATGTATATGTTACAGAAGTATAATCGGAACACAGAGATAGCGGTTAATGGGAAGTTTATTTGACAACATCGTGGGATGAGCAGGAAATCAGGCGAGTAAACTGAGCACGGATACTTTAGATGCAATGATGAGGAATGTGATGGCAGGCTTTGTCTTACAGGACCAGGAGATCGTGGATGGATGGAGAGATGAGCACACCACACACACACACCTGTCAGTCTTGAAGGTGGGTGAGAGAGACACGGAGACGATGGAGGATGAAGATGAGGAGAACACGCTGGAGAAACACAGGATGTAAGTATGGGAATTAATACTGAATGTCTTCGTTGGACTCTTGGTTGGAGTAGGGAATGAGTCCTAAACGTATAAACGAGACCAGACACTGGAGTGAGGTGATGTGTGTGCTTTTGAAGTCAGCGTGATGAGAGGCAGGTGAATGTGATTAGTATTCAGGTGAGAGGGTGCGCTGGGATGGAGACCTGGATATATATATTAACATAGAAAATATCTTTACCGTCACTTTTGGTCAACTTAATGCATTCCTTGCTGAATTAAAATTTTGAACAGTAGTAAATTTGCTTCAAAATCTTCTAAAATTGGTCCCACTCAAGTGCCTCAGAGAAACACTTGATGTTTGCTTTTTATTTTAAAAGAAAAAGGGGAATGAATTTATATTTGTCGTAAGCAAAATCATGACACAAATGCTGTGGGATGTTCCAGGTTCTAAGAGACGAAACTAGAACAATACATTCTGTTCCACTCTGTTGAACTCTGAACCATATTCTTCCATCCCCAGATTTTAAGAAACCTTCATCCGTGAATTCATCCATGTGTGCTGGCATGCTTACATCTCTCTGTGACTCATGAACTTCAGTTTAGGTTTGTGTGGGTACAGAAATGGCTTTTCGATTTAAGGGTCTCTATATGTTCTCTGCACCTGCGTCTGTGGAGTGGGAGTGTGTGGAGATTCTGGTCTCATTCAGGAAGATCAATTGTACGATGTCCCTGTGTTTACTGGGGTTATGTGTATATCTGTCATATGTAACAGGCACGGCCGCTGCTGGCCAAATGGGTGCCCTAAGCAGGATTGTATTGGTTTGGATTTAAACAGAATATTTTGAGCTGCTTTAGTGCGATGCCTCATATACAATCATGCAACAGTGCCTCCCGTTTCATCGAACAAATTATTTCATCTAGCACCTCAAAAGAACTTCACAAAATGCCTCAACAATTACCTCACAGCCCCAAACTAATTTCTCCTCTTTGTTATGGCAACACAGGGGTTTTTCAGCTCTGAAGGGACCACTAAGAACGTTCTCTCTCTCTTTCAAACTCGCTCACTTAAACACACACCCAGCAGGATTCTCCTCCCAGCATGCACTTCTGTGTGCAAACACATTCCCTTAGCCGCTGACCCCCGGCCCAGCTGTTACCATGGCAACCGGAGCCCCTCTCCATGACGACTGCTACCACCTCCCCATGGCTCAGCCCAGGCCAAGGATCTCCAGGTGACCAGTCCCGGTTTCTCTTTTTTGCTTTGCTTTTCATTTACTTTTTTTTCCGTTTTTTTGTTTCTCAGTTTAAATCTGCTTCATCCTCCCCACTTGCTCGTTTTCTGTCCTTCTTCCATATGTTTCTCTCTTGCTCTTTTTGTCTTGTCACATTTATTTAAAAGTTACAAGATTTTGGTGGCATGATTACAGCTAGTAACTATACATTGTGCCAACTTTTCAGATTAGAAGAATTAATAATAGCAAAATATGCAAATTAACCATAAATTAACCATAAACAAACAGTGTTAAAACTCTCAGAGCTAGTGCATTTGTATTACACAATCTTTTATGCTTATGTTCAAAACATTAGTTTTTTATATTTTAATATATTTTAAAATGTAATTGATTTCTGTGGAATGGGAAAGCTGAATTTTCAGTATCATTACTCCAGTCTTCAGTGGCACATGGTTCTACAGAAATAATTTTAATAAGCTGATATGCTGATCAATAATTATTATTACCAATATTTAACAGTTGAGCTGCTTATTTTTTGTGGAAAGCATGATCAATTATTTCAGGATTTTTGATACATTTTGAAAGTTCAAATGAACAGCATTTATTTGAAATTCTAACAACAAATCTAACATTGTAACTGTCAACAATTTAAAGGAGACCTATTATGACTTATTTACAGTATATAAGTCTCGGGTGTCCCCAGAATGTGTCTGTGAAGTTTCAGCTCAAAATACCCTACAGATCATTTATTACATAATTTAGAAAATGCCTATTTTGAGTGGAAGCAGAAACGTGCTGTTTTTGTAAGTCTCTTTAAATGCAAATGTGCTGCTGCTCCTGCCCCTTTTCCAGAATAGGGCTGTACCTCAGATACTAAAAAAAACATCTGTTTGGTTTTGATTGTCATGTCGTTCAAACTGAAATCATGCGTTTTAAACCATACTAGTTTAAACTTCTGATATACAAGTTTTCTGAGTACACACATCCGAAGCACGCGCACAGAAAGCGGTTGTCACACGGCTTGTGAGTGTCTTATTGCACTTAAACTGTCAAATACACACAAGTTTATGTTAAAAACACACAGGAGTTACAAAAACAGTCAGTTATGTCTATGAAGGTAACAGCTGGGAAAGAAATTGCGTGTTTATATTAGATCTATGCGGCAGCAGCGTAATATACAGTAATAAATAAATAAATCCATTGCTCTCTTGTCTCCTCTGAGGCTGGGACTCTAAATAGTGGGTTGTTCTATTTCACACTTTCTGGGTTGGTAGATGCACTGGGGACACGGTTATAGCACTTAAACACGGAAACAGTCAGATTTTCACGATATGTCACCTTTAATGAATCCTTGCTGAACAGGAGTATTACATTCTTTCCACACAAAAAACTAAACCAAGAAGAAGTCTTACAGACTCTAAACAGTAGTATATATCGTGGTTGTATCATAACAGATTTTACTGGCACCAAATTCGGATGTAGGATGACTATAAGCATAAAAAATTTGATAAGCAATTCTTGTATGCTCAGCATAAGAATCGTCTCCTGTTCATTACTTGGAATAGAATTAGCAAAATCTCTAATTTTTGATTGAGTGTCTTTAATTGTGTTCCAGGATTTCATAAACCTAATCATAAAGCTCTCTGCTGATACAACTAGTGGTGGATTTCAGCCCCCAAGCAGCCATTAGCGACTAATAACATGCACACACTGGCGAACACAGCTGCTTAATTGTACTCGACCTGCTAACATCACCCACAATGGTTAGGAAGAACTGATACACACTGATGCAATCAGTGTCTAGTGCCTGGACACCCGAGCTTAGACTGAACTTGAATACTTCACCTGCACTGTGTAAGATTTAATGGCTCAATTCAACAAATTTGAATCAGAAAAATGGTTGGAATTTATGTTGCTGAGTGTGTTTGCTTTTCTCAGTGCACTATTTTGTGTTGTTTTTAGTTTGGCTTCATAATTAGATTTTTGTATTTTATTTTATATATGTGCCTTAGGCGCTTGCAGACTTGTTCCAGAGTGCATTAGAGATGGCTGAAGGTTAGGTGCTGAGGTTTATTATATTTTTATGTATTATGCTAAAACTACAGTTTTCTGTTATTAAAATTTCAAGCTTCATTTAAGTTCTTAGAACTTGAGTAGGTTCAGTGTGTTCGAATGAACGAAAAAAAAAAGTTTAACGTAGACCACTGCCACACTTACTGCCTACTCCTCTCTGTCTTTTCCTGTCTCCTGGCATGTTCTGACCTTTCTCCCAAAAGACCAACAGTACGTGTGTGCTCGTGTGTGTTTTTGAGTGTGGTTGATTGGGAAATTGAGATATTTACCGCATTCCATCTCCCTGCTGTAGCCATGACAACCACTCAGCGGGAAGAGCTGCCTGCATGTCTCACCCAAAAACACACGCACGCACTTACTAACACACACACACCGCTACCCCATAACCTGGACATAGAGTGGGAGCGAGATGCACATGGTTGACAGTAGCCTAAGGCCTCAAATGGTATTGATTACCTCTCACCGTTCAACTGTTATTTTTACAGCTGCATAATGATCACTGTGTCATAACTAACAGTATACTGATTGTTGCGTTATACCCATTAATGTTATTAACGGTTTCTATGGACACTTTAACAGATTGCTGCTGTTGTGGAAAGCTTTGGCAACTCTTTATCCAGTAGGTGAATTGGCAATGAAGTTTCCTTTAATTGAGGAGTGAGACAGAAGGAGAGTGAGAGAAAGAAGGAAATTATCCTGGAGGGGATCGTTAAAGACTACTAATGTAAGTCCAGAACGAAGAGTCTCCTCAGAGACACATCCTGGCAATTTTCAGAGTCACAATGCATTGTGTAGAAAGCAAGATGAAAACAGATCAGCTTCTGCATTCTGTGACGTACGTTCAAGTGAAACAGGTTACTGAAAAAGTTGATGTTGGAGGTGCAGGGTTTTTTCTTTCATTAGAAAACCGATAGAATTCTGATTCAAAACAACAAGTTAAAAAAATAATTTTCAAATTAAATTATCATTTCATGCCGACTTTAAAGGTACATTGGACCTGTAGTGAGACACTCATATTAAAAGGCCAAATTTAGTATACACTTTATTGATGATGCATACGTTGTACAGGCAAAAAGATGAACCCATAAACGCAATGTGCAAAGTTTCACATTAAACATTTCCCCTTAGAAAACCATTATAAAGAAAACACTTAACCATTTAGTGCATTGCGTTCATATTCCAGGCTCATCTGCTAGCTTATATATAATGTATGTATCATCAATAAGGTGTGTACTGAATTTGATCATTTAATATCGCTGTTTCAGTAAATTAAGGCACTTTAAGTGTTTTCCACATTTAATGTTTTAGAATGTGCCGCTGTTTTAGTGATTTAAATTCTGCAGTGGGCGCTTTATATGGTTTTGTAATACGTTGTATAATTTCATATTTACATGATTACATATTTACATACAATTTAACTAAAATGAGAGAACGAAAGTTTGGTGAAGACTGAAATAATATGAAAGAACAAATTGGTACAGTTCAGCCACACTTTCACAAAAACAAGAGAATGAATATAACGTGACTTCAGTGTAACTAAAATGAGAGAATGACTTTGTACAAGAACAAATTAGTACAATGCAGCCAGTCACGATTGAACTAAAAACAGAGAACGCATTATACAGTGTGGTCGTAAACTGCTAAGTTGTTGGTATGAATTCTTAATTGATGGACACAATATAATTTTTTTTGTTTTCAGTAATAGTGCAGGGTTGTTGGCCAGTTTGCGGCCTCGATATCATGTTTTTGTTTGATTTTTTCTCAATGTTATGTAGGTGCTTCGTATTTGTAATTGGATTGAAATCTTACCCTACTGAGCTCACCACTACCTTGAGCAGGAATTGCAATATACTGCGAGTAGACAGCTTTCCCAGTGCTTCTGGATAAAAAGATAAGAAACAGAGATTTCACCCTTTGGTGAATGAGGGGATGGTCTTAGGAACTCAACCCTGACAGAAAACCTCTGACAGAAATCTACAGCAGACATTACCAAAAATCATGATCCTCTCGCTCTAAATAAAAGCTCACTGATGGTTACTTTCATCCATATAGTAGCCTACTGTAGGAGTGGGAGTGATTACTAAAACATAAAATGGGTGATATAAATTGAAAGTGTGTGTGTGTGTGTGTGTGTGTGTGTGTGTGTGTGTGTGTGTGTGTGTGTGTGTGTGTGTGTGTGTGTGTGTGGTGTGTGTGTAAGTGCGGGGGGTGGGAGGGTTTGCAGAGCTCTGTCAGAACTTCTCTTCCGCAGGCTGTCATGATCAAAGAGCTGTTGGACCCCCTATCAGACTCACACTCATGCTCACATATACACACAACTCAGCCAGCCATTCACATCACACACACTCAAGTGTGCTCAATTTACCCAGCCATCCATATCGCAAGTATACACAGAGCTCTACACCTGCAATTACCTAAATAAATCAATGAGACCAGGCTGATAAATCACATACCGGTCACTAATTACAGCATGTGAGTGTGTTGTATAGACGCGTGCGGTTGTGTTCTCATTTACTACTGGCACTGGTCTAGCTGCTGATTCAGTGGTTCTAAAACTGTGAGTAGATGCTTATTTCAGCTGTGCCTGTGTGTTTGTGCAAGTGTGTTTTAGGTGCCATGCGTGTCTGTTCCCTGGTATGTGCGTGTATGTGTGCCCATGTGTGGCGGCTGTTCTTTGTTAGGTAAATCCCAGTTGATTATGCAGTTCATTGTGTGGTTGTGCTGGTGTGGCGTTCAGAGAGCTGAGCGTGGAATTCTGACGGGGAGCCTCGCTGCAGACCAGATGACTCTCATGATTTTCCTGTCCCTCTTTTTGTTCCAACGGCCGACGCTGATGTTCGCACAATCCCTCCGTCTAATCGCACATGCAGGTGTGCCCAACTTTCAGCTGTAAAACTCAGGTAGTGTTTTCCACAACCACGCTCCTCTGCCTGGTAAACCGACAGATACCAAATTACTGATCAGCACTCTGTAAATACGGCTATTACAGAGGATTGTCCTTCCCAGCAATTGCTTCCACTTGCATTTCTTCGGATTTGTTCGAATACTTAGAAATGTTTCAAACACCTGCGTTCTTTGGCAGAATGATTTGGGAGGCATTCAAGCATGAAGCCTCTTAAGCTATTCTCACTATTATCCTCAAAGAGATGCACAATTGTGTCTGGGCTCTTTTATCCTGCAGTCTTTATGGCACAGTGTCCCTTGGGTGGATCAATGTGTGATATTTCACATAGATATGTCACAGAGATAAATATAAAAAATATGTTAAAACGCCTAAAAAATATGGTTACACTTTATTTTAACGTGTCATTGTTGCAATAATGTAATTATGCATTTATGTACTGTGTAATATTAATTAACTACATGTACTTAATATATGTTAGGTTTAAGATTAGGGTTACTTGTATGTAATTATGCATAATTAATTGTTATTATAATAGTGAGTATATGTAACACGTGTAACAAGGACCCAAAATCTCCCTGTGTGACTAAACATTTCAGTGTGATTTTATGTTTCATAATTGTTATAGTATCTTTTTTTAAATCACACAATTATAATTTATATCTCACAACATGTCTTTATTTCAAATGTCATATTTTTAATTACCTGTTTTAATTTTTTAGGCTGAAATAGACTCACAGCTTCTTGACCAAATGTTTACCAAAATATTTATTAAAAATTATATATCTAATACTAGCACAAATTATACATTACCTCTTAGTACATGCTGTATACTTCATTAAAATAATCATAAGTATTAAGATTTTCATATGTATAAGAAGATGTAACTACAATATTGTTGTATTACTGTTATATATTGGTACATCTCAATAAACCGATTGTTTAAAAATTATTACGATTTGTTGTATCTATTTGAGTTCTATTTGCATTGTAATAAAAAATAATCATATTTAGCCACATTACAGGACTTCTAGCAGATATGAATGACTTTGTATCTGTGTAAAACACACATTGGACCAACAGTATTCACCCGAATGTTGATCCAACTGGCCTAACAGAGTTGTCTGCACAAACAGTTTCGTATTGAAGAATGTTGCTGATTTGTTTAGTTTGCTAGCTCCCAGCATGCATTGCAGTATGAATAAATTATGCAGTTAGTGTTTTGGGATTCATTTTTTTTTCTGTTTGCAGGCTTAATTTATGCTGTTTTTATTTTTAAGCCACTGTTTAGTGTTTATCTTGTGTGCATCATTTCTTGCGTTTTACTTTCAGAGATAGATCACCCCAAAATTAAAATTATCATAATTTACTCACCCTATTGTCGTTCCAGACCTGTATGACTTACTTTCTTCTGAGGAACATAAAAGATACTCTGTGAGATATTCTTTTTCTTTTCTTTTTTGTCATTCGTAGAATTTAGTAGTCTCAAAGACTGTCTTGTTGCCAAGATTCTTCAAAATGTATATTTTTGTGATCTGCAGAAGAAAGTAAGTCATACAGGTTTGGAATAACATGAAATGTGAGAATAACAAATGTTCTGTGAACTATCCTTTTAAAAATGTTTGTACATGTCTAGTGCTTTCTTCTTCAGATGCACAAATTGCAGTTTACTCAAACGGCTTATCAATGTCATATAAAACATTAAGCTGATACTAAAAAATGAGGTGCTAAATAATCATTTATTTAAATTAAAATCATTTGAATTAAATTAGTTAAAATTCCTAAAGTTAGGAAGATGCATGGTACCTTGATGTACTTAAACTTGTCTCAACAATTATCTCTTTTCTAGTTTTTTCTTTCTTTTTTCTTTCTTTCTTTCTTTCTTTCTTTCTTTCTTTCTTTCTTTCTTTCTTTCTTTCTTTCTTTCTTTCTTTCTTTCTTTCTTTCTTTCTTTCTTTCTTTCTTTCTTTCTTTCTTTCTTTGCCCTCTAAGACCCCAAGACCACTCACGTCAAAAAAGCATCAGGTTTATCCCAATTGGCAGTGGAAGTACAAGGCAGACTCTTCCTGCCTCTGTGCCAACATAATATTTTTTTTCTGTGGGCGCAATGAAAAACAACAAAAACAACAGCGGATGGAAGAAGAGTGACATTTGACATTTGCCTCGAATGGCTAAGCTATCGCCTGAAGACAAGAAACACTCTGCCTCCAAAAAACGCCTTCGACCCCATCTCTCCCTCCCTCTCTCCACAGTGATGTGCCCCCCTCGGCCCGGGGGAGACAGCAGTGGAGGGGCAAGGGGAGAGAGGGCACAAGGAAACACTGTGGAATGTGCTGGAGAAGAGAGAGGGGGGAGTGAACCCTCCAAATGGCTGTGGAAGGGTCCCCCCCCCCCTTCTTCTTCTCTCAGTAGACACTTGGAGCTGTCTTTTGTCTGAAGTGCCTGAGTCTACAGTGTGTTGTTAGGACAACCAACAGGAACGGACGCCTGACAAAGTACAGAAAGGGGAACCACACACACACACACACACACACACACACACACACACACAGAGAGAGATTGGAGAAAGCAAAGAGCAGAGCAAGTGCAGGATGTCCTGGTGAGGTGTTCATTAGAATGGAGCAGCAAGATGAAGGAACTAGCACACACACACACACACACACACACACACACACGCATATTTTATGGCTCTCCCACTCCCAATGTCTCTCCTGTACTATTGGAAGCAGAAAGAAACTGCTTTCTGGCGGTATTTGAAAAGAGGGTTAAAAAAGGCCCTATTCAGCGGCCGCAGCCCTTTATTAACACGCGCGCTTCTGTAACAGATGAGGGGGGGAAACTCCCCCGCGCGCACGGAGGTTGGTCTCGTGCTCAGGTATGATGTCCTTTCTGTTCTCGCTGCTCGCCTGCCATTGGTCGCCCCAGCTCCGGGGAGGGGGCCTGTCCGCTCCCCACCCCTCCTCGCGGCGGCCCCCTCGCCTCTGTCTGCGCGAGAGTGAATGGAGGAGCGCACAGCTGCACAGCGCTGCTCAAACTTCGACCGGCTGACTGACTGACTGACGCTGCTGTGCCCCGTGAATGCGGCACTCTGATTGGGCGAGGCGACATCCACCTGCTGGCTCACAGTCGTTACTACCGATACCTATTCATGATCATCCTAACTGAGGCACAGGAGCTGGAAACGGGCATTTGGGTCGGGATGACGTGTTCCGAGCCATGCTTTGGAATGAGGAATGCCGTTCCGCTAACTTTTCTCCTCCGCCGCTTCTGTATCGCAGACTTCTCCCCTCCGGAGACTGGAGCAGCCGGACAGACACTTTCACCGTTCATCATCTTTCTCTGTCAGACTGCTGCGCCATGGCTCCTCTCATCCGGTCACTGATAGTATCGATCAAGGGCTCCTCTGTCTATCTCTGTCTGACTCACTTATCTCTTACAGGTCAAACTCGAGAAAAACGAGGCTACGTCAAACTGTTAAAACAGAAAAGCAGGTACTAGTATGGCACACAATTTTAGCATTAAAACAATTTAAGAAAATTAGAATTAGTAGCAATTAGTATGTTTTATTATATTTTAAAAAAAAAATCGCTAGGAATTAATTTAATGGTGAGTAGTATTTTGCATTATTATACATTTGATCAATAATAGCCTACTATTAATTCCATAGGTTCTGCTGTAACATAATCTTATAGCTACTGATTATAATCTATTAAACTAGTCACTAATTCTTTCTGTATTCGTCACTGTCCCGAGTGACATGTAGTATTCCACTGTCATTGGTAACAAATTACACACTTTTTGTAATTGAAACCTATGAAGATTTGTGGCTCAGATATCAGCTGGGTTTTTTTTCTAACTAGTATGTACTTGCAATTGATGATGGTGATTCCACGTTTACTAGTTTTACCTATTCATTATGTAGTAGGTATTTTTTAGTTATAGTAAATATCCCTATGTATTCTATTTTGACTAGAACCTAAAATACTAGCGCCTATGAGACGGTAGCATACTAGTAGCATTTTTAATCTTGCTAGTAATTTTTTTATTGCAAGATTATTATTACATTCAAAGTGAATTAATTTCAGTAACCTGGTAGTCTAATATTTGCAATATTAAAAAGGAACTGTAATAATAAAAACTAAAGCAATTGTAACTAGACAGATATTATGATATGCATGTTAATCCAGCTTGCTATAGTAGCCTCCCAGTGTGTAGTGAACATGAATGTTGCAGGAATGTCACACGGACGTTTCCAGTCGTTTCATCATCATGCGTTGGTCATTGTAATGTCATGTATGACACGGTGACGACTAGCGCTGAACTGCACGTCAGCAGCCGAAGAACACAGCTCGACCTTCATCGCGATGTATAGTTTTCCTTGTATACCATGTACCTTGTATTTGATCTATTTTACAAGTTTTTTTCTACGTAGAGTGGCTTGTCGGTTTGTAGCGACTCCTCCTGTTGCGCGTTTAGGTTGGAGACTCGCCAGCGTTTCCCCGTTACTCTCAGACATCGCAACGGCTGGACAACAGGTGCATGTCCGTATTATCAATGTATCGACTGTTGCCTTCAATCTCAAAATACATCGGTTTGGCTATAATAGTGGAAATGTTAAATATTTCATTTACAAAAACTGCGGTGTATTCTCACACTTTGTCGTGGACATTTTAGTCCCGCGGGGGAAATCTAGCGCTATTTTTTAAAGTGTAGGGATGTGACGTTATTTTTGTCGATGTTGTATTGGAAAGATTGTCCTGTAATGGTCACAACGGTAGTGGTGACGACTATTGCAGTGCGATATAAGAGCACGGCAGACTTGTAATACCGTACTCGTCCACTAGAGGTCACACCATACAAATGAGGAATTGCGTTTTCTGTGTATAAGCAAAAAGATTAGGCTGTGTTATTGTGTGTAAATGCTCGAAAGAGATCTGGCTCGTTGCTCTTTGCCCCGTATGGCTTTTTATTCCTATCTGAGAATGCTCAGGACTCATATAGGGATGGAAGCCATGCAGGGCTGGGGGACTGTGTCGTCATGGAGACTTGGTGCCAACAGCGCTCTTCATATGCCAATCACGTGACACACATACACCTGTCCTGGCATCGGTCTGGGCACAGATGCCCATTGAGTCTGGCTGGCTGCAGGGAGAATATCTGATTCTGCTCTGCCAATCAAGTCCACAGACGGTTCTCTGAAGTCTCACACTCGCACACACACACACACACACACACACACACACACACACACACACACACACACACACACACACACACACACACACACACACACACACACACACACACTGGCTGGACATCTGCTGCCAAGTGACGCTAAAACAGCTGTTCATTTGCATCAGCACCACCAGGTACACACACACACACACACACACACACACACACACAAAGTCAGGCCCAAATGTTAATGAACTTGACTGAATGAGGTTAATGTCCTATATAATACAAACTGCGTCAGTTTTGAATATAAAGAAACACACAGTTTTATATGATCACTTCTTGTCTGTGCTATAGTAGGCCTATCACAACACATCATTGAGATCATATGTATATATTTGAAATGGCCCACACTGATTATCTGTGTCCCCTCATGTGTTCATCGTGGCTCAAATCTTAACAAACTTTTAAAGTAATTCAAATAATAAAATAATAACTGTACAGTTGTCTATGTGTGTTCATTTATTGATCCATTGAACATGGGTTTCATAAACTTTATCATAGTATGAAATGTTTAATATAATGAAAAAAAGCTTTCAGAAGAAAATAAAATATTTAACATTTAAAATATGTTTGAAATAAAAACAAGAAAATATATTTTAACATATATTAAGGACCATTAAGATTTTTTACAATTATTTTATAACATTTTCCCACAAAATATCTTCTGTAATATGTCCAAATGTTTTACTTCAAAATGTACTTGTAATTTACATTCTCAAAAGTTATATATTCTCATTACTCTAGTGCAACAACCTTTTTTATTAAAATTAGCATAAAATACAGGTTATTATTTTTTACATTACAGTCCATGATAGTTGTTTTGCATGACAGTTATTATTATCCAATTATACATACCTATGTGTTTAAATATAAATGAAAAGCACTATTACCCAAATATTAGTTCAAGCAAATCCTAATTACAATAATAAACAATTATCATATGAATTATTGGTGTCGTCAGGCTGAATTATTGGTGTCGTCAGAACTAGGCAATATTGCGTTATTAGGTTGTGGGTTCAATTCCCAGGGAACACACATAATGATACAATTATGTTATCAACCTAAAAAAAATAAATATGTAAATGTATAATATAATGTGATGATTGTCACCTTGCTAACAGCAAAAGAAGCTTGTGCGACAACGCCTCCTAGCGTTTAAATCATCACATTTACCCAGTCAACCACAGGCGGACATGACGTGTGTGCAAAGTACACGCGCTTCGGTGTTATGAAAGGTGGGAAGTGATTGTGTTGGGTAACAGTGGTCTTTAGGTTACATTACATAAGTTGACGTGTAATGCAGGTCTCTCTGTTTCTCTGAATGCACCAGAGTTCATTTATCCTGAAACTATCCGCGATCTCTCAGCTGCAGCAGAATGGCAAAGAAAAAAGAGACACAGCAGAAAATCGACACAAAGAAACCGAAGCAGATTGCAAAGAACAAACCAGCATCCAAAACACGCAAAACCAAAGGTATCTATGCTGCATGAAAATGTAACGCTGCTTTGTCTGGCTGATGCTCAAACCTAGAATCAAAACCAGTCGCCGAGTTCAAATGCAGCTTTGTTTGCAGTTAAACAGTTAATGAATAAACTGTAAGAGTTCGAGTGAAGCGCACAGTTGATGCAGACAGCTGCAGTGTGCAGAGACTCGCTTGAGTTCTCTTGTGTAGCATGTTATTAACTGGTACTCTTAAATGATAACATCCCCTCTTCAGTTCGTTGTACGGGTACATCTAAACAAATTAGAATATCATGAAAAAGGTCAATATTTTTTGTCACTCATTTCATAAAGTGAAACCCATATTATATAGATTCATTACACATAGAGTGAAATATTTCAAGCAAAAAAACTTTTGTAAGTGTTTTACTTTACATGTAATGAATCTAAAATATATGAAAGTTTAACTTTTTTGAAATATAAGAAACCAAACCCACCCCCCCCCCCCCCCCAAAAAAAAATGATGCTCCTGTTGTGACAGACCCTTTTCTGAAATATAGGCTATATACAGTTGTCATTTATTCTAAAGCCAAAGAAAATAAAAATATTACATATTTTATATGTCATATACATTGTAGTGTTACTTTAGTATCATGAGCTACTGTTACAGTTTTTCATAATATTTTGAATCAGTTTTTAATTTTAAACATCCATTTTCATTGTAATTTTAAATACATTTGTTTAAATCTAATTTGGGAATTTTGTTGTGTTTTTTTTTAAGTAGCTGTAGTGGCTAGTAGTTTTACACAAAAATGTGTGTGTTTTTACTAAGTTTTAGTTGTTTTAGTACATCAAGTTAAACTTAATAAACTGAGGAGTATCGCCTTGCAACTAGCCAGGATATATATATATACATACACACACATATATATATTAGTGCTGTCAAACAATTAATCGCATCCAAAATAAAAGTTTTTGTTTACATAATATGTGTGTGTACTGTGTATATTTATTATGTATATATAAATACACACACATACAGTATATAGTTTGAAAATATTTGCATGTATATACATTTATATATTTAAATACTTATATTTTATATTATATATTTTATTTTATTCCATTCCATAAATATTATGTATTCATATTTTTTATTTAAACATAAATGGACTGATGTTATTCAATGTTATTCAAGCAAAAGTGCCAGCACATGATGCAACACATGTATAAATTAGTCTTGACATTGCAAAGATGGGTAGATGATTTTCATTTTCCACAAAACTATATAAAAATGTATTTCATACTGTTGAAAACTGTCAATTGAAAAAAAAGTTGTTAATTTTAATAATGAAAGAGTAATTATTCTACATAAGTGAATGATCTGCTGTCTGCATTCTAGTACATCTTTGTTATGCTGTGATCCATGACCTGTGTGTTTGTTTCAGAAAATAGTATGGTGAACAAAAACAACCGCAAAAACTCCAGGGTGGCATCTCGTGCGTCCAAAAGAGATTCCTCTGATGGGAGAACAAGCAAGTACTTCCAGGACAGTGAAGTGAAAACCGAAGTGCCAGAGGACATGAGTGACCACAGTGAGGAGATGAGCCCCATGCTCAGTGAGCACTCATCACCATCAAAACAAGTCAAAGAAGAGGAAGAGAGTGAGGATGAGGAGGACTGGGAGGAAGTGGAAGGTACATAGTGTTTTTTGTGAATCAGTAGTAATCAGACATGTGTTTAGATTGTAACTGTCCTCTATACTGTCATGTCTTTCACACTGACGGTGTGACTGTTTGGAACTGTGCTCTTTCTCAGAAATGGCAGAACCTCTGGGTCCTGTGGACTCGACTGAACTAGCAGTTGTGTCCAAGCCTGTGGAGATTGAGATCGAGACTCCAGACATGATTCGCAAGAGGCAGAGGAAGTGAGTGTTTGTGACAGAGATTTAACGAGGGGCAGATTGCCAAGTGATGAAATTCTTTAGTGTGGTAAATGCCTACAAGATAGTTGCAGTCCCATTTATAAGAGGAGCAGTGATGGTCAGATGGATAAAAAGGAAAAGTGTAACACCATGACAACTGTTTCCAGGGAGAAAAAGAAAGCAGAGTTTGAAACCTACCTTCGTCGAATGATGAAACGATTTAATAAGGAACTGCTGGTGGATACCCACAAGGTATGTGTGTGTATTTCTGTGTTGTAGTTTTTATTTCCAGCTAAATCAACTAAATATACACATACTAACATTCAGAGGGTTTGGGATCAGCAGTCATTACTTCAGTCTTCAGTGTCATTCTAATGTGCTGATTTGAGACACAAGAAGCATTTCTCATTATCATGTTAAAAATAGCTGTGCTGTTTGATATTTTTTATATTTTTTTCAGGATTCTTTGTTACAGTATTTATTTGAAATTGATTTCTGTCATGTAATGTCTTTACTGCACATTTTTTAATTACAAATTTTCCTAAATAAAATATTTTTTATAAAAATCATACTGATCCCAAACAATTAAATAATATAGAATGACGATATCTTGCACTATAATTGATCTGATCTGTTTTTATTTAAATATTTTGTAATCTTCGATCTTAGTTTTTTGGCCATATTTTATTGCTTGTATTGTACTGGTGTATGATTTCTTATTTACTCTGTCAAACAGGTCCACATTCTTTGCTTGTTGGCCGGCGGTTTGTTCAGAAGCAGACTGTGCTGTGAGCCTGACCTGTTGGCTGTTGCTTTGTCAATACTGCCTGCCCACTTTACCACAGTGACCACAAAACGCATAAACAGTGGCTTTCTGGAGGGGCTTCTCAAATGGTAAGCATGATTTGTCTTCTTGAATGTATTCCGCTTATTCTGTTAAAGAGATCTTCCACCCAAAAATTTAAATCCGTCAATATTTACTTATCCTCATGTTGATCCAAAAGTATAGGATTTTTTTCTTCTGTGGAATATAAAAGAAGATATTATGAGAAATGTCTCGTTATATGTCAAAGAAATAGAAGTCGGTGGGCTTCAGTGTTGTTTGGTTACCAACATTCTTCAAAATATCTTCTTTTGTGTTCCAAAGAAAAAAGCATCATACAGGTTTGAAAACATATGAGAGGTGAGTATCATGAGGTTCACAATTTACACACTTCAAAAATATGTCTCAACAAAAGTCAACTATTCAATCAATTATTCCTGTGCAATATGCAAATAGTGTATTGATAATCTCTTGATAGTGTGTAAATTAATCTTTTTTTTTTGTGGTGTCTGCCCAGGTTTCAAATGACATTCACATTAAACCCTGCCTTACCCGAGGAGAAGGCGGTGGAGTTGAGGACGGTGCTGGAAAAGCGAATTGGCTGTTTATCAGCAAGGGACCATGAGGAGATGACCTATGTGAGGGAGATCTCACTTACTTTGACCTCGTAGCAGATCACAAAGGATGCATATATATAACGTGAAATATTGTTAAACTACAATTTAAAATTGTTACAGTTTAGTCAACATTTGAAGTGGATCAAAAATGTTCATCAAAGTTGTCCAAAGACAAGAACGCATTTTGGTTTTAGATTTTAAGACAACTTTGATACAGTTTTGATTCACTTCAAATGTTGACTAGTATAGTTTAAGATGTAGTTTTTTTTCAGGACTCTTTAAGGAATAGAAAGCTTAGAATAGAAATAAAAAACTTCAATTAGAAATTCATTATGAAAATGTCTCAACAGTCCCTTTTAAACAATCTAATGCTCCATTTCTGAATAAAAGTATTAATTTATTTCAATTAAAATCTTACTGGCCCCAAACTTTTGAATGGAAGTGTATTGTTTTTCAACTAAGTTTGGTTCTGATCTGTGATGTCACTTCCTGTAGCTGTTCTTGTTGGTGTTGCGGTCATTGCGAGTCTTCTGTCGATTGGTTCTGTCACTGCAACCCCTTCCTCTGAAGCCACCCCCTGCCAGCAAGGTGACTTTGGATTAATATTCTATTCTTTTTTTTTATTGTGTACCAATTCATGTTTTGTATTTTTGATGGACTGAGCATGTTTATTGTTTTTAGAACAAGACCACACCTACCAAGAGCTCTGCAGAAAAAGATCAGTCTGAGAAACCCTCCCCAGAGCCTAAGATATCTCCTGGAAACAAACGTCCATCATCAGCACATAATGCTGCAGTAAAAGAAGAAAGAGGTGGAAAGAGAAAGAAAAAGAAAACGGAAGGAGGAGAGAAAGAGGCAGCAGGGGGACAGAAACCCAAAAACAGCAGAAGAAGAAGTGTAGCTTCAAAAGTGTCATACAAAGAGGTCAGCAGCGAGAAGGAGGAGGAGGAGAGTGAGGAAGAGTTTCAACCAACCAATGAGGACGACAGCGAAGACTTTGACGGGGCCATGAAAGTATGCAGAAAGTCGAAGGTGAAAGGAAAAGGTCGGGCTCCTCGGAGATCAACTGAAGTCAAACAGGAGGAGGAAAGTGAAGAGGAGGAGGAGGAGGAAGAGAAACAGATGAAGAAACAACGACGTAAAAGAAAGGAGGGGAAAGGGGCGGATGAGTGGTTGGAGGTTTATTTGGAAAGTACGGGGAAGTGGCTGTGTGTTGATGTGGATCAAGGTGTTGGCCAGCCGCAGCTCTGCTTCGATCAGGCCACTCAACCAATCACTTACGTGGTGGCCGTTGATGATGAAGGGTACCTGAAAGATCTTAGCAGCAGGTATGACCCCACGTGGCTGACATCATCACGCAGCCGACGGGTCGACTCAGAATGGTGGGAGGAGACTATGGAGCTCTACAAGTCTCCAGATGCTGAGAGAGGACAGAAGGAGGATCAGGAGGTAAGTGTGAACTTACACTTACACTTCTGTTCATAAGTTTTGGAGTCAGAAATATTTTCTTTTGAAGAAATTAATACTTTTATTCGGTAAGGAGTAAGGACACATTAAACTGATCAAAAGTGACAAAAAAGACAGTGTCAGTGTCACAAAATAAATATTTTTTCTTAGATTTTTATTCATCAAAGAACCCAAAACAATATATCAAAGTTATCACAGAAATTTTTATCAGCATTTTGTTTTTAGCATTGATAATAGTAAGAAATGTTTAGAGCACCAAATCAGTATATTAGATTGATTTCTGAAGGATCATGTGGCACTGAAGACTAGACTCATGGCTGCTAAAGATTCAGCTTTGCCCTCATAGGAATAAATTACACTTTTAAACATCTTGAAATTGATTTTTTTTTGGGAAATATATTTCACAATATAACTATTTTTACTGTATTTTTCACAAAATAATCTATTTCTAATCAAATAAATGCTGCCTTGATGACCATAAGAGACATCTTTAAAAAAATCTTACTGACCCTAAACTTTTGAATGGTAGTGTACACACTAAGGTATCTACATCACACGTGACATGCATTAAGACTCACCTGTGCTCCTCTTCCACAGATGCAGGCAAAGTTATTGGACAAGCCATTGCCGACATCCATCTCAGAATACAAGAACCATCCGCTGTATGCGCTAAAGAGGCACCAGCTAAAATATGAGGCCATCTACCCCTCTACAGCCGCTGTCCTGGGGTACTTTAGAGGAGAGCCAGTTTATTCACGGTAAACTCTATAGAGTGCTACACTTGAATATATGGCATCACAACATTATAATGTACAGCATAAAAGATGGATGAATATTCCTGTATAAATCTGCTTTAGAAGAACAAACTGTTTGAAGTAGAAAATATATTATTACAGATAAATGACTCATTTTCATGTTATGATCAAAAATCAATAAATGGCTGATATTAAACTCTATTATATTTAGTCTAAATAAATTCAAAAACATTCAAATCTAAAACTAAATCATTTTAAATGGTTTGTGAATTTAGGCATCACAATGCTATAATGCATGTATAAAAATGGATATTGAGTTTGGGATTTGCTAAAGGTTACATTTAACAGTTATTATAGTATTTTTAAAGATTAACTAGGTCATAGTTATTTTAGCATTATTTATGTACTATCATATTATTTCTCAATATTTAGAATTATATTTTATTTTTATTGAACATTTTATATTTTTTGTTTCATTTACATTTTTGTTTTAGAGATTTATTTTGTCATTTTTAATATTTCTAAACATCTTTATTTTATTTCAGTTTTAGTTAGTGGTATTTTAGTACTTCAGTTTAAACTTATTAATTTCAGTTAGTTGAAAAAGCAACATTTCTAAAATTCATTTTAGTTTTTCAAATTTTGTTTTTATCCAATATTTATATTTATATTAGTGCTGTCAAAGTTAACGTGTTAATAACGCGTTAACACAAATTCCTTTTAACGGCACAAATTTTATTAACGCGCGATTAACGCAGCGTGTATTTTCTGTTTGACCTGTGGACCAACCAATAATTGGAGAAATGGAGATGCACAGTTTTACCAACTTAGCAACATTGCAGACCCCTTTAGCGACTTTTTTTCCCTAAAAAAAGTGCCCAAACCTTATTTAGTCTCCGAGAATCGCCGGTACTGTCGTGCGAGGTCTTGCTTTCCCAGCACGCGCACACACCTCTCTCTCTCTCTCTCTCTCTCTCTCTCTCTCTCTCTCCGTCTGTCTGCTCAGTTTCTGTTCAGCACGCGCACACACATCTCTCTCTCTCTCCGCGTCTGCTCAGTTTCTGTTCAGCACGTGCGCACACATCTCTTCTCTCTCTCTCTCCGTGTCTGCTCAGTTTCTGTTCAGCACGTGCGCACACATCTCTTTCTCTCTCTCTCTGTGTCTGCTCAGTTTCTGTTCAGCACGCGCACACACATCTCTCTCTCTCTCTCCGCGTCTGCTCAGTTTCTGTTCAGCGCGTGCGCACACATCTCTCTCTCTCTCTCTCTCTCTCTCTCTCTCTCTCTCTCTCTCTCTCTCTCTCCGCGTCTGCTCAGTTTCTGTTCAGCGCGTGCGCACACATCTCTCTCTCTCTCTCTCTCTCTGTGTCTGCTCAGTTTCTGTTCAGCACGCGCACACACATCTCTCTCTCTCTCTCTCCGCGTCTGCTCAGTTTCTGTTCAGCGCGTGCGCACATCTCTTTCTCTCTCTCTGTGTCTGCTCGGTTTCTGTTCAGCGTGCGGCAGAGAAGAGCAGAGCTTAATTCAGTTAAACACCGATACTGTTGCTTGCTTCTCTAATTTTACATGCAAGTATAGCCAAAATCACAGCACAGCTATTGCCATTATCTTATGGGTATTTTATTTAATCAGACAACGGCTCGATTATAAGGATTTTTGTGCAGATTAACATCTTGTAAAGGAGAGATAGTTATATAGTCTTAATGGGTCACGTTTCAATCACGTTTTCATATTCATTCCGTTGTCTGACAACAGAAACAGTAAAATATATCAATGACTGGATCAAAAACTGTTTAATTGAGAATTTAGCTGCATCAAAATACAGTATGTGGGCGCAGAGAGGCAAACAAATGTAATAATAAATAATAAATGTACATTTTGCATGTTCAGAAGAAGTGAGCTGCCCTGTCCTGCAAAATGTAAACAGGTTTGTGAGTAAATTGCTCAGTGCCAAGAAAGAGAAGTAATGGGAACCGTGTATTTCATTTTTCATGTGTCTAATAGACATGAACATGTTTTTTGAAACACATCTATTACCTTTGAAAAATGTCTAGTCTTCATGCTCTGTTAACTATGGTTTCAATAATAATGAACATACATTTGCATAAAGCATCCATATTTGTCCATGCCCATGTTGATTAGAGTATTAAAAACTTGTTAAAGTATTAATTTAAGGTACATTTAGAACAAATAAAAATGTGTGATTCATTGCAAGTTAACTCATGACAATCATGCGATTAATCGCGATTTAAATATTTTAATCGATTGACAGCCCTAATTTATTTATATATATATTAATTTATTTTTGATTTCAGGCAGCTTTATTTGAATTACATTAAAAACATGTTTTCAATACAATAACCCCCCCTCAAATGTGAGATATTAGAGCAAATACAAATGCAGGCCATTTGTGTTTATGATGTTAATTTATTTTCAGAGACTGTGTGCACACGCTACATTCTAGAGATACCTGGCTGAAGGAAGCAAGAACCGTTCGACTAGGAGAAGAGCCGTACAAGGTCTGTTCTGGTCATGATTTAACATGTTTTTTTTTTTTTTTTCCATGTGTATTTGACAGCTTTATAAAGCTAATTTTTTTAAGCTGCTGTCTGTCAGATGGTGCTTGGTTTTTCAAACCGTTCTCGTAAAGCCAGGATGATGTCCGAGCAGAAAAATGTCAAAGATCTGTCTCTCTTTGGAGTCTGGCAAACTGAAGAGTACCAGCCTCCAATCGCCATTGAGGGCAAAGTGAGTTCAAATTAGTTTAATAGTTAAAGTTAATAAACATCTATGCGTAAGATCTGCTGATATGTTGTTTTCTGGATTGCTGAACTGAATTTATATGCATGTGTTTCAGGTACCACGTAATGAGTTCGGGAACGTGTACATGTTCAAGTCATGCATGTTACCAGTAGGATGTGTTCACCTGCATTTGCCAAATCTGCACAGAGTGGCTCGAAAGCTGAACATAGACTGTGCTGCAGCAGTGACAGGTTTTGATTACCATTGTGGATTTGCACATGCAGTGTAAGTTTGAGTGCCTTGCTGTGTTTGTAAAAACATGTCCTAACCTGGTGGAATACGATGAAAGCTATCTTTTTCCATGTACACATTTTGTCCAGCCATGACTGTCACGTTCCAAGGCAGTTTCACATTCTGTGTTTCTCATTCTGTAAGAAATTGCTAGTGCCATTCATTTCACACATGGTAAAAAAAACAAGAGTATAATGTGCATAAATAGTGTGCATATAAATGTATGAAGGTGTTTTCTGTCAAATCTGTAATTTAATTGGCTCAATATATTTCAGTAACGATGGCTATATTGTCTGTGAAGAACACCAAGAAATCCTGAAAGCAGCCTGGGAAAATGAGCAAGATATCCAGCAAAAGAAAGAACAAGAGGTGTGTTTATTTTTGTAATAATAATGTTGTCTTTCACAACGGCATCACTAACTCTATTGTTACAAAAAATTGTTAATTTTACCTAACACTGAAGAAATATTTTGTCTAGGAAAATAGTACTTTGATTTTAGAATGAACTATTTGTGTTTAGTAAATATTATGGTTGAATCTTTTAACAGAAACGTGAGAAGCGAGTGTTGGCTAACTGGACACTGCTGGTCAAAGGCCTGTTGATAAAAGAGAGGCTCAAGCGTCGCTATGGGCAGCAGGGGCTGGCAGCAGGGGCGGGGCTTAAGCAAGAAAAAGAAGGACTGTCCTCAGATGAGGAGGAAGAGGGCGGGGCTCAGAAAGCTCCACCCTCTCTGATTAGTTCATGGCCGCAGAACAGGCAAGAGGAACAAGAGGAAAAGATCGTAAGGCGTGTATCTAAACGAGTGAAACGTGGAGAGGAGAAACATCTCTTCCCTTTTGAAAAAGTTTGACTAAATCAGCCCTTTATTATTTAGCTTTCCTTATCCTCCTTTTAAAAGTTTTTCTGCATTTATAAGCATGTATTATCTGTAACTGAGCTCTACATCACTATCCCCAACTTTGTATTACTGCAATAGCTGCATATGCAGGGAATTTAGAAAATATCAAGCATTTATGTGTCATTGTCTTTTCAGAATGTACCTTTGTTTTTGTATCAATATACATATTTTTATAGTTCATGCTATTGAAAAAAAAATGCAAATCAACTGGTATGTTGCAGTTTTTGTGTCTGTGAATGATGAGTTCCAAAAGTCTTTCACTCTTGGTAAGTTCACAGAAAAGTACCTTTGGATATAAATTGGACAACAGCAGCATATTATTTATGTCTTGAAGTTTCGTGCAATTTTAGTGAATATTAAAGTTAGGATGAAAGAGAAAGCTCTTCTCATCCAAATTGTGATGTACACCAGGGTGTAATGGGTTGGTTGGGGATCTATCCAGCAATTGTTGATTGGATTTTCTAAAACGTGAATTTTACAAAACTGAAAAAACAAAGTTTTAAAAAATGCCAGCAAAGCAATATATACCCAAGCAGTTTATTTCCTGAATTGGCATTTCCTATTGAAATAGGAAGTTTGACTAAATTCATTGTTGCAGACATGCTACTGCTACTTTTTCTGACATAAAGATATTACGTAAAAAGTACTGTTTTGAATTCAATCTGTGAGCAGATCATATTAAAGGGTGCATCCCTTCTTAAAAAGCATAGCAAAGAATCTCCAAATACGCGTGTAGTACACATGCAAAAGGCACTTTGACTTTAAATACATATATGCTAAAAGTAATTTTTCTTAACTACGAAATAGTAGTTATTTATAGTAGTTATTTTTAACTTTATATTCCGTTTTTATCTTTATTAACATAGCAGGCAGGTCTTAAGAGTATACATCTTGTAACGAGGGGGCTTGTCTCTGTTTGCCTTTGTGCTGACTTAGCTAGCACACCGTAAATCAGGTTTCTTGTTTTGTTGACCTACATTTGCACGAGCCTGCGCGTGTGTGTTTGACTACAAGTATGTATGTCAGTTCTGAGTATATGTGAGCGTGCGTATTTGTGTGGCCCCTCCTCACTAGAAGTCAGTTTACAAGCCTCGCGCTCGGACACGGAAGTGACGCCGCTCTATAATCCCCCCGTACTTCCGATCTTCAGCTTTGCTGCGACTCATCTAGCGAACGGATCGGATCTCTCTCCCAATATCCCTCTTCAGCCAGCGTTGAGTGGCGGCTCGACACGGTCCGGCAGGTGAGTAAAGTCAGTATGTTGGGCACGACGGGGGGGCTTTAAACAATCAGAGCAGCGGCTTTGGCGAGCGAACCGAGACGGCCTTGTTTACATACGAATCCCCGAGCTAGAGTGCGCGCTGGCGGATGATTGCAAATAAAGCCATTAAAGCGACATCAAACCACCCGTCCATTGACTTAAACACGTTTAATTGGACTATGTGCTCTTTAAACTGCAGGATATGCGTAGTGAAACAATATATATTCCGCGGGAGAGAGGGATCTGCGCATCGATCGCGCTACTGTGTATATGTGCTGATCGAGAGAGGAGCAACAGCTGGTGCGGCCTGATTAATACGGAGTAAACAAAGCAGAACCTGCAGTGTTAGTACCGTGAGTTTGCAGTTCGTGCTCAACCCCTACGCACTTAAACCATGATCCATAACCCATCTGAGCGTGATATTATACATGGCACCCTGCGTCGTGCTCTATTTATAGCCCTGGCTGGAATGCTAGGGATAGACAGTGCGCGAACGCGTTGGACCTTCAGGTCGTCCCGTGACTTTGGGGTCGGAACCGGACGGGACGGTTTCTCACGTTGAATTTAACGTGCACTGATTGTTTATTCGATTGAATCGGTGACTGTTATCACACCAGCAGGAGCTCTGATCTCTGTGATCATCAGGCGCGCGGTCACGCGGCCTGTCCGGTTGGACTATCAGTACACCGTGTAATCCGTTAAAACGAAACGCTAAGCCGCTCTGCATGCGAGGTTATGATGCTTGGCCGCTGGTAATACGGAGACAAACATCTAGGAGTACAACCTTCAGAGAATTTCCAAGGTGTGTTGATCTGTAAATACTGGACTGGAGCAGCTCCGTGACCAGTGGGTCAAGCTCAGTGAGTGTCATTGAAGTTGAATACTCTAGCAAGGCCGCTTTCACCGTGTATGTTCTGTCTGGAAATAAACTACCAATACAAATGTTGAACTCCGCTACCCACTCATTGTTATAGAGTTCTACAGACCTGAAGTAAAATCCCATTCAGTTTCTCTTCAAGATAATTAATTTTGAACAATTTATACATCTTTAAAGACAGCCCTACTGTGAGCCGTATCTAAAAAAAAAAAAATAATTTTATAATCATATTTAACAATAGAATTCCTGGTGAAAAATGACATGACCTATGATTCTATGCAGAATCTCCACAAATCAGAGACTCCCCATAAGCTCCAAAAGAACATTTACCTATTAACACAAAATATATTGTTTCTATACATCTAAAAAGCCATTAGGTGCACAGTCTTGTACCTTTGTCTTTCTGTCCCATTTGTAAATACTTTTTTGTGTCCAACAAGTTTGCAGTGTAGTTATTTACCTTGTAGCTGGTTTGTTTGTTTAATTGCTCATATCTATGGAAGCCCATTTCTGCCACTGAATAAAAAAGGTAATTGCGACTTTTTATCTCACGGTTCAACTTTTTTTCTCGCAATTGAGTTTACATCTCATAATTCTGAGTCTGACTTTGTTCTCAGAATTGCATCATCTAAACTCGCAATTCTGACCTTTTTTTGTGAGATATATAATATACTCACAGTTGTTAGTTATAAAGTCAGGATTGTGGGGTATAAACTCGCAATTATTATAGATATAAACTTGCAATCTGACTTTTTTTCTCAGAGAGATATAAACTCGCAATTGCGAGTTATAAAGTCCAGTTCTTAATATAAAAAAAGACTCAGAATTTCAAGTTTATATCACACAATTTTGACTTTATAGCTCGCAATTGCGAGTTTATAACATGCAATTCTGAGAAAAAAAGTCGGTATTGCCAGTTCATATCTTGTTTGTTTATATATATGATGCGATACGTAACATGATACAGAGGCCACGATATGTATCAGGATACAGGACTGCACTGAATTTCACCTCAGAAGAATTTAGTAAAACAGCTGTTTATTAAACACTGCATGCTATAGGGCCATTGCTAACTATTGACCTCTGCATTATGAAGGGCCTCCATAACTGTACCACAGTACAATATAGGTAATGGCATATGCTTAATGTTTACATTGGGCACTCCCCACCAGGTAAAATATTCTGATTGTTTGCATCTTTTTTTAAGCCTATAAATAATAATATACTTGTTCTAATAAATTTATATTGCAATCTACTCATATTAATATATTTAAAAATCATCTTAACATTGCTGGTAGGTTATCATTGCACAAATTAACGCACTCTATTTAAAAAAAAAAATAGAAGAGTTATAAATTAATGCGCTGTCTTCACTGTATCTAACGCGCACACACACATGCTCAGTCACTCACACACGCTCAGCCACTCACACATTCAGCAACACAATTTTATCAATAAAATAGCTTAATCGCTCAAGAGCTACATTATCTTTCTCAACAAGGAGCTGGTAACATCATTGTTTCTAAAGGAATTAAACCCACAGCTTCACTGTTATGATGGTAATTCATGCATCTCTCTCTCTCTCTCGCTCTCTCTCTCTCTCTCTCTCTCTCTCTCTCTCTCTCTCTCTCTCATATAAGTGAACACTTGATGAATTACACTTTTCTGATAATAGAATATTGAAGTGGAGATCGCTAAACTGCAAGCTAACCGGTGTTTTCAGAAAGCAAGCGCGTTTATCCCATAGACTGTAAAAAAAAATTATCCAGAGAGCTCACGTACATATGGTTGCCAGGTTGACAAAGATAAGTATCACACTCACTCAGCATCTTTAACGAAGACATTTTAAAATCCCTGTGGGAAAAATGAATAGGGAAAAATTCTTAAGGATCTCTGAAAAAGTGTTCGGGTACCGTTGCACTCTATCACTCATATTAAGGGAATATTTGATTTTGATTGGTCGATCACACGATTCAACTGATGAATATTTTAAGTATTAAGTAAACTTTTAAAATAACTCTAATCGATATTTCATGTATTTAAGTAGTTGTATAGTTATATTATTATCTGTTATTATTTATCACACAGAATGTAAAATCAGATCATAAATTCCAGTAATATCAGGACTTGTATTGGAGATTGAGTTCACTCTGTGGTCTCTTTCTTCTCACATAATGAAATAATTTAAACTCAAATCAATATTTTATGTCTATTCCTATATTATAAAGGAGCTGTATAATAAGTAGGGTCAGATGGTCGTCATCACAAAATAAATTCCTTCACGATGCACGGTGCAATTTAAATCTATTTAAAAACAGAAAAAAAGAATTGTACCTTTTGTAAAGAAATTTAAAGACACAATTTATATTTGTCAACATAAATAATTTTGAGCTTTTAGGTTAAATATCTTTTAAAATCTAGGAACATGCAGTCTGACCACGTATAAATGAGATGTCAAATAATGTGTTTTTCTTCTCTCTTTCAGTATTTGTTTTCCTCTGACTGAGCTCATCCCTTGCTCCGGTTCCTCATGAGTGACGGGGAGTGTGATTTCTTCTGCTTTTTTCGGTGCTGCTAAAAGCCACAGGGCCCCCTGGGATTCTCGGTCCAGTTGGGGGTGGAGAGGAGCGGCTCAGTAGCTGCTGATTAGTGGAGAGCAGCTGTCAGTCAGGGAAAGGTGGGGCCCAGAGGGCTATGTCTGTGGATATGAGTAGCCAAGCCTCAGACAGTAATGATGAATTTGATGAAGATGATGAAGACGCCATAGAGGGCGACATCCCTGATTATTATGATGGACTTGATGATGACGTGGCGGTAGAAGAACCGTTTGACCCGGAAGAATACCAGTTCAATTGCTTGACGTACAGGGAGAGCCAGAGGGTACTAACTGAGGAAGTCAACAATGTAGCAAGTGCCCTAAAGGTGAGGGACGGACCAAATGAGTGACAATGTTTTGCAGATTTATTGTTGGCTGACATTTATTCTTAGCTGTGTATTTATGTATCTTTCCAAACTATAAATTGTTTAGACTGTCAATACAGAAATATTTTTTCCCTTCAGGTGTCACCAGCTGTAGCCAGACTGGTCCTTGTTCATTTTCACTGGCAAGTGTCACAAATACTCGAAAGGTAATTAATTACAGCGAAGCACGCACACACAAAATATGTACACTTTTATGGGTAGTTAACGTGAAATAACTACAGTGGTGTGATATGCTATACTTCATCTAAAATAATTTAAACAGATGTTTTTGTAATTCTTGTGTAATAATTACACTTTATCTGAGAGACTACTGTTCAAAAGTTTGGGTCAGTATTTTTTTTAAGAAATAATACTTTCAGCAAGGATGTGTAAGATGATCAAAAGTGACTTTTCTAATGTTGCAAAAGATATGTTTCAAATAAATTCTATTCTTTTCAACTTTCTATTCATCAAAGAATACTTAAAGTAAAGTTTGCTCAAAAAAGGTTTTCATCTCAAATCAGCATATAAGAATGATCTCTGAAGGATCATGTGACACTGAAGTTATGGCTGCTGAAAATTCAGCTTTGATATCACAGGAATAAATCATCTTAAAATATATTAAAAGAGAAAAGTTATGTTACTTGTTTATTTAACCGTTATTGTAATGATATTTCACAATATTACTGTTTTTACTGTATTTTGATCAAATAAATGCAGTTGTTATGAGCGTAAGAGATTTATTTCAAAAACAATAAAATAAACTTTTGAACATTAGTGTATGAACTGAAAAAAGAATAAAAAACCTACAACTAAATACAGCACCTAATATATTCATTACATTCATATAATGTTTAACCTAAAATCCTGATGTTACTTCTGTCTTAATCTGTTAATATTTTTCTGTATTTGAAGGTATAAATCCAATTCTTCTCAGTTGTTAAGTGAAGCCCATGCTCAGCCCCCAAACATCTGCAGATCTCTCACTGTGAGTCCCTGTAATCCTTTAATGTTCCATTTTAATGTTGTCTTTTACATAGTTATTTGAAGTAAAAAAAAAAAAATATATATATATATATAATTAATTTTATTAAAACCCTCTTAAACTTGAATTGTCATCTTTAAAATGCAATGTTGAGGCAATTAAAACTGTGCCCATCATGAAATCTGTTCTTTGACATTGCAGATGGCACTGAGTATGGTATACATGCAGTGTACAGTCAATAAAGGGCTTATTTTATGACAATGACAAGCTGACTGTAATTTATTCTGCATCTTACACGGCTATTTGCCACATCAATGATGAACATGACATATCGATTCAAGTTTAATTATTTTACTATGTGACAAATTGGAACATAGTGATTTTAAAGGCAAGAAACCAGCACTGCTGTGAAAAAAACCCGGGTTGCCTGGGGCAACCGTTAATTATTCTGTTAACGATCATTACTGAACTTCCTTCTCTTGACATGCATGTGTGTGTGTGTGTGTGTGTCTTCAGGCCGGGACGTCACTGCAGTGTGGGGTATGTCTGCAGCTGGTCCGGAGAGACGCTCTCCTCTCTCTACCCTGTCAGCACTCCTTCTGCAAGGCATGCTGGGAGCAGCACTGCACTGTACTTGTCAAAGATGGCGTGGGAGTTGGTGAGTGTACACGCACACACACACATTGAGCACATAAAGACTCTGTACAGTATGTATGGCTGATTAGAGTGAGCTTGTTATCTGATCTCCTCTGTGGATTGTGCTTGTCTATAGAGATCTCCTGCATGGCTCGGGACTGCTCTCTTCGCATGCCAGATGATTTTGTTCTTCCTCTGCTGTCCAGCGAGGAACTGAAAGACAAATACAGACGCTACCTCTTCAGGGACTATGTGGAGGTGTGTGTCCTACTAGGGATGCACAATATGTCTTTACCATATAAGTTACCTACCAATATTACAGCTATTAGTGCTCATTTCACCTTTTATTATATTTAGAGACTAAATCTTGTTGATGACTAACACTTTTTAAAAACATTATTTTATTATATATTATATTACAGAATTATTATGCACTCTGGTTCAATTGTTTGGAGCTAAATAAATTAGTACTTTTATTTAGCAAGGATTAAATTCAATTATTCAAACAGTGACTGTTGTTATATAATACATCTATTTTAAATTAATGCTTTTCTGAATGTTCTATTTGTCAAAAAATCTGATCAAAAAAATCTGAAACTTCATTATTGATGATAAATCACTGTTCATTATTGAGCTTAAATCAGCATATTAGAATGATTTCTGAAGGATCATGTGACACTGAAGATTGGAGTAATGGCTGCTGAAAGTTAGTTTAACTTTGGCCGTTTATTGTTTTTTGGCCCTAACATGAAGATTGGTATCCGGCAGAATTCTGATATCAGTACATCTCTAGTCTTCTCACATTGTAGAACAGGCACATCTCACTAGATGCTCTTAACTTGCTCATGTTTCTTTGTGTCTACAGAGTCATTTCCAGCTGCAGTTGTGTCCTGGTGCTGACTGTCCGATAGTTATACAGGTGCAGAAACCTCGAGCTCGTAGAGTCCAATGCAGCCTCTGCACAGAAGTCTTCTGGTATTACACATAATTACACTTGCATACACTACTCAATTCATGGCGTGATACATGTGATTGCATGCGTGTTTGGATTGATTATGTCTGTCTGTCTTCAGTTTTAAGTGCAGACAGATGTACCACGCACCCACAGATTGTGCTACCATCCGCAAATGGCTGATCAAATGTGCAGATGACTCTGAGACAGCCAACTACATCAGTGCACACACTAAAGACGTAAGGAAGCACACACAGATACATTTAAGATGGTCACATTAAGTATATATATCATTGGTGTGTTTAATTTGATAGTAAATATATTACTATTCTTATGTTTTGATTTTGTACCCACAGTGCCCTAAGTGCAATATCTGCATTGAGAAGAATGGAGGGTGCAACCAC
The DNA here is from genome assembly GCA_027422405.1 of Ptychobarbus kaznakovi. Classification (NCBI taxonomy): domain Eukaryota; kingdom Metazoa; phylum Chordata; class Actinopteri; order Cypriniformes; family Cyprinidae; genus Ptychobarbus; species Ptychobarbus kaznakovi. The sequence goes on along the minus strand of CM049810.1, from coordinate 13,661,297 downwards.
ATGGTGAGTAAGATGCACATTCTTTTTCATTATCAGCACACTTTTACGTGCACTTAATATAACACCCAGAGTGAGAGTATTACTTGAATAACTTATTTGTACACTTCAGATCCTTCTCATCAAAATAAGATTGAAATCAAATCTTCACTTTTTCAACAAGATTTACACTGCTGTTCAAAAGTTTGAGGCCAGTAAGTTAGATGTCTCGAATACTCACCAAAGCTGAATTTTAGTCGAAAATACAGTAAAACAGCATTTTATTAACGGTATATTATTGCACTTTAAAATAACTGTTTTCTATTTTAAAATGTAATTTATTCCTGTGATGGTAAAGCTGAATTTTCAGCAGTCACATGATTTTTCTGAAATCATTCTAATATGCTGATCTGTGCTTATGAAACATTTCTGTTGAAAACACTTAAGCTTCTTAATATTTTTGTGAAAACGGCAATACATTTTCTTCAGCGTTCTTAGTTGAATAGAAGGTTTAAAAAAAAATGTTAATATAAATCTTTTGTACCATTACGAATGTCTTTACTGTCACTTTTGATCAATTTAATGCCTCCTGACTGAACTGCTGCGTTAATTTCTTCTAGAAAAAAAATGTTGAACAGAAGTGTTTGTTAAAACAAGATGATGTTAAAAAAAATAGATGAATGTTTTTACCGAACATATTTTTTCTCTCTCTCTTTGCAGCAATGCTCAAAGTGTAAACATGGTATGTTTTTTTCCTGGTGATTTTTGTTTCTAAAAATGACATCAAATCCCTTTAAGTGGTGAAGTGGTCTTAATGAAAATGACATTGTTATGGCTGTGTGTAGATTTCTGCTGGATGTGTCTGGGAGATTGGAAGACTCATGGCAGTGAGTACTACGAGTGCAGTCGCTACAAAGAGAACCCTGACATCGTGAATCAGAGCCAGCAGGCCCAGGCCAGAGAGGCCCTCAAAAAATACCTGTTCTACTTTGAGAGGGTGAGACAAAAATGATTAATCAATAATAAATAAATCTCTTTTGAAAAAGAGATAAACCGAGTGAACTTAGTAGTGACCTGAGAAGTAGGTTGTTCCAAAAAGTAGGCAGTAACATTATAGTTAACTCATTACAGAGAAGTATCAATACAAATAAGTCTAATTCTATTTGTATGGTGGTTGTCCAGTCACTGCCTATATTGTGTTCTTTTTCAGTTAAGATGCTGCCTAAAAACTGAGCTATTGTCTTTGAATCTGAGCTATTGTCTCAATGTATTTATGAGTTGGCATTAGTGGAATTGCATTGGCATGGTTCAAATCATACTTATCTGACTGTCATCAGTTCGTAGTGAATGAAGAGTTATCATATCGATCACAAATGCAGAATGGAGTACCATAAGGCTCTGTACTAAGGCCGTGTTGCTTTTCGCGCTTTACATGTTACCGTTGGGAGATATCAGGAAACATGGTGTTGGCTTTCATTGTTTTGCTGACTTTACTTAGTTCTATATTTCTTCATGGCCTGGCGAAAAATACCAATTTGCAGTTTTCATGTTAATCACAGCATTGCTACGTAATTGCTGTGATACATAATCTGTACATTATGTGTGTGTCCAGTGGGAGAACCACAATAATAGCTTGCAGCTGGAGGTTCAGACATACCAGCGGATCCAGGAGAAGATTCAGGAGCGAGTCATGAATAACCTGGGCACCTGGATTGACTGGCAGTACCTGCAGAATGCTGCCAAGCTACTGGCCAAGGTACAGGATGAATCCAGCTGTACTCCACAGTAGGGCTGCATGATTTATGAAAAATTGGGATTTCTTTTTGATAAAAATTGTGGTTTAAATTTCTATTAAAGGTTTGGTTGTTTGTAAGGCTACACAATTTAGCCCCAAAGGGTTACGCACAAGGGTCTGTGTTTCCACATGCTTACACTGTCTGTTTGCTCTCTCCATAGTGTCGTTACACACTGCAGTACACTTATCCTTATGCCTACTACATGGAGTCTGGACCCCGCAAAAAACTGGTAAGCTATTGCATTAAATGTGAATCTTTCATTGAAGGTCAAATGTCTCTTTGAGATCAGTCTTTGAATGGGAAATCTCATTTTTATTCCCTGTAGTTTGAGTATCAGCAAGCGCAGCTGGAGGCGGAGATCGAGAACTTGTCATGGAAAGTGGAGAGAGCAGACACTTATGAGAGAGGAGAGCCGAGTGCTAACGATAGAGGGGTGAGAGATGGAACAAAAACCAGAAGAAGTTGTGAACATGAACACTAGAATTAAAAAAAAAATTCTTATCTGTAGGATCTGGAGAATCAGATGCACACTGCTGAGCAGAAGAGACGGACGCTGCTGAAGGATTTCCATGACACCTGAACATCCGTCCATCAAATCCACATCGTGTTCACTCTTCTCTCAACTGTCTTGGTCCCTTCTCTCCAAAGATACCCCTCCACTTTTTTCTGTCAAAACTCTACTCTGCACCTCATAACGTTTTGTCCATCTCCTTTGTTTTTCACATTTATAGCACCTCTTTTCAAAGCATTTTTCCCTCTTTTGCTCATTCTTTCCTTCATTAGTGCCCCTTTTTTGCTTTCTAATCTTTACTCTGCTGCAGGGTTTGAGAATAGCATGATTGTTCAAGGATTCACATACGCAAACATTGCATCCCCACGTCAGCTGACATTACACATGCACGCACACACTCAAAACACTCCACTGAAACAGTCTTTTCTTCCTCCATTGCTCCTGCCATAACTGTGCCACCTTTCCTTCTCACTCTTGCATTCTTATGTTTTTTTCATCCTTTGAAATGGCTGTTGATAGTTAGATCACTTAAAAAAATATGAAAAACAAATGCTGTAATTTTCAACGGTTGTACATTAATACAGAAATAGAGTTACTGAGAGAAAGTTTTTAAACCAGACAGAGACTCTTGTGTTTTCTTGTGCACACACATTAAAGAAGTATTTGCATTACACTACACTCAAAATTTTGCAGTCAGTAATATTTGTAGGTTTTTGAAATAAGTCTCTTGTGCTCACCACGGCAGCATTTTTTTTAATACAGTAATATTGTTAAAATATTTCAAATAACAGTTTTCTGTTTTAATGTATCTTAAATGTAATTTATTCCTGTGATGGCAAAGCTGAATTTTCAGCAGCCTTTATTACAGTCCTCCTTGTCACGTGATCCGTCATAAATATTTCTAATATGCTGGTTTGGTGCTCAAGATTTCTAAAAATTAATTTTGATAAGGTAAGCATTATTATTTTATTAGTATTCATATTTTATTAAATCTTATTACAATTGTAAATGTTTGTGCTGCTAAAAGTAGTGTGGAAATTGGATTTTATTTTTTCAAAGCTAGAACATTTATTTTGAAATATTCTATAATATTAAATGTCTTGTGTTTTTGATCAGCTGAATACATCCTTGCTAAATGTTTTTTTATTATAGTGATCCCAAAACTTTGAATGGTAGTGTACATGTGCATTTGAAGTGGCATGTATTTATCTACCACACAACTTTTTAACAAGTCACACCTGACACCAGAATGTTAGAGGTGCCATATATTAGTGCAGCTCATATTTGCTGTATTATGTTTACACCGAATTGGAGGTATCACAAACAGAATACTTGCACTGTTCTTACATCAGGATCATTATGGTTACAATAGGCAACCCACAGCCATGAAAGAAAACGTTTGATCTTTATAGAAAAATAATAAACACAATATGCAGTATTGTATGAACCACTTTTCCTTTTGATGAGATTCATAAAGGATTTAGTTTTTTTTGTCATCAAAAATCAAACGCACACAGATCAGATGTAATATCAAAGTCAATATTTCTGATCTATTAATATAAAAATACAAGGACAAAAAAAGGTCAAAACTTTATACAAAATAATTACTTTTACGGACAAAAAGTGAAGATTCACTGTTTGGCTTAAATATGTAACACTGATTTTATTACTGTATTTTTTATTGCGGCTCTAATAGAGTAAATATTAAGAAAACGACTTCACAGTAAAATGTCCTCAAATGGTCGTTGCGCGCACTAAAAGGGCACGAGGTGTCCTCGCGCGCTCCCGCATATTCAGGTCAGTTCATACGAGCCAAATAAAGTCAGCAGCAGAGCGCACGAGATAAATTTAAATCGAAGAAGTTCCCCTCGTGCTGAGCACATGTGCGCGCGAGATAACGAGACTGACGACACAAACACCCCACCCTTCCAATGCACCCCAGGGTGAAGCAATGACCCCCGGAAGTGACGTAGCAAGACACCTTATTTATATCTGCGGAAGACGAGGTCGTCCTACAGACAGACACGTGTGATGCTTGTAGGCACTACGGGTCAGCTTCAGTCCCAAAAAAACAAGAGCGTGTTGTCGGGCTTTCTTTGATTCAGAGCTGTTTCTTCACAGAAACCTGAGCTTTTTGCGACACTTAACGTTACTGTAATTTGGTGTCGTAAAGACTGTCAGATTGAGGCTCCGAGGAGAACACCACTCACCGGACTGTGTGTGCACCGGCTCACCGTCTTGAAAAACACTCATCTTGTGGGAAATTTGGACTTTTACGCTTTTCATACGCTATGGCGGACTATTTAATTAGCGGACAGACGGGTTACGTGCCTGACGACGGTCTAACCGTACAGCAGCTCTTCAACTGCGGAGACGGCCTTACTTATAAGTAAATAAATACCTTACTTGTGTCTTATTGCATTCTCTAAATGCTTGCTATTTGTTAAACATCAAACACTTTTGCTTGTCAACACTACAGATGTGCTCATACAGTATGCAGCTTCGTTAAAACCGCATGAGCTGAACAGCATGTAGGTGTCGTTGGTCCACATGTGTCTGGTTTGACATCAAGCATGGGTATATGTGACTGACAGTACACGTTTTTTATTATCTATTATGCAATTCTGTCTCACGCGGTTCAGTACTGCATAGACGGATCAATATGGAAGGTTACGTCAGATCGGAAGGACATCTTTGATTGAATGAACTGTGTGTGATTCATCGTCTGCTTCCATTCCATTATGCCAAGTACCACACACCAAGTTACCACAGTCTATTATTAAACCACTGACACCCCAAGCAGCTTTTCTAGTACCAAAAGTAATCGCTGTCTTTCACGCCAGGCCCTCCAAATGTGCTATAAATAGGGTGAACTTTGTGAAGTATGTTATGGTTGTTTTCTCTTAACAAATGATCTGGTGCCATGTAAAGTCCTCGAGTGAAAGCTTATCCGTTTCTTTCAGAAACTCCTTTCTGTTTACCTATCTAACACTAGAGTTGTACGCTAATTCACTGTTTACATTGGACACGATGAGGCTGCAGCATTGACGGACTCCGTTCTTCTCATAAACATGTATATATTTATATATATACACAATAATATGCGACGGTGCAGACATCTTATGTATAATCTGCTGCACATTCGCATATTATTGTGTGTATATTTGTGTACATAATGTAGAATGTGTACGTACGGTGTTTAATGTGAATTGATAACTGTAAGTATGTCTAATAGTACACTGTGTGTACTGAGTATATGTATGTGTATTCTGCACATTGTCTTCTGTATAAGTCTGTAAGTATGTACTGTCTATATGTGAATTGTTTCTGCACTGTCTGTAGCACACTCAAGAATTTCACTCACCAAGGCACATGTGCTGTGGTGATGTGACAATAAAAGTGATTTGATTTGAAACCATATGATAATCAACATACGAGATAAGAGAGTTGAATGTTGGTGAATCGGTACTCGTCAACAACTCACTGAATCATTGCGATTTCTGCAGAATTGCAAAAAAGAATCTGTTTAAAATGTATACTGTTAATGCTTCTAAATCCATACACACATAGTCTCTAATTATGTTTCCTAAACACTCTACTGCACTCCACTCATTGGTTGGTCAAACAGTTAGCCCCACCCCAAACTCTTGTTATTGGCAATAGCCACCTATTTACATTTCTAATTGGCTAGTCCAATGCTGTCCTGTCACAGAGACAGGTATTATTTCTCAGAACACTTTTTCAAGTTACATCTGTCAAGTAATAGTGATATGTGTTTAAAAATCACTTTGCAGCAGCTGTAAATTAATTAATCTCCCTCACTCACATTTTTTGCCCACTTTTCTCCATTCTCTTTCAGTGATTTCCTGATTCTGCCTGGGTACATTGACTTCACAGCTGACCAAGTGGTAAGTGAAACACTACTTTTGTGCAGTAGTCAATTTTTTGATTACTCTACTGTTGGATGGATGATGTTTCTTGTATATCATCAGTGTTTTAATTTGATTGGCTCTCACTGTAGGACCTGACCTCAGCGCTGACCAAACAAATCACACTAAAAACCCCACTGGTCTCGTCACCCATGGACACAGTCACAGAGTCTGGCATGGCTATTGCTATGGCGGTAAGAGAATGACTGACACAAGATTCCAGCACAGAAAATGCTCTTACTATTATAGGTATTTGAGTAAGCACAATTATCTGTATGTATGCATATTACAAAAGAAAAGTTTATTTGCAAATATGCTACCTCGCATTTTAATATCAATGAAGTCATTAAAATCCACATTAATCAAGATAGGAGTTTGAAGATGTCCATTAGCTTTGCAAGTCTTTGCAAGTATACTTCTAAAAGTCGACAAAAATAAAAATCTTAGCAGATATTCACATCTAAAATTTGCAATCTTCCTCTTCCAGGTAAGTGCAGCTTTTTTTCTGCAAATCTCCTGCCCCGTCTCCCCAAAACCAGAGTCTTTAAACCTAAATTTACAAAGATCGACCATCTATGCTTGTTGTGTTTTGTTCTAAAGTCTAAAGTGATATTGTGTTGTCACAGCTGACTGGTGGGATTGGCTTCATTCATCATAACTGCACACCAGAGTTCCAGGCTAATGAAGTCCGCAAGGTCAAGGTGAGTCTCTTTTTGACTCTTGTCTCTTTATGTTTGTACCAGTTTTCTTTCCTCATTCGTAATATCTGTTTTTCTTCTGACCCTTACCCTGTAGTTGCAACAGCGTCCTTGTGAATGAGAAATCCACACCTCATTTTGTATTAAGTGATATGTATTGAGGTGACTCCCAAGTAGAAATGCCTAATAGAACATCACTCGACTTTTCTCCCTCTCTTTCCCTCCGCTTTTGATCAACCCCCGTTTAGAGGTACGAACAGGGTTTCATTACGGATCCGGTGGTGATGAGTCCTAACGAGCGGGTAAGAGACGTATTTCAGGCAAAGGCTCGTCATGGATTCTGCGGGATTCCGATCACTGACAACGGACAGATGGGCGGACGTCTGGTCGGTATCATTTCATCACGAGATATCGACTTCCTCAAAGAGTCGGAGCATGACCTGCCCCTCAGTGAGGTGGGTGGGGCTTAACAGAGGTTGGGGGCTAAGCAGTTTTTACTGAACTCAGCTCAGCTCACCTTAACTTTCTCTCTCTCAGGTAATGACTAAAAGGGAGGACCTGGTTGTAGCTCCAGCAGGAGTGACACTGAAAGAGGCCAATGAAATCCTCCAGAGGAGCAAAAAAGGTGGGGTAGAATTGAAGTGTTTATGTGAGCTCTTTACCATTTTGAAGTTTTAGATTAATCCTTGAACCAAATAAAACATTTATATGAATGTTAATTATTCATTTACCTATATAGCAGTGCTTCATGCACCACTTCTTAGCAGTGGCATGCCACAAAATAACTTCAAGACAGTGATCTTGCATTTAGTTTTGCTGATTGTATCCAGTATGCACTACTGTTCAAAAACAGCATTTATTTGAAATAATGCATTTAGTAAATTGTCAATAGGAACTTCTAGATTATAATTTTTTGGCTCAAGTGCAGATCTGTCTCTTAAATATTAATATTTTATTATTCTGTTTGTAAATTTATTTATTCTGTATATCCATTCCATATCTATGGGATCAATTTTCCACCAAAAGTATTGCAAAAGTATATACAGTGCTCAGCGTAAATGAGTACACCCCCTTTGAAAAGTAAAATTTTAAACAATATCTCAATGAACACAAAAACCATTTCCAAAATGTTGACAAGACTAAGTTTAATATAACATCTGTTTAACTTATAACATGAAAGTAAGGTTAATAATATAACTTAGATTACACATTTTTCAGTTTTACTCAAATTAGGGTGATGCAAAAATGAGTACACCCCACAACAAAAACTACTAAATCTAGTACTTTGTATGGCCTCCATGATTTTTAATGACAGCACCAAGTCTTCTAGGCATGGAATGAACAAGTTGGCGACATTTTGCCAGATCTATCTTTTTCCATTCTTCAAGAATGACCTCTTTTAGAGATTGGATGCTGGATGGAGAGTGATGCTCAACTTGTCTCTTCAGAATTCCCCATAGGTGTTCGATTGGGTTCAGATCAGGAGACATACTTGGCCACTGAATCACTTTCACCCTGTTCTTCTTCAGAAATCCAACAGTGGCCTTAGATGTGTGTTTAGGATCATTGTCATGTTGGAAAAGTGCACGACGACCAAGGGCACGGAGTGATGGTAGCATCTTCTCTTTCAGTATAGAGCAGTACATTTGTGAATTCATGATGCCATCAATGAAATGCAGCTCCCCGACACCAGCAGCACTCATGCAGCCCCACATAAGGACACTGCCACCACCATGTTTCACTGTAGGCACCATGCATTTTTCTTTGTATTCCTCACCTTTGCGACGCCATACAGTTTTGAAGCCATCAGTTCCAAAAACATTTATCTTGGTCTCATCACTCCAGAGTATAGAGTCCCAGTAGTCTTCATCTTTGTCAGCATGGGCCCTGGCAAACTCTAGGCGGGCTTTTTTGTGCCTGGGCTTTAGGAGAGGCTTCTTTCGTGGACGGCACCCATGCATGCCATTCCTCTGCAGTGTACGCCGTATTGTGTCACGGGAAATAGTCACCCCAGTTTGGCTTTCTACTTCTTTAGATAACTGCAGTGAACTTGCATGTCGATTTTCTTCAACCCTTCTCATCAGAAGACGCTCCTGACGAGGTGTTAACTTCCGTGGACGACCTGGACGTCTCTGTGAGATGGTTGCAGTTCCATCTTTTTTAAATGTTTGTACCACTTTTGCTACAGTATTCTGACTGATAAGTAAAGCTTTGCTGATCTTCTTGTAGCCTTCACCTTTCTTGTGTAAAGAAATTATTTTCTTTCTCAGGTCTTGTGACATTTCTCTTCCATGTGGTGCCATTGCTGACAGCATGAAATGGGAAGGGTTTTCTTTAAGTAACACCCTTTTATAGTCAACTGTCACCTGTGTAATGAATAATTAGACTCACCTGTGGTTGAATTCTTGTTAAATTAGACATTTGTAGTCTAAAATTTAGCTTTGCTCCAGAGACTTTCAGTGGGGTGTACTCATTTTTGCATCACCCTAATTTGAGTAAAACTGAAAATTTTGTTCTCTAAGTTATATTATTAACCTTACTTTCATGTTATAAGTTAAACAGATGTTATATAAAACTTAGTCTTGTCAACATTTTGGAAAATGTTTTTGTGTTCATTGAGATATTGTTTAAAATGTTACTTTTCAAAGGGGGTGTATTCATTTACGCTGAGCACTGTATATATTGCACAAAATTTAAAAATGAAAGTTTTCAGAATAGCAAACAATGGTCACGGATAATTTCGTGCAAGACGCATAATTTTGCATTGATATTTTGGTTTTGTGCAATATGATTTTAAATGTGTATAAAGTTTAGATTCATGATTTATAATTTTTTTAAATACGTTTTTAATTTTTTGATCTACGCTTATTTTTTGACCATTGTTTGCTATTCTGAAAACTTTGCTTTGATTTTTACATTTTGTGCAATATATTTTTACTTGGGATTTAAATTTTGGTTTCATGATAAATTTTTTTTTCCGTGACCGCAATACTTTAGATGGAAAATTGATCCCATATATATCTCCTTCTAAAGGTTTATCAATTTGTTTATTAGTTTATTTTAAGTGATTTCAGCCATAAATAAAGCTGGTGACATTGTATAAAACAACCAAATAAATAAGCAAAAATGTTGAATCTCTCAAAAAGTTATCATTGAGTTATCATTTTGAATCAGTCTGATAGTTCCAAGTTTGGAATGAAGTCAGAATGCTGCAAGATAATTCCCCCATGTGAAACTCTCTCACTCAGTGTTTTTTCTTTGTCGTAGGTAAGCTTCCTATAGTAAACGAGGAAGGCTGTTTGGTGGCCATTATCGCTCGGACAGATCTGAAGAAGAACCGAGATTTCCCTTTGGCCTCAAAGGATTCTCGTAAACAGCTGCTTTGTGGCGCTGCCATCGGAACACACACTGATGACAAATACAGACTCGACCTGCTGGTGCAGGCTGGTGTAGACGTGGTCGTCCTGGTGAGGACTGTTTTGGGCTTAATGTCTTTCAGATAATCAGTTCTTGAAGATGGTTTATGTTTTTGTCCTTTTTGGTTATCTATTGTCTCTCTGCTCACTTTAGGACTCTTCCCAAGGAAATTCCATCTATCAGATTAATATTATTAAGTACATAAAAGAGAAATATCCTAACATACAAGTCATCGGCGGCAATGGTTAGTTTTAAACACAAACTTTTTGAACATAATATCTGCAAACACACAGTTAACATGGGTTGTCTGTCTGTTGCAGTGGTGACTGCGGCTCAGGCGAAGAATTTGATTGATGCCGGAGCGGATGCTCTCAGAGTGGGAATGGGCAGCGGCTCCATCTGCATCACACAAGAAGGTCAGTCCACCAATCCCACGCTTAACTGCCTGCCACTCAGCCAATCACAGGCTGTATTTCTACATCCAGTCATTCCAGAGAGAGCAGCTAATGTCCAGTGCCTCCTCTGGTTTTCTTTGAACACTGTTAGAGCAGCCCAAATGATCTGTCATTTTCCAAATATCCCTGCAGTTTTTGTCTGCAAGGTAATTGTGCAGATTGATTGGCAGACAATCCGCACTGCCCTGTTTCCTCTTTTCCAGCATTTTTCTGGGTTTTAGAATCTGTGGAGAAAAGGTTTCACATTTTGTTTGTGTGGTATTAATATTATTCCACATTCAGTGTGTTTTGTCTAAGAATGAATATGTATGTGTCTATATAAGTGTCTGCCTATCTGTTTGTATAGTTCTCTGTGAATGATGGGATTATGGTAGTGGATAGGGGTGTAACGATGCGCGTATCGTGTATCGAACGGTTCACGGGCAGTTCCAAATGGAAGTGATCATCCCTATCCCCTTGGAGTGGGGACTTTGGAGTGAGCAGGGCACGTGCGTGCCATTATGTAGTCGTTTGGAATACACTTGGCAAAGGGAGTGATGTAATTTCTTCATTATCTTCAGCTGGGATGTTCACGTGACAACGCAGCAGAGCAGCGTTGCAGATTTGCTGATGGACACTGGCATAAAAAAAAAGTTACATTTTAAAAAATATTTTAAATAGCATATTTTAAAATCTTTTAAAAACATAAAATGTATGTTTATTTGCAACTGTAATGCTAACAACAATAAAAAGACATTTGACATTTAAACTTGCAAATGCAAGTGATCTCGCTGCAAGTGATCTCGCATGCGCCACCATGTCCTTCAACTCGGCTTCAGCTTCCACTTTTAGCACAAACGATTGGATATTTATCACACATTTATCTTTTTTATTTATATTGTGAAATGCATTACGTTGTATATGTCTCACATTGTGTTTATTTGAGAAGGCTAAAGTGATCAAACATTTGCTCAACTCACTGTCTGGCGCTGGCCGCTTGGTATTTAAAAAAAATAAACACTTTAATTTAACAAACACAAAATGTTCAAATCATGTTTCTAAATTAACTTAATAAAGAAAGAAATGAAATATAAGCACTTTGCCGTTAAAAACCAAAACTGAACTTTTTTAACGGCTGCAACAGCAGCTGTGTAATACTATGGCGTTTTAGAGCCACGTAAAAAAAAAGATTCTGAGATTAAATTCGAAATAACGATGAATAAAGTCAAAATGTTTCGAGAATTTAAATTGTAGAAATTAAAGTTAAAATATGTTAGAGTATAAAAGTCCCCACTCCAAGGGGATAGGGATCACTTCCTGAACCGTTCGATACGTGTACCGTTACAGCCCTAGTAGTGGAGGCTCTTTCTCTTTTCTGTCAGTTTTTCTCTCTTTTTACACTTTTTTTCTCTCTCAGTTGTCCCTTCTTTTGTGCTTTCTTTGACTGTCTCTATGGCATATTTTCTTTCTTTCAACCGGTTGTTTTTGTTACTTGCATCAGTTCCCTTTTTTATCAGCTCTGTTCCAAAACCTAGCAAAGACTTCCAGAAGGTAGGCATAATTGTACTGCCTGCTGAGATACTCTACTCTTCACTGTTCTTTTATTTTTTGTTGAAAGAAATTAATATTTTTATTCAGCAAGGATGCATTAAATTGATTAAAAGTTAGAGTAAAACATAATAAGAACCAGCATATTAGAATAATTTCTGAAGGATCTTGTGACACTAAAGATTGAAAATTTGAAATATATTATATTTTAAAATATTTGAAACTGTTATTTTAAATTGTGCATGTCCTTCACGAATATTACATTTCCATAACACATTGCAAATAAATCCAGGATGGCTTTTTGATTATAAATTGTAATAAATTATAAATGTATGATTATAAACTTAAAACTGAATAAAATGTTTTTTACTGTAAAATAGATAAGTATTTTACCCAGCATTTATGAGTGTAACATTTTACTTATTAGAGTATCATGCTGTTAGCATACAGTTTAGCAACATGCTAACATCAAACTGTGTTGCACACAGTTGCAGCCTTTGTGATGCATTCCAAATCCATTCCTTACGAGGTTCCATAACACTTAGAAGAAAGCTGCTTATGTAGGTTAGGTTTTAGAACAGAGCTACCGTGTGCTCTTTCTCAGTCTCTATTTCTCTTTCTAAAATTGTGTCTCTCTAGCGCCTCTCAGTATTCCTCCTGGTTTAAAGCTCAACAGCCCCAAAACCCCAACTACTGTTACGGGATACTCCAGTAAGTCCCTCCCCCTGGTCAGCATACAGATCCCATTGGCTCACTATCTCACTCTGCCTGCTGCATTGACTGGTTAATGGCTCTGCATCATTAGAAGTAGTTGCTGGTTTTGGGGGTTTTGGATGCTTGTCATTGTCTGACTAACCTGTCAGTAATGGCGTTTGGCACTTCCTCTGATCTAAGTCTGTTACTCAAAATCCCTCACTAACACACGTAAACTAGCTTGTGCAGTGGCTATAGAGGTATTTGGACACAAAAGTCACACTTAAACAATGTCGTTGTATCATGAAAAATAAAACCACGTGATATTTATTTAAAAAAAATAAAACATCCTGTTAAAATGACAGTTGTGAACATTTGGTCACTTTCTTCAAACATTAATGTATTTTAGTTAATGCGATGAACTTGAGGGGAAACAACTTACATTTGCTAAGTCGCTGATTAAAAGTCCACGCCAAGTGAAAATGAAATGAAATTCTAAAAGCTCTAGCCTTGTTTTGTTTCTATATGTCATTTGGTTTGATATTTTATCTGTACAATGAAAATGAATATGGCTTACGTGTTCAAATAGTTTTTAGAGCTGCTGTAAGAGCACTGGAGTGTATGAAGTGCTCTTTTTCACAAAGCAGAAATAGCTGAGGGTGTCACAACCATTGGTCTCACTGCAGAAGGTCTTTGTTTTACAGTTCAGTGTAGTTCGTGTTAATTTAACTCACACCATTTAGTTTTTTCATTTACCGTATGCAGAGTGTAGATGGTGTGACTTTAGAAATTACAGAAGGGGGTTTGGGGTAAAAAGCTGACACTTGTCATTTCCCAATGCTGCTGCTCCGTCTTCATTTCTTGTCTACTCTCATTCGTTGTCTTTAAAAAAAACAACGAAAATTCCAAAAACCATGACAGCATGGATTTCCATGCATCTTGCATGCAACTTTTCACTTGTTATGCTAATTAATATAATGTTTAATTAGTTAGATTGAATAAATCAATTAGTATAATCTGCGCTCGTAGTTTCAGACTTTTGGATCCCACTCTGTCAACATTTGGAACAGATAATAAGTGGGTTTGGCAGGTGTGTGTGCGCTTCACATGCTCACCACTTATCGTGATGGTCTTGCGAAAGGTCGCAAAAGATTGTGAATTCAGAGAATGATTCAAATCATTGTGAAACTTTCTCACTTGTCCTTGTTTGTCAAGACTTGTAGAGGGTTTTCTGATGGGCTCCTCTTCTTCTCCTATCATGTTACCTCACCATTTATAGAAAATCTCACGTCTAAAATTCCACTTTCATAAATCCACATTTCATATAACGCGAACTTTTTGTCTTTGAACTTAGTGAAGTTCAAAGTAGTGCAATGATTTAGATTTCTTTGATTCATTTTGTTTTGGCCTCTATTTGAATTGACATGCAATACTGTCTCTGTACATGTTTACTGGTTGGTTGATTGTCACTGACTGAAGTCACATGACTGCATGAGTAAAGAATACACTCATATTCACGAGTCGTGTGTGTTTGAGAGAGTATGGATGTCTATGTTTGTATAAACAACAGTTAGTGGAGAGTATTTTTATCAATGCATATGATTGTCCTCGTCTACACAATTAATATTTGAATTATATGCAAGTTATGTTGATAGTCTCTATTTCTCATTGTTCTCACAGTGCTAGCATGCGGAAGGCCACAGGCAACAGCTGTGTATAAGGTGTCAGAATATGCTCGGCGGTTTGGCGTGCCTGTCATCGCTGATGGGGGGATTCAGACAGTTGGTCACATTGCTAAAGCACTTGCATTGGGAGCATCTACAGGTGAGATATGGGTTGGATGTAGATTCACAAGATACAGACTAATGTCATAATTCAAGCTAAATTCTCTTCTGCTTTTGATTGCTCTCAGTGATGATGGGGTCATTGCTCGCTGCCACATCTGAAGCTCCTGGTGAATATTTCTTTTCGGATGGGATCCGTCTGAAGAAGTACAGAGGGATGGGCTCACTGGATGCCATGGACAAGAACTTGGGCTCACAGAACAGATACTTCAGGTGTTACACACAAATAAATCCTTTCCCAAATACAATACTGTGCACTTATTGCTCTTAGTTCCTGCTACTAATTACAGGTTCCCATTACAGTTTTTAGTTTTTTTAAACTGATTTGCTATATGCTAGCTATTTCACAACTTTCTTATATAGACTAATGCTTGGTGATAATTAGATATATAGATACATTTATGAAATAGTAGTTTAATGGCACATTAATAAAAGATATGTTGGACTGAGAAAGTTGTACAGAATATAAATTGAAACCATGTTCACTATCTCAACCCCTCTGTCATCTCTCTGTCTCTTTTTCAGTGAGTGTGATAAGATTAAAGTAGCTCAGGGAGTTTCAGGGGCTGTTCAGGATAAAGGCTCCATCCATAAGTTTGTTCCATATCTCCTCGTTGGCATACAGCATTCCTGCCAAGACATCGGTGCAAAGAGCCTCACACAGTTGAGGTACATGCAATCACACTAATTACTCCGATACCGGCAATTAAATGCATTAAAAGGCACAGTGTAGCATTTCTGTGCCACTAGTGATGGTGAAGCCAAACAAAATTGTAAAAAGAATGATTGTTTCCAAAACAATAATTTCTTATTTTTGCAATTCTGTTTGATTTCTTTAGTGGCACTGAAATTATACATTGCACATTTAACTCAATAATGCACTGCTAAAACAGACACAAATCAAACATTAATGTTTGAGGTTAATGACAGACAGTTTGTAATTTTCCGTTTTTCCTTTCTTTCTTCATCTATCTCAGGGCAATGATGTATTCTGGTGAACTGAGGTTTGAAAAGAGGACAATGTCAGCTCAGATGGAGGGCGGAGTGCACAGCCTCCACAGGTAGTTAAACATTCGTACACTTAGTCTGAATATATTGTGCACTACCGATCAAAAGTTTGGGGTCAGTAATATAAAAAAATGAAATAATGCTTTCATTCAACAAGAATGCATTAAATTGATCAAAAGTGACATTTATGTCGGTTCGAATAGCCTCGTGGACAGCGTGCCGACATATAGAGCCGTTGTGCTTCAGGTGCCCTGGGTTCGTGTCCTGGCTCCCGGACCTTTCCCGATCCCACCCCCCCTCCTCTCTCCCACCATGCTTCCTTGTCTGAAATACTGTCCTAGACAAATAAAGGCAAAATGCTGAAAACAAATCTTTAAAAAAATTGACATTTATAATGTTACAAAAAGATTCCCATTTCATATAAATGCTGTTATTTTGAACTATATATTCATCAAAAAATCTAAGACGACTAATGCATCATGGTTTCCACAAAAATATGAAGCAGCACATCGATAATAATAAATAAAAAATCATGTGACACTGAAGACTGGAGTAATGACTGCTGAAAATTTCAGCTTTGCCGTCACAGGAATAAATTACATTTTAAATAAAATATTTTAACATAGAAAATATTTATTTTAAATTGTAATAATATTTATCTTTTGATCAAATAAATGCAGCCTTTGTGAATGTAAGAGACTTATTTCAAAAAGAAAATGTCAAATTTTCCTGAAACCACACTTTTGAATGGAATAATGTACAAGTTTGAACTGTAAAAAAATGAACTGATCTTTTATTTTGTTCTTTCAGCTATGAGAAGCGCCTGTTTTAAAGAAGACACTACAGATGCCAGTACATGCAACACACATAAACCCTCATTAATGGACTCCACACGTGCCTTTTCACATACAGGCACCCAAACACACTGAGAACCTCAGCTTCCTCTTTCTCGTCTTCCCAGCCGCCTTTCCTGTTAGCGAGGAGAGAAACAGTGTGTGAATGTCTGCGATCATATGCCAATTTTGCGTGAGTTTGTGTGGTTGTGGGAACGCATGCCGTCTGCTGTTTGTATCAGATGCCTTACCATGTCAAAAAATATGTTTTTGATTGTAATCATTTGACAACATTTGTTGGAAAATACAAAATGTTTTGCCACATATATTTGTCTTGTCTTGATTATTAAAATATACCGGCATATGCATCATTATAGGCAATAAACAGTCAACATTTTCTGTCCGGAGAAGTAAACGGGTTGATTGAGTGCAGTTGATCTGTATGAAACAGGAAGTGTTGTATTTTTAATGGGATTTCTGTCAAGTTTGTTCATAAAACAGTTAGGTGCATGTGAGTACCTTCGTAAAAATGTGCCTGTGTCATGTAAATTACAAACATTTTTCACTTGCATGTGTTTTTTCATCATAAATTGGTTTTCAAATCCTGATTCTGTGGGTGTGTGGGTAGATGGCTGCTCAACATTGACATCGGTACGTTATTCCTCATTTTGCAAGCGCGTCTCAAGGGAACCAGCCTTCACCTCTAAAACTACCGGACTTTCCAAACAAGCGTTCACACATGCTTACTAATGGACCCACACCTGGACAGGTTGGGCTGAGAGCTCCAGGTGGCTCCTCATACATGAAATATGATATTGGCCCGTTAGTGAGCTCAGCCCAGCTGGGCCCAGATATCTTAACGCTTATACACAGCAAAAATGAAATGACTGACAGATGTATATTAATGTGTGCAGCAATATTATCTTTCCTGCAGTCTGAGAAGACTAGAATGTTTTTGATAAAAAAATGACTTGTATAATTCTCATATTTAATGGTTTTAAAAATAATAAACGTAAAAATGTCATACTATATAAATATATATAATATATTAATGAAATAAAACAAACATATATTGCACCTACAATCACATGAGTGAATCAACCATAATAGTTGAAGCACTTTTTGATGTAACAGACAAAGAAATATAAATCATAAGAAAGAGATAGGAATCATAAAAAGAGAAGGGAAAGACATTGAGATGTTCGGAGGGGGAGGTTGTGGGCAGTCTAGTGAAGAAGTGAAAGTGAAAATGTTCCTCCGATTTCTGAGGAGGAAGTCAGTAGGCATAAATACTCGGACGCTTTTTGACAAACTCACACAAGCCAGGGAGCAGAGAGAGAGAGAGAGCGTGCAAGAGAGAGCAGGAATGACAGGAACAGGTAACAATTATTCATCTCATCTCTTTCATACCTGCCCGTTTTTATCTGTCACGTTCAATGTGTCTCTTCTCATGTCGTTTATCACAGTGACAAGTAGTTTTTTTTCATTTCTCTTCACCTTTGTTTCACTTGTTTCTTTCATTTGTTGAGAAGACAAGTTAACAAATGAAAGAAACAAGTGAAACAAAGGTGAAGAGAAATGAAAGAAAACTACTTGTCACTGTGATAAACGACATGAGAAGACGCACTGAAATTAAAAAAATGATAATCATGGAAATATGCTTTGATGTCAATCGTCTCTCATTCATTTGTCTCATTCTGCTCATCTTTTTCTCATTCATTTGACTGTGTTTGGCAAATATGAGGAAATCTTCTCGAAAAAAAGAAGGAAAGACTGAGAGACGAGATCACTTCAACTATAGTCTTCTCTAAAGTTTTTACAATGTGCCATCAAGCTTGTTGAATCTAAAATGAAAGCTTCATATTTCAGGGTAGTTCCTCCTTTCATTTTACTTCATGTTATTTTCTTTAGTCAATTTTATATCCTGTTTAATCTCTCTAGTCATTTTGTCTTCATTTACCTTGCATAACCCCCCTTCTCCTCCTCTCTCCCTCCCTCTCTCTGCTCACTCTTCTCTGATAGGGAACAGGTTTTTCAAGACACAAGTCTACAGATGAAGCAAGATAAATAAACAAGTTTGATTCTTTTGCAGATGCGCCAAACTTGTTTGTGGTAAAAGCTGTTTGAATGTCCTTTCTTTTTTCTTATTTAATAAAAGTACACTTGATAAATCTAATTTCCACACGAAAAAATGTTAAATAACGAAGCGTTGCTGGATGTGTTTGTTCACGGAGTGTCGGTAAAAATGGCCACAGCAGTTTGGATGGTAACGGAACCCATAATGCAGCTGTTTGGTTGATTGACAGCTGGCTATGGATTCTGTGTCCTTCCTTTCTCGCAGGAGCTTAAAGATGAAAATTGAATGTGTTGGGTGAATTCAAGATTTGGTCTCATTCAGATATGATATTGTATGTGAATTTTACTTCTGAATGAGTTAAAATGTATTTGAATGTTATAGCTGAGTCATAAATGTGTATGTGTGTGTATATGAGTTCTGATGTTGCTCTGGAATGACACGTTTTCTCCCGGATCGCCAGAAATATGTTTCGCCACCGGGAACTTCGTGTCAGCCAAGATTGGCATCACTTCCTGACAATCACAAATCTTCAGAATCTTCAGTATAATTGCTAATAACTAAAATGCTTTGTAAGACATTTGAATTTTGTTTCTGTAATATTTAATTTAATAATAAATTAAGAATATGTGTCATACATCACCTGTTGACTTTTTTTTGTTGCTTTGGGGCCATTATCATCCAAACTCCCAAATAATTTGTTAGATCTGCATGATGATATAGAGAGGAATGATAGAGGTTTGTGTTTTCAATAGATGAGTGATCTGGAACAGGTTTTGGATGATTTGCTTTGTAGATTTTACTCGGGCTAGAGGATATAAAGTGAAATCTGTGAGCCAGTGTTGCTGTTTTAGTCTCTGCTGTTTTGGGAAGAGATTTAGATCTTACTGTAAACCACAACATGTCACATGTAATCTGGCCCAAGTTCAGCTCTTACATACAATTGTTACCTGCAACAAACAAAGCGGAAGTACTCAAATAAGCAACTGAACAACCAGCATTCAAATATGCTTCAGTATGAAGTGTGACCAGATCTCATTTTGATCAACTTTTCTATAGATTCCTATAAAACCTTTTATGGATGCATGGATTATTACTGTTCCATACGGTAATATATTAGTGTTATCAGAAGTCAAACGTTAAAAACGTGGAGCTTTTTAAACATGTTTATGGTGGAAACCATATTCCTGATGCAGTCTACTTAAACATTAAATGGAATAAAAAGGCCGGCTTATAAATTAATTTAGAGAAAAGTCTAAAAATTTAGTTCAAATACATTTTCACCTTTAGTCACCCAAAAACTAAAGTATTCTGTTACCATTTACTTACTTTTTTTTAAATCAGAAAAGCAGAAATGAATAGCACAATGTGCATGCTGCTGTTTTAAATAAAATGAATGAAAACAGTATCTATCTGTCAAGTAAGATGTGTAGTGAATACTCTAACGATGATAAATACTCTTTTCCTCACCCAAAGCTATCAAATTACTTTTTAATATAGCACAATAAATAATTTAATAAGTTATAAATAAGTTATGTGGGTTTAGAAGAAGAGTGAAAAAACATACATTAGGTGCACATACATTAATATGTTAAATATCAGTCATAAGGAAAGCATCCATATATTATTTAAAAATATACTCTATATATTTTCAAATAAAACGACAGCTTCTGAACAAAACGTATTTTATCAGAAATGCACTTTTACTTTCTGTTCTTTTCATTGACTGAACTGATTTTGCCACACCCAAAATGGCGCCTTTCCAAAGGTCGCAACCAGGAACTGGTGTTACATGAAAATGTGCCCCCTCTGACCAGTCACATTTCTTAACGTTCCGGTCCGAATGCATCTGTTTTGATTGGTGATCAATCCGAGCACAGCACCGCAGTGCTGCTACAGTCAATCTCAGTAACATCTCTCTAGTCCGGGCACTAATAACAATGTCAACATACTGAGCCTAATCATGGAGGAAGCCGTGCCATTTAGCATCGTGTCCACCGTCAAAGCATTGAGCGGCGCGTTGCGGAGAGATGCTGAGCATGAAGCCGAGATCAGCCGCGAGCGAGAGAAGCTCTGGTTCAAGGAGAGCAGCGCCAAAAACCTGAGAAATCGTGACTTCTTGTCACCCAACACGGTTCTGACGACGCTGTACGCCGGTGGAGAGGTCAGTCTGAAATATGTGCTTACATGTGCGTTTTTATTTTCTGTGTTATGATCTCTTCCTGGCCTGCACCAGTGACAGATGTACTCTCGCGCTTCTCCGCATGGCGATTTTACGCATGGCTTGAAGCGCCGTGTTGGATATTTAAAGCTTTTGCTCGGACGTCTGGTTATGAATCACAGAGTCACTGACACAGAATTGTCAGAATGTTAGCCCGAGCTCTGCACAGACATAGACTGTTGACATTGGTGGCATCGACCAGACATTTGAACCCTGCGGCAGAAATGATTTAACTCCTCACTGCCCGTTAGATCTAGGTCAGACTAACGTTATGCCAATACCGAAAACAACATGTTGGCTAGTAGGAGAACCACAATGTGATAATCACGCCCTGATTTATTACTGCCCCCAATAACAGAGAAGTTTGATATACTTTCAAGCGGTCAAATGCCATTGTTTGTTTTGTTTAAGGTAATTCTCAGGTAAGTTAACTCTTAAGTTTTTTCTGAATTGTCTTTTTGCCTCCCTGGAAAACAAATATGTAAATTACATTTTAAACAAAACGTTTTACGATGTATAAATGTGTTGTGAAACGAAAAATAATGACAGTACGTATTAACAAACATACCTTTTTATGTTTTGTCGATGTCCGATAAGGCATCTCAACGAAAACCGCCTGAGCGGCAAACTGTTGCTATGGTTACCACAAAAGTTTGCAGTGATATGCTCTAATTTCTTTATTTTTTCTTTTTTTTCTGAAATGTTGTTTGAAAACGTTGTTGCGACTTGTATAATTATAAAGAATAAATCATTATTTAAAAAAATACAGCTTAAAAAAATCATAGGCAAAAATGATAACATATTTTTGAAATTTTGTGAATAAAATCGGTTTATTGTTTTTGCTGCCTTGATTCTTTTGGTAGGTCATTGACATGTATGTTCATAGAATATAAAAAGCATTTTTTGTGTAAAATTTTGTTGGCAATAAAGTGAAACACAGACTCACACAAAAGAACAGCACATTTGTTAGACCAACTTAAACACATAGACCAATTAAAAAATTGTCATCCTCATGCGAAACATCAGATCTTTAAATGAGATTTCACGGATCAACGGCGAATGTGACCTCACCTTAAGTAGCCCACGGAAAGAGCAACTGTCTTTTCTCCCCTATTCTGACTTATAGTGAAACAGCTTCTCAAACTAGACAAACTGAAGGGTGGGACTTGTCATTTGGCAATTGATTGAATCAATGTTTTAGATTAAATATATTGTTAAAAAAGTAATGTGCAAAGATAATCATTTATAATATACACTGCAATATTCCAAAAATAAGAATTGTCCATTTTGATTTCACGGTTACTTAAAAATGCAATTCATGTTGATTTTGTGCATTGTTTCAAATCACTTTATACCATTTTCAACAAACATTTTGATTTAATGAGAAAGTGTACCCGGGCAGCTATACTAAATATGAAAATTGTTACACTAAATACACTTGTGTGTTTCATATGTTTGCAGGTTCCCTCTGATGTTCTCAGTGGTATTCACTCTCTTCGTGGCAGTGGTGTATTGCCGATAGGAGCCACTGAGGTGACACCAGAAGGCCTGCGTGTGTGTGTGGATCGCTGTGCAGCATTCAGAGCTGTTTTATGTGGAATAACTCCATATCTGAGACCTGCTGCTCAGAGACAGGGCTGTGTCCTCATCAACTGCCCTGCCCTCCACACCAAACAAACCGTCCCGTCTCCCGATACACTAGCTCTGGGGCAGCTACGGACCGTTCTCATTGCCGACCACCTCGGGGGACAGCTCAGAAGACAAGGGTGTGTGCTTTGACTTTTATGATATTGGTGTAAATTTTGTCACCAAAAGGACAGATTAATCAACTCTTTCTTTATTCCATTTAGGTACACTGTGTCCTTTTGTCCAGCCTTGCCACAGGACAGTAACATTGTCAACTTTCTGAAAACACTAGGTATTGATTGGCCAACAGTCCCTGTCAGCTGGACCAATGAGGACAGGGAGGAGAAGATGAAAAAAGATTTAGAGAACTCAACCTACAGAGACAGAGAGACGGAGAGAGGAAAAAGGAGAAGCAGAGGCGAGGAAATAGAGGGAGAGAGAAGAGGGATAAAAGAGGAAGTTAAGATAAACCTTAAACAAGTGGTACTGGACGAGAACCTTCAGGGGTATGATCCCAGTCTTGGCACTTGTACAGGTGAGTTGTAATGTGTTCATTAGGGATCTAACGCGTAACATTTCCCAGGGGTTTATTTATATACAAGATTTGTGTCTGCTTGGTCAGTAAATGTCATTATTAGGGTTGCATGGGTAGAATGTTTGATGTTATGATTTTCATTGTTGTTTAATATTCTTTTACAAGTATTAAGCCACATTATCACACTGTAAATTTAACTAGTACTGCAAAATATATTGGTTTTATATCGGTTATTGTCTGTTTATTGAATTTATCACTCATAAGTTGATGTTGGAAATTTAATTGTGCTTTGTTATTTCCTCCATTTTTTGCCTTTAGACTTTTGCCATGATCTAATATTTGCATAAAGTTGATAAAAAAACTGTTGAATATATTTATATGTAAATTTATGCATTTTTCCAAAACTGAAAGTTATATGTTGCGATAACTAAATTCACATTGAGCATTTAAAATTATTGATTTTAGTTTGTAGCATTTTATTTTTATTTAATAGACAAAGTAGTATAGAATTCCAGCCAATTAATCAGTTATTGGTCTTAACATGAAAATATGGATCAACGTATCAGTTGTTTGCTTAATTTTGGCAGCAATACATGAGATGTGACATGTCAATGTCGGAATATACAGAAATTGTGCTAGAAATTATAGTTACTGCACAAACGCACCTCTGGCGAACTTTAAAATTTGGTTTGTCACATACTAGCATTGTGATGATGAGTATGTTGAATGTTGAAAAGAAACAAATGTGAAATCTGTTCTTTTATCATGTTTTTGTTATTTTTACATTTTACCATTTTACTAGTTGCACAAGCAGCATTAAGGGGTAGTTCACCCAAATTAGAAAATTGACAAAACTGAAATGAAAATTTTGGTATAATTGACCCTCATGTCGTTCCAAGCCTGTATGAGTTTCTTTCTTATGTTGAACATAAAAGAAGATATTTTGAAGAATGCTGGTAATCAAACAGTTGATGGTCCCCATTGACTTCCATAGTATTTCTTTCCCCTTCTTTGTAAGTCAGTGGGGACCAACCACTGTTTGATTATTTAAAATTCTTCAAAATATCTTATTTTGTGTTCAACATAAGAAATAAATGTATACAGGTTTGGAATGACATGAGGGTGAGTAAATGATGATAAAATGTTAATTTTTGGGTGAGCTATTCCTTTAAGATGAGATGAACTGGGCTGTACTAAACCATGTCTACCAGATGTTTTACTCTAGTGTTTCTGTGATAAACTCTTGGATAGCTGTAGTTTTCCTCTGTATTGTGCGTAAGTCAGTGATTTCTCTGTTTTCAGTGCAGAGAGAAGCTTTGTGTCATCTGGCCCAGCTGGACAGTGCTACCACAGATTTCCCTGTGAGTCAAATGGACTCTCTGTCTGGATTATATCTATCTGATTTAAATTACAGTGAGTTACCATAGTTTAGTTGGATGCTTGTAATAGACTTCTCTACTGTAGATCTCTACGACAACAGCCCTGCATGTCACTTCCTGTCAGGATGAGTTTCGTCAGCAGCAAACAGCCATGTTGTGGAGAGCAGCGGGTGCAACGGCAGTGCAGGTTTCACACTCTCTGCCCACACAGACACATTTGCCCATCAGCTGTACCAGCATGCTTTACATATCAAACAATTGCTTTCTGTTTTGTATTTACTGTCCTGTAACAGGAAGTTTTGGTTGGACCTATCAAAGGGCTCAATCTTTGTTTTTGTTTTTATTTTTTTGTTTGTAGCCAATAGCTTTTAGTTATATCACAGCTACTAACCATGAATTGCTACTTCCTGAATAGTAGCAGCTGGAATTGGGCAAAAATCATGCTCATTTAGAAAGCATTTAATTGTGTCTGATTAATATATATTTTTTCTCCTTATCCTGGAAGAGCAAGTTTGTAAATCTGTGTAAAAGCATGTATAACTGTTTTAAAGTGATTTATCTTGTTAATGTTTATGTTTTAAGTAGCATATTGATGGCATAAAATCTAAAAGACAATAAATTAAACTCATATAATTTGCAAAAAGAAAATATCAAGCCATTGAAATGCTCCCAAATACTGTACAGTTGGACATTGACTACATTTTACACAATCTTTGCTGGAAAATGAATGAAATAATAATTGTTTTGCTCCTCTCTTTTAGAGATTGGTGATTTGTGGTCCTGTTAAAACTCCTGGAATTCAGATGAATGCATCTCAGTATCTTCAGTAAGGCAAAAGTTTAGAACAGCAACTCTCTATAATATCTTTGTTATGCTTTATCAACTTTATAAATCATTCTTACAAGTATATAAGTCTTATTACAGTGTTGTATGGTTGTCTGTGTATTGCTGTAGGTTAAGAAAAGCCCAGATGAAAGAGGCCTCAGAAATGAAGTACGGAGACCAAGTTGAAGGTGTGTTTATCTGTGCATTCTTGGAAAATTCCTTTTATAGCTTGTAGTCTTAGAGAAATAGCCCAGAATCATTGTGATGCATGTTAATCTGTCAACTGATTTGTGCATGCGCCATCAATAATTTTTTTAGGTCAGACATGGGATGACATCATTAGTGTGATGACCTCAGCCACCGTGAGGTTTGAACTGCTGTCCACAGTGCACACAAGTCCGGTGAGTGTGTTTGCGCACGCGTGTGTGTGTGTGTGTGTGTGTGTGAGTGAAGAATGTACACTCACCAGCCACTTTATTAGGTACACCTGTTCAATTGCTTGGTAACCCAAATTGCTAATCAGCCAATCACATGGCAACAACTCAATGCATTTAGGCATCTAGATGTGGTGAAGACGACTTGCTGAAGTTCAAACCGAGCATAAGAACGGGGAAGAAAGGGGATTTAAGTGACTTTGAACGTGGAATGGTTGTTGGTGCCAGACGGGCTGGTCTGAGTATTTCAAAAACTGCTGATCTACTGGGATTTTCACGCACAACCATCTCTAGGGTTTACAGAGAATGGTCCGAAAAAGAGAAAATATCCAGTGAGCGGCAGTTGTGTGGACGAAAATGCCTTGTTGATGTCAGAGGAGAAATGGGAAGACTGGTTAGAGATGATAGAAATGCAACAGTAACTCAAATAACCACTCGTTACAACCAAGGTATGCAGAATACCATCTCTGAACGCACAACACGTCGAACCCTGAAGCAGATGGGCTACAGCAGCAGAAGACCACACCGGGTGCCGCTCCTGTCAGCTAAGAACAGGAAACGGAGGCTACAATTCGCACAGGCTCACCAAAATTGGACCATAGAAGATTAGAAAAACGTTGCCTGGTCTGATGAGTCTCGATTTCTGCTGCGACATTCAGATGGTAGGGTCAGAATTTGGCGTAAAGAACATGAAAGCATGGATCCATCCTGCCTTGTCTCAACGGTTCAGGCTGGTGGTGGTGGTGTAATGGTGTGGGGGATATATCTTTGGCACATTTTGGGCCCTTTAGTACTAATTGAGCATCGTTTAAATGCCACAGCCTACCTGAGTATTATTGCTGACCATGTCCATCCCTTTATGACTACAGTGTACCCATCTTCTGATGGCTACTTCCAGCAGGATAATGCACCATGTCACAAAGCTCAAATCATCTCAGACTGGTTTCTTGAACATGACAATGAGTTCACTTTACTCAAATGGCCTCCACAGTCACCAGATCTCAATCCAATAAAGCACCTTTGGGATGTGGTGGAACGGGAGATTCCCATCATGGATGTGCAGCCGACAAATCTGCAGCAACTGCGTGATGCTATCATGTCAATATGGACCAAAATCTCTGAGGAATGTTTCCAACACCTTGTTGAATCTATGCCACGAAGAATTAAGGCAGTTCTGAAGGCAAAAGGGGGTCCAACTCGGTACTAGCAAGGTGTACCTAATAAAGTGGCCAGTGAGTGTATTTTCCAGCATTAGAGATGATTGACCGCTGTCTTTCAGGTGACCTTAGATGTTCAGCGGGACAGTGGTGTGTCCACAAAGGGCCCCAGGGGTGGAGTCTTTGTCATGTATAACTGCGCTCGTCTTCATACACTTTTCAGCAGCTACGAGAAAGGGGTGGAGCAAGGTAACATTTATTTACACACACACACACAGCAGTGTTCTTGACTTTTGATTCATGTTCCAAGTAAAATTATTATGATAGTAGTCATGGAGAAGTTGTTTTTAAAGCGCATGCAGTGACTACACACAATTTTTAACAACTTGCTGTTGTATACATGTTTAAAATGTACACTTTGTTTGGCAAAATCCAGTTTTTTCTCTGCCAGTTCTATTCTAAACTAAAGTAATTGAAAAGCAGTGATTGACAATATATGTTGCTCTGTGACAATGTACAGAAAATATATTGATTTTAACAACAAAAGCCGATATAGTTTGTGCAGAGGTCTGATATTCTGATTAGTTATTTTCTTTGAGGCAGTGTACAGTTTTCACAATTCGCTGAAGTGGAGAAATCAATTCCCATCTTTCTCCATTGGGCCTTTTGATTAACTGCATGTTAAGTAGTAATGTAATATTGTTGCTATTTGTGAAATAATATCCATGTCTATTTCAAAATATGTAGGTCTTTATCCAGAGATCCCTGGAGGCACAGAGCTGGACTTTTCTGCCCTAAAAGAGGAGGTAAAGCAATATGTAACTAATATGTAACTAACATGTCTTAATGATAATGTTTTTATTAATAGTCTTACTTGTTGCATCCTTATTCAAGTATTCTAAGGATAATTAAATTGCTATGTATAAAGACATATGCCAAATGTACTCATATAAGCTCTGTTTTTGTGTTTAGTGGCATGGAAAGTTGTTTATATGGTGATAATACTGCTATTACATCTTTAGGGGGAGTGGCTTCTTCTCTTCAATTACCTCATTCCATTCTCTGAGTTGCTGGACCAATCGGGACAGATCCTGGAGCATGAAGGCGGCACAGCCAGAGTGAATTTAAAGACTGAACAGGTACTTTATTATATTATTATCTTTCTTTGTTGTATATAAAGGTTTTGATTCTCAGATAGACTTATAAAAGTTGATTTTAAGGCTCTTCCTATTAATCTCAACCAGTCATATCTCTTATTCTATGTGTTTCATGAATAAAGCCGTTCCATAACTGAAATGTGTATTTTGTCTGTCAGGTGTGCAGATTCTTGGTGTCTCTCAGTAAAGATTTTAGCTCCTACTACAACAGAGTTCACGTCCTTGGGGTAAGACATGATGGGCCTGTGTGGTTGTTTGTGAATCAATTAATGAAGTTATGTATCTGTTTATATAAGGACATTTTAGATTCTGTTAGAACCTTAGAACTGCTAAGTTCTACAAGGTTTTATTTTATCTAACATATGATTTAATGTATATTTAGCATATTTCTGTATGTATCAGCATTAACAGTGATTAAACAAGTTCAGGGACATTAACTTTCCTCTCTTTCTCTCTCTCTCTCTCTCTATCTCTCTAGGAGCCCCTGCCTCATCTTTTTAATCAGATGTTTTGTCGTTTATTGTTGCTTAGAGCATTAAGAGAACTTTACCACAGCGCCCTGGACTCCCTTAACCTTCCCCCAATTCCCCAACTATAGCATCTCCACTGCAGACATTATTCACTAACAGCCACAAACTCTCTCCCTTAACAGCCAGCACTCTTCCATTTCTCTCAGTTATTACACCTTAGATACCTTCCTCCTAGCCATAATTGGCTGACCATCTTGTCTGTATAGCCCAATATTCCTCTTGCCCACAAAAAAGACTGTTTTACCTCTAATAGCCATACAGAAGGCAGGACAGAGCTCAATGAATCTGTCCCTCTTCACTCTTACATCCAATAAATAATATTTAGTCTGAAAATTTGCCCCTTAAAAATGTCAACAGAATATGCTTTCTTTCACAGTGAATTGAGTTCTGCACCATATTCATAGATTTTGCCCACCTGCATGAATATGTATTCTATGTAATGTTTAATTGGTGTAAGTGCCCAGCTCTATTTGCTCAACGCTGAACACATATTTACAGTGCAGCACAGATGTTCTCACAGTATGATAGATGCGCACGCAATGTATGTCACCACTGTTTTTATTAAGAATCATGTCTGCATGGTTGGCGATCATTTGGTATTCCTGAAATGTCATGATCTGGGATGCTACTCCCTTTAATATAAATATAGTCTTATCTGCACCAAATATAAAGTCTTAATTCTCAAGTTTCCCTCAGTGTCCCTCACTGTTTATGCCACTGTAAGTGTACAGGTGTAGTACTGAGATTCTCGTGTGCCATACATTTCAGATGTGTCGATAGTCTTACTGTGTCTGGAGATTTCACAGATCTGTGCCATACGCCACAAAGTATTCAAAGCCTTGAGAGTAATAAACATTTAGAGTGACTGTGTACCATTCTCACCCTTCAAAGAATTTGTTAGTGGTGATTTCACTCAATGTATTTAAAAAGCAGCATCCCGCAGAGACTTCATAATTAAAAGAGTGTCTGCCTCAACCTCTGAACTGGTTGTTTTTCAAGTGTGCAAATGTTTGACTATCTATCCGTACACACGTCTTTTATTTATTTTAATGAGGAGACTTTACAGTGAGGGTTAATTAGTTAACATCAGTCAATGCATTAGGTAACCAACAATGAACAACTCTTTTTTTTCATTCATTAATATAGTTTATTATTTATTTGTTCATGTTTGATCAGAATACATCAACTAATGTTAATATTAACATTTAATCTAATAAATGCTGTAAAGGTGTTGTTCGTGGTTAATGATAGCAATTGCATGAACTAATATTGATGTATAGAATATAGTTCTGTCATTTCAGTAATGCTTACTGAAGCATTTAGTTCCCCCCCCCCCCCCCCAAAAAAAAAAAAAAACTTTTTGTTAACAGATAATACTTGTCCCATGAAGTTGATTTTAGGGCATTTCACTTGTATGTGATCATTTATATATATATAAGTTAAGAATTTGTGATCATTTATATATTAGAAGTTTAGGATCAGTAGGATTTATTTGAGAGAATTGAATACTTTTATTCAGCAGGACTTTAAGTTGATTAAAAGTGACAGTGAAAGTATTTGTAACGTTACAGAATATTTCTAATTCAAATGAATGCTGTTATTTTAACTCTCTGTTAATCACAATCCTAAAAAAATGATTACGCTTTCCACAAAAATAGGCAGCACAGCTGTTTGCCACATTTATAATAATAATAAATGATTCTTGACTATCAGAAAACCAGCATATTAGAAAGGTTTCTGAAGAGTGACACTTAAGAAATTCAGCTTTGCAATCATGGAATAAATTGCATTTTAAAATAGTTAATTTAATTTGTACAAATATATCACAATGTTACTATTTTAATGTATTTTTGATTAAATACAACTTATTTAAAAAATAAAACAAAATACTGTCTCCAAACATTTGAAATGTTAGTGTATAAATAAATACAGGGGCTTATATTCCACCATATTTAAATGTCTTGGGCTTTTTGTCATTCCCAGTTAATATCAATATCTCATCTCATGTGTTAAAGGGATAGTTCACCCAAAAATGAAAATTATGTCATTAATTACTCTCCTTCGAGTTTATCTAAACCCATTAGATCTTCGGAATACAAATTAAGATATTTTTGATGAAATCTGAGAGCTTTTCTGCATAGACAGCAATGCAACTGACATGTTCAAGGTCCAGAAAGGTAAGGGCATCACTAAAACAGTCAATGTGACAACAGTGGTTCAATCTTAATTTTGTGAAGCTAGGAGAATATATTTCTGCGCAAAGAAGACAAAAATAATTTTGTCGATGTCCTTACTACCTTGTTGGGCTTTGAACGTGTTAGTTGCATTGCTGTCTATGCAAGATCAGAAAGCTCTCGCATTTCCTCAAAAAATCTTAATTTGTGTTCTAAAGATGAACTAAGGTCTTGTGGGTGTGGAACAACATGAAGGTAATCAGTTAATTAATACATTTTTTGGGGGGTGAACTATCACTTTAAATAAGCAGCTTGAGTTTGTAATGATCAGTTTCAGGACTGAACATTAATAGCAGCCACATTGCTAGAAAATGGTTCCAGTTTTCAGTGCTGTGACTGTTGGTTTAAACTCTAGAATACTGCCAGCCAATCTGTACAGTAGTAACCACAGATGTCTGCATACTAAAAACGCACATGTAGGTGTGGACATAATAGGTGTGTGAAAGTGTAATAGCATCGTTCAGCCTTTAGAGGGCAATCATGTCTCATTATCTTTCTGCTAAATCTCGTTCGCGCTCTCTCCTCTTATGTGGTTTAGGGCTGCTTAGGCTGTCAGTCATCACTGCCGGGCATCTCTACCTTGAAGACAAAAGAGGGAGAGATGAGAGGAGGCAGAGAGAGAAAAAAGGAGACTAATGCGTGAAAGGAGTTCAAAGGATGAAGGAGAGTACGCTGTGTAATCGCTACAAGCAAAACTGCTGTCTTTTCAAGAGGTGTGTGTGAGAGCGAGATGAATAAATGAGGTCAGAGGTGCCCATGGGAATTGAATGATTTTTGTAGTTGCCAGAATTAGGAGAGAGAGAGAGAGAGAAAAGGTGGGTGGAGATGATAGAGGAGAGTGATATTGATGAATGTTCTTGTTGACTGGCGTGGAACCCTAGACAGGAAATAACAGTGTGAGGTGGGTGTGGTTTGTGAGTGTTGGGAAATGACACATGGAGACAGATTGTTACTATATCTGTAAGGGTCACTCTAGCAAGCGATCATTTTCTTTTTGCAGTATTAACTAGAAAAGTCTGATATCAAGCCTTTTCAGGGTACAAAATGAACACTCACCAAGCACCATACAAGTATAAATTGGCGTTGTCGATTAAATAAAAGGGGGCATCTTGCCAGCTGGCCGATAATTTTATTAGGAGGTGCTAATCCACTGTAATCCCCGTTCATTTTCAGTCTGAGCACAGCTAACAGGCTTCTAGGAAATCTGAATTCAGTTCAAACATTCTATTCACACTCGAACAGGATTAGTTGTGATTCATATCAGGGTCGAGTCGACTCGTGCCCTTGAGCTGTTGACTGAAGTGTGTTTAAAACATGGCTTATGTTGAATTCTAAGAATTATACACTGAACACTGATGGGAATGAGTCAAATCAAAGACTCATCTTAGAATGACTTTTACCTCAGTGGAAAATGTATTAACTTTTTTTTCAAAGGCTGAATTTATTTGATCATTAATATTACAGGCAAGGCAAGTTTATTTATATAGCACATTTCATACACAGTGGTAATTCAAAGTGCTTTACATAAAAGGAAGTGAAATAGACATTAATAATAATAATAAAAAAGAACAAAAAAAAACAATCACAACAATAAAAACTAAATGATATAAACATTTATTTTAAATGAATTTAAAACAGTTAAGAATAGAAATTGATTATACATAGTGCAATCAGTTCGAACGTAGCACAGCTAAACGTTTTGCCACAAAAAACAGATGAGTTTTGAGTCTGGATTTAAATGTGGCTAATTTTTTTGCACATCTGATCTCTTCTGGAAGCTTTTTCCAACTGCGGTCGGCAAAATAGCTAAAAGCGGACTCCCCTTGGTATTTCTAACTGACTCGATCCTACTGATCTGAGTGGTCTGTTAGGTTTATATTCAGTGAGCATATCTGCAATGTATTTAGGTCCTGGGCAATTGAGTGATTTATTAAGGAGTAAAAGTACTTTAAAATCAATCCTAAATGTAACTGGAAGCCAGTGTAAGGACCTGAGGACTGGTGTGATATGCTCTGATATGCTCTGGTTCTAGTCAGTATCCTGGCAGCAGCATTCTGGATGAGCTGCAGCTGTCTAATGGTCTTCTTTGGAAGGCCATTTATAACAATTTAATCTAATTGTTTTACTAAAATACATTCACTGGCCACTTTATTAGGTACACCTTGCTAGTACCAGTTTGGACCCCCTTTTGCCTTCAAAACTGCCTTAATTCTTCGTGGCATAGATTCAACAAAGTGTTGGAAAAATTCCTCAGAGATTTTGGTCCATATTGACATGATAGCATCACGCAGTTTCTGCCATGTGATTGGCTGATTAGCAATTTGTGTTACCAAGCAATTCAACAGGTGTACCTAAAGTGGCCGGTGAGTATAATTTATCCACGTGATGGTAAAGCAGAATTTTCAGCATCATTACTCCAGACTTCAAAGTCACATGATCCTTCAGAAATCATTCTAATATGCTGACTTTGTGCTCAAGAAACATACTTTTAATATATAATAATACTGGCAGGTGTTGCATAGCAAATGTTTTACTCTATATGGCTTTTGATATTGTTGCCTTAACACACAATGCAATCTAAAGGTGATAAATGACATCACCATTTTCACACTTCATATTTTATATTCCTTGTTTAATCCTATCAAATATCAGCCGAGACTGCAGTGTTGCCAGAACAGTCTGCCTCACCGCAGCATCTAATTAAAACAAAACTGGAGTCTGTCAAGCTTCTGGTTGTTCCAAGTGAAGTCCTCAGTGTGTTAGAGAGAGAGAGATAAAACGAGAGAGTCTGTGTGTGTCCCAACAACATGCTGGAAAAAAATCTTTCTCAAAGCCTTTGGGTTTCCTCTATCAAACTGAAGCTTAGAGATTGCGGCACCGTATTTGATGTAGATCTCTCAGCTGAAACTTTTGACAGTTTGACAAATTTAGACTAGAGCTGAAATCATTTTTGATGGGTTGAGATCTTTGAGACTGCACAAATCTGTCATTTAAAACTGTGTCAGACTCCAAACAACCTCATGTGATCTTTCTTTAACCATCAAAAAGGGGGGGGGGGCTTTTTTTTTAAATAGTAGTAGAAAATTTGTGTCATACTTTGAATGGGTTACTTTGGCATAGTGTTGCGGACAGAGATGCTTAAAAGGAGTTTTAGATTGAGAGCAAGTTCTGCTGAGGAAACAGGAGTACAGATGATAGGAGAGTCAGTAGTGTATTTCACACCCATCCAGGCGTGTGTATGTGTGCGTTAACAGATAAGAACCTAGTGTAACAACCTCCTCTTTCTTTCTGTGTTCTCCTCTCTCGCTTTTTCTGTACCTCTGCTGATAAAAAGTGGTTTGAATTACCAACTAACCATTTCCTGACTTTTAGTTAGATATGTCTGTTCACAGACCTTCCTTCAGAGAGGGCAATCTCCCTGGTCTTCTGAAGATAACACGTCTTAAAATGTGAGTGCTGTCCCCAAAAGACCCCCCAAAATAAACAATAAATAAAAAAGATGGCCATTTATGTGAAGATTAAGCCACAGGTGTCCTTCTGACCACCATGATATATTTGTTGATGGTCATTTGTTTGTTTGCGGCCTGGGGAATTCATGGTTGTATGTCACAGAGAAAAAATGTAAGATATTTTGTTGGTTTCTTTTTCTATATGCTATGTTGAAAAGTTTGGGGCATTCAGTTTAGATTTTTTTTATGTTTTTGAAAGAAGCCACCAAGTTGCCATTTATTTGAATAAAAATTTTTTTTTTTTTACCATTATATTGTGAATTTTTTTTTATATATATATATATTAACCAAAATGTATTATCATGCAATAATTGTCTGTCTGTCTGTCTGTCTTTGTGTCTGTCTGTCTGTCTGTCTGTCTGTCTTCTAGGCATGGGTCTGCCAGGCTTAAGATCCAGCAGCTTGGTGAGAAACTAGCTGGATTGAAGTCTAAGCAGGTCTAAATCCTGAATAAGACCGCAAGATACCTCTCTCATCTGATGCTAATCCACTTTAATCCCAGTTCACTTTCACTCCAAGCACAACTACAACAGCTTCCAGTCGATCTGAATTCAGTCCAAACATTCTATTCACATTCAAACACGATTAGCCTAGTTCATATCGGGGAAGACGCAGATGAGCTCAGATATTTATGACTGAAGCGTTTAAATCATGGCTGCTCTTTAAAGGCATTTATATCCCATACTGGAACAAATTAATGTGCTCATCCTCTTTAGATGTAATAGGATCCAGTAAGATTTGTTCTAATTAATATAATAAGACATAATCTTCTGGGTAATAAAGGCACATAGCCAGTTCTTTTTCATTGAATTACACCATTTTTAAGAGCTGGTATAAGAGACTGTTTTCTCTTATTGATGGATTTATGTAGTGCTGATGATATCGATATTAATATATTTAATAATGAATTGTATATTTTTGTGAATATTAACGTGTTTTTGACATTTTGAATTAGGCAAAATGTAGATTTGTGCTTCTCTTTTTTTATGTGTAAATATTTCATGTTTATCATATTTTTAGTCTGTATTTTTCCATTTTGATTCTCTGTAGTTTAGCATGGGAGGTGCAATTTCTTATATGTAGTGTATATATATATACTTATAGAATCTGCTGTGTCTGCACTGTGTCTTTGAATGCTGGGGGAAGGTCATAAAAGAGCAAGAAAATATTTATAACAGCATTAAAATAAAAAAATTCTGGCTTTAAAAAAAAGTCACCCCTCCCTGTCTATCTCTCTATTTCCCTCTTACCTTCATACTATTAATTTGTTCATTCCCCTGCCATTTTCTCTTTTCCTGCTCTCATTCCTTTTTTTATTCTCTATATTTTTTTATTTGCTGATTTGGGTCACTGGCTGACTAAGAGGCAACTCACAGCTGGCCTATAAACAACCTTCCCCCTTTCAGCAGCATAAGCTCTCTCTCTCACACACACACACACACACACACACTCTCTCTCCTCTCACTCTAGTACTCAGCGACACAAATCTCTCACATCGTTTGGCATCATTTGTTTACTAGGTCTTTTAAAACAACCTTTATGAACCACTCTCTTATCCTCTGTGTTTATATCAAGAAATATTGATTTATTCCTTGCTGTTTTGCCTTAAGCTTGCAGTATAAAGGATTAGATTATCCAAGTGACACAGTGCAGTCTGGTATAGTGTGCAAAAAGTGCTTAAAAATATGTAGCTTTAAAATGTTTATGTCAGAGTATTTACAACCTGAAAGAATCAACTGCCGCAGACACCTTTATTATTTAAGATCAATTTAAATTAGATTTAGCTGTATTTGAAAACTCAGTAAGTCAATAAATATTAGCCACCAATCATTGAGTCAAGGTGAAGAAAGTGACAAAGCAGTTTGTGCCTAAATGTTTTCTTTTGTGATTTCGTCTGTTTTAGGTTTGCAATACTGTTAATTTTTTATTTTATCAAATATAATTTTATAAAATTTTGCATAAAGTATTTAATAATTTAAATATTTTAATCAGAATTATAGGCCTACTATTTTATTATACAAAATACATTTGTATTCCATATTTTCCTTTTATTTCATAATGACTTTCCATTTTTACATTTCCAAACATATAGAAACATGTTTTACTTTATCATTATAATTCAATTTATCACAAACTCTTATCATTACCGTGATAACTAGCCTTTGTCACCCAGCTGTGTTTGTGTGCTCATTTTTCAGCCCTTTGCACTTGTATTTCTTTGCTATGATTCACAATGTTGTCGGAATAGACAGCAAAGAGCAGACTGCTGTGTTTGTTTATGAAATGGGAGTGATGCGTCAGTAATGCGATGATAACACGTTTTGAAGGGTACGTGCGCGTGCGCGTGTGGCCGCGGATGGACTAATTCCAACTTTTCGCATATTCCATGTTAACGAGTGAGTGAGCGCGGTTTGCTCTAAGAGTCATTCAGAAGTTAAATTACGAGAGCTCCATGTCGAAATCCAATAACCATGCAGCAGATAACGAACACACAGTGTTCATAATCCTATAATCCTCTAAAATGGCTAATGACAACATCACTATGCTCCCGGGCAACAGCGGCCAGACGGCCGGGAACGGGTGCGAGGGTGGGGGCGTGTCCTAAGCTTGCTTTGCTTTTATGGATACTGGGTGTGGAAGCCACATTGAATATTCAGGTTCAGTTTACGTGCACATCATTTTAATTAATTTGCGCTCACCAGGCACAGATTTGGTGGGGTAACAATCTCAGCTCACTCCACCCAAGTGACACCATATGCCTTCAGTCGTATCTCAAGGGCTCTGTTTGTGTCTTGAGGAGGCAGTAGTATTTTGAGAGACAGATTAAAGTGTGTGTAGGTGTCAGAGAAAGAGAATGCTTGAGATTTGTCTCTTTTGGTATGTACAAAGTGATGTGCATTATTTAAAGGTCCCACAAAGGGAAAACTGGAGGCGGCCCATTCAAACCAGAGCAGATTCGGCTACATAAGGAGCTTAAAATATCATCTTGTTGTGATGTTGGGTGCCAGAATCGACGTAATACAGCCTCAAATTAGAAATCTGGTCTTATACCTGCTGCCACTGCCAGACAAAAAAACGTTGACAGCTGTACGTGATAAAACGAGCGGACTGAACAAAAACAATTGTCAAACATGATCGCGTTTGCAGCACACACTTCTTACCTGAAAAGGTTCAATAACGTATTGTCTTTTGTTGTTATGGGTGCGTCTGAAGATTTCTTGCATCTCACGAATATATTGTGTTTGACATAATGTCTGTGTGCATGTGTGTAAAACAACAAACTGACGATTTATATCTTATCATATTGTAGGCTATATACAGTGTTGTGATTAATTGTGGCTGGAATAAACTGTAAAAATAGTTGCCTGCTGAAAGCAAAATGTATTTCCGTCTTCATCATGACTAGATAGACACGGTGCATTTGTCTTTACTATAACGTTACATCTTAGACATGATCCACCATAGTAACAATACTGTCACATCCTCCATCCTTTGAGTAAGAGTGTAACGCTACAGGTCGACCGATCTTCATCTGTTAAAGTTAACCTTTTCGACATGTTTCCGTGTTGTTGTTGCTCAGCAATGTTGTCTGGAGGTTTGGCAAAAGAACAGTGGGCGGTGCTCGGGATGGTGACTGAAGGCGGTGACTGAGTAGTTCGGACGTCACATTTTTACGGAAGTCAGAAGGGCTCGTGAAACAGCACAGCAACTTTATGCAGGCTGTGTGAGCTTTAGTGTGGATTGACTGTTTTGATATTTATATGTAGTGACATGTCACCTAGACCTCTGTTATCATGAAAAAAGCCAGGAAATTTCAGTTTTGACAATATGGGACCTTTAAACCTCACTTATTGCATTGTCGGTAGGCTACAAGCAGCCATGCTTAAAAAAAATCATATATTGGCAATAGCGAATATAAAATGGCCATCACAGTATTATTACTGTTTATTTGCCAGTCCCTCTCTCTTGTGAATATGTATTATTGCCGCCTGCCCGTTCAGGCCCAGCCGTGACAGATGCTCACCGGGCCTAGGCCACCTGCTGCTGTGGCCACAGGGGAGGGGTTAGCGGGGTGAGCAGAGAGGACAGCATGGTTGTGTGTGTGTGTGTGTGTGTGTGAAGGGGGCCGCCGGATGCGAGCAATTACAGATCAACAGTGGTGGTGAGACACAAACACAAACCCTTCTTCTTTATGGAACGTACCCCCTACTCTTGCCGTTCCCATGGTAACTCATAGAATAGCTACGGCCTTGTAGCTGACAGCTTACCTGATTGTGTATGTGTGTGCATGTGTGTTAAGGGCCCCCAGGTGCGCTCTGTGAAGTGTGTGCCCCTGTAATCCGCAGGCTGGATTTTTGGGGATTACAAATCAGACCATTAGAGCTCTCACACTTTCGCTTCTCTCTTTTCATCTCACAACCTACATCCATAAAGACCGTATAGAATAGAGTGTCTTTTTAGTCTTGTGCAGACAGGTGTCTTATTAATAATTTTGTGCAATGCTATATATAGTGTCAATGTCGATGCAGGCATGAATAAATAAGATTACGCTTGATATTAAAGTCCTTCAACACTGAACATGTTTCTCGTGGTTTTGGACCACAGAAATACATGTGACTCTTTTTTCCCACTCACTTTGAATTTTAACTTCAAAATCCACAGATACCAGCACTTGTGAGACTGAAGCGATGGATCTCAGCAGTCAGCAGCACACCAACTGAGCTCAGGACGTGAGCGCTGTATGCGGTTCTGAACAGATCAGGTGTTGAGCTCATTTTTTTATGGTTCAGGGATATTGTTATATTTGATCCAAGATATACATCAGATCAATGGTTTTAAGCTTTTTGGTAACACTTTAAATTAGGGAATACTATTCAATTATCAACTTAATCATAATAAGCTTATTAGCTTGCATATTACTAGCATATTGGCTGTGTATTAGTACTTATAAAGTACGTATTAATACCTTATTCTGCATGATGCTGACCAGCTGGCCCCCATCTTCACACAGATCTTCAACAGATCACTGGAGCGGTGCGAAGTCCCCTCATGCTTCAAACGCTCCACCATCATCCCCATCCCAAAGAAACCCAAAGTTACTGGACTTAATGACTGCAGACCTGTGGCTCTAACGTCTGTGGCAATGAAATCATTTGAAAGACTGGTTTTGGCTTATTTGAAGGACACCACTGAACCCTTACTGGACCCCCTGCAGTTTGCCTACAGAGCAAACAGGTTTGTGGATGATGCAGTCAACATGGGATTGCACTTCATCCTGCAGCATCTGGACAGACCAGGGACTTATGTGAGGATCCTGTTTGTAGACTTCAGCTCCGCTTTTAACACTATGATCCCGGACACCCTTCAGAATAAACTGACACAGCTCTCCGTCCCCACCTCCATCTGTCAGTGGATCAACAGCTTCCTGACAGACAGGCAGCAGCTAGTGAGGATGGGAAAATTCTCATCCAGCATCCGTACAATCAGCACTGGAGCTCCTCAGGGCTGTGTTCTCTCTACACTGCTCTTCTCCATGTACACCAATGATTGCACATCTAGAGACCCCTCTGTCAAGCTCCTGAAGTTTGCAGACGACACCACACTGATCGGCCTCATCCAGGACGGTGACGAGTCTGCTTACAGACAGAAGGTTAAGGAGCTGGCTGTCTCGTGCAGTCTTGACAACCTGGAGCTTAACACGCTCAAAACTGTGGAGATGATCGTGGACTTCAGGAGAAACCCCCCTTCTCTCCCCCACTCACCATCATGAACAGCTCTGTGACTGCAGTGGAGTCATTCCGATTCCTGGGCACTACAATTTCTCAGGAACTGAAGTGGGACAATCACATTGAGTCTATGAAAAAGGCCCAGCCGAGGTTGTACTTCCTTCGCCAGCTGAGGAAGTTCAACCTTGACCTAGAGTCGTAAGACTATGGAGGGTAGTCCGGACTGCTGAGCGAATCATTGGTACAACCCTTCCCAGTCTCCAAGAACTGTATTTATCCAGAGTGAGAAAAGGGGCTGGAAAAATCACTCTGGACCCCTCACATCCAGCACACTCCCTCTTTAAACTGTTACCGTCTGGCCGACGCTACAGAGCTCTGAGCACCAGAACGACCAGACACAGAAACAGTTTCTTCCCTCAAGCAATCCATCTCATGAACACTTGACATTAAACGTGGAACACACAACACTATTATACATTATTCATTCATCACACATACTTATTTTTCATTTCAAATCAGCACATATCAGACCTGTACACACATAATTGTCTATATTATATATTGTGTTTTTGCTATTTTGTACATTGCCTATTTGTATATTATTCTTTATTATCTGTGTCCTGTCCTGTTGCAGTCATTCTGTTGCACTGTGGAGCTTCTGTCACTATAACAAATTCCTCGTATGTGTAAACATACCTGGCCAATAAAGCTCATTCTCATTCTCATTTAGAAGTTTATTGATGGGAACTCTTAAGTGTTACCAGTTTTATTTAAATTTAGGATAATTTATTTGACTTTATTTCATTCACATTGGATTTAGCATAGCCTACACATTAGATCAGTAATTTGTAAATGGTTTAAGGACTATACTTTTTAGATGTCATTTTTAGTACTTTTATGGATGTTTGTTGCATTAACTTTTCCCCCAATATATACTTTAGATCATGCGTAATAATAATAAATAATTTGTAACTGGTTTATATATTTTTAAAATGTACACCTGTGATAATTTAAATTTTTGATTAAAGTCTTGACTTAGTTGCATTCATATATTATCCAACACATTTCTTCTTTAGACATTATTGTTATTAAATGTTTTAATTTTAAGTGTTTTGACTTTGTTGCGCCCCCAGTAGATCCATTTGGCAGATGCTCAAAAGTGACTTTCAATGCATACGTTTCATGGTAA
The DNA here is from genome assembly GCA_027422405.1 of Ptychobarbus kaznakovi. NCBI lineage: Eukaryota > Metazoa > Chordata > Actinopteri > Cypriniformes > Cyprinidae > Ptychobarbus > Ptychobarbus kaznakovi. The sequence continues at coordinate 13,620,014 of CM049810.1, read as the reverse complement.
TCAGACCTTGCTGTTGCTAGAGCCATGCTCTACTGTTTAAGCCACAATAATATAAATCCTAATAAATCTAGTGAATTAAAAGTCTTATCGTCATCCACCAGTGTAGGCATTGAGAAATGAGCAGAAATGTAGGCCATATGTGTTTTCAAGACATGCATAAATTTGAATTATGGTCTCTACTTTATTTGGGGAATGATGAGTAACACTAAATGTGATAGCTCTTCTCAGAGGCTGTTTGGCGAGCTGGTAAATTGCAGGCGGGCTGATCGGAGTTACCCGTCAGTCTATCAGTCAGGTTTCACAGAGGAAGCTCTCAGTTATGGGAATTCCTCTCCTCCTCACTTAATGTGATTTAGGGCTGCCATGACTGTGTGATATAATACCATCAAGCGTCTAGACACACAAGCACACCCGCAGCACTAAAGACTAGACATGAATCTCATCCTCCACAGTCAACGAGGAAAATTCGCAAATCATATTTTTCTGCTTAGACATCACTGGTAACTGCACACAGAAAGCACAAGCCCTTTACCACAGTCAGCTCAGACTAGAGCACGAGAACAGTAGGGCACGAGGGGCAGCTTATCTAGAGAGAGCGAGCGCGAGGGCGTGTGTGCGCGCGCACAGTATAATTCAGCCGTATGAGTTTTTCAACATCCGTGGATTCGTTCCAACCGTGTCAGTGGCAGGCAGACTGTACGAGACACAGATTGGTTTTTGTAACGCGCAAGTCTATTTCTGACTAAGCGTGGATTTCACATCCGCCAAGCGGGGCTGTGACACGCGCCTCCGAAATTCACCCACATGCAGTGTGATTTAAAACAGGTGAAAAATCATAGTTAAAAAACGTCATTCAAAATGAGACCGTGTCTACCGAGTGGGAAGTACAACTGGCAGAAGAAAGAACATGTGATATGAAGTCAATGCAATGAATAAAATATTATATAAAAACACCTCATGAAATCGTTCAGTGAATAAGACATGACGTCACAGGTGGACACCGACAGCTACACACAAAACCACCATCCACCCCCAATGACGTTAATATACATTTTTGCACAACAAAATATGCAGTGCTTGACATTTGTTGGTTAAATATTTTAGATATTATATTTAGAACAGAATAAAATAAATGGTAAAAATAAAAATGCTTAGTTACTTTACCATACGCTGGAGGAAATTATAGCCTAATACTTTACTACTGCACATTAAATGAAAGTTTGCTATGAAATAGGCCTACTAAAAAGTAGCTGTATAAAAAATATGAATTGCAACGTTAATGTTGTATTCTTGTTTTGTTAATATTTATTAGAATATATTAGTTCCATTTATGTGTTACACAGATGCTGTTTTATCATTTTATCTTAGCCACTGTAAAAGTCATTAATGATAAACTTAGATTCCATGTGGCCTTCTGTTACAGGTGTTGTTGTGGAAGATATCAATATATTTTAAGATACAAAGCTATGCAAGAACGCAATAACATAATTTGAATGAAATGTATGGATGTATTGAATATTAAATATAAATGATTTTCCATGTACATGTTCCATATTAAATTAATGCTATTGTTTTCACTTTGATATTGATAGGTTGTAGGCTATAGTAGCTCTCCAGCGGTGGACATGGCGTCATCTGAGTGAGGAAACAGCCTTGCGCACGCTGGAACGAACCATTCCCGTCTCAGAGAGAGAGAGAGAGAGAGAGAGAGAGAGAGAGAAGAGAGAGAGAGAGAGAGAGAGAGAGAGGAGAGGAGAGTGAGGGTAGCACCGGGTTCGCTGTGAGCCATGTTGGATGTGAATGAGAGATGCTGCGCTCGTGCCGCTGCTAGCCGGAGCTCTACCAAACAACGAGAGTAGATGCGAGCTTCCCGGGATCACCGAGCGACCGGGAAGCACGGCGGAAGGAGTCGGGCGATGGTGGATGAGCTGGCCACTTAGCCGGCGTTTGGAGAGAGAAAGAGAGACGCTTGGGTTCAGAGAGAGGGGAGAAAGGGGGGAGAGAGAAAGGATTTCACCAGACTAATGGCTGCACTGCTACTGGACTTGGGCTCGCTTTCGCCGCTGTTGTTTCTCCTTCTCCTGAGCTCTTTGTTCACTGTTATCCCGAGGAGTACAGCGGGGCCGTTCTGCCGCTCCCTGTGCACCCACCTAGCCCCCGGAGACGCTCAAATCACCAGCCTGCCCGACGGAACGATAACGGGGGCTTTAGCTGTGAGCGATTGGAAGATCCACTCTGCACGGACGCTACGGTCGCGTGGACGGGAATCGCAGTGCTTACGGTTCTGTGCAGTGGGAACCCCCTCATCTCCGTTGAGTCCGGATTACCGGAATTCTAGGGCATGGATATCAGAACCGGCGGTGCACACCGGACGCTGTCATCACCAGCCTGTTTGGAGTAACGGTGGCAGTGGAGAGAAGGGCGTTGTTTCTCGTGTTCTCGCCTCTCCGGTTCAGTATGGCAAAAAGAGGACTATACAAAGGACCAGAACGCGCTCGCGGAAACAGACGCGCCTCGACATGGACAGGGTCATTGCACAAAGCGTGCTGGATAGCTGTAGAACCGTGGACAGCCAATCCAGGCCCAACCTCTGCCCATGTCACCCAAAACGGGAGTTTGTCGCTGCCAAGACACCAACTCGGCCATTATTAAAAGCCTATTCTTATTCTAATGTGTTTTCGGACGCCAATCAATTGTGCAAAGCGACAGCGGACCGTCCCCTCTCAGCCCTCCTGAATGTTATCGATCTCACCAGAGAGGGCTGGGACGGGTCAGGCATTAGAAATACCCGCGGGTGCTCGGGACCGTGCGCGTGGCTGCTCTCTCTGGGGCTTGGAAGCGAAGCAAGCATCTGTCTCGAGTCACACCGGATCACAGGTTGTTCTGAAAGGCATCCAGACTGGCACAGCAGTAACTGGCACCGGTTCAACATCTCTCTGAGGCGCTACGCTGTTTGTGGAAGGCAGGCAAGAGAAAATACAAACACCACATCTTCAAATAAGAACTCAGAAGTAGAATTTGTGCATGTAAAGTCTGATCGGAATAGTTCACTAAAGTATTCTAGTGCGCTCAAACGGATTGATGCTCGGGATTTAATGTCACGGGCTGTCTGGGTCAGGACTGAGACTCGCTTTGATAACAGAAAGGCTCATTATAATGGATCAACTGGAATCAGCACTGCTCAGTTGTTTGTCGGTGGTGTACACAACTCTGACTCATCTGCTACTGGCTCTCCCAGGGGTCATAATGCATCACATATCTACCTCTTAGTCGAGCTTAAGTTTCCTAAACGTTTCCGTGACTCACACATTCACGCGCGAGAAGATTCAGCACCCGCTCAGTGGACAGCGCCAATCCCTGTGCATGAGCTCGCTCACTCGAATGACTTTACTCAAAGTTTGCTCCTGAGGTTCTGGAACAGTAACAATAACAACAACTGCGCCAAGAATCGTAATAATAATCACAACAACAATAGCAGTCCTGATGATCAAAAAGCAAATGAAACCCAAAATGTTCCTGACAGCGAAGAGCGAGACTTTATAAGAGGGGAAAGCGCACGTTATCCTTGCTCCAGTACGCGTGCAGAGTGTGGTGACTACGACAACTTAAACGCCGATGGGGGAGCCACGCGGCCGCAATTAAAATCCGGTAAACGGGTGTCATTACAAACTGAGGGTGTCAGTCAGCAAGAGGAGCAGCTGGAAGCCACGACTGAGTGCGGTAGGAGGGAGGGACAGATAGAGGGCGGGGTGAAAGGGGAGGGAACGGGGGAGGGTGACAGACAGCCTGTAGAGGGAGAAAGGGAAGAAAGCATGGAGTGGGTGATTGCAGAAGACACAAAGGAAGGGACAAATTTACTGAAAGAAAAAGATCAAGGCAATGGCACCTCTCAGTCGGACAGAAAAAGTGATGAAAACAAAGAGGGAATGTGGACTGAACAGAATGAGCTTAAACAGAGTCTAGATGGGGTGGGAAACACGCAAAAAGCTCTGTATGGTGAGAAACAAAAAGCAAGAGAGAGCAATGAAGTTCAGAGAGGAGAAGAGCAAGAGTACAAGGAAGAGCAGATAGGTGTCCCTCCTGTTGGGCGCTCCCGTAGAGCTGCTAATAGGCAACCCCATTTTTCCCAGTATAACTACCAGGTTCAGGTTGCTGAGAACCAGCCTCCTAGTACCTCAGTCATAACTATGACAGCTGAGGACCCTGATGCTGGTGAGGCAGGCAGACTCAGTTACAGCATGGCCCCTTTAATGAACAGCAGGTCCATGGATTACTTCCAGATTGACCCAATTACTGGCCTTCTCTCCACCACACACATTCTGGATCGAGAACACATGGACCTGCACTACTTCCGAGTTACTGCCACAGACCATGGCTCACCACGCCTTTCTGGAACAACTATGGTGACCATCACTTTGGCTGATCGTAATGATCACTCTCCCGTATTTGAGCAAACAGAATACCGCGAGACCATTCGAGAGAACGTGGAAGAGGGATATCCTATCCTGCAGCTGCGAGCAACAGATCTCGACTCGCCAGCAAACGCTAACATACGCTACAGATTCATTGGAGAAAGTGCGGCTGTTGCACGCGCTGCGTTTGAGATCGATCCTCGATCAGGCTTGATCATAACCCGTGGTATTGTTGACAGAGAAGCAAATGAACGTTATACATTGTTGGTGGAAGCAAGCGACCAGGGAAGAGAGCCGGGTCCACGGTCAGCTACTGTTAGCGTCCATATCACTGTGTTGGATGAGAATGACAATGTTCCACAGTTCAGTCAAAAGCGGTATGTGGTTGCAGTTAGAGAAGACATCCGACCACATTCTGAAATCCTCAGAGTCAGTGCCTCGGACCAGGATAAAGATGGGAATGCTGCTGTGCACTACAACATAATAAGCGGGAACAGCCGAGGACAGTTTGCGATTGACAGTGTTACTGGAGAAATCCAGGTGGTAGCGTCACTTGACTTTGAGACGGAACGGGAGTATACGCTACGGTTGCGGGCTCAGGACAACGGCCGTCCACCTCTCTCCAACAACACTGGAATTGTGAGTGTGCAGGTAACTGATGTCAACGATAATCCACCAATCTTTGTATCCACACCTTTCCAGGCTACAGTGCTGGAGAGCGCTCCTATCGGTCACTCCATTCTTCACATACAAGCTATTGATACAGATAATGGTGACAATTCACGCCTGGAATACCGTTTAACGGGAACCGGCACGGATACACCATTTGTTATCAACGCTGCCACTGGTTGGGTCACAGTGAGCTCAGAACTTGACCGTGAATCAGTAGAGCATTACTTCTTTGGTGTTGAAGCTCGAGATTATGGCGCCCCACCTCTTTCCGCCACAGCTAGTGTTACTATCACAGTTATGGATGTTAATGATAACCGACCAGAGTTTCTACAAAAAGAGTATTACGTCAGACTAAATGAAGATGCAGCTGTTGGAACAAGTGTGGTCATTGTAACCGCAGTTGACCGTGATGTAAATAGTGCCGTCACGTATCAGATCACTGGTGGAAACACACGTAATCGCTTTGCCATTAGCACAGCTGGTGGAGCAGGACTTGTCTCCCTAGCACTGCCTTTGGACTACAAACAGGAGCGTCGCTATGTGCTAACAGTCACTGCCTCCGACAGAACTCTCCACGATACCTGTCAGGTGCACATCAACATCACAGATGCCAACACACACCGTCCCGTGTTCCAGAGCGCTCATTATTCAGTAAGTGTGAATGAGGACCGGCCTCCTGGCAGCACCGTGGTGGTCATAAGCGCAACAGATGATGATGTTGGAGAAAACGCCCGCATCACTTATTACCTGGAGGACAATATTCCACAGTTCCGTATTGATCCTGCAAGCGGAGCGATCACACTTCAAGCCGAACTAGACTACGAAGACCAAATGACTTATACGCTTGCCATCACTGCTCGTGACAATGGAATCCCTCAGAAATCTGACACCACTTATGTGGAGGTCAATGTTAATGATGTAAATGACAACGCACCTCAATTCTTGAGCCCCAGATATCAGGGTGGAGTCAGTGAGGATGCTCCACCTTTCACTAGTGTGCTACAAATCTCTGCTACTGACCGTGATGCTCATGCCAATGGCCGTGTCCAGTATACATTCCAGAATGGAGAGGATGGTGATGGTGATTTCACCATAGAGCCAACCTCGGGAATAGTCCGGTACTGTCAGGAGACTTGACCGTGAAAGTGTTCCCTTCTACGAGCTGACTGCATTTGCCGTGGATCGTGGTGTTCCACCTCAGCGTACACCTGTACACGTTCAAGTCAGTGTCATGGATGTCAATGACAATGCTCCAGTGTTTCCTGCTGATGATTTTGAGGTCCTGGTGAAGGAGAACAGTGCCGTTGGGTCAGTCGTAGCTCAAATTACAGCGACTGACCCAGATGAGGGCCCAAACGCTCAGATTATGTATCAGATTGTGGAAGGAAATATTCCAGAAATTTTCCAAATGGACATTTTTTCAGGAGAACTCACTTCTTTAATTGACCTTGATTACGAAACACGGAATGAGTACGTAATTGTTGTCCAGGCCACATCGGCTCCACTAGTCAGTCGTGCTACAGTGCGCATCCGACTGGTTGACCAGAATGATAATGGGCCCCAAATGCAAGACTTTCAAATCATCTTTAACAACTTTGTATCCAATCGATCCAACACCTTCCCAAGTGGGGTTATTGGACGAGTTCCAGCACATGACCCAGATGTTTCTGATCGTCTTTACTACACCATAGACCGAGGGAATGAGTTACACCTGCTGCTGTTGAACCACACAAGTGGGGAGATCCGCCTCAGCCGGAAACTGGACAACAACCGACCACTGGTGGCCCCGATGCTTGTCACCGTCACTGGTAAGACCAAGAGGGGAGGAAAAGATGTGAGGGAGAGGGGGAGGGAAGAAGAAATGGGGAAATGAGGCAAGGGCTATTAAGGTCATAAGAATGAAATCAAATCAGGTCAAATTGGTTTTGCTAACTCTTTTCTGCAGTGCTCTATTATGAAATATTGCTGAAGGCAATGTGTCAGTGTAGAGAGTGCATGTTAGAGGAAAAATAGAAAGAATAGAAGATATCTTCAGAGAAAGCTGACCCTTGACTTGCATTTTTCTCTGTAAAGACATTTAGCAATCAATGTAAATTACTTTATGCTGGAATGATTTCTACTGTCATTAGCAGGTGCTGTAACAGGAGTCTCAGTGGTAACTTGAGAGCGTGTAAGTGCTGAGGAGAGCATTGCTTGGCCACAATGGCTGATGTTGTTGATTGCATTGCTGGGAAGTGTAGATAATAGTGGCTTTTGAAAGGTTATAAATGGTGATTTGTTATTTACAGACAAGGTGACTAAAATTGTGAATTTAACATAATGTGTGGGGTTTTGTGGCTGCTTTGTGTTTATTTATCACTTAGAAAAAAAGTCCTGCTTGACTTTGATTGCTGATTTTGTTCTGTGTTTTTTTTTACCTTTCTTGGCAGTTTGTGTGTGTATGTGTGAGTAAGGCATATAGGTTGGGGAGTTTGTAAGACTGCAGTGTTAGACAGCTCAGTTACCCTCTGGTAAAATTCTCTCTCTCTCCTCCGAGGAAAGCACACTTTAGTTTCCACCCCCCCCCCCCTTTACTCTTAATTTCTCATTCATTTTGCCTCCCTGCTTTTCTGTCTATCTCTTTCTCTCACTATTTTCCTCTTACAAAATGTTTTTTTCTGTTGGGTTATATCATTTAAATATGTGACCCTGGACCATTGCCAAAATCGCCTTTAAAGTTGTCCAAATGAAGTTCTTAGCAATGCATATTACTAATCAAAAATTAGGTTTTGATATATTTACAGTAGGAAATGTGCAAAATATCTCCATTGAACATGATCTTTACTTAATATCCTAATGATTTTTGGCATAAAAGAAAAATCAATAATTTTGTATTTTTGGCTATTGATACAAATATACCCCAGCGACTTAAGACCGGTTTTGTGCTCCAGGGTCACATATGTGTTTTTAAATAAGCTGAGCAGCTTTCTTCTACACTGTACAATTTGATCATTAAGTTGTTATGTCCCGAGGGAAATGGAAGGTTAAGTTGAAGGGATTTCCTATTAAATTATTCCTTTGTATTCTGCTTCACCCGGAGAAACAGCAGTTACAGTTTTCTAATGAGCACAGCTCATTGTCTGTAAGATGAGATGACATAGTTTGGAACTCAATGTTGCTTTTATCTTGTTATTCTCCAAGCAAGGCAGATGAGCTTATATTTATGTGATTAGTTCATTCTGCTATTCCCTCTATGATGTGATGTACAAATGCACATTTTAGGTGTAGTCAAAATCGTATTGGTCTATAATAATAATGCGTGCATACCAGAATGAAATTGTGTGTGCATACTGGTAAATGTAGTTTAATGGAGGATTACAGACAGACCTCTTATCTTTCATGCTTTCTCTCTCTCTCTCTCTCTCTCTCTCTCTCTCTCTCTCTCTCTCTCTCTCTCTCTCTCTCTCTCTCTCTCTCTCTCTCTCTCTCTCTCTCTCTCTCTCTCTCTCTCTCTCTCTCTCTCTCTCTCTCTCTCTCTCTCTCTCTCTCTCTCTCTCTCTCTCTCTCTCTCTCTCTCTCACTGTTCTACTTTACAGTAGTGTAATAGGACATCCTTAGGGTAAGCCTGGCTTTGGAGACAAACGGAGCACAGTAATCAGCTGTCAAACCAATGCCCAAGATTTTGTGTGTGTGTTTGGGTAATCAGATGTTTTAAAATTCGTTCATGTGTGTTTATGTGTGTGTGTGTGTGTTGTGTGTGTGTGTGTGTGTGTGTGTGTGTGTGTGTGTGTGTGTGTGTGTGTGTGTGTGTGTGTGTGTGTGTGTGTGTGTGTGTGTGTGTGTGTGTGTGTGTGTGTGTGTGTGTGTGTGTGTGTGTGTGTGTGTGCAAATGTCTGTAGTTGAGTGCCTCTTGGCTGATGGGGGTAGAAATATATTTCCAGGTGACTAATTTCAGCTATGAAGGGTAAATACATCTAAGCATTTCACTCTGTTTTTGTGTGCAAAAACACACAAACAGAGGCCCTTGAGACCTGGGGTCTGTTTTGGTCATGCTAGATTTGTAATTTCAATGTTTACAAGCGTGTTAAATGTGTGAGCTGCTGTTGTGGAATTTGTGAGCATGTGCATGTATCAGGTTTGTTGTGTCAGGTTGAGAAACTTAAAAAATCTATACTGCAGGGACCTCTGAGATCTATTTGTTTATTTCATGTTTTTGTGAGCTGGTAGAAGCTATTTGCATGTTTTCCTGCGACCCCAGCAAGAACTGCATCAAACACACAGAGTTTTTTTTCTAGCAACCCCCCTCTGCAAAACAAGCCTAAAATAAAGTTCACTTTAGAGAGGGTAAGTGAGCTGGATTATAAAAGATTAAAAGGGTCTGAGAGAGGAATAGAAAGAGATACAATGAAGAAAAGATAGACTTAGGGAATGTGTACTGGAAGAAAAAGAAGAAAACAGATTGAGAAAGAGAAGATAACAAAACACTCAAGTGGAAAAGAGAAATGGAGTGTGGTGAATGACAGGCGAGTGATTGAACAGGAGGAATAGAAAGAGGAAAAACTCGCTGTGTTTGGGTCTTGGCTTTGAATGGCTGAAAGGACAATTATTTCAGATGAAAGAAATGGAAAATTGCCCTGTTTGAAACCTACCACACAGCTCTTAATATGCTTTTAAATTAAAGACTGTGTATATGTATATGCAATGGTTCTATTTGTATTTGTGCCTGCACTTATAAATCATCTTCATAAGTATTTTGATCTTGTTTTCCAGTAAAATAATGAAAAATCTCAATAAACAAGACACTTAAAATATCAATGTAAAAAAAGAAAATAATATATTAGGAAATGTTGTTTTCATTTATTTATTTATTGCTTATTTTATGCATAGATTTAATACATTTTGATTTCAGAATATGTTCTCTAAAACAAGCCTTAATATCTTGGTTTATTAAATACATTTAAAGGATATTTTGAGGCAGAATATAAAACCAGTAATATTGTGAAATAGGATCTGAGTTTAAAGTAATTGTTTTCTATTATAATATTTAAATTCCACATTTATTCCTGTTATGCAAATTTGAATTTTTAGCAGCCATTACTCCTGTCACATCCTTCACAAATCATTTGAATATGCTGATTTGATGTTCAAGAAACAATGATATGATTTATTATGTTGAAAAAAGCTGTGCTCCTAACAGAAATCTTTCGTAACGTTATAAATATCTGTACGGTCGTCCTAATTTTTCATATTCCACTCCTTCCACTTATTGCTAATGTCAGACATCATAAACACAACTATTAAACAAACAAAAAGAAACACACACACACACACACACTGGTTATTTGACTTATCCTCTGTGGGAGCCCGAATGTTTTGATTTAATCAGCATGACTAATGATATTTTCTGCTGAAAGCTACATTAATCATTTAAATCAATGTTATGTTTTGTTTTATTTAGATGTTGAGTAAGCATAGTCTATTGCCCCTGTACTAGTTGTGGCTTTTTACAGTAATTAAGATCATTTACTTGTCATGTTGCTGTAATTGCTATTATTTGTTAGGCCTCAGTGATTATTGGAATATGACAGAAAATTAGCAAGATATAGTTGATTTGCTTCCAGTGTGTTTTGCACCATGCATTATTTTAGTTTAATGGCTTTGTGGTGTGTTAGAGAGAAGCAGGGACTGTTTTGGGAGGTCAATAGGGAGTCACTGCCTTATAATCCTGTAATCAAACCAGCTGCCTCCTCGCAATCTTCCCCCACTTCTTCCTGTAGCTCCCTTTTTCCCACCCCTTCTTTCTATCCGTCTTTTCCTCATCTCAGTCTTTCCCACAAGCACACTTTCCCGGATCTCTTGTCTGCTTGATATTGCCTTCATCTTTCTGGCATCTATGTAAACACTCCTGCTTCTCTGCCTCCACCCTTCCTTCTCTAACCCCTTTCGCTCTTTCCATTACACACTCTCTCTCTCTCTCTCTCTCTCTCTCTCTCTCTCTCTCTCTCTCTCTCTCTCTCTCTCTCTCTCTCTCTCTCTCTCTCTCTCGCACACACAGAGTGGCATTTCATCAAAGAAGGATATAATCTCCTTAGACACCGAGACATCCAGTGACATTAAAAACTTCAAGCCACGGCTGTCGTCCTCTTGTAGAGGTTCACACGTTGTGCTTGACTTTATTTTCCAGTTATTACAGCACAACTTGAGTCAAACACTTCAGTACAGTGGAAAACCGTTTCAATATTTTGAGCTAAACTGTAATTTGCAAGCGGTACATGCAAGCAGTGTTTGGTATGGTGAGCCAATCAGGATTATATGTTCCTCAAAGGACAGTTCACCTTCAAAAGGAAATTCTGTCCAATTCACTTCAAACTTTGTTATATACGGACCGCAATTGACTTGTTTAATCACTAACTATTTATCCTCCAGTGAGCTAGCTGTAAACTGTTGCAACAAACATTATTTAATTAGCGAAATGAACTTGAGAACTGAAACATACCAACTTGTGAATTAATTATTATTTAGACCAGTTTTGGGTCTGTGTATGTTCATTCGTTTTTTTTATTTAAAATTGAAAACAGAAACACGAGAAAACACCACCATTTTTGTTTAAAAAAGAAAAAGAAAAACACGAAATCACCTGATTTTCCATTTTTACATTAAGAGGTTGAGAATGGATAAACAGTTTAAATGTTCGATTTCCACGTGTGGGTGGAAATGAAACGCCCCTTTCCACTGATTGGTCAAGCAAGGATTAAATGGTGCCGTCATCATGTCGTCTTCAGTTTTGTGCTACAGAATAAGAGTCCTCTGCTGTCTATTGCAACTCCTGCGAGCATCTCCTTCTCATCAAACAACCAGGGCTGCGTTTCCCAGAAGCATCGTAAACTTAAGTACATTGTAGACCTATAGAAACCAATGGAGCTACGATCAACTTAAGCTTGCGATGCTTTTGGGAAACGTAGCCCAGACTAACAAATGGCTTGACACAAACCATACTAGGGCAGCGCCTAGACAGGGCTTACTTCTGTGTAGGCATAGATTCTATTAGGCAAATATTAGGTGCTTATTGTAGAAATATGTATGTACCTTTCAGTCAATTTCTTTGGCGCACCGCACATTTTATTTAGCTATCCAGTTATCAAAATCTGTGTGGCAAAGCTGCATGACATTTACATTATAGTGAAGCGCAGACCAGTATCGATTTTAGTGTGAATATAAAGCTATCTTACCGTTTTTATTATTATTTCAAGGTTTTTTTCATAGAGAAGTTTATATGATACTGTCATTATCCGACGGCATGTGCACATGTATATAATACATGCTATTTTTATAGAAAAAGGAATTTTTCTAACTTTATAAAATATGTCTATCACCTTTAACATTAAATTCCTGAATTTAGTCAATATTTGAAAAATATGACATTATAGGTGTTACCAATTTACTCAGTACCAACCAAAGCCATCTTTGCACTGTGGCACAGAAGCTGCATCTCATGTTGAATTTAGATGTATTTAGACAATTAATGCTGCTCAGACGGCAGTAAATGCATTAACACAGCAATTTTATTATGGAATGAGATTAATGCTTTAAACAAAAACATTTTGAATAGCCTACAGAAATATGAAATGAGTGACAAAATGAAACAATTGGATACTTGAATTATGAAGGTACATCACCAGTAGGTGGCAGCAAGTCATTGTGTTGTTGAATGAGTCATAAAGTCATCAATTCAACCGATTCGTACAAAATGCTGATTTGTTCAGGAGCGAAGCAAATGGGTCATTGAACCACTCACTCAAACGATTCATTCAAAGACTCGGAGTCATTCAAGAATGAAACACATGTGTTTTAAGTCAAATAATGAATAATTATAAGTTATTAATAATTATAGTTTTGTGTCTAAAATGAAATCAATTTATACTCATTATTAATGAAACTGTACTGTCTAAAATAAAAGTTATGACTGCTGCATATTCACACTAAAATCAATACTGGTCTGCACTTCACTATAATGTAAATACATTCGCCCCGTGTTGTCCAGTGCGTCACGCAGCTTTGCCACACAGATTTTGATAACCGGACAGCTAAATAAAATGTGCGATGCATCAAATAAATAGACTAAAAGGGTTATGTGGCTGCAGATCTGAGGTACATTAATATTTCTGCAATAAGCACCTAATACTTGCCATAGAGAATCTATGCCTACACTGAAGAAACCCTGTCCATTTGTTAGTCTGGTTGTTTGATTATGAGAGAGACGAAATGCAGGAGTTGTAATAAGCGCCTTAATAGCGGAGGACTCTTATTCTGTTGCACAGAACCGAAGACGACATGATGACAGGATTGTTTCAGTTTTTTTTGTTCAATCAGTGAAAAGGGGCGTTTAATTCCCTCTCACACGTGGTAATCGAACATTCAAGCTGTTTCTCCATTTTCTACCCCTCAATGTAAAAACGAAAAACTAAGACGAATTCTTGTCTTTTCATGTGTTTGAAAAAAACGAAAAATTAAAATGATGTCATTTTCTCATGTGAATAAGTGCAACATACACGGACCATTTTGTGACCCGGACCAGCTGATTAATTGAACGGATCTGATTTAAAAAAAATATTAATTCATGAAATGTCAAGATTTTTGGTGAATAAGAATTATGAATAAGTAATACATTATATTGTTAATTCTGGAATTTTGTTTTGCTACTCTGTAAAATTGTTGTAACTTTTACTGAAAAAAAACTATATCATATATATTCTGCAGCAAATACCTGTTTATTAGTTCACAGTAAGTTACTTTGAAAATCTTTGTTTAACATTACATTATGTGTAATTTTACTGTGATACATACAGTTAAATGTCCGTTTTTCTCAAGTAAAACGATAAATTAACATATAATTTACAATAAAAAAAACAAACAAGTAAAAAATCTAAAAGAACATGCAGAAATCCCGTGTGACACATCACATATAATTCTATTTTATTTAAATAGTTTTGTTTCTTCTCATTTTTGCTGTCAGTAACGTACATTTGAGTATTTTTGTTAAATTGGATGTTATTTAATTAACGCATTATTTTAGTGTTATGTCTGTTACTCTGATGGTGTTTTGTCTTTGTATGTATGACTACTATGTGCACCATCTATACATTATTGTCCATGTATTTGGACAATATTTGAGCATTGTCCTTAATTGTTTTATGGACAGGCCACTTAAGATGAAAATCATTACGGTTTTCTATTTTACCACCATTTTTATTATGGTGATTATTAGAATATTTTAAGGTGAAAGGGAGATTTTGGTATAGTTTAAATATATAAAGATTACAGCATAAAATATATGGTTATAAGTCCTCAAATATACTGTAGCACCAATATACCATCCCGCAACACCTGAATCATTGTCGTCGTAATTTTTACAGTGAATGGAATAAAATGGCAGTTGTAGTCTTAATAACGTGTGTGTGTGTGTGTGTGTGTGTGTGTGTGTGTGTGTGTGTGTGTGTGTGTGTGTGTGTGTGTGTGTGTGTGTGTGTGTGTGTGTGTGTGTGTGTGTGTGTGTGTGAGAGAGAGAGAGAGAGTGAGAGACAGAAGTGGGGGAGGGGTGGTATATTTGATAAGAAATGCTTATCAGCATGAAAGGTACGACTTTCAAGCGGATGACATTATGATCTAACGTCTCTCTCTTTCTCCCCTCCCCATTCATTGTATCTTCTGTGCTTTTATTCTTTCCCATCCGTGACTCCTCCTTACCAGCCTCCAGCAGCCTCACCCCTCACCCCATCTCTCTCTCCTGCTCACTGTCTGCTGAATCATTTCCTCTTCTCTGTGCAATTTTCTTTCACTCAATTTAAATCGACTTCAGATGACTTGCTGCCAAGACTGTTTTCATGCACTTTATAGCCAGAACATTTCAATGTATGCAGGAGAAAATCATTTAGAAAATGGAAAGGCAACTGTGAAAATGTCATCAATGTTGTACAAACAGCATGGATATACTGAATAACATGATTCAGAATTGCATTGACTGGTGTTAGTGGTACTACTGGAGTATTAAAGATCTTCAAACAGAAACAGCACTCCTGCATGCTTCAGCGGTCACTTTAATGATGATAGTGCAATGGTGTGTATTTTCAGACTCACAGCCCAAAAAGTGCTTAATGGTCCAAATTCTCAGCCAGTGGCTGTAATATTTAAACCCAAACAAATATGAATGTATACTGTTGGATGTCACGAGGTTTGTCAGGAACTTGGGTCATATTTTACCACCACAAGTAAATATTTTATCCTCTCAAAGGAAAAGCAAGGCCAGGTTTAGGACCATTCAGATTTTTTGGGCAAAGACATTTTATTTCAATATAATTTATGCATCATAATATTATTTGCCTTAAATTTATGTTAACTAAAAAAAAGTATTTCAGTAAATAAAAAATGTATTGAAGTATTGAAGGGATAGTCCACCCCAAAAAAATTCTGTCATCATTTACTCACGCTCATGTTTTCCCAAACTTTGCACAATAAAAAGAAGATATTTTGAAGAATCTTGGTAGCCAAACCATTTTAGTTCCCCTTCCATTGTAGTTTTTGTCTATATAATGGAAGTCAGTTAGTTACCAACATTTTTCAAAATATCTTCATTTGTGTTTTACAGAAGAAAGTAAGTCACACAAGTTTGGAATTACATATGTGAGTAAATGATGACAGAATTCTCATTTTTGGGTGGACTATCTATTTAAAGTGCAGTCATATCTTGAAGAAGTATCTCGTAAACCAAAGAGCTTTAATGGTCAATGTGGTTAAATTTACATGAAAAACTTGAATCCAATGCTAATCTGTTTGAGGAAATGTGTTGCTCTTGCACATTTTTTCAATCGCATGGATTCCTATCGAAATTACAAGATTTTGCCTGTGAAATTTCATTGTGCAACAGTATCTTTACACAAATAAGCATCTTGAGAATCACCATTTAGAATGAATGCTCACAAAGAAAAAGGCCTGATCAGTAGGTAATGTGTTTGTTCACAACATCATGAAAATAATAACATGTTGAAAAATAAAAGTTCTAAAAATCAACTTAATTTTCTATATACAAAACCTAATGTCCTCTTTTGATTTTGGGGTGAAATGTAACCTGGGCATGTTTTGATTAGGTTCACTTACACAATATCTGTTCAATCACATAAATTAACCCTTGAATAATTATTTTTTTTCTTCCTTTATCCCCCTGTCTTTCCAGCATGCTCTCTTTTCAACTCTAAACGTTCTGTGTGTATTTCCTAAGTTGCATGTACTATGTGCATGTGTGTGTGTATGAACATGAAGTCTGTGTGGATTTGACGGACACACATGATTCACTCCGCAGCATGTTGCTAATTTCACAGTCAGTGAGCTGTAGATGATATGACAGGCTGCACTGACACCAACCTGACTCAGTTCACATGTTGAGATGGACCTCTGGAGGAGTACAACTCTCACAGCTACAGCATTAAAGTGTTTCAGATCGCAATAGAGTAAAACACACTCTGTGTGATGTTTTGACTGAACTGTCAGACATGTTCTTATCACTTAACTTGTGATTTGATATACTGCTTTTACACATACTGTGAAATAGGACATGGCTTGTAGTTTTCAAGTTTATTATTGCTCTCTAACTCACTTCATCTTCCTTTGTCTCTGTCTGTTTTTCAGATGGCATTCACAGCATCAGTGCTCAGTGTGTGTTGCGGGTTCTCATCATTACAGAGGAGATGCTCAGCAGCAGCATCACTGTGCGTCTCCAGAACATGTCCCAGGAGCACTTCCTGTCCCCGCTGCTAACCCACTTCCTGGAAGGGGTGTCAGCCGTGCTTTCAGTCTCTCCTGATGATGTGTTTGTGTTCAACGTGCAGCCGGATGCAGATGCAGGAAAGGTGCTCAACGTTAGTTTCTCCGCTGCATTGCCGGGAGGGCAGTTTTTCCCATCGGAGGCTCTGGAGGAGCAGCTGTACCTCAACAGACCTAGACTCAACACCCTTGCACATATGGAGGTAAAACACATAGACACACACTCAGTTGCCTCGTGAAGAGCATTAGATACAGTCAGAAAATACAAAATCTAATAGAAATGTCAAATATTGATTGTTTGTTTTGATATTGTGTTAAATAAATCAATGGCATTCATACATTCTAAAGTGTTTTTAAGCACTATGAAAGCCATTAAAATAAAATAAATCAATAATTTATATGAATGAATAAATCAAACTTACACCCAGTTGGCAGGATTAAGACAAATTTTTAAATATTGTGGTAAAATGAGATGGCTGCTGTAATATTACAAATGGCTGCAAACTTGCTGACCCCAAATAACTCTAATAAATAAATAAAATGAATAAACTTCTCAAATGGAGAAATAAAAATATGTATTTAATGCTGTGTTTTCGGTTCACATTTATTGCATTTATAAATTGAAAAACACAGCTTGGCTAAAATGTTAAATGTATGAATGAAATAAAAGCAGTCTCCTAGTCCTCCGTGCTTTTTGTGGTGAGAGCTCACACAAACCTGCAGACACACTCACACTTCTCTGATGCTGTATTTTGTATTCCGGTAGGTTCTCCCATTTGATGATAACGTGTGTTTACGTGAGCCATGTCAGAACTACATGAAGTGCATCAGCGTTCTGCGCTTCAACAGCTCCGCTCCCTTTATCGCCTCCCCATCCACGCTGTTCCGGCCCATCCATCCCATAACAGGGCTGCGCTGCCGCTGCCCTGCCGGATTTACAGGAGATTACTGCGAGATTGAAATTAACCTGTGTTACTCAAACCCCTGCATGAATGGAGGAGTGTGCGCTCGCAGAGAAGGAGGCTACACCTGCATCTGCCGAGAGGATTACACAGGTGAGAGTGTGGTTGTGTATTTCAGGAAGAGATGTGTTATTGTGTCTTTCTAGATGATGGGAAGTCTTGCAAGGACTTGCAAAAGAACGTCTGGTGCACATTGCAGTTTATTCTGGCCAAGAATCGCCCACTTATGGCTAGTTCACACTGCCAAAACACAGGGCAACATTTCAAATGTGTGCTAAAGTTGGCTGTTGGATGTACAGTAGAATGATGAAAATAAACACTGTCATGTTCATGCTGCCCAACACACAACAACAGACAGGTTTACACACTGATCCAACAAATTCGATGTTTGTTGTGTGGTTAGACAGAAAGCACAGAATGTCTTTTGAAGATTTGATGCTAGGAGTTATACTGGTTATAGATACAGATTCCCAATTCAATTCAATTCTAATTCCCACACCCATTCCATTCAACATTTGATTTGATTGAATACATTTCTGAATACATTTCTTTGAATGTCTCTCTTTTTTCTCATTTTTTTAAATCTCTCAGTTAATGCTATACATTATTTAAGGATCCTTCTTGCTTGGTACATTACAAAAATGTGAATTTATGTAATAATTTTTGTCAAACTGTCACATATAAAAACCCATAAACAAAACCTGCTCTGTGGATACCAACTGTGGATATACATTTTCAATTGTGTTTCTTATGAAGAAACATTTTTATAACAATGTATACAATTATTACAAATTGAGTGGCACACGGGTTGCTATTGAGTCAAAAGTTGGTTTGTTGCCTCCCATGATTGAACTGCCAAATGTTTTTTTGTTGTTGACTTGATTGGCAAATGGATAAAGAAAAGCATTTGACAAAACAACAAAGAAAAGCAATCAGAAAATGGACAAAGAACAGCAAATGGCCGTACATTTGTCCATTTATTTTTCAATTTAAACATGATTTATTAATGTATTATTTATCTACATTTTAAAGCATTTCATGTTTAAATTATTAATTTATTATTTCTTAATATCTAAATTATCACTCCTAGTCCTCCATGCATTTTGACTGCGAATTTGGGTAAAATAGACTTATCTAAAAACAGACGTGCTAAAATATAAATAGTCTTGCTGTGAGCAATCAATTTTGGGATTTTAAGACTGAAGAGATCTTTCAAATGAATATCACGAATAATGGGAAAATCTATATTTTAACCCAGCCCTGGCTTTAAGCATCTCCGGCGTCTCCAAACCCAGTTCTAGTTCTTCCAAAAAGCACTTGAAAATGATGCAGCATCCTGCCAATCAAACGGTGCCAGTTTTCTGTGCAATATGCATCAGATGGCCAGTGAAGGAGCTGTGAGCGATCTGTGGGCGCACCATCTGATGGTGAGACCAGACGGTGGCTACTGGTTGTGCAGCACAACCGCTAACCGGTTTGTTTTTCAGTGTATATGTGTGAACATGAGAGTTACTTTCAGCAGTGAAGTCAGTCTGAAGTTAAATGAGTAACTCTTAGTAATACAAACGCTGCAGTATGAGAGAAAGTGAAAGAGAGAAAGAGAACTCCAACGGAAGGATGAAAGCAGGGGCAGATGCAGGATCCCCCGAGGGCCGTACCATGTGTGTGGTGGGGGATGGGTAGAGAGGGTGGTTTAGCCCAAGAGGAGAAGAATAGCTTTGATGAATTAAACATCATTTGAACGAAGGGGAGAGAATACATTACCAAATATTCTGAGGGGATGGAGTGGATAGGTACCGGGGAGGAGAGTGAAATAGAAAAAAGAGGGGAAGAAAGGGGGAAAAGTGCTCTTAATAGTAAGTCAGGAAGTGAACAGCTGGAAAAAAGAAAGAGCGAGCACCTGACACAAATATAAAAGGACAAAAGTATCTAGAGACTGAAGATAGAGAGACTAAAGATGGAGAGATATTTGCAGAGAGGGTTTAAAGCCTTTCCCTGCTGGATTTTGAAGTGAGTCAACTGAGAATCAATGGAGATTTGTTTAAGTGTGTACGTGTGTGTATTTGAGAGCATGTGTGTACCTAAAAGCTCATCTTTTGTCCATGTAGAGATAACTGAGCTTGAATGCTTATGTAGGTGAACATCTCTGTGTGCCGTCACTTGTATTTGTTGTGGATATGTGAAGACAGTTCTATTCCTCTTAGTTTGTTTTTGGACATTAAAATGAAAACTGTTATACCTCATTGAACACAGAGGGGCTGTTTGTATTTTTGAGTTTTAGCATGCTATGTTTATGTTTGTGTGTGTGTGTGTGTTTCTGGCTGTTCTGGTCGAGGAGTTTAAAGAAATTGCTGTAAGTCTCTGAATGTGTGGCAGTAAGTGCACTGAGAGCAGGAGCAGTCGGTGTGAAATGTTTCTCAGAATTGCTTGTGGTCGTGTCAGACAGTTTATATGGTTTAACAAGGACCAGGGGCATACACTTTGAAAAGAGGGTTGTGTGACATGCTAAATAATAATAAAACATCCTAAAAGCCATTTAATTAAATTCAAATGATGCATCTTGCAAAACTGGAACACTATTATACAGTCAGCACCACTACTGACAAGAAACCATGTAATTACGCAGAATATACATAAATTCAGATATTTTGTCCCCCACAAAAATATTTTTAGATCTATAGTGTCAAGAGAATATTCAGTTGAATGTTGGATGGTTGTTAGCAATGTTCATTTTGACAGTAAATTTTGATTTAGACTTAAATGCAATTTAGTTGACTAAATATAATCAGATTTTTTTTAGAGAAATCTAAAACATTTATTTAGAAAATCTATCTAAAAAAATCTATTTAGAGAAATCTACAGTAGATCTACAATCTAATGGATTTAGTTAAATTTAACTAAATTTAACTAACCCATCAGATTGTAGATATAACTTTGCATTTTAACTTAAACTATAATTCAGTAATATCTGTGTTTAGCCCAAGTGGACGTTGGTCAGATAGTTTGATGCCTCCGTAGAATATTTTAGTAAATTAATTTATCAAAGGAATTAGTTATTCCTTATAAAGAAAGTCCTATTTAATTTATGATTTTAGTTAGAAAAATGCGGTTCACTTGGTATTCAGTGGCCTGTGACCTGCTTATATATATTTTTATCCTGGGCACAGCAGCTTATTTTATATGGCTTTTGAATATTCAATCTTGTGCTGTCAAGAGGAATGTGCGCTAAAATCCCTTTCCCTTTGCTGGTGATATGTTTGTAAGCTATGATGAATATGCTAATACCTCTCGTTGAATATGCAAATAATTCCCAGTCTAAGTAGCCAGTAGGATAAAGGCTGGAGTCCATGTGTCTTGAGAGTTTTCGTGTGTGTGTGTGTGTGTGTGTGTGTGTGTGTGTGTGTGTGTGTGTGTGTGTGTGTGTGTGTGTGTGTGTGTGTGTGTGTGTGTGTGTGTGTGTGTGTGTGTGTGTGTGTGTGTGTGTGTGTGTGTGTGTGTGTGTCTGTGGCTGGTTTGCAGTGAGCAGTTACTATAGTGTAAACATTAATGGTTTGTTTGCTGTGGTGTGTGTTTGTCCATATGTGTCCTAAGGCATTTGGTTGCATGTATGTGTATTTCTGTGGTGGTGGGTCAAAGTTTGAAGTGCTTTTAAACGCAGTATTTTCATACTCCCACTAAAGCGAGACAGAGATGTCTACATGTGTGTCTGTGCCAGAGGTTTGTACACGCATGCACGTTAATGTGCTTTATTTAACCGTTGCCAGAGGCTCACCAACATAATGCTGGAACATCACAGCGCCAGAATCTGGCTCACATTTGGCTCAGCATCACAAAGCCTAAGGGCAGGTCTGCTGATGTTTCAAAACCCAAACAACAAGCTGCTCTATGTAGTGTGTGTGTGTGTGTGTGTGTGTGTGTGTGTGTGTGTGTGTGTGTGTGTGTGTGTGTGTGTGTGTGTGTGTGTGTGTGTGTGTGTGTGTGCGTGTGTGTGTGTGTGTGTGTGTGTGTCTTTTATTGGTCCACTGGGACATTCCCGTCTACAGGTTTTTACAGAGCTTCTACACATTGCTAACAAAGTATGTGTGTGTTAGCTAGACCCCTGCTGATACAGTGATGGTACAATTTATAGATTTTTTATCCAAATGCGACTGATGAAAATACAGTCATGAATGTTCAGCTCTTCCTATTCTACATAAAGCTGTGTGAAATGATTTTTGTATCAAGTAAAAATAGAACTTAGAAAAAATTGCTATGTGGTTTGGTCCCGTTCACTCCCTATTCCCAGCATGCACTAGGGCATGAATAATTATTAGGTTTGCATTTTGGAATGTTTTCCAGTTTTATTTAAATATTTGTTGCTGGTTTTGTTGTCACATTTGGTAACTTGTACTTCTAAACCTGTAAAATCACTTGAATGTGGTGGTAATAAAATAATATTTGATTGTAAGCTTGCATTTTGAGAAAGGGGTTCAAACAAAGGAAATTATTTCAGTTTTCAGTTCAAGATTATAATATTCCATAGATTTCAATTTCATGCCTTTTAAAAGCTTAACTCTATAAATAATTTTAAATGCAATCAAAATAGGAAATTGTAAAACATTTTTTTTACAGATTTTGAGTCTGACAGCATGACATTTTAGGTTCAGTCAAGAATTTACTCAGAAATATGGACTCAAACTGATATTAAAATTCTGGCCAATACCAAGAAGCCATTCATTATTTTCACGTTATGGCTGATAACTGATAAACGTCTGATACTAAAATGCAAAAGTATTTTGTCTAAAAAAAACTAAACTTGAAACTTAAACTAAAAGGTTTTAATGTACATTATGAAAAATGTATTTATTTTGAGCTTTGCTGAAGATTATATGTAACACTGTTATTAATTAGTGTTTTTATTATCTTTACAAATACCAGCACCTAATTTTTGCAGTGCAGTACAATTTTCATCTTTAAATAATGTAATGGAGTACAATTGAAGTGAAGTGTATATCGACCTGTGCATGTGTTTTGTGTTGTGATTTTTCTGTATTTTAAATGTCCTGTTTTCTCTGTCTGTCTCAGGCGAGCGGTGTGAGTTCGACTGGCGTGGTGGCCGGTGTGTGGCAGGCGTTTGTCGTAACGGCGGTACATGTCGTGAGCTCTCCGGAGGGGGATTCAGGTGTGAGTGTCCTGCAGGAGCTTATGAGAAGCCCTATTGTTCTGTCACCACCAGATCCTTCCCGCCAAAATCATTCATGATGTTCAGGGGGCTCCGTCAACGATTCCACCTCTCCATCTCTCTCTCGTGAGTACACACAAGGACACACACCTGTTATCTGATCTTATTCTTAGGTCATGTCAAGGCCATTTAGGATTAGATTTAGGATTTTAAGTTTTTTTCTCTCTAAGATATTTGAAATTATTTTGAAATAGTAATAATATAAAATACCACCCACTCTTACGTACACTTTTAAATATTTTATAATGAGCAAATAACATAAATCTTATTTACTCCTCCGTGATCTGTTTCTCTTTCGTGCTCTCTCGTAAGAAAAGCTCCTTAGCACTCTCTTTCTCTTTTTTCATCCGGTTTAGTTTTTTTCCACTTCCCCTTGTGAGTGCTATTCTCTGGTCATGTGTTTGATGCGATTGGTCTGGGTTTGGTTGCTGTGGCACAGAGGTAATATAATGGTTGTTTGTTGTAATCTCCAGGGCGACTAAAACAGAGCTATTTTATTTATTAACATGGTCAAATATCAACACATCCAGAAAGGGCACAACCTTCTCTCATCTCCCTAGACACGGTAGAATATTAAATCCTTCTCTTTCTCTCGGTTAAAGTCATGCTTCTCTGAACCGAAAGATAACCATTGTGCTACAGCGTGCAAATTACCGACTGACCATGTTCTATAAAAAACTCTTTTAACTCTAAAAGTCTTTGCTCAGTGGAGCGTAAACAAGGTCCATCTCTCTTTTGTCAGTGTTTTGTCTGGACCAAACTAAAAGCTGCTTTACAGTGAGTCTCCAGAGAGGACGTCCAGAGGCATGCCAGCTACACATTTTTGTTACGAAAAGAAAGATTGTTATTCTGGCTTTCATCTTATATGCATCTTAAGAGGGTGTTTTGCTGCTGAAATGTGGACAAAAATGTGGCGTACACATAAAAGAATCCATCGATGTTACTATAAGTGTGCATGCTTTTTGACTTTGAAAGTTTTAATGGATACTGTTTGCTGAACTCTTCCCAGGTTGACTGGAAATCGAGTGGAACTACTTTAGAGATCATTTTATGCTGAGTGTACTCTTCTTCTCAGTTTGCGGGCATCACATTATACTCTAACTCTAAATGGCCCTGTTGTGAGTCATTCCAGATCTTTGATGAGAATTGAATGTGTTTTGTAGGTTTGCCACATTGGAAAGGAATGGTTTGCTCTTCTACAACGGTCGGTTTAATGAGAAGCATGACTTCCTTGCTTTGGAGATACTGGACGGACAAATGGCTCTTAAATACTCCACAGGTAAATAAACGTGAATTTGTTAGTTCAGAAAGTTGAAATAAATCCTGGACAAACCTATGGTTCTACAATGTAATGGGTAATTCTGATAATTCAGTCTATGTTGTGGTGTAAATTTTGTCTCTGTAATATCGACTGTGTGACTTTTACACAGGTGAGTCTTCTACTCAGGTGAGTCCATACCTGCCTGGCGGAGTGAGTGACGGCAACTGGCACACCGTTCACATACATTACTACAACAAGGTGAGCAAGTCCTCGAAAGAAGCAGTTTACATCCTAATTTGGTAACAGCCGTTTTTAGGTATTCTGAATGTAGTCGTGTGGTTTGCATTTGTGTACTTATGAGAACTGATTTGTGCTCGTATCTAGCCAAAGCGCAGTGTGAGCGGTGACGTTCAGGGTCCGTCTGATGAGAAGGTCGCAGTCTTGAGTGTGGATGACTGTGACACAGCTGTTTCTCTGAGGTTTGGCATTCAGCTCGGCAACTACAGCTGTGCTGCACAGGGAAGACAGACCAGCAGCAAAAAGTGAGCATCCATAACCTAATATATACATCTATATATGTTCACGTACACATGAAAAGTGTTGGTTTTGCTCAGGTGAACACTTTCTCATTCTTTCCTTCTGTATTTTTTCGTTCTCGCAGGTCTTTGGATCTGACTGGCCCGTTGTTTTTGGGTGGAGTTCCTAACCTGCCTGAGAACTTCCCGTTTACTACAAGAGAATTTATTGGCTGCATGAAAGACCTGCATATTGATAACAGACCAGTGGACATGGCAGGATTCATCGCTAATAATGGCACTTTACCCGGTGTGTGTGATTGTCACATACACTACCATTCAAAAGTTTGGAGTAAGAATTTTCGGTTTAAAAGAAATGAATCAGAAATAAAAAGTGACATTGTGAAAAAATATTTAAATGATGAAATTATGATCTTTTAAACTTTACATTCATCCAAGAATCACAGTTTCCTAAAAAAATATTAAGCGGAACAATTTCAAAACAAAAAAAGTTTTCAACATTTATAACAATAAGAAATATTTATTGAGCAGCAAATCAGCATATTAGAATGATTTATGTAGGATCATGTGACACGAAAGACTTGAGTAATGGCTGCTGAAAATTCAGCTTTGCCATCACAAGAATAAATTACATTTTAAATGGTAAAAATAGATAATAATTGTACTGTTTTTACTGAATTTTTAATCAAATAAATGGTAAGTATATGACACTAGTTTTTAAAAAGTCTTGCCGACTCCAAACGTTTGAATGGTAGTGTACTGTATACTAATCTTGAGAGCGTTTGTGGTTATTCTCGGCATGTTATTGGCTATTATGGGGATCATGATGTTTCTGTGATTGGCTGCAGCAGTTGTGAGGTAATGCTCTGTGTCTGTATTAGGTTGCAGTGCCAAACTGCCTTTCTGTAAATCAAACCCGTGCCAGAATGGCGGCACATGTAGGGTGAGCTGGGAAACGTACTCCTGTGACTGCCCTGTTGGATTTGGAGGAAAGGACTGCAACTTAGGTGAGACCCACATAAAATACAAAACTCATTAATACATCAAATATTTACTCTTTGGATCTTTAAGTGAATATTAAATCAGAATGCCAGTATCAGACAGGAACTATTACTAAATGTTAATGTCGTGATGACATCACTGATGACGGTATTGTTTGAATGATTCTTTCACAGTGATGTCCCACCCCCATCGTTTCCTTGGAAACAGTGCGCTGTGGTGGGACCTGAAGAATGAAGTCACCATCACTACACCCTGGTACATGGGACTGGTGTTCCGCACCAGATCAAAAGAGGGGGTTCTCCTGCAGGCTCAAGCTGGACAGTACACCAACTTGATCTTTCAGGTATGCACACTTACAAACACACTGAGTAGCATGTTACACACAGAAAGAAAAACAAATCACTAGGAAAAGTTCAGCCCTTTCAAATTTGTAGTCTGTGTTTCATCTGATTACTAATAAAAAATTTCAATTGACATTTTGAATTATTTTTGTTTGTTTATTATATTTATTTGTTATGTTTACATTTACATATGTTTTCAATTTGATTGAATTTTATTTACATTTGACTTTAATTTAATATCAAGATTTACAGATATTTCTTTCTAACTTAAAAAAAAAATCTTACATAATCTAATTGGTGGAAAGAGGAAGTTATTTCAATTTGTATTTTAATTACAATTGTTTCAGTTGTAGTCTCTAAATGTATTACTATTTTTCATAACTATTTAATTTTCATTTAAACAAAATGACAGAAATTCTCATTAAAGGCAAGTAGAATCAAAGGACTGAAACCTCCATAAATTATGAACCAAGTTTTTCCTCGTGTGTTAAAGCTGTACTATTGAAAAGCTCTCTGGCATTAAGGAAAAACCTGGGCTTGTTTGCCTTCAAATATTCCAAGAAAAGTTTTAAATCATTAAGAGCCTGATGAAAGGAAAACATGATCACTTAGAAAACAAACATTTTCACTAGAGGCAAAGTGTAAAGTAAATAAAGCTATCTTGACTTCCCATAACACTTTGAAGTAGACAATTCTGCGCTGAACTCCAAAGACTCCAGATGCTTAGATGATCAAGTATAACTCTCATATCCACAGCCACAGCCATATCACCCTGCAGCCCAACACTGGTTGCCCAATGAAGCTAAGCAGGGTTGAGCTGGTCAGTACCTGGATGGGAGACCTCCTGGGAAAACTAGGTTGCTGTTGGAAGAGGTGTTAGTGAGACCAGCAGGGGGTGCTCACCCTGCGGTGTGTGTGTCCTAATGCCCCAGTATAGTGACGGGGACACTATACTGTCAACAAGCACCGTCTTTCGGATGAGACGTTAAACCGAGGTCCTGACTCTCTGTGGTCATTAAAAATCCCATGGGACTTCTCGTAAAGAGTAGGGGTGTAACTCCGGTGTCCTGGTCAAATTCCCGCCACTGGCCCATGGCAATCATGGCCTCCTAATAATCCCCATCCACTTGATTGGCTCTATGACTCTCTCTCCTCTCCACCTGTAACTGGTGTGTGATGAGCGCCCTGGTGCCATTGTCCTGTGAGCCGTCGCATCATCCAAGTGGATGCTGCACACTGGTGGTGGTTGAGGAGAGACCCCCCCCCCCCCCATATAATTGTAAAGCACTTTGGGTGTACAGCAATACACAATAAAGCGCTATATAAAAATACATCATTCATTCACATATCCATACAAACATTAATTGAAATTGAGAAATGGTTAATTATTAAAATGCCTGGTGTGTATTTTTCTAATTCCAGGTGGTTTCGGGTCAGCTGGTGTTTTCTGTGGCACGGGGTTCGACTCGGCCGGTCAGGTTGAGACTGGATCAGGTTCAGGTGTGTGATGGACGCTGGCATGACCTACAGCTCGAGCTCCGTGATGTCAGGAGTGGCAGAGAGACTCGATATATTGCTACAGTCCGACTGGACTTTGGACTATATCAGGTACACACAAACACATACACCCACACATAAGTGGTCCTCCAACCCATATTATGTCGCTGACTGACTGTTATAATCCCGTGTGGTAATCCTTAATCTGGAATATTGGAATATCATATCCTAATCTTTCTGGATTAAACTATAAATCAGACACAGATCACTGATTTAGTGATTAAACACTGACTTACATGCAATATAACTTAAATCAACTAATCAAACCTCACTTTCCCTCCCTTTCTTTCTCTGCCTCTCTTCAAATCTCTCTCTGTCACAGGGAACAGTCATTGTTGGGAATGAGATTAATGGTGTAAAGGTGAAGCACCTACATGTAGGTGGAGTTTTAGGGTCAGGAGAGGTGCAAAATGGGATACGTGGCTGCATTCAGGTGCGTCTTCGTCACTTTCAGTCATTTCTTGTGTTCTCTTTCTATAATAACCTGATATGATCTCAACTGTGCTCACCACACTTCTGCTTCTGCAGCATTCTGTAATGAATGTATTATTGGTAGTTTTGAATTCCTAATGGTGTCATTAGTTTTTAACAAGCAAACAATTAGTTGAATAATTAATGAGAACTTAGAGAACCGACATAATATAAAAGTTCCTTGAACTGTGCAGTCAGCAAAGCATTTACTAACTAAATTCCCATTTATTATTTCCATATAATTTATTAAACATTTTTAATAATTTATGTGTGGTTATTTTTTAAAGAAGTCTATGATGCTCAGCAAGGATTTTGATAAATTTGTATCTATTTGTTTGATAATTTTTTTTGATGTGTGCATACTTATATCTATATCCTCTATGTTCCGGTATGTGTCCTCAGGGCGTGCGTCTGGGGGTGCGTCCTGATTCCCCTGCGTTGCCACGCCCTTCCAGAACCATCAAGGTGGAAACTGGCTGTAATGTTGGCAACCCGTGTAACTCCTCCCCTTGTCCCGCCCACAGCCAATGCACCGATGAATGGGATCGGCACACCTGTGTTTGTGAACCAGGTAAGATGTCAATTATGATTGTTGGATACAAAATGTACAGAATCAAAATGTTTTGTACACCTACATAAAATGGGGTCCAATAGTCTATGTGAAGATCTATGTAGCTTTTTTTATTTCATGCATTTTTCATCACAATTTATATTATCAGCATAAGAATTTGAATGAAGAGTTG
Source organism: Ptychobarbus kaznakovi (assembly GCA_027422405.1). Taxonomy (NCBI): domain Eukaryota; kingdom Metazoa; phylum Chordata; class Actinopteri; order Cypriniformes; family Cyprinidae; genus Ptychobarbus; species Ptychobarbus kaznakovi. The sequence goes on along the minus strand of CM049810.1, from coordinate 13,591,043 downwards.
AATTGAAAATTTCAGTGTTAGATGTGCTTTAACGGCATCACTACTCGAGCTGCATGAACTTGATATAATTGATAATCATGTTCTCTAGCATGATTTGAGAAAGAACCAAAGAGCAGCTTGTGCTTCAGTGGAAGAACCGTCTTACCATCAGCACAAAGGAGTTCTCATGATCAATCACAAATGTCCTTTTTTGATTAGACAGAAGCACAAAATTGTTCTTTCTTCTTCCTTTTTGTTTTAAAATATTCAGTATACTAAAATTTTAGTTATTTCTAAATAAGTTATTGAATCCAACATATATTTTTTCAGTTTTCAGTGTGGTGTCAGACGTCTGTACAGTCTATATGTTTATTAATAATACATAAAGCATGTCAGTGGTTTCTGTTAACAGCCTGACAGTTCACCCACACAGAGTACATGATATACATTTACAAGTGCTTGTGTTGGTATGAGCTCCCATCACGTCTAAATGAAGATACAGACTCGTTCACTTCATTATCATGCCGTTAAAGTTGCATCAGCCCAGTGTTATTAATAGTGCTGTGCAGAAAGAGAAATCAAAGCCTCTCCTCATAAACTCTGAATTAATTTCTCAGACCTCCTCCTGGTAGAGTAAACCCACACGTACAACATCTCTCTCTCTCTCTCTCTCTCTCTCTCTCTCTCTCTCTCTCTCTCTCTCTCTCTCTCTCTCTCTCTCTCTCTCTCTCTCTCTCTCTCTCTCTCTCTCTCTCTCTCACACACACACACACACACAGAGTGCTATAAGAGTGCCTTAATGTAAGAACAGAAATATCTCTCCTTCTTGCTCTGTTGTTTGTCAGATTCCCATACATAATTTAACAGTTTTAATAAGTCTCATACTGCAGCATGCTAGTTGAATCTGTACTGAATAAAATAGCTTTTTCTGAGGACTTTATTGCAGTCCTGACCTGTAGTGACGTCTATAGCATTCAAAGCAGTGGAATGTATTGTATTACTGCATTCCATTTCTGATTTTCTTCAATCGTCTTAATAGGGTTTGCACACACTTTTGCTCAGTAGTTCAAACATCTCCCTGCTGAAGGAGAGAGAGAGAAAGGAGGTTATTGTGTCTTTTGATACTCGTCGTGCAGATGGAGGCTTTTATATGACTCTGGTGAAGGAAAGATCAAGGCTAAACTGTTTTGTGTAGAGAGTGAAATACTTTCAGTTCATTCATTTCCTGTGTGATTTATGCCTTTAATTCAATAAATATGTTTTTGAGGTGTGTGATGTTTTTCCCTCAATTGAATTTCATTGTTGTAGATTTAATTGGGGCATGTGTATCTTTAACTTTATAATCTAGGATTAATTTCTTTGTATAATACATTTTTATTGCAATATTTTCCCCCTGAGAAATTTTTATTGCAATATTTTCCCCCTGTTTTATTTTGCCTTTTGGCTGTTTAAACATTACCCCTGTTAAATTACATAGGATTAATCCTGACATTCTGTATAATTGTGCAAAATGTAGATGAAATCGGTACATTGTTTCATTGTATGTGGGAGTGTAGGGAGCTGCACATTTTCTGGAAGGAGGTTCTTTGTGTGGTCTGTGAAATGACCGGAGAAAATATTCCTTTGGAATCAAAGCTTTGTTTATTGCATATATATCCTGAAAATATGTCAGTAAATGCAAGCAAAAATAAGCTCATAGATTTCAGTTTAATACAAGCTAAACGTGTAATTGCTTTAGTATGGAAAAACATCCAAAGACCTGTTCTTTCACAGTGGATTAAAGAAATGTCTGACAACCTTGCTCTTGAAAAATTAACATATGCAATAAGAGGTAAAGCAGAGGTTTTTAAAAGAGGTGTGGTCCCCTTTTAGGCAATTTGTAAATAGATAAAGTGGAATGTTATGTAAGGATGACTGTAATTTGAAATCCAATGTGCTATAATTTTTTTAATACGTCTGTGAATGTTATTTCATTATCCTTATTTAAATTTCATTTCATTTTTGTATTTTTATTTATTACTTTATTTTATAACTTATTATTTGTAATGTTATTTTCTGTTTGATAAATGTATGGGTGGGAAAGTATACTCTGTAATGTTATATAATTTGATATTTTGTAGTGTTCATGGGGGTTGGAACAAAATTACTAAAAAAAGTAGGAAAAAAAGCTGAAGGCTTGCTGTCATAGCCCATAAATTTTGCACTGCCTCATGCAGCATTACATTGTTTTAGGTTTGCAAAACAGTTCACACTGAAACATGTCACTCAGACTGTTAAAAAACAAAGTTAAAATTGATTAAAGAAAGTTAAATTGATGTGATATGATGTGATGTAAATCGAAGTGAATTGATGTTGTTTACTTTTCACTGAAATCACCGTTGTATTTGTCATTTACAGGATTCTATGGTAAAAGCTGTATGGATGCATGCCAGCTGAACCCATGTGAAAATCAAGCAAAGTGTCACAGGAAACCCAGCTCCTCACATGGATATATCTGTGATTGTGAGGACAATCACTATGGACAGTACTGCCAACACAGGTACACATTAATTACATGAGCATGAATGAACACACACACATCACTACTGAATCATTACATGTGCTGAAAAAACATGTTTTCCTGATTATATAGTACAGTATATATGTTTTTCCCTTCTCAGTAGCAATATCTAAACAGTTAAAAGAAGACAAATGTAGGGAAAATATATTTTTTCTTTATATATTTTATTTTCCCCTTGTTTTAATCAGAAAACCAACTAAATTTTCAGCTTTATACCTGACAAAAAATTATAATATGGTAGAAAAATAATTTACTTGAAGTTATATTCTCAGAATTTGTTTTTTTTATCTTACACAATTATGGTTTAAAAAAAAAAAATTTTTTTTGCTGGGAAACAAGACAAAAATACAGAAAAAAGGATTTCCGCTGTTATCTGTCCTGTAGCACAGTTACTTTTATTCTGACTATAATTTCTACAAGCAAAATTTACCAGTAAGATAATCAGTGAGAGATGGACAAAGAATTTATTGATGCATTCAGATTTATGACTAAATTTGTGTGCATTTGTGAGAGTTTCCTGTCTCACTAATCCAGTGTTCAAAGCTTATCTGAAAGACTGGATGTGTATGGCGAATAAGTTTGTGTTCATGTTAATGATGCATTTGTTCTGCTTAGCAGCATGTATGTGTGTGTGCTTAAGGTTTGGTGGCTTTGAAAGGATGAAAGTAGACTTAAGTTTACCGACAGACTGTGTCTGACTCATGTGATCATAATTCAACCCCTACCTCAAACTCACACACGCTCAGCCAAATCCTCACAACAGCGGCGATCTAATCTGCTCTCTTTTATCTGTTGGCTCCATCTCTCTCTCTCTCCGTGTCACGCTGTCTCGCTCTCCATGTCAGATCTGCCCTAGATACATAGGTATTTGATCAAATCTAACTGTGTGTGTGTGTGTGTGTTTGTAGGGTCGAGCAGCAATGTCCTCGTGGTTGGTGGGGCAGCCCGACATGTGGACCCTGCCACTGTGAAGCCAGTAAAGGCTTTGACACTGACTGCAATAAGACCACTGGACACTGCCACTGCAAGGTGCACGCATACTGTTATACTGTATGTTAAATGAGAAGGACATCCAGAAAAATGAAATGAATAAATAAAATCACAGATTCACATTATACATATGCACTACCGTTTAAAAGTTTGGGATTGGGATCTCTTATGCTCAGCAAGGCTGCATTAATTTGATCAAAAATAGAAATCTTTAAACAATTTAAAACCGTTTTCTTTTTTAATGACGACAAAGCTGATCTTTTTGTTATGCAATGCTCCAGTCTTCAGTGTCACATGATCCTTCCGGAATCATTCTAATGTTGACTTGGTGCTCAAGAACATTTCTTATGTTTAATGTTGAATCTGTATTTTAACTGATTTGTCTGCTGGTTTTGATTCCTAAACCCTCTTAAAGTTCCTGTAACATAAGACAAGCAGAAGTCTACTCTATACACTATATACCATAAGAACACAAACATACTGTTACAGTAAGGATCAGCAGTCACAGTAAAAGCTGTTCCAACAACCAGCTGCTTCATAAACATGCAGAGCATTACGCTCCTCAGAGAAAACGTCATGTTCCTGACCTTCTCAGAGTTTCAGGAGAGTAAAAACTGAGTTTCTCAGGATCCGGCTGTGGTGAATCGACAATGCGTGTTTAGCAGTTAGAGCTTTTTAGACACACATTTTACATTTAATAGGCACATTCCAGCTTTACTTTATTTTCAATTTTATTATTAAAATGGTATATAGCGTATACAAAATAATGTAGAAACTAGTGAGAATAGGAATTGAAGATTTGCTGCCAAAGCATCACAGCTTTAAATTGAAATCATCGTTTGTACAACTACAATATTTTAGGTTATGAAATTGCACAATTTTCTCTTAATAGTAGCATGTTATATTTCACTTTCCTGTAAACAGTGGGCATTTTGCCAGTTCACACATGTTCTTTTGATTTGGTAATATTTATAAGTGAATGCCCACATGTTCACATATAATTGTTCATACTGTATAGCTGGTCGGGGAAGTGTTAATTGGTGTGTGTGTGTGTGTGTGTGTTTAAGTGTAATTAAGAGATTAGAGAAATGTGTTCCTCACTCTGAGGTGCTATAATAAAGCTTTACTCACCCTCACGCTGTACATCAGGCTTTTGATTATCTGTATATTACACTCCGATCATAAAGGAAAACATGAACACACACAATCTTATCAGGCTTTTGAAATATAGGAATTTTGTGTATTATTCTAGCTATTATATTATAATCACTATGCTTTGTGATTTTCATCCGTTTGTGTTGTAAATGCATGTGTTAATATGTATGTTTTTGTGTGTCAGGAGTTTCATTACCGACAGCGGGGCAGTGATGTCTGCCTGCCATGTGACTGCTATCCAGTGGGCTCCTTCTCAAGGTCATGTGACCCCGAGAGCGGCCAGTGCCAGTGCCGACCTGGAGTAATTGGTAGACAGTGTAACATGTGTGACAATCCATTTGCTGAGGTCACACAAACAGGATGTGAAGGTACAGTAAATACCCATTCATCCAACCATTAATCCTTTCATGTTCTCTCCACAATTGTTAATCATTTCCTCACCCGCTTTTCTTAGTAATCTATGATGGCTGTCCGAAGACCATAACATCAGCAATCTGGTGGCCTAGAACGAAGTTCAACCTGCCTGCTGCTGTCCCCTGTCCCAAAGGATCAGTAGGTGAGTGAGTCTGTAGATTCACATCTGTGTCTTTTTTGAAGTCCATCTAATGCATTCGTTCATCTCTTTTTCCAAGGAACTGCGATTCGGCACTGTGATGGAGAGAGAGCATGGCTCAACCCTGATCTGTACAACTGCACCTCTCCTCCTTTTGTGGATCTAAACACAGCTGTGAGAAACTATACCTCCACATTTACTATAATGAGGCCTATTGCATACATTTTTGGCAGACACTTTTTCTGGGTTCCTACACTGAAGATTTTACATGGATGGATATTACAATTCTGTACAACTGGCAAAAATGTATTTTCCTGTTAGAGCTCAATAGGATAGAATGTGTGTGTGTGTGTGTGTGTGTGTGTGTGTGTGTGTGTGTGTGTGTGTGTGTGTGTGTGTGTGTGTGTGTGTGTGTGTGTGTGTGTGTGTGTGTGTGTGTGTGTGTGTGTGTGTGTGTGTGTGTGTGTGTGTGTGTGTGTGTGTGTGTGTGTGTGTGTGTGTGTGTGTGTGTGTGTGTGTGATATTTTAATATTATTAAAATAAAATTCAAATGAGCCATTTTAAAATGGATTTTGGCATTTCAACATTAAAATGTGCTGTATTAAAATGCATATTAATTTTGATTTGATTTTGGATTGATTTAATCTTATTAAATCTTTTTTTTGTATGCATGTATGACGTGTTGTCAAAGCTTATTTTAAAATGTCAATATAGCAGAAATTTGAATGCACATTGTTAATATTCAAAATTGACCAATACATTAAAAAAAATCCAAAAAATTCAATATCCATAATATTTATTGTAATAAAGCCCATATATTATGAAGTAAGGATTTGAAGTAAGGATTCTTAGGATTTGGACTTTGCAAATTATTACACAACTCCTGTCTTAATTATATTTATATAACATCCAAAAATCATTATTCTACACAAAACTGAACCAAACATTTTATTTTCATAAATTGAATATGCATTATGCATAGTTCATGTTGACACAGGATTTGTGAAACAGGCCTAAGATCCATAACTTTCACACAGTTTTGGAGCTGCTTGTCTGTATTACATAATATTTTTTTCAATGTGTGTGTGTGTAGCTGGAGGCTTTAGAAAGAAATGAGACAGAACTCAACACCATCATTGAGAAAAAACTGGCCCATCAGCTTCGTGATGTCACAGAGGCAACCACCCGTCTCTATGGCAATGATCTTCAGATAGCCGAGCGGCTGCTGTCTCGCCTCCTGACCTTTGAGAGCCTCCAGTCAGGCTTCGGTTTGACAGCTACTCAGGATGCACATTTCAATGAGGTGTGTATTACCTTAGGGAACTGATGAACAGCTTGAAATATGACATTTACATTTTATTGAGCTTGACAAGACTAGTTGATTAACGTCTTGCTTTGGTCTCTCTCTCTCTGTAGAATGTGTTGCGAGGCTGTAGTGTTTTGTTGGGTCCGGGCAGCGCTGCGTTGTGGAGGGGTCAAAGTTCAGGTCAGACTGGAGCGGCGGGATTGGCCGATCTGTTGGAGCAGTACGTCCGCATACTCGCCCAGAACATGAAACAGACCTACCTCAATCCTGTGGCACTCGTCGCCCCAAACATCGGTCAGCATCAATACACAACAAACATACAGAAGAAATAATTACTTTTATTCAGCAAGGATGCCTTTAATTGATTTTTAGATTCTTATTTTCATATATATAAAAAATCAGTTTCAAATAAATGCTGTTCTTTATCAAAGAATATGCAGATCATAATTGGAAGTGTTCAGCATATTATAATTATTTTTGGTGGGTTTTGAGGGAGTGAAAAGAGTCTCAAATTAACTTGACTGACATCTGAAAATTGATTTCAGATAAAATGCTTTTCATCGCAACAGTCTTTGAAGCATTTCTGTTGATTTATTTATATTTTGGTCATGAAGGATATTTAAATATTAATCCTCACTTTAAACAAATCTTAGTAAATTATATATTTAATTAATTTAATTGAATCATTTAAATATTTTATATGATTAATGAATTATAAAATGATAATAATTTATACATTTATATATTTTATTTTTTATATTTTTATAAAATAATGTGTGGCATATTAAGTTGCTTCAATCCAGTAAATATTAATTTTGTTTGTGACAAGCATAGCACTTTCACTCTGGAGGAGAGAGCGTCTTAGTCAGCTGATGGTGGGAAAAAGTAAATATTGGAAATAATCTGTCATGTGAAGTTGAGAAAGATCAATGTGAGACTAACACCTGCAGTGTACACCTCGGGTAGGATTAGCAGAAAAACTGCAGCACTACAGAGAGCAGATCTATATAAAGTATCCTGTAGTTCACACATTGTGTGTGTGTTTGTATTTTGCAGTCATGACTCTGGATCGCGTTGACAATCACACACACGTGCGGCGACGTTTTCCACGGTATCACAGTACTCTGTTCCGAGGTCAAGTGCTTTGGGACGCTCACACACATGTTGTGCTGCCCCCTTCTGCACTAGTGTCACAGCGCAACATCTGTATGTATCACATATCTACACTCTTTAAACCCATTTACAAGGCTTAAAAGCATTGAGCAATAATCTGTGTTTAGTTTCAGCTCCATCTCCTGCTGGCCCTGTGAACCTGTTGGCCAATCAGACGTTAGAAGCAACAGCAGCGCGGCGTTCTTTGTCACTGCAAGAGGCACCAGTCTCCATAGTCATCCTCCTCATTTATCAAAGCCTAGGGGCCGCACTTCCCCCTAAATACCACACAGACCGTCGTGGCGTCAGGTTAGAAAGAAATAAACACCACACGAATCACTGTGATCTGGGAGTGTGATTGTCTTTCTAACAATGTGTGTGCCTCTCTGCAGGTTACCCAGACACCCTGTGTTGAACTCGCCTGTAGTGAGTGTTTCTGTGTACAATAACCAGACATTCGTTGAGGGTTTTCTGGACACTCCGGTCCTGCTGGAGTTTCGTCTTCTAGAGACCAGCAACCGCAGCAAACCACTGTGTGTGCAGTGGAATCACAGCAGCCCGTAAGTCTGTGTGCGCTCTCTTTGTTTACTCACTTTCATGTCTCAAGGACAAACAAAACCACTATTAAAGGAATAGTTCACCTTAAAAAATGAAAATTCTGCCATCATTTACTCACTCTCATGTTGTTCCAAACCTGCAAAAGTTTCTTTGTTATGTTGAACTCAGAAGATATCTTGATACAGTTATTATAATCTATCAAGGTTTCGACAAAATATTAAACAGTAAAACCTGTTTTCAACATTTATAATAAAAAATAAATATTGAGCAATAAATCAGCATTTTAAAGGAGAACTGCCTTTGTTTTTGTTTTTGGTTGTGTACTGTTCTCTGGGGTCTACTTATAATGTTATCAAGATTTTTACATAAAAACATAATTTAGCAGTAATAGGCTATTTTCTGTTCTGTGTTTTACCCCCTCATCAAAACGCTCTGTTTGAATAGGCGTGGCAGATTGTAGACTCGGAAATAAACACCCACTGCTGTGATTGGCTAACACTTGAGTATGTTTGAAAGTCTACATCCTTAGATGACAGTAGACAGTCTACATCAAACGATCTGTAATAACAGACAAAGCAATAGTGACCACATAACAAAAACTGTTACTCACTCTTGTGTGGTGCGACATTACTGTCAGATCCATTATAGTTGCATAACATCAGTCTTTCTTAAAATAATTGTACCCTGTTTGTAAATGAATCTGCGGTAAAATAAAGGGAACAAATGACCAAGTTCTTACTGACAAGTATCTATATTGTTTAGTTTCTGCGTAGACCTGTTTTTGCTTCTCCTTTTTTACACTACATGCACAAATTGGTGGGCGGGGCTAAACAGACAGTGATGTAGAACCAGGCATTGATCTTCTTCTGTGGAGGTGGGGTTTGTCCACACTATTACATCATAGAGTAGAACATTCCACAATCTGTCGTTTTGCCAGATTGCCTTCAAAATAAGCTGTTTTTAGACTAATAACACATTTTTAGTTTTGAGACTTTTGAGGATGTTTTTATGGTACAGTGGCCTCTTATGTATCAAAATATCAAGGGAATTTTGATGTCTCAGGTCATGATCCCTTTAAAATAATTCGACCTGAATTCCAGAAATGTTGGGACGTTTTTTTTTTTTATCTGAATAAAATGAAAACTAAAAGACTTTCAAATCACATGAGCCAATATCTTATTCACAATAGAACATAGATAGCATAACAAATGTTTAAACTGAGAAATGTAAAAAAAAAAATGCACAAAATGAGTTCATTTCAAATTTGATGCCTGATACAGGTCTCAAAATAGTTGGGACGGGGGTATGTTTACCATAGTGTAGCATCTCTTCTTTTCAAAACATTTTGAAGACGTCCGGGCATCGAGGTTATGATTTTCTGGAGTTTTGGTGTTGGAATTTGGTCCCATTCTTGCCTGATATAGGTTTCCAGCTGCTGAACAGTTCGTGGTCATCTTTGACGTATTTTTCGTTTAATGATGCGCCAAATATTCTCTATAGGTGAAATATCTGGACTGCAAGCAGGCCAATTCAGCACCTGGACTCTTCTACTACGAAACCATGCTGTTGTTATAGCTGCGGTATGTGGTTTTGCATTGTCCTGCTGAAATACACATCGTCTGGAGGGGAGCATATGTTGCTCTAAAACCTTTATAATACCTTTCAGCATTCATAGTGCCTTCCAAAACCGTCCGTGATTTCCAACAAGAATGTCAAATTTGGACTCGTCTGACCATAGAACACTTTTCCACTTTGAAACAGTCCATTTTAAATGAGCCTTGGCCCACAGGACACAACAGCGCATTTGGACCATGTTCACATATGGCTTCCTTTTTGAATGATAGAGCTTTAGTTGGCATCTGCAGATGGCACGGCGGATTGTGTTTACTGACAGTGGTTTCTGGAAGTATTCCTGGGCCCATTTAGTAAAGTCAATAGCAGAATCATGCCGATGAGTGATGCAGTGTCATCTGAGGGCCTGAAGACCACGGGCATCTAACAACGGTCTTCGACCTTGTCCCTTACGCACATAGATCTCTCCAGTTTCCCTGAATCTTTTGATGATGTTATGCACTGTAGATGATGAGATTTGCAAAGCCTTTGCAATTTGACATTGACGAAACATTGTTTTTAAAGTATTCCACAATCTTTTTACGCATTTACGATTGGACAGCCTCTGCCCATATTTACTTCTGAGAGACTCTGGCTCTCTAAGACACCCTTTTATGTCCTTTTTATGTCCATACCTGATGTCAATTAACTTAATTAGTTGCTATATGTTCTCCCAGCTGAATCTTTTCAAAATTTCTTGCTTTTTAAGCCCTTTGTTGCCCCCGTGCCAACTTTTTTGAGATCTATAGCAGGCATCAATTATTAAATGAGCTAATTTAGTGGAAAAAGTATAAACATTTCTTTGTTTAAACATTTGTTACGTTCTCTATGTTCTATTGTGAATAAAATATTGGCTTGTGTGATTTGAAAGTCTGTTAGTTTTAATTTTATTCAAATTTAAAACAACGTCCTAACATTTCCGAAATTCGTGGGTTGCATATTTTGTGACACTAAAGCCTGCAGTAATGGCTGTCGTCACAGAAATAAATTATATTTCAAAATATATTAAATTAGAGAACAGTTCATTTAAATTTAAAAAACATTTCACAATATTACTGTTTTATATTTGATCAAATTAATTGCAGTTTGTTGAGTGTATTTGACTTCTTTCAAAAACATAAAAAAATCTTACAGACGGCAGACCTTTGAGCGGTAGTCTGTATTCTTTTTGTAAGGAAAAAACAGTAAATGCTCTGAATGTTTGTGTTCAGTGTATCAGGAGGCTGCTGGACCGTGAGGGACTGTAGTGTGGTCTATAGGAACACGTCACATGTTCGCTGTCAGTGCCACAGACTGGGAACGTTTGGAGTCCTTATGGACAGCTCACAGAGAGAGGTGATGTACATGCGCACACACACACACACACACACACACACACACACACACACACACACACACACACACACACACACACACACACACACACACACACACACACACACACACACACACACACACACACACACACAGAACAAAGAACGATCAAGAAAACATTGATTGCCACATCACTGAAAAGCTATTCTTTATAAGAAATATTCAAATTGTTCAAGAATCTAATACTACATAGTAACAGGATGTTCCACAGTGACTTCTCCTTCAGCATAAGCACCGTTGCTGATATCTTTTCCCTTCTCTCTCTCTCTGTTTGCTAAGCAGCAGTTAGAGGGTGACCTGGAGACCCTCGCCATAGTAACGTACTCCTCGCTCTCAGTTTCCATGGCGGCGTTGTTGCTAACAGTGGTGGTTTTATCATGCCTGAGGGGACTGAAATCAAACACACGCAGCATTCATTCCAACATGGCTGCCGCTACTCTCCTCTCCCACCTCACATACCTGCTGGGCATCAACCAGACGGAACAACAGGTCAGAGAAGAGAGATGTCTGTGTGTGTCTGAATCTAAATATGGGTTAGTGAGACAGATGAAGAAAGTTTGGGTGGGCTCGAAGACAAAAACACTGTTAGAGACAAACACAATCTGTGCTGAACGTACATTGTTATTTGTAGATTGGAGTCCAAAATAGAATAAATAGATACAGCACATTAATTATTTAATAATAAATAAATCAATATGCGTTAAATTGTTTAAAAGTAACATGAAAATACATTTATAATTTTTAGGTATTTCTATTTTAAATAAATGCTGTTGCTTTGAACTTTCTATTTATTAATTAAGAATTTTGAAAGAAAATGTATCATGGCTTCCAAAAAAATATTAAGCAGCACAACTGTTAATAATCAACACTGATAATAATAATAATAATAATAATAATAAATCTAAGTTTCTTGAGCAGCAATTTAGCATATTAGAATATGTGACGCTGAAGACTGGAGTAATGACTGTTGAAAATTCAGCTTTTTAAATTTTTTATTATATTGTAATAGAAAACATTTATTTTAAATTGTAATAATATTTCACAATATTTTGTTCATACAATACAGTGTTGATTCAAACAATATATAAATTGCATATATATATATATATATATATATTTTTTAAAACAAGCATTTTATATTTAAATAATGTATACAATGTTAAATATAATAATATTAAATATAAACAGTAAATATTACACACACACACACACACACACACACACACACACACACACACACACACACACACACACACACACACACACACACACACACACACACACACACACACACACACACACACACACACACACACACACACACACACACACACACACACACACACACACACACACACACACACATATATATAGTAAATTAAATTCATTGTATGATCAGTATTTTTCTTTGTTTTAGAACCTTCAGCTTTGTTTATTTTCAATTTTGAAAAGAAAAAGTCCCATATTTTTAAAGTGGTCTCAGACGTTTAGAGCCACTTTATATTTTAAAGCTTGTATAAAGGCAGGTGTAACAGCAGGTATTAAAGATCATGAATAGTTCAGTAGAAAGCGGGCTGATTGTCAGGATAAAGCACTTGGCAGCTTGAATATGATTTGTCATTCAGAAACTGACATTTCAGCCATTAGCGCAATATAGTACAAACGCCTCTTACACTACACAGTGAGCTGGGAACCAGACGTTATTAAACACTTTTCTTGACACAGACGCTTTGCTCTCTCTGTATCTCTCTCGTCCTCCGAGTCAGACAGACACTCACACATTAGTTCTCTTTCTAAAGCAGGTTAACACCATTTTTAACAGACGTTATTCTCAGGAGTGCAAACCACCTACACTAAAAGCCTGTTACTGCTGAGTTCATTAATTTCAACCGCTGTACTGGGATGTGTGTGTGTATGTGATAGAGTATGTGTTCATTCATAATTCATCTTCTTTCTCGAACATTGACTTTGCTGGCATGTATTGATTTTCGACCTTAGATTCAGTTTTTTGGACATGTACTGCAGAGAGCATTCAGGAAGTGGTGGGAATGAGATCGGGAAATGATTTAAGCTGGATTTGAACTCACAACACCCAACTGTGCACCACATCTCAATAAGTCAGAACATGTGCAAACAACAAAGCCACAGTGTCTCCCACTTTTATCAGAAGTGCTGAACACTTTTATCAGAAGTATCAACACAATAGAAATAAATATTATTTTAATGTAGTATAAAACTAATGTTTTTTTACACATGCAATATGCGGTTATTGTCTTTTTCTCTGGTCTAATTGGTTCGTTCTGTCTGATTCTCTCTGATTGGTGCAGTTCCTGTGTACGGTGGTTGCGATTCTGCTCCATTATTTCTTTATGTCGGCATTTGCGTGGCTGTTCGTGGAAGCTCTTCATATTTACCGTATGCAAACAGAAGCGAGAAACATCAACTATGGAGCCATGAGATTCTACTATGCTATTGGCTGGGGAGTCCCTGCTATCATTACAGGTGTGTAAACACACTCACACGCACACACACACACACACACACACACACACACACACACACACACACACACACACACACACACACACACACACACACACACACACACACACACACACACACACACACACACACTGTGCTCTGTGACATGTATGTGTGCTGCAGGGCTGGCGGTCGGGTTGGATCCAGAAGGGTATGGCAACCCAGATTTCTGCTGGATTTCCATGTACGATAAGCTCATGTGGAGCTTTGCAGGACCAGTTAGCGTCGTCATCCTGGTACTGTGCTCTTCAGTGTGTTTGTGTTGTTTGCACAATTTAAGGGTTTTTATGTGTCTTTGTAATTCTCTCTCTGGATGTGTGAAGTACTGTAATGATTGTCTAAATTGACAAATCTCTCTCTGTTTACAGATGAATGGTGGGATGTTTTTAATGGTCCTGCGTATGACATGTAACCCCACTCAGAAGGAGATAAAGAAGCTGCCAGTGATGTGAGTACAACATGCATGTATTCAGGAACAATCAATATAGAAAGGGGGAGGGGAAACATATATATATATATCATCATGAATATTATTTAGGTTACCCCCCAAAAAATTGTATTCTGTCATCATTTACTCACCTTCAAATTGTTCCAAACCTGTGCAAATTTCTTTCTTATATTAAAAAAAGGAAGATGTTTTAAAATCAAAGTTAGCATTTTTTCCTAACACCCCGACCAAAAATGATATTATATTATATTCTGCTATGTTATGTTAAGATTGTGAACGTTATACTGGTTATAATGGTGCTTCTTCCCTGCATGTGTTTCTAGCATCAAAATTTTCAGCACAGAATTAATGACTTTTCGCCTCTTTATTCTGCATTAATTCCTTTTATTCTATTTCTCTCTCTCCATCTCTCAGTTCTACTATCCGCAGTGCCTTCCTCCTGTTATTATTGAGTTCATGTGTTTGGTTGTTTGGTCTTATGGCTGTTAATAACAGCGTCCTGGCGTTCCACTACCTGTTCATTGTCCTCTGTTGCATACAGGTAAGTGTGCACTGGCTCTTACTCGTCTCCTCTTTTGTGTGTGTGTGTTTGTGTGCTTGAGTTCGTCATTGTCATTTTTGCATTTTTTACCCTGTACACTTTGACAGTTGTGTTCTACATAATGTAGTATAATGGTATTCTCCTACTCGCGTGTCTCAGGGATTGGCTGTGCTGTTGGTTTTTACTATCCTGAACTCTGAGGTGCAGGAGGCCTGGAAACTGGCCTGTCTGGGCAAGAAAAGCCCCAGTGAAGAACCTTCCAGACCTCCACAGATTACAGTTAGTGAACACAAACATACATATTATCACATGACCCCCAACACATGCACAGTTTTACACAACACATCTTTAACACAAACCCGTATTTTACCTCATGGAATGAAAATAAGCATGTGGATTTGTAACCCGCTGTATGTGTTAAGGGCCAAAATCCGTATAACAGCGCCTCCCTGCTGGAGCAGAGCGGATTACACCGGATCACACTCGGAAATTCAACCATCTCATCAGTCAGCAGTGCTAGGTCTGTCAACACATCAACACCTCAATTTCAGATTCACAATTCTTAGAATGACGGATACCTAAAAATAAACACATTTGAAAATAAATAAGGTTAAGGTATAATAATATAGGAAAACTATTGGTGATATTTGAAAATAAGGTGTGATGAACAAACAATGAACTACGTATTTTACTGTATTTTTTTACTATGCTATGTTATTATAAATATATATTAATTGTTAATAAATGTGATTAATATGTTCATTGTTAATTCATAAAAAATCATGTAATTTAAATTAATGTAAAGTTTTATAGCTGTATTATACTATTGTACTATTCACTCAAATTCTTGTGCTTTTAATATACACTGTTTGGGGCTAGTGAGATTAGTTTATTTATTTATTTATTTTAATTTTATACATTCTTTTATTATTTTATGCATTTAAATTGATCAAAAGTGACAGTAAAGACTTTCACAAGAATTCTGTTTCAAATAAATGATGTTACACCAAAATAAATGTTTTTGATCACAAAATCAGCATATTAAAATGACTTTAAAGGATCATGTGACACTGAAGACGGAGCAATGGCTGCTGAAAATTCAGCTTTGCCGTCACAAGAAAAAAAATTACATTTTAAAATATGTTCAAATAGAAAACCGTTATATAAATTGTAATAATATTTTACAATAGTACTGTATTTACCATATATTTGACCAAATAAATGCAGCCCTGATGAGCATAAGAGTTCATTCAACAACATTAAAATAAATAAATAACTAGAGACCACATACTTTTGAGCAGTGTATTTTGTATTAAAATAGATTGTATGTCACTTTCTTATTTTAATAGTGAATATTATACATCACTTGTAAGCTGAACTGTGAAAACATGTAAAAATAGGCATTTTTGTTGACTATCTACTGTATGTGTCTGTCTGTATCAAGCTGAAAGCCTGAGTAAAGTTGGCGTATATGTTTTTCTCAGGGAGAATCTCTTGGCACGGCAGACTCTAGAACACACTCTTGGTCTTGGTCACACGGGGGCCACTGACCTGGATGTGGCAATGTTTCACCGCAACGGAGGTACACTAACACACAATAACCTGCATGCATGTACGTATTCACACTTACACACACTCCTTAACTGCTCGCTGGTCATTCTTTACTTGTTCAAATTCTAGTGTTTGTGACCATGTCATGTCCGAATTAGTGTCATTTAGTTTATCTATTCTTCTGGTTGTCTGTCAGGTGAGGACTCAGACTCAGATTCTGATCTCTCACTGGAAGAGGAGCGGAGTTTGTCCATCCCATCATCAGAGAGCGAGGACAATGTGCGCCTGCGTGGACGCATCCAGCGGCGCTTCAAACGGACTGGTCACAGCAAACGTTTACTCACAGAGCCTGCCCACAACGGTGGAAAAGGTACCAAAATTAATGTTGCAGTTTGTTATTGAAGCCAGAGGAGTGCAGAAAGTTAGTTTCATTCTTAGATTTGTGATAACTGTTAGTGTATGGAATTGTTCATGTGTCAGATCTGGATGGCAATGACCTGCTCTCCTATTGGCCAGCGCTGGAAGGCTGTGAGGCACACTCACTGCAGAAATGGGGCTCAGAGCGCCGTCTAGGGGGCGACTACAGCAAGGACGCAGCTAATAACAACCAGCCAGACGCAGCGCTGACCAGTGGAGATGAGAACGGACTCACACACAGACACCGCAAGGGTGAGGCACACAGTCATTTAAAATATGATCCAATGTTGGCCAGTAATGATACTTATTCCTTCTTCTTTTTGTTCTTTTTTTTGTTGAATTTTGATCACTTCTGCCATCATCAAATTCTTACGTAAAGCTAATCTTTTAGAAGCTTAAAAACTAATTTATCAACACAACACTATACTGGCTGCTGGCTGTTTCTGGGTTGCTATTGCTATTATTATAGTTAACTAAAACTCAAGTCATAGCAAGTAATTAACTGAAATAAAATAAAATATTAATTGAACATAATTAACTTAAAATTAACAGAAATAAAATAAAATATTTTAAAATATTAAACTTATTTTTTCATCTAACTTATTGTTCAGCTAGTTGCCAAGGCTACGTTTCTCATTGGTTTAACTTAAAATAACTAAAACTGTTAATAAAACTATGCTGTCATGTTAAACAATTTATAAAAATGGCAAAAATACACAACTCAATTAATACAACTTTAATTAAAATTAAAATAAAACAGGAAATATAAAAACAAAACCTGATTCAGAATATCAATGAAAGCTATAACAGTAGTTCAATGATACTAAAATAATACTGGCCGATACTAAATATTATTATTTCTTTTGACTTATTTTTTGACTTTTTTATTTTATTGACTTATTTCCCCTATTTCTATTTTTAGATTACCTTTCCATCATTTAACACTTACTTTATGTTAGTATTTAAAATTTAATAACATTTAAATCTGTAGCAAATCTCAATATCAATTTTTCATACTGTACATTATAATGCTGTGATGTCTAAATTCACTTGGAGCATTTTAAAGTACTTTTTAAATATTTGAAATAAAATTATTGTATTTTCTTAATTTTTATTAAGAAAATATTTTAGAAATGAAATCTTAATAAAATAGTATAAATTATACTTCTGTAAATCTTAATTTATCTGCTTTTACATGAAAATAGTTATTGGCTTATTGCTGTTTTCATGTATTGGCAGAATTGTAATATCGGTGCATAGAAAGCCATACTAAACCCCTCTGCGTCCATTTCTCAGGAATCCTGAAGAATCGTCTGGGCTGCCCTCCTGCTCTGCAGGGCCTGTCTGCCATGGGTCGCGCTCCCAGCGAGATGTCTTGGTACAGGACCTCCACGCTGGGTCACAGAGGCGTCCCAGCCACCTCTTACGGTCCTATGTACTCCGGCACTGGCTCACTGTCCCAACCTGCTTCCCGATACTCTTCCCGTGAACACCTGGATTCGTTTGCACGACGGCAGCGTTCTCGTGACAACCTCGACCTGTTGCCGAGACGACGCGAGCTTGGTGCTGAACATCTGGGTGGGTCCAGAGAGAGGCTGGGCCCCGTTCACAGTATCCATGCCTCCAGGGAGGATCTGGTGGGCAGGGGTGGTATGCTGGGTTTAATGGGGGCGGAAGGTTCGTTAAGTGGTTCGAGAACGCAGCTAAATACTCTAACAAGGCAACAGGCCTCTCGGGAGCACCTCGGAGGGGCTCTTATGAGCAGTCGGTCCCGGGAGCAGTTGGAATCTAACGGCGGAGCGCAGCCCTGCAGGGAGTGGCTGAGAACCCTGCCACCCCGACAGCTCTCACACCCTGAGCCACACCCACCCTCCTCACCCCCTCCACCAATCACAGAGGAACCCCAGGAAACCCTGCCCTCTCGCCGCGGTCGCCTAGACTCCGCTCCCCCATGTAGGTACCCACCATCTGCAGCTGCACCCGGAGCTCCGACCAGTCGACCGCCCTCTAGTGAACACCTGGATATCCTCTCCTCCATACTCGCCTCTTTCAGCTCCTCTGTCTTAACCCCGCCCCCTAACCCTGTTGCTGCCTCAGCAGGCCCCTCCCCTTCCCCGCCTCCTCTCTCTGTAACCTCTCAGAGCGTCTCTGAAGTGTCACCTGACTCTGAGTAAGTCCAGCCCCTGTTTTGTCTCCTTTTGTATTCCTCATTTGTTTCATGGTCTTCCTTGGTTCTGTTCAGTTACAAAATGTCAAAGCTGCTCTTTTGCATACAGAAAAAATGCATGGTGATCCGTTGCAAATTTTGTGTGGTTTTCTCTTTAAGCTCTTTATTATTATAATTTTTTATTCAAATTATTATATATTTTTTTTTTAGTAAAAACATGAAACATGAAAATTGCTATTAAAAATAAAAACATCCTAAACAATATAAATATATGAATTAGAAAATATTAATGTGTGTGTGTGGGCATAACATTATTATTAATATATATATATATATATATATATATATTAGTGCTGTCAAACGATTAATCGCATCCAAAATAAATGTTTTTGTTTGCATAATATATGTGTGTGTTCTATGTATATTTATTATGTATATATAAATACACACACATATAAGTATATATTTTGAAAATATTTACATGTATATATATGACAATTTATATTTGTTCTGTTTTTATGTATTACATAAATATATACAGATCATCATATATTGTATAAAATTCACTGAGATTATTATTAATGACAAAATATATTTTATGACAGAAAAATATATACTGACTTAAATACATGTTTATGAAAATATATAGTGTTCTAATTATTTTAGCCACCACTGTATATAAATAAAATATTTTATATTTAATATGGCCAAAGTTGCCAAAGTTCTTCTGGATTTAGTCAAAAAAAATGAACAGGATGACATTATTGACATTTTTCTCATTCTGTCTTTTGCTTTTTTCTCTTTGTAGAGTTAACAGAAGTGATGGACAATCTTGATGATTCCTTCGCAGTCCCATAATGCACCTTTGCAGATGGGCTCAAGAATCACAGATCATAGCGGACCGGAGCATTCAGGACTCCTACTTCACCCTGGGAAAAGCGTAGGACTTGAGAGTGAAGTTGTACATCAAGGGCTTGAGATGTCACCCTCCTGAGAACAGACAGGAAATCAGACCAGAGAAGGTGATGATTTCTATGATTTTCAATGAATCCAAACCACAAACCTCAGATTTCAGACCAACAGCTGAGAGGACAGGTCAGAGACAAGAGAGAGAGAGAGAGAAAAAACTGTACAGAACATTTTTATACTTTTTGTATCTTTTTCATCAAAGATCAAAGAAGAAAAATCTCTAGTGATGTTTTTGAAGGTTGCGTGGATATGTGTTTAAGTGGGTAGGATCGAAAAAAAAAACATTTTCAAACCCATTCCGAGCCAAAAGTGTCCCAAACATTCCCACTCCAATCTTTCCTCTTCCTCAAGCCATGCCCACTGATAGACCGGAGAGAGTCGAAGGATTGGCCCGTGTAAATGCAGAACTTATTGGCCCAAACATGGGATTGGTGGGAAACTCCAGAGACAGTGATTGTAATTATAAAGAATTATGAAACAGAAGATATGTTTGGACCGTAATGATTGTCAATCAATGGATTGTTTTCAGACAGGTGACTTAATTGGAATATTTTAGCTTGATCTAAACACATTCCTTCAACAAACCCCAACAAACTCATGCTTGTGAGAAATGCCTGTCCAGTTTCTGGAATATTTTTGGCCAAAATGCTCTGAAATAATATTGAAGCATGTGTGTAAGTTTGTTGCAGCTGTGTGAAGAGACCTTTTAATCATTCATGTAACTAGCCTACAAGACTTTGTAGCATAATTAAGACGTCTTTCAAATCCAGAATTATCATAATTCAAACATTGCTTAAAGAAATGTTACTCAAAGATCCCAAATCAGCTAGTCAGGAGAAGATATTTAATCCATCTTTGATTTCTTTTCTAACAAAGAGAGCATATCTAAATATCAGTCATTATTGTCTCTGTGGAGTATTGAATAATCTTAGTGCTTCAGAGGAAGGAACATTGTAAAATGAGCTAAATACACTCATTAAGGTGAGATGATTTCAAAATATCAAGCTCCTGTTTAAAAGGGAAATCGCGCTTCATCATATGACTTCATCTCTTTAGTCATTTGCAGTATTACGAGTTTTGCCAAAAAGAGTGCCCTATGTCATCCCTTTTATACCTCTTACCTGTCAAAAAGTGCTCCAGTACTTTTTCTATTCTTGGTTTTATATTTTATGTATTACTGCATAACTTTATATTGTACAGACATTAAATTAATTTATTTTATTTATTAATATTTATTTCTCTACCATAGTCGTTGCTGGAGTGTTTCTAAAGAAGTGCGTATGGGAGTTTTGTTTTTTATAAGAGTGAGATTTCATCTGTTTCAAATGTTTTATGTGTGAATCTGTTGTACATGTATCATCTGATATCTCCCCCTTCTCTTCTGTTCACAATGCTTTCTGGGAAAAGAAATGTCCTTTGTCCATCAGAGAGAGAGAGAGCGCGGTAGAGGACTGGATGGGAGAGAGAAAAGGGGAATGTATATGGCTCAACATGTTAATTTTGGGACATGTTGTATCCCTTTTACTTTTGGGGGTTTTCAGAAAAAAATCTGCTACCAATGGGAGATGAAGTGAGACCCGTTGGGCGTCAATAAAAGAGTTATTGCTACCATGCTTCTGTATGTTTCTTTTTATTTATTTTTTATATTCGAGACAAATACTTCTATGGTTAAAAATTGTACTTGTTTATCACATTACACATTTTTTTCTGGATTTCAGTCAAATCAAAAGAAATTACATCTACATGTAAATTTTCAATCTGCTTTTACAGTGGAAGGTTCTCACTAGTTTAATTCGGTCTAACATTGTTTCACTGGTTTACACACTGAATTTCCAGTCTACTGTTGTAACATCCCTAGAAAGACAGTTCATCTAAAATGAAAGTATCATTTACTCACCCTCATGTTGTTCCAAACCTGTATGACTTTGTGTCATACAACATAGAACATAACGGTTTGGAACATAATGTGGGCAAGAAAATGATGACAGAATTTCCATTTTAGACCTTTAAGGTTTTCATAATTTTAAAAAAGAACAAAGGGCTCTGTTCCCAAACACTGTATACTAAAACAAGCAAATCAACAACACTGAACAAACTTCAAGCACTCCATGAGAAGGAAGCCACTTTAAGAGAAGCACTTATTTACCTGAAAAACCTGCATAGTATAAATGAGCTACAGTGAACTGAATCTAAAGGTTGGTCCTGAAGACGCTGTCCTAAAACAGTCAGACGAGTTGTATCCAAGGATAGATTATGGACTGGCAATGACCCCTGAAATGTTTTCCACACATGGATGTTGCAATGTTGTATCTTCACCTCATATTTGCAGTGCAATTTCTTACCACAGTAATTTCTATTGTTTGTAAATGTAATGTATAGAGCATCAAACAGGGGCCTTGGAGAACCTTAATCAATCCTTGGTTTGAACCACAAGCATTAAATTAAAATGCTATACAGTAACATTAGAAATCTCAGTTCATTTCCTCTTCTCATCAAGCACACGTATCAGGACTACACATCTCCTCACTGCTCAGTGCTGGCCTGACTGTGCGAGGGTTGTGGGCCGTTCACAAAGAATGTGTTTTTGCATTCCACTGCACTGCTTTTCCATTGTAAACAAGACTATTTCACTCCAATTTCCCATTTGGAATACTTAAAGTACTTCACACAGATACTTAAAGTCACACACTTTGGAGCGATATGAGGGCGAGTACATTATTAATTTCAATTTTGAGGCGAATTATCCCTTTAACTATCCCACTTTTGATTGAATGGAATGCAGCATCAGTGTTGATGAGAGAGCGTATGAAAGGAAATCAGATTTGTATCGGCTATTGGAACAAAGCCTGCGCGAGTGAATTCCCCCCTCCATATGATACACATGGTACATTCCTAAACACCAATTAAGTTTAGCCCACAATAAAAAATATATTGTTTTGTAAATAAACAGCATTGCTAGAATAAAAAATGACTTTCAAAAAGAAAGCAAACATAGCTAAGACGTCATAAACATCTGAGTTCAAGTCTGTAGATATTCGTTATCCTCACTGTCACTACTGGAAAGTGGAGGATCTGTGCCGATCTTCCGTAGTTTGGCTTGATAATATCTCTTCTTGGCCCGTGCCGCCTTCTCTTTTTGTCTCACTGCTTTCCTCTTCTCCTCCCACACACACTGCTGCAGCAATAACAGACTCATCGTCTGCTGATGCTCCAGCTCAAACAGTTCCTGTCGACGTGCCTCCCATTTCGAGTTTGAGGTATAAGAGTCCATTGGAGGTAATGAATTCTCAACTGCTCCTCCGGCAGGAGCACGTGGCACCACAGACTCTCTGTGTGGGGTATCAAAGTTTGAACCCCTAGTCCCTGCTCCCAGCCCTGAGGTGCTTCCTGCATGGGTTGGGTAGACGAGGGAGGGACGGCTGGACCTGGAAGAGACTGAATGTGAGTGGAGAGGAGAGGAGGCAGTGCCAGGAGGAATCCTAGAGTTAAAAGGTGGGTAAGTTGGCAAGACCAATCCAAGTTCAATGGCTAAGTTCTCCTTGCTATCTACTTCCTGTAAAAAAAGTAAGTTTAATAGCATCATAATTGCTGTACATTTATGTAATAAGGCTCAAAATGGCTTGCTATATTGAGAGTATAACATGCATGCATTACATGCAGTAAACAGGAAATTTGCAATGAATGCAACACTGGTGAAAATATATAGGCCTAGTGTATAGAACACAGAATATTAAAAAATTACCCTTTTAAATATGTTATATTGATATATAATATACAATTATGTGTATATATCAGCTTTATAATAAAAAGCTAAATTATTGTTTTATTCACGGTAATAATATTTTTATGTTTTTTTTTTTAAATGTCACTTATGTTCACCAAAGCTGAATTTCTTTGAGCAAAAATACAGTAAAATAGTAATATTGTGAAATATTATTACAATTTCAAATAACGTTTTTTATTTTAATATAGTTTACAATGTAATTTATTACTGTGATGGCAAATCTGAATTTGTAGCAGCTACAGTACTCAGTGCCACATGATCTTTCATTACGGGGAAGTCGTGGCCTAATGGTAGAGAGTCGGACTCGTAATCGAAAGGTTACGAGTTTGAGTCTCGCGCCGGCAGGAATTGTAGGTGGGGGGAGTGAATGTACAGCGCTCTCTCCACCCTCAATACCATGACGAGGTGCCCTTGAGCAAGACACCGAACCCCCAACTGGGCGCCGCAGCATAAATGACTGCCCACTGCTCCGGGTGTGTGTTCACTGCTGTGTGTGTGTGCACTTTGGATGGGTAAATACAGAGCACAAATTCCGAGTATGAGTCACCAAGGCTGTATGTCACGTCACAAAAATATATATAAACATTTTAATACACCGATTTGATGCTCAAGAAACATTTCTTATTAGTATCAATGTTATAAACAGTTGTGCAGCTTAATATTTTTTTTGTGGAAACTGTTACATTTCTTTCAGGATTCTTTGATGAATAGAAGGTTCAACAAAACCACATTTATTTATTATAAATGTATTTACTGTCAATTTCTTTAAAAAAATATTTTCCAAAACCTGAATGGTAGTGTATGCAGTATATAATTAAAAAAATTATATTTCTAATATTTATATATTCGAATATATTAATATATTTAATATTAATAAATACATTAATATTACATTTTCACCACATTTCCTGTGTTTACTGCATGTAAAATGTTAACAATTCACATTATAAAATAATGGGGCAAGCAAGTACGCTTTCCATGCCATAAGAGAGATAATAATATTTTTATAATAAAATCTGCAATATAAAAGAAAACATTTAGCTTAAGAGGTACTTTAGTCATCCTTTCAAGGCTGATTTCAGTCTTACATCGTTTTGACTGTGGTCAGCATCTTCATGCTCGCTCCCATTAGTGCCTGAAAGCACCATCACTACAAGAGAGAGAATGACTCAATTAATCTCCTTCCTTGTATAATTACAGCGCTGACAGCTGGGAAGAGTGGTAGTATTTCATCCTGTAATAGAGATGACATGACTATTAATTACCTGCTCCAGGTGAGCTACCCCTAACTGAGGCATAGCTGCCATCTCCGTCTACCTCCTCCAGACAGGAGATGAGGTTCGGTACCAGGCCAATCACTTCTCTCTGCACCTGACAAGAACCACACTGTGTGTTACTATAATTTCCAAAGCATGTAACTCAATTATAGAAACATAAGACTTCAATTTACCTGAGTGAGGGCAGACACAGGAAGCCCAGCTGCCTGCGATTCCTGTCGTTTCTGCAGTGCAACACGACATTCAACCTTCAGCCGTTTCCACAGCGTCTTCAGAGAGCCGATGCTGCTGGGGGGTCGACTCGGGAACGCCGCATTAAAGGCCTGAGCCAGCTCTGCCCATACAGCGTTCCGGTGCACAGTAGTGTTGGTGTCTTTCCGAAAGTCCTGGACTGTGTCCACCACTGCATGGATTCTCCGAAGCAGGAAAAGCTTCTGCTCCAGAGTGAAGTTTGGCATACGGTACGTCATGGTGGTCAGCATGAGTGTATTTGTGTGTAACTGGATAAGAAGGTTTATATTGAGGTACTGTGTGTTACTTCATTTGTAGAAAATCGCACTAGTTTTATTTTCAACAGAACAGTCTAGTTTGAAAACATTTACATGGTAACATTGGCAGCATCACAGTGTTAGTTTTTGAGGTTTACACTCCAGCATTACTGGAAGATGAGGTTGGTTTGGTGTCGTCATGTGCAGTACACTTCCAGAGTTTCCGTTGCAGTGATATGTTAAACTCTGGATGCCACAGGTAGACTGCTTCAGTGTTCAACGGGAATGCATCCGGGATCCACCTGATGCGCAAGGGGTCACCAGGTACACATGTGGAGTCTGTAATTCAGCAAAAACAAAATGAAAAGGAACAATTACTGTTTTTCAATCTTAATATCTGCTCCTCCTCTTGGAAGAAATAATGAAACATTTGGTCTTCGGGTCAAAATGTCTTATGTGCTCCACGAATTGATTTCTGCGAATCGGTTCTTTTGAACAGTTCGTTTCAAAGAGCCGGTGTTCTGTCGATTTGTGCTACCCGCTCAGATTGTGCTACGTTACCTCCCATTAAAAAGATAACGTTGGGTAACGTTAGCACAAATCGATAGCGAAAAATGCTACCTGTCAGATTGTGCTACTAGCATCCTATTCATGAGGTTTCAAGCTTTTTTTAAAGTCCATGCCTACCCCTACCGTAAACCTACCCGTCCACACATACCCTTACCCTAAACTTACCCTTAAAACAATACAAATATATCATTGGTAGCACAATCTGATAGGTTGCATGTTTCGGTAAACCTGTTGATAAAAAAACAGTTCAGCAATTATTCTACTGACGTCGTCGTTTTGTTGATAAAAGCGATTATTGTATTTCATTTGTCTCAGGTTTTACAGCTATGCAGCTAATATTTTTAAGTATTTATTATGTAGGCTAAATATAATGTGTATTTACATTGTTATAACAATCGTTTACATCTCTTGGTGAAAAGTTTTTGCACATTTCTTGTATGTTTTGCACTTGATAAATTATATTTATTAAAACCAACTGTTTTGTATGTTGAAAAAAAACGTTCAAAATACATTTCCACTTAATTTTATTTGTAAAAATCCAGCTATTTAGTTGTTGAAGTAATTTATCCAAAATTGTTCAACTCACCCATGTATTCTCGGCTCATTCAGGTTGTTTCGAAAACGAATCGTTCAGTCCATTTTTGTGAACTAGTTCAACCGACTCATTGTCACGGTCAGACTCAACAATTCGTTTAGGAATCGTATCGCTATTAAATGCAAGAATGAACAAAGAAGAAACAAGCCTTCAAAATCTCCGACTCGCCATATGATTCAGGTGCAGGTGGAACAGGCTGCGTTTTATTATTATTACTATAATTATGGATCCGCTGGTCTCGTTAGCCACAGCGCTAAACCCGAGCATCGCACTACAGAAGTGAACCTGAGCTGCGATTTAAGACTACGGCTAGAGCTCATTGTTCTTAATTCATCTCTCATGCATTCACACAACAGTTTATGACAAACTGATATTATATTATTTATATTGACAGACACTACTTACATGCAATCATCAGTCTGACGATTTTATCCCGAAAATATTACACTTTGTCCCCACCCCCTGGGTTTAAGCGGTCCGTGAGACATTTAAACAACAGACTGGAGACACATGCGCAAAATGACGCTCCGGGCGTAAAAAAGGCAGTTCACTGGTTTGTGCGTTTTATATGATTTGTATACCATTCTCATGAGATCCGCTCAATGCATATGGTTTATGCATCCGGCAAAATGCACAAATCTACGCGTTTTTAACGGTAGAATGCGCAGGACTCGTTTCATCCAATTGACGGCGAGCGTGGAGCGGACTGTGCAGTATTGAAGAGCGCGATTGGACGCTGCGCGATGTCAACGAGGAAGCGAGAACACATGCACGCAGCGCAAAACATCCTGGGACTAGTATGAAAGAAAATACATCTCTTTTCCATTTCACCTCATCGCAAAATAAAGATACGATCTCTACAGGGGAAGCGTAAGTCAAACTGAACTTGACAGGGTTGTTGTTGCGATGACAAACATGCAGACAGATCCCTGCTAGAAAATACATTTTATGGTAACTGTCCTGCTGACAGATGATGACTGACGCTCGATTCTTTGTAGAAAAACACTTTATAGTAGTTGCCCTTTGGAAAGCTGGTCATTTCAATAGTATTTAGAGCAGGTAATGACCAGATTGGGGCATTTTATAATTGGGTCAGAAAAGTTAGGAACCAAAGTTATGTTCCAAAACACAACAACCAGCTTAATGTGAATTTTCCAACTGGGTGAGTTAGTCCTGGGCTAAATGATACAATTAAGGTTGCTTGACCAAAAAGTATTTATTTGAAATTCCTTTGAGATTTTTTTTAGCCATACATTCACATGTTTATGGTTCTAGGATATAAGTTAAGTTAAATGAGGTAAACATAAGAAAATGTCATCTTTTTTTAGTCAAGGTTTAATTATTATTGTTTTTATTGTTGTTTTTAATCCCCAGCACTTCATCACAAAATATTGTTATTTTATTATTATATTTTATATAATTAAAAAATGTAATGTATATAATTTTCAAATATAATTTTTAATCAAATGCAGTACTAATGTATTCAAGTTTAAGTAGTGTGTGAGATTCTTTTTCTACAATATTTTTTCTAGTTTATATTGTATTTTTGTTCCACAGAAATATGAATGTTTCAGGTGTGCACAGCATTTTATATATTTATTAGGATGCTTTTAAAATTATGAATTTTAATTTTAAATTGTAATGTTTAATTAATAAAAAGCCCCAAAACTATTCCTTTGTGAATCCCAACATCGAAAATTAGGAGGATATTTAAAAGTGCAAAAGCATTAATAAATTACTTTCAACAATTAAAATAAATTATTTCTGCCTCAATATTACAGAGATGTTAATTACCGTGGTAATATCTGTATATATTATATGCAACATTCAAAAATGTTCATTCACATTAACATTGAGTGTTAATATTTCAAAGTGATTTTTATATTTTTGATAGCTAACAAATATTGTATTTACCTTCTTTAGTAACATTATAGGAAACACTGTTAATTGGAATTCGAAGTAAAATGGGGACACAATTACATTTTAAACCATCCGTGTGAAAACAAACCTGGAAAGAGATGTAGAGATTTGTAGAGAAAAGTAAATCTTTAGTGCATTCCAGTGAATTATTCATGGTATTTACAGTAAATTAAATTGGGAGACCAGATCACAAATTGGCAGTATTTTTTGTAGTAATACTGTTACAGCAGAATGGAAAGGAAAAAAAAAATAGTCAGATGGAGGAGAATCCATAGATATTGTTGTTATACTATGTCACATTAAAATACCTAGTGTTATTGTATTCTCCTGAAGTCTGAAAATAAAACATGAATAAATATTTACAGCTCATTCAGTCAAACCGATTTAAATTATTTGTAACTTTATTATTAATTTCAGTCTTTTTGAGTGGATCTTATCCCCAGTAGGCTTATTAGGAAAATGTGGAATAGTACAAGCCATTGCAAACAGTATGCATTTAATTCAGTTTCATTTACTTGGCAAGTAGTGAATAATGCTGTAATGTTTCTGTTGTGCTCCAGAAGTCTTCAGCCTGCTGTTCAGACTGCTTGAGATGGCATCTCCTGTAGAGTCTGCTGTGATGAAGAGCACTGTGCTTGTTGCTCCAGTGACTGCGCTAGAATTCCTGGGGGAGGATTTCCTGCTGACAGGTGACTGACATTCATTCATTTAATGAACAGGTAGCAAAACATCACTAAAAATCCACGTTGGATTAAAGTATGCATGCAGACTATGATTCATGGGCCGTTTTTTCTGCTGAGTTCTGTATCGTGACAAAGATGATCTGAGTTTACCTCTGCTAAATTTCCTTCCTCTTGTACTAATAGGAAATTGTGCTTTGGAAATGCTCAAATGTCTCTCAATATCCATAATGTGCATTTGTGTATTTATCTTTATGGAAATATTCATATTCATTTGATAAATTATTTTCTGTTAATTGTGTTATTCTGTAGGTGAGGGACCAGTCCTCTCTGTGTACAGTCTTCAGGCATCTCCTATGAAAGAATGTGCATCCTTAAATGTTCTTCATAATTACCGTATCCATGGGATACGACCAAGTAGAACACATCAGTTTGGAGAGAGACAGTTTAACAATGTAATCTCATCTGAAAGTTCTGTTTCGGACAATGACAAGGAGGACATAATTGTTTTTGGAGGAAAAGGAGTTCGTCTCATCAGCTTCAATACTGGAGGACGATGCCTAAAGCTCATTGGTCCTCTCTTGGAGCTTCAAGACTGGGTTCTGGACATTCATTGGCTGAAAAGACAACCACACCCACTGTTAGGCATATCCTTGGCTCACAATGCTGTGTTGCTTTTAGATGCAGAATCTGGTAACGTTCTTTCCTTCTACTCCTGCGTAGAGACATGTCTTCTCTATTCAGCACTTATGATTGGTCCAAATTGGGATTCTTTAGTGCTGGTTGGTGGGACTGTTTTCAATCAACTTGTGCTGTGGAGGCCCACAGGGACCAAATCTGATGGCCAGTCCCAGATAGAGAGACGCCTGTTGGGCCACACTGGAGTAATTTTCAGCCTTTGCTACCTTCAGAAATCTGGGTGGCTGGCATCTGCCTCAGATGACCGCAGTGTTCGTTTGTGGAGCGTCGGCACGTTGGGTGGAGATGCAGGCTGTGGAAAGGAATCACCAACATGTCTTCGTGTGCTTTTTGGGCACCAGGCACGGGTATTCTGTGTCAGGCTTGCACCAAACCGTGTGTTCAGTGCAGGAGAAGATGGAGCGTGCCTGCTCTGGAATTGGGGAGGTGAAGGAAAGGTAGGACGTACGTTTAGAAGGCATAGGTCAGGTGGAGTGAGGGCTCTGGCTGTCAGCGAGGGAAGTATAGGCTGTAAGGAGGGATGGATGGCTACTGGAGGTGCAGATGGAGAGGTAAGAGTATGGAGGGTGGCCGAGGAGAAGAAAGACTGTGAGGAAACTCAGGTAGAGACTCAGTTGGATCTGGGGTTTAAAGGACAGGGTTGTCCTAAAGTGGTCCGATTAGTGGGTGAGGGTGAATCGAATACAGTTCTGGTCTGTACTGATCAAGGAGAGGTGTGCCTTAGTCAGGGTGACACCTGGGATGTCATTTGGCGAGGGGGAGCAGAATCCCAGTCCTATTGTGTGATGGAGATCACTAGCATCCAAGTCCAGAATTCAGATTGTATTGTGTGGGTGTGTGCAGTGGGTAATCTGAACGGAGGTGTCCAGGTGTTTCTTGTAGGGGCAGCCAGGTGTGGGAGTCTTGCTAAGAGCTGGCGAGGGTAAAGTTCACTCTGTACTTTGGGTCAAAGGACTGTTTGAAGGGTCCTGGAGTTGGTGTCTTCTTGCATCGGGCTCTGAGGGACTGGTTTACCGATGGACAATAAAAGTGACAGAGGATGAATCAGGCTTTCATATGCAAGAGGAAACTCTTCTTCCGTTCCTGCTACCACCCTGTGCCAAACGCTGGCTGACTGCTGCAGTTACCTTGTCCCAGAGAAAGGGATTGTACCTGTGTGGTGATCGGAGAGGATCACTACTGCTCTACACTGAAAGAGAAGAGAATGACAGAAGAAATGAAGGAAAAATAGATTTAGAAGATCAAGAAACTGAAAACAAACAAACAGACCCTGGTGGTCCACTGTCTCCCATAAGTACACTTTATGGAGTGCATGGAAAGCAAGGTGTGACTTCTGTGTGTGAGTATCAAGACTTATGTTACACTACAGGTCGAGATGGATCTGTAAGAATACTAACTGTTGAAGAAAACGTCCTGAAGGTGCGTAGAGTTCAACGGGCCTGTAGAGGCATGGAGTGGATAGAGAAAGTTCTGTTTCTGGGCTCGGATGGACCTGAGGTACAGGAGAAGTTGCTAAATGAGGGAATCGAGAAGAGGACGACCGATCGAGAGAGTGCAAGCATAGCCGAAACTCGGTTTGTAATGGTTGGATTTCACTCTGTCCACTTCATTATATGGGACCCTCACAGACGAGAGAAGCTTTTATCGGTTGCTTGTGGAGGCGGCCATCGATCCTGGGCCTATAAACGCCCGATATATGCTGACACAGTTCCTCAAGCACATACACTTGGACAAGGTACCCTTGTGTTCATCAAGCACGGAGCTGTCATGGCATCACGTTCATTAGCATCCACAGAAACCGATGTGAATGGACACACACTGAAAGAGGGGTTACATGGACGAGGCATCAGCTGTGTTTGTCACCTTGGTAGTCTGACCAAGACTGGACAGTTATCAGAACTTTGGGAAGTTTTTGTTACCGGAGGGGAGGATACCACAGTAGGTGTACTCGCCATCAATTCAGAGAGTGGAGCTGTTAAAATGCTTTCAGTTCTAACGGACCATATCTCAAATGTTCGTGCACTGGCTGCAATCAGAAGAAGAGAAACTAATGAAAAAAGGGGAGATGACAAGATGGATACCTCCTCTGTCTCTTCTTTGGTGTTTTCTGCGGGTGGCCGGGCCCAGCTGCAGTGTTGCCGGCTCTTGATTAGTTTTGATGAGCAGCAAGGTCAGCCAATCTGTCAGGTCACTCAGATAGCTGGCCATCGATTGGATGAACAGTGGGAACGGAAGCGAAACCGACACAAGACTGTCAAAATGGACCCAGAGACAAGGTGCGTGTGTGTGTTTTTGAATGTACATGTTAAAATACTCTCTCCTGTCCATGCTTGGATCTAGACTTCAAGTATTTTTATTAGCGTAAAGGGGTTTTTGCCATGAAAATAGTCTAAGATGCTGACATGGCATTAAATAAAAATATACTACTACTACTATTAGCTTAAAGGGATCGTTCACCCAAAAATAAAATTCTATCATTTACTCACCTTGATGATGTTCCAAATATGTATGACTTCTGTAGAACACAGAAGAAGATAATTTGGAAAATGTTTCAGTGTTGTTTTTTCTTGGCTATACGATGAAAATCAATTGGGTCCAATGTTGTTTGATGGTTGGTTTGGCTAAAGATTTCTAACCACCAGAGGGCAGACAATACAATGGACAGGGGGTAATTGTGAGAAATTACAATATGATTTTATTGTGCAAATTATTTCTCACGTTTGCAGGTACATGTCTATGGCTGTTGTGCATAATGGGACTGAATGTGTCCTACTGGCCCTGGGCTGTAGCGATGGTGCAGTAAGGTAACTTGGTTAAAAATTATGAAAATATGAATTTAAAAAGAGTTTCGTGCAATATGTTTTAACATTCTATGATTAATGTGTTGGTTTCATTTGTGTAGGCTTTTCAGTGTGACTGAGAGCAGTAGGAGTGTTGACATGCTTTGGGAGTGTTTTTACCATCAGAGGTGTGTGCTCAGCGTCGCCACCTACAAGCTGGAGGACTCCCAGGACAGAAAGTAAGGACATGATGTACATTTATCAAACAATTATTCCATATTTAAACATTTCTTAAACTAATTTTCCTTTGTCCTCTTTCTGTCTCAGGCTTTTGTTGCTGTTCAGTGCCACTACAGATGGTTGTATATCTGTGTGGGATTTAACAGCAGTTTTGAGCAGTAAGGCTAGTGTCAGCTGGCAGGGTGAGTCATACATACACCAGAACATAAACACTTAATAACGTGCTGATTTTTTTATGTTTGAATAACTGTGTGCTTGTTATGCTGTAGTTAAGAAGAACTTAAATTATTTCTGTTATTTGTTTGCATTTTTTATATATGTTAAAAGAGTGTTCAATCAGAAAAAAAATCTGTCTTTATGTACTTACATTGTTCCAGACCTGTACCCATAAAACTTACTTATTATTGTTATTAATATTTTATTTAAGAATCTTGCAGTTGTTTTTTCACACAACATCTCATTGAGACCACAGTTATTAAGGTCTAAAAATTACTTAAAGGTGGAGTATGTGTGTCTGTATAAAATTTATAAAAAAATCTTTCATTTATTACAAGCCCAAGAGCATAAAAAAAACTGACTGAATCGACGCTAGATCCCACAGTTTTGGATGCCATCAGGCTCTAATCTGGTTATAGAACTCTAAAATGTGTATATGCTAATAATAATTTACCCTGTCTGTGCTTCAGGTCCATCAGCCCCGTTCTTTTCCATACCTGTCCATCAAAGTGGGGTCAATGCGCTCACCATATCACCAAGGAGAGAAATGAGGCAAATGGAGGAAAATGTTATATCATTGGCCAGTGGTGGAGATGATGGACAGCTGTCTCTGCTGCATATTAAGATAGATCAGAAAAAGCAAGAAAATGGAGATGTGTCTCTACAGGTGCTTGCTCATTGGTCAGTGCCCTTGGCACACTCTTCCCCTCTCACAGGCTTATGTTTACTAAGCCCTACACTATTGGTGTCCACCTCACCGGACCAGCGCTTGTGTTTGTGGAGTGTGAACAGTGACGGACTCCGCCCACTGAAGGTGCTGTTCTCACACACTGCAGATGCAGCTGGGTTGTGGGCGTGGTTTGGACAAGAGGGAGGAGCCTGGGTGGTTGTTTGTGGGCAGGGCTTACAGTTGTTTCAGTTATCGGAAAGAAAGATGGATGAACTGCATGAAACTGTTAACAGGACAGTAAATGGAGAGAGAAAGAATGTGATATTTCCACATCATGTTTCAAGGACAAAACACTGACTTTAATTTGTGATTTATAAATTAGGATGCGAAAGATATTTAGTTGTAAACTTTGAGATTTTCAAATAAAGATCTTTTTTAAATATGTAACCATTTTTCTTTGTCAGGTAAAGTGTACCTTGTGAGGACATTTTTATTTTCAGTATGGCTTAACAATGAAAGTCGATACAGATCTACAGAACCAATCAAAAGTTTGAACACATTTGACATTTTGACGTTTGTTTCTCATGATCCTACAGACTTTTTGATATAAAGGCCAGTGTTGTTATTATTCACTAAAATTAAACTATGAAAAATAATTTAATAATTTAAGGTAATTGAAAAAAAAATGAATATGTATTTAATTAGATGAGATCTTCAATGAAAAATGTAAATATTGCTCTGGCAGCTAACTGAAAAAACTGAAATACTTCAGTACTGACGTACTAAAAGGATTTAAACTAAAACTGAAATAAAAAATAGCATAAAACTATAAATAAAAAAATAAAGAAATATAAAAAAACTAATAAAAATGACAAAAGGACTTAACAAAATTACTAAAAAATATTATATATAATATACTTATATAATAATATAATATAATCATAAAATATCATAATAAAAGCCCATTCAAAATATTAATAATTATGAGAATTGTAAATAATAATAAAATAACTCTGAGGCTTGTGCTTGAAATGCTAAAAATAATCAAAATGATATATCAAATATAAAATATGTACATACTGTAGATATTTTATATTTGATATATAATTCAGAAAAAAGTAACATTTAGAATAAAGTTCTTAACATTTCTTAACAAAAATTAATAAATCATAAAATTAGTTGGGTCAAATAATGAAGACAGCATTGATGTAAACTTCAATATTTATGTATGTGTATATACACTACAGTCATGGCCAAAAATATCGGCACCCTTGAAATTCTGCAATTGCAAACCCTTCTCTCAGAAAATTGTTGCAGTTGCAAATGTTTTAGTAATCACATGTTTATTATATTTTTTTGCATTGGAACAACACAAAAAAAGATAAGAAAAGTCCAATCTGATACAATTCCAGACAGAACCCAAAAATGCTCTGAACAATTATAGACTAAATGTGAATGTGTATTAATTCATCCCACTCGCAAAAAACAGATTCAGTATTCATCAAAATGAATTAAAACAGTGAAATGCAAACTCAGAATATGACGCAAACCTGCAATAATTAAATCAGTTAAACAACAAAAATATATCTAATCATATTTTATTAACCAATGTGTTTGCTGCTGACCTTTGTTGATCCAGTTTAACAATAACAAAAATGACTTTACATTAACAATTGTGCTTGATTGCTTTTTTTATTGCTGAAGAGTGTTGAATCTTCTCCTGTGTTCTACTGTACAGACATGCTTTACTTTTCCTTCAGCCTGAGGTTTATTCATTACACTTTTTGGTGTGAAAGGCTTTTACATTTGCTATAAATAGAACTTCTTATATTAAAAATCAAACAATCAAGCCCTGCTCATATTTAAAAAGTAGCGCAAAAGTAATGCAAAAGTAACGTAGCGCATTACTTTCCATAAAAAGTAACTAAGTAACGTTATTAGTTACTTTTTTAGAGAGTAACGCAATATTGTAATGCATTATTTTTAAAGTAACTTTCCCCAACACTGCCTGTAACCATGAATGAGTTTCTTACACCACTCTACTGAAATTTTGGACCACTCTTCTTTTGAAAACTGCTCCAGGTCCTTCAGATTTGATGGATGCCTTCTCCCAACTGCTGTTTTCTCCACGGGGGTACAATGGGATTCAGATCTGGACTCATTGCTGGCCATTTCAGAACTCTCTAGCGCTTTATTTGTAACCATTTCTGAGTGATTTTTGAAGTGTGTTTCGAGTCATTGTCCTGCTGGAACTGAAAGACCCATGACCTCTGGTGGAGACGCAGCTTTCTGACACTGGCCACACTACGTTGCGCCCCAAAATTCTTTGGTAATCATCAGAGTTCATGATACCGTTCACACAGTCAAGGCATCCAGTGCCTGAAGCAGCAAAGCAACCCCAAAACATTTTTGAACCTCCACCATGTTTGACTGTAGGGACTGTGTTCTTTTCTTTGAATGCCTCATTTCTTTTTCTGTAAACAGTGTCATAATGTCCTTTACCAAAAAGCTCTACTTTTGTCTCATCTGTCTACAGTACGTTCTCCCAGAAGGATTGGATGAAACGCATTTGTCCACGTTTCACTCCATCTCGAATCGCGCTCACGGAAAGCACTCGAGAAACAGCATCTCTTCTGCGGTTCGCTTTTTTTTGTGTCTCATGCAAGAGACTGTACGACGTTCACGTTACATGATTTGAATTATATTTTACGTATAGAGGGTGACAGCGCACCGTGTTAAAATATTGATCATTCATGTTTTCATAACCACTGGCCAACTTCAAAAACAAAACTAAATGAAAACCTCTTTGAGAGCAAAAGGGGGCTCCCTGGTGTTCCGGTGGCCCTACGCAACTTGTGTATTCTGCGTATAGGGAGGATCAGCTCTGATCACATGCTTGAAAAGTTTTGACAAGGTGCCAATCATTTTGTCCAGTCCATTTTTGAGTTCTGTGTGAAATTTGATCAAGTTTGACTTTTCTTCTCAGTTTTTTTTTGTGTTGTTGAAGTGCAAACAAAAACAATAAGCATGTGAATACCACAACATTTGCAATTGGAACAATTTTCTGAGAGAAGTGTGGCATTTTCTGACAGAATTGCAAGGGTGCCGATATTTTTGGCCATGTCTGTATGTATTTATGTATATCATTTTTATTTTTTATTTTGCACAAGATGCACAGTTAAATGTGTTAGTTTATATTTTAATATCTTTACTATTATTCTATAATGTGAAAAATACTAATAGTATTGAATCAGGAGGTGTTTCCAAACTTTTAAATGGTAGCAAATATAATTTTTCTGCTGCTATTAATGCGTGCATGTGTGCGAGTGGCTCATGGCTTGAGATAGAGTCATGAGCGTATAATGTGTCAGTGTTTTCCTGGGCTACAGTCCAGCAGGTGTATGTGGGTGGTGAGTGAGTGAGAGAGAGCGGGTACACAGTGTGTTGGGGGCTTTGGCTGTGCACCTAAGTATAAATATTTCACCCCCTTCTCCAGTTCCCTTTTGTTCATCATCATCAGTGGCTTGATGGCCAACCCCTTTAATCCACAGCTGAACGAATGAATGCGAGAGAGGAAAGGAAGAGCATGTGAAGGAGGGAGAGACAGATATAAAAGCCCCATTAACGTTTGCAGAATGTGAAAGAAAATAATTAGAATATATTATTTTTTAAATCTTATTATATGATGTAAAGAGGAGACAAAATGTGAAAAGAAGAGAATGAAAAATTTATGTGAGTATAAAAAACTTTTCTGCAATAGTAAAGGTGTGAATTTGTTTGTTGTGAGGCTGATGTGCCATTTTGTTTGAAAGGAGGCACAGTGTGTGTGTCCTGTGACTCCTGTTTTTGGGGAAAAAAACATGTCACGATTCAGGGAAGCCCTTAAAGAGGATGAATCAGGAAAGAAGAACCCTAAAATGCCTCAAAAACAAAAGAAAAAGGAGGCTGAAAATAAGGTATGGCTGTTCCGCAAAAAATACCTACAGTAAATGGATTGAATAAACAAGTGAACATACAGAAAAGTATAGAATATATTGTTTAAACAGTCATAATTGTGTGTGGTTTCACTATACAGGACGATGCAGTGAAATCGAAGGATAGGCTCCCTCTGATTGGTTCATCAAGAAAGAAATCTGCAGGTGCTTTTATAGTAGTCTATATGGAATCAATAGTGCATTGTTATATGACAAGATATTATCAGATATTAGCTGATTTAACTGGAAATCAGATGTTTTGATAAACCGGACTTAAGGGCTCATTATATGTGAAGTAATGTGATGTGTGACATATAAACTGTGTGTTTACATTGATCTTTGTTCCTCCTGTCTACACAATGTTACCTGAGCTCATCAATAGACAATAGAAATTTAGTAGGTGCTAAATTAATGAACTGCTATTGTCCAAACATTCATCTTTGTAATGTGACTTAATGTGGCGAGAGGATAATGGGAACTGAACGTGTGTGTGGGAGATAATTACAGGGGGATATAGATATTTATGAGATCCTGTTTCCTAAAACAAAACAGGTAACTGATTATGTTTCTAAAGATAGAAGATATAAAGTCACAAATCTGAGAAAGTTGCAATTGTGAGAAATATTTGCAAATACAAGATATAGAATCACTGTTGTTTCTAATAGCTGCAATTATGAGATATAAAGTCGCAGATACAAAATTAAGTTATAGTTGTTAGATATAAATTCAAAATTATAAGAAATAGTTGCATTTATATGATATAAAGTTCCAGTTACGGAAATAAAATCACAGTAAGAAAATATGAAGTCGCTTTGTAATTACGAGAAATAGACACAGTTTAGATATGTAGTAAAAATTACTTTAATTTTAATGAGAATTAAAGTTTTTTTTAAATCAATAGTAGAAACAGGCTTCAAAAATTCAGAATCTTATATTTTTCATCTCTTCTGTTTTTAGCGAGGCCCTCTCTATCCACTCCTCAGGCTGAAATGAGGAAACGCGGCCATCCTCCCATCTCATCTGTGGCCCCTGACAGCATGGCACCCTGGGAAGGCTCCTCCCACTCTGAGTCTTCCTTTACCAGTTTCCCCCCTCCAGTTTCACCCCTTCCCCTTGCCCACTCGAAACCAATCACAGCGCCAGATCCTCCACCCCCTCCTCAAATCGCAAAAACTGAACCTGAGAATAGCCAGAGTGCCAGGGTAAAACGCAAGCCGCTCCCACCAAGACAGCCCCCTAGACCTCCCCGCTTACCCCCTCTAAGGCAAGTCACAAATCTTAGCTTTTCTCGTAGTTTCACATTTTCGTTTTTTGAGCTGCCGGTTCACCAGTCTGCACGGAGCAGAGCAGAGCGCCTCAGAGATCTCACTGTGTTGCTGAGGCAGTTTCAGTACTGAGGAAAAACATGGTACAGTGAGTTCACATCTAGGGCAGAAATGTATCATGTGGAAAAACAATGTAAGCACATGTACATAAGATCGTCTTTGGCTTCACATCAATGTTTCATGTATATGTTTAATTTTATTTTTGTTTTATTAATAGATAGATAGATAGATAGATAGATAGATAGATATGTAGAGAAAGAGATTTTAAAATGTACTTTATTTCTGTGATTGCGAAGCTGAGTTTTCAACATCATTACTCCAGTCTTCAGTGTCACATGACACACAGGTGGCCTGTGGTTTTATTGAGCTATTTATGTCATGTGCACAGGGATAGTGAAGTGGTTTCCTCTGGACACACGTAACAGATTTTGGTGAATTCTCTACACAAGGTAAGATAACTAATTGATGATAAGCTTATTTCCAATAAGCTGTAAAATTTTGTTGTTTTATTGCACACTTACCTGTGCAGTCACCTGTCCTCACACGTGCTCCTATCAAAGAGTTCTGACGGATTAGCTTTGATGTGTTATCAGTTTTGGCTGATGACGTCTTTTCACAGTTAAAAACTAAATCCTTTAGACTTGATCAGATGTTTTACATGCTTTATTTAGTGCATTCCTACCAAATGTTGTATTTGGTATACATTTTTTTAACCTGTGTACTATTGTGTGTTAGAAAATGTATGTCGTTTATATTTAACTGTGGTTTCAAAAATAGCGGAAAAGACATTGTGGTGTTTTACCATCTGCTTGTGTGGAGTTCTATTCATGTACTGATTAATATATAAATAAAACATTGCATATAGACTGATGTATGTCTTCTGTAGCTTCTGTTTGTACTATATAGGGTCAAAGGTCAGTTTCTAGTATTATTTGTTATAAAGCAGTGCATCTTCTCATTGGA
Organism: Ptychobarbus kaznakovi; assembly: GCA_027422405.1. NCBI lineage: Eukaryota > Metazoa > Chordata > Actinopteri > Cypriniformes > Cyprinidae > Ptychobarbus > Ptychobarbus kaznakovi. The sequence goes on along the minus strand of CM049810.1, from coordinate 13,550,990 downwards.
TAAAACAGCCTTGCCTCCTACAAGAAAGTCGCATAATCATTATCTGGAGAACATTATTTATTTTTAACAATATTTAAGTGCTAGAGTGAAAATAGACACAGGTCTGTTCGGTATAAGCCGTCACTCATGTGATGTTGTGTAATATGTTCTCTGTTCTCAGGAGTGGTAGATTAAAGTCTTCTAACCTTTGGTCAGAGCAATGACAGACTTCCTTTACTGATCCGATGATAAATGTTGTTAATAACTCTTTAGTAGCCGGTAGGAGGAAAAGTAAATAACGGATTCGTCTCTATTCAATTATACATTTCCAGCTTAATTGGTTTAGCTACTGTGAGAAGATAATATAAGGTTAGTTCCGAGTTCAAAGCCAAGTCACAACAACCTCACATTTGGGAAACATAATCATCACCAGATAAACCCTGAACGAATGTAATGAGGAAGTGGCACTAACTAGAATGTTGTTCATGAGTCAACTTGAATGCAAATAGAAAATAAAGTACCTGCTTCAGTTTAAATGAAAAAGTCTGTCTGCTGATCTGAGTGTCTTCTGTGAGAAAAGACAGTGTGCTTGTCAATTGTGCTGCATTAAACGCATTTGAAAATTGACTTTTGATACCCTTTGACTTGAAAACTCATGCCTGCATACCGAGGACCAAGAACGGACTGGTTTTCTTGGCTTTGTTGTTAGAATGTCTATTTATTCTGTGTTTGCGTTTGCTGCTACTTTATTTTATTTTATTAAAAAGAGATTGTGTTCCTGTGGCTCAGTGGTAGAGCATTGAGTTAGCAGCGCAAAAGTTGTGGGTTCATTTCCTAGGGAACACACATACTGACAATAAAAATGAATAGCCTGAATTCTAAGTCGCTTTGGATAAAAGTGTCTGCTAAATGCATAAATGTAATATCATACACTTGTTCCTGTTTTAGCCAAATTTTCGCTCTTTTTTTTTTTTTTACAGATGGACAATCAAAGATGTTCGGAGAGTGAGAATTTCAATCCCAATCCCGTTTATGGTTTGAATGAAGCACAGCTAGATATCCTGGGACAGCGCAGGTGGAAGGCACATCGGACAATTTGGGAAAAGCTGAAGGAGAAGCGCTGGTGAGTGTGGGAGCTTATTTAAGAAGCATAATTGTGATCGTAAAATAAACACTGTCCACGCTAGATATACATGCTGACCCCCATATATCTCTGTTGTTGTGCTTCAGGTGTTCAGGTCCAAGGCTGAAGAGCTGCTTCCTGTCTATTGCACCTCTCTTGTCATGGCTGCCACAGTACTCGCTCAGGAAAAATGCTATTGGAGATTTGATATCAGGAATCAGTGTGGGAATCATGCATCTGCCACAAGGTTGAAGACTTGCACACATTTTTTTGTGTTATTTGAGCTATAAACTGCTATATGACAACTGTATTATAAAGTATAAAGAATTTATGTTGATGCAGGTGTCAACATCGATCGAAATAGATTTTTAGGGTTCTCTGAGAGAGTAGACACTTGAAGTGTCTGTGATGTGCGGGGTCGGTTATGATTTTCATCATACTGTTTCTCATCTTGGACACCTACAGATCTGTATTATCAGCTGGCAGCTTATAATTTTCTTCACAATGCACTGTGATTCAAACCAGACAGATAAAGTGGATGTAATGACTAATTCTATTGTACAGAACTGCACACACTCTTCTGCACACAAATTACTCATTTTCTGACTAATTACTAATTTTTTTTTTGCTTCCCATAGGGATGGCTAATGCTTTGTTGGCTGCGGTGCCTCCAGTGTTTGGTCTGTATTCATCCTTCTACCCTGTTCTCATCTACTTCATGTTTGGAACATCCAAACACATCTCTGTGGGTAAGTGCACACACAAACTCTCTCTCTTCTAATTGTATAGCAACAGTTTGGACAGGACCCTTTTCTATTCTAACATGACAGTGCCTCTGTGTATAAGGCAAGGATCAAAGAGAAATGATGATTCAGTCATTGTGGAAGAACTTGACTGGTCTGCAGAAAGCCAAGTCCTAATCCCAGCTGAACAGCTCTGGTGTGACTTTAAATGCAGACCTTGAGTCTCCCTTGAGAAACTCATCACCAAACACCAATGACTTGTACATATTTCATGTTAGAATAGAATAGGGTCCTGTACAAACTGTTGCAATAAAATGAGAAGCACACAATTCCCTAGAATATCATTATATGCTTAAACATTAAGATTTGTACTCATGGAAATTACTAAAGTAGTCAAACCTTTCATTAAAAGGGGGGTGACCCAATACTTTTGGCAATATAGTGTACACAATTATACAGTAAATCTAAAATAAAATAAAGAATATAATAAAATGAAATGCATATCAAATTAAATAAATCATTAAAATAAAAAAATAAATAAATGGAATTATATATCAAATAAAATCTACAATAACAACATTTTTATATAAAATAAAGTATAAAATATACAATAAAATAAAATATACAGTAAAAATGTATAATACAAAAAAACAATAAAAAACTTAAAACATAAATTAAACATTATTTAATATATGATAATGGCTTTGTCTTTATTTGACTTGACGTTTAGTTCAATCTGATTGGCTGATGATCTTTCTGACCCACAGGTACTTTCTCTGTCCTTTCCATCATGGTCGGTACGGTGGCTGGTGATGTTGTGTTGGCAGGCAGCGGAGCAGGGAGTGATGAGATTGAGGCTGAAACTGCTAGAGTTGCCTTTGCAGCTCAGTTGACCATTCTGTGTGGATTGATACAGGTAATACACACACAAGCTTAATTCTGTACTTGTGTGTGTGTGTATAAATCTCTCTCCCTATAGATTGTGCTGTATGTGCTGCGTTGTGGAGTTGTGTGTCGGTGGTTGTCTCAGCCGTTGATCAGTGGATACACTATGGCAGCTGCTGTCCATGTGACTGTTCACCAGCTGCCTTTACTGATGGGCATCTCTATAGTCAGACACAGAGGCGTCTTTGCTGTGTTCTGGGTAAGAATAAGCACTGTCTATTTTATCTCTGTGTTCATCTCAGATGTTAAATGTACATATCTGTGTCCACCAGATGTTTTCAAACATTGTGACTGGAATCAGGAGAGTGTTACTGGCGACACTGGTAGTGTCTCTTGTCTCCCTGGTGATACTTGTTGGTGGAAAGATGGTGAATTCACGCTGGAGCACTCGATTTCCTATTCCATGGGAGTTGGTACTGGTGCGCAAAGGGTTTTTATTTGTTATTTAGCTTTTATTTATGTGTATTAGAGTTTAACACATTACATTGAATACAGGTCAAAAACTAACATTTGTTGTGTTTGTATTTCATTTTATTTAAAGCTATTTTAATTTCAATTTTGTAGTTTGCAAATTTAATTTAGTTTGTGTTTGCCTGTTGTGTTAGCTGAATTATAAAGCATGGTTTCAGTTTTTGAAGATATTTCTGTGCAACAGTGATACATTCTTAATGTTCGTAGATTGTCTTTGCCACTGTGTCGTCAGTGCAGTTTGATCTGTCCGGTCAGTATGGAATACAGATTGTTGGACCCATACCAACCGGGTCAGCAGAGTGTTGGATTTTCTTTACAAAACCAATTAGCAGGAGGTATTTAGGTGCTAAAACTAATTTTCTCTCTCCTTTTGTCCCAATTTCTCTCTCTTCGTTTACCTCCAAGTCTCTCACCTCCTTCCCTTCCATCGTTTTCTGTCTCTCAGGAGCTGTTATTGACAGCTCTTGCGTTGGCAGTGGTGGGCTATGGTTTCCAAGCATCACTGGGCATGATGTTTGCTCATAAACATGGGTACCCCTTTAACAGCAACCAGGTAACAAGCAATTTCTGTAACTTTAAAAATAGGTACTCATTTTTCAGCATTCCCTTCATCTGATCTAGTGCTGTCAAATGATTAATTGTGATTAATCGCGTCTAAAATAAAAACATTTGTTTGCATAATATATGTGTGTGTACTGTGTATGTTTATATATACATATTTTTATTTAATATATATATACATTCATGTGTTTGTATTTATATATACATAATAAATATACACAGTAAACACACATATAATATGTAAACAAAAACTTTTATTTTGGATGCGATTAATCACGATTAATCGTATGACAGCCGTAATCTGAACATAAATGGGCTCTCTTTCCTGTAGGAGCTGTTGGCTATGGGTCTGTGTAACTCCATCGGCGGGATGTTCCAGTGCTTTCCAGTGAGCGGATCCATATCTCGCAGCACAGTACAGGAGAGTACAGGCGGACAAACTCAGGTGTGAACACCTGCTATTTGTTTTGTTAATAAAACAATCTCATGTTACAGTTGCATGTACATGAACAACATGTGGTACATGCATAACAATTAACTCCCTGTTTACATGTGAATCACATAACCTGGGAGGATTACAGGGAATGTTTTCTCAGAAAATAGTTATTCAAACACTGTTATTCAGGCAGTGGCCACAAGAAGAAAAGACATTTAACTCAAATATTTTCACGTACAATACATTTAAAGTACATGTATATACTGAAATTCAAAACAGCCTATATACAGTATATTATATGTGTGTGTGTGTGTGTGTGTGTGTGTGTGTGTGTGTGTGTGTGTGTGTGTGTGTGTGTGTGTGTGTGTGTGTGTGTGTGTGTGTGTGTGTGTGTGTGTGTGTGTGTGTGTGTGTGTGTGTGTGTGTGTGTGTGTGTGTATATATATATATAAACTATTTGTATTAATTATTTCAAATAAAACAGCTGTTATGGTTTAATTGAAACTGAATTGTCCTGTAAGAACATGTCACATGTGACTATTATTAAGGCAAAGGTCATTAACATCTTTGTCATTCATATCATAAAAGTGATAAAGCAAACTGATAAAATGTAAATCACATGCACAAAAGAAACATATTTTTCAAAATAATGTATGTTTCGGTGTGGAAGCACTGATGTTTTTACTCTATAAACATGACCTCTCTTTCTCTCAGGTTTCTTCTCTTGTGTCTGCTCTGATAATCCTTCTCATCTTGTTAAAAGTTTGGCCCCCTTTTTCAGAAGTTACCAAAGGTCCCTATACTATCTTCAATAACAAAGTATAGTTTATATGGATATAGCATAATAAGGTGGTTTTATAAAGTGTATTTTTGTATTTCAGACAGTTTTGGCTGTCATTATTTTAGTGAATCTCCAAGGGGTTTTTGCACAAGTCAAAGATGTGCCTAAACTTTGGAATACAGACCGCTTGGACCTGGTAAGGGCAACCAGTCCATTCATCCAAACACAACTGACCTAAAATCCACTTCCATGTAGGCCTCTCATCCAGGGTGTTTCCTGTGTGTGTTTCCCACTGAGACTGCAGGTAGTGTGGGTAGTGACACTGCTCAGTGCCCTGGTGTTTAATCTGGACCTGGGGCTTGGCATTGCAATTGTTTTCTCTCTGTTTACCATCGTCTTCAGGACACAGCAGTGAGTCATCTGCATTGTCTGATATTTATCTACAGTCTCGCTCTATTTCTCTTTCGATTTTTCATCTTTCTCATACTAACTCTTATTCTTCCTCTTTCTAAATGTTTCAGGCCCATATCTGCTGTTCTTGGGCATATTTCTGGCACAGACTGTTACAGGGATTTGGAGAAATACTCAAAGGTAATGTTTACACACAATCCAGCTAGAAACCAGCCTAAGCTATGTGGTTAATCATCTTAAGCAGTTCCGCAGCTTAACCAAAGTTTCTTATGCTCACCAAGGCTGCATTTATTTGATCAAAAATATGGCGAAGCTACATTTATTAATATATTAATCAATATCAATTATATTTAACAATTATATATTTTATAGATATAGATAGTATTAATTGTGTTATTTATTAATTTGACATAGATAGTAGATGTGTTCCTAGTACATATATAATCTAAATATAAATCCCTGAGTTTGTTGGTTCAGGCACACCACATCCCTGGAGTGACTGTGTTTTCCTGTTGTAATCCACTTTACTACGCCAATGCAGACCAGACCTTCACATCACTCAAACAGGTACAGTCTATATTATAGCTCTCTGCTTTCCATTCATTGAGTAAAATGTAATTAATATTTTTGTATATGCAGACAATTAGAAATGACATTGAGAATCCTGCAGTAAGACCTCCAGACCAGCAGGGGGCTCAGAGCGCACAGCACTGCGTTATTCTGGAGCTCAGTGGAGTCACCTTCATGGACTCAGTGGCCATAGGCTCATTCAAATCAGTCAGTGGCACAGAACACACGTAACTCATGTACCTACGCGTAGATGTGTTGATATTTTACCAGGGACGAACAGAAATAGATTACTTGTTTCTAGCTCTCATTAACTCCTAACCAATAAATCTCAGTTTAAATTCTGTTTATCACTGTGATCGTGTTTAAATGCAAACTTGCGTGTCTTACCACTCTCTCTTGGTCACAGGTGCTTCAGGATTTTGAGAACACGCAGACCTTGTTTTTCTGTGCTTCATGTCCAGGTTACGCGTCTCACACGTACAGCCACAGCCTCAAATATAGTGTCATGATCTGGGGCATTTTATATTAATATGTAACGTGACATTTAAAGGGAGAGTTCATCCTCAAGAACGGGTATTTAATACATTTAATGCATTCATTTATTTACTGGATTTTTGTGTGTGTGTTTGCTTCTAGATGGTTTACTATCTCAGATGAAGAATCATGGTTTTGTTCCAGATTTTCTGTCTCTTTCTTCATTTTTTCCTTCAGTTCATCATGCAATCCTGCACTACCAGGGGCTACAGGTGTGTGTGTGTTATTTGTTATTTTTGCTTTGTGTTTGTGTGGTGTTGAATTCACTGCAATTCAATAGCCTTTTCTGTTCTGATTCAATTATGCATCTATTTACAGAACACAGGCATAGATGTTACAGAGATGTGACCTTTAATGACCTTCCTTCCTGAACGATGATGAGCTCAGCAAATACACAAACCTGCAAACCTCAAAGAATCCCTCACTACCGAGCTTTAAAAGTGACACTTCTAGAAAGATGGGAAAAGGAATACAAGAACTTCTGATTTTGATTTAATGATTTGGAGCAACTGTGCATTTATCTGGATTTAAGGTGATGTAGATCAGGTGACGATGATGTTGATCATTTAAGGTGATGTCAACAGATGCTTGTTTATCGGCTATTGAATGTTAACATAAAAACTGACACCATGATCAGAACTTTCTTATGGCAATGACTTGACAGCTTTTACCTCTGTATTTTGCTTCTTTTTTTTTTTGCTTGTTGATTTGTTCTGCTTTTAAATCAAAATGTTCATCATTATTCTACTTTTAGATTAGATGGATGTTTGAAATAGTAAAAAAAAGCTCAAATATAAAGTGTCTTCAAAACATTGTAACGCAGGTCTGTGCGTATTCTTGTGTTGGACTGCAGGTCTGCTCCTAGATTCTTAACATATATTTCGTTACAGACCAGTTTGGTTTGGGGATATTGTAAAATAAAATATGTAGTAAAATAAAGTATGTACAAATAACATAGAAACATGTTTGGAAAATAATTATTAACACTGGTCAACACAAACAACAGAATTTAACAGAATCACAATTATATCTACACCAGCTCATTACAATTCAGTTAGTATACATGAACTCCAGACATGTTCATTGCTGGAATGTTCTTGTTCCTCCAGTGAATTGAACCATAAATGTTATTAGAGGAGACTTTGTTCTCTGGGCTGGTGTTGAGGAGAGGCCACATTAATATTTAATAAGCTCGTTTCCCTTACACGTTTACTGAAGACATACTATAAGCCTCTATTTTATAAAGCTGATCATAATGACAGACTAACCCTAACTCTACAGAAACAGAAGCATTTTTGGCATCTTTGGTTAAATAAAATGATACAAACATCGTGACATAATTGCAATTTCACATACAAGTCTATTCTCAGATGATGTCTATACTTCACTGAATCAAAACAAATGCCTCTTATAGCAGAGATGTGATTTCAAAGATCACAATTCACTCATATAAAAGGACATGGTTTTGCAAAATTAACAGGTTTTCCATCTAATCAGGCCAAGATAAGGTGGTGAAGGTCTCTAGTGTGTTTAGGTTTCCAACATTGACTCTGTAGAACCCCCACCCCTCCTATCTCTCTCTTTTTGGGACTTTGCTCTCCATTTGGACACATTCGAATTCTATCAGTGAGTGTGTGAATAGATCAGACGGGTATCAGAAAGGGCGGGATACACATTAACACAAACTGTGATAGAAGAGAAGGGCCAGGGCCGTTACAATCCATTGCTATCCAGAGCTTCACTGCACGAGCAGCAGACCTGTGCCTCTCACTTAAATCACTAGAGAACATCCTTCAGAACTGTTCTGGGTCTGTTTGCATGGACATTAAAGATTGAAGTTTCATTGTGAGGACATACATTTTGGGATCTATGCACTGGATGTGCTCTGAACAACGGATGTGAGAAGAAAAATTTGAAGGATCACATTTAAGAAAGAGAGAGGATTCAAAATGGAAGAAGAGATAACGGACAGAGATCTCAGGAAAAGGGTGCCATATCACATTCAGAGAGATGTACTGGATGAGCTCGGTGTTGACCAAGTTGCTGAGAAATCAGATTTCAAAATTTCAGCAAAAGATAAGCTCCGAGATGCTGTCAGGTATGTGGCCTTTATTTGATTTGAATTTATTCACTGTGTGAGAACTTTTGTTTTACAATTTGTTTGAGCATCATAGTTTAAGAGAAGAGTTAATTGAAAAGAATCTCAGTATTTTGTTTGCCCTCATTTTGCTTTAGTTGAAGCAGTACTGTTGCTATAGCTGAAAAAATGGTGAAGGAATTACTAAGAAACAAATATCACTTGTTTTTGGCTTGTAAATTTGACTAATTATTACAAAGAAATGGCAAATAACACTAACCCCCGGTTTCACAGTCAATGCTTAAGCCTAGTCCAAGACTAAAATGTAAATCTGAGCTGTTTCAACTGAAAGAAACTTGCACTGACTGATCTTAAAACATGTCTGTGCCTTTGTTTTGTCTTAAGATGCACACCAGTTATGTTTTTTTTCTAAGGCATGTTTATAAAAATTACTTAAATGTCTTAATTGTACTATGGCCTAATCCTTGCTTCGGCTAAGCCCTGTCTATGAAAATGGGCCTTAATGTGACATTTTAAGTAGAAATAATGAAACAGAATTTTCTTGTAAAACATACCCCAATTATCTTGAACTTAACAACATGAACTCCACAATTTTGTGTCAAACCTAATGATCATGTTGTCCAGCATGAATTGAGAAAGATCCAAATATCATCTTGTGCTTTAATGGATGCAACAACATCTCAGAGAAGTCTCAGTCTTTATAAAAACTGTAGCATTAATTAAGGCAGTTATCTTGTTCTTCTCTGTGTTTCATAATTTTCTCTTTTTCTTTGTTCATCAGGTGTACAGGCCCAAGGTTTAAGAGCTGTTTCCTATCATTTGTTCCTCTCCTGACTTGGCTGCCACAATACCCATTTCGAGAAAACGCTCTTGGAGATCTAATATCAGGAATCAGTGTGGGAATCATGCACCTGCCGCAAGGTCCAACACAAGCACACACACACCTGTATAACCAAAGCACATTTTTTACTGAAGACGAACACAAACAAACACACACATGTAACATGCAGTGTGTTTTGTGTGTCTAGGTATGGCATATGCTTTGCTGGCTGCGGTCCCTCCAGTGTTTGGTCTGTATTCCTCCTTCTACCCCATTCTCATCTACTTCATATTTGGAACATCCAAACACATCTCTGTGGGTAAGTTCACACACCTTCCTTTGATTTATTTTTTGCCTATAAGCATAGTTCACTGCAAATTGAAAATTCTGTCATCATTTACTCACCTTCATTTCATTCTAAACCGATATGCTGTTTCCATGGAACACAAAAAAATATATTCACATCAAACTTTTCTATACAACAGCAGTTCATGCTCAAAAAGTGTTCATGTTCAAAAGCACCATCAAAATAGTCTCATGCCCCTTGAGTTATATAAGAAAGAAATGCATACAGGTTTGGAATGACATGTGGATGAGTAAATGATGACAGATCAGTGGACTTTCAATATGAATCAAATATTGCACTTATGGTACGGTATGGTATGGTACGTTTAATGACATTTCAATGCTTCAAACCAGTGCTTTAGGAGCCATATTTTATTTGAGAGCTGTAAGGTGAACATTATGGGCAAATAATGACATACATTTCAGTCTTTTTGCAAATTAAGCTGTTTTATGACTTGAAATATAGATCAATATAGTTGTATGGACTTCTGTTATTATGCTTTTGTTGAGTGATTGACAACCTTTTCTCACAACTCACCTTGTTACAGGATGAGTGAGAAAACAATGTTAGATTTCTCATTTTTGAGTAAACTATCAAATTAAATCCATCTTGACTTTTGACCCCTTCAAACATACTGTATCAAAAAATAGTCTTATTTTCTAATCTCTCTGTCTACAGGTACATATGCAGTTATGAGCGTTATGATTGGCAGCGTGACAGAGCGTTTGGCTCCAGACTCAGACTTCACGATACCAGGCAATGACACAAACAGCACCATCTTGGACATTGGCAGCCGTGATGCAGAGAGGGTCAAGATCGCGGCCACTGTGACTTTCTTGTCTGGCATTTTCCAGGTAGTCTCAGTTTGTAAGCGTATGTTGCTTTGAAGTTATGTATGTGACTAAGTCTTTGTGTGGTGTCTGTGTGTGTAGTTGCTCCTCGGCTTGGTTCGGTTTGGTTTTGTGGTAACGTATCTCTCAGAGCCATTGGTGAGAGCTTATACAACAGCAGCCGCCATTCACGTTATCGTCTCCCAGCTCAAATATTCCTTTGGCATCAATCCACATCGATATAGTGGACCTTTGTCTCTTATATATGTGAGTATGAACGCACACACAGTCCCAAACTCTTAATTAAGGACTATCCATATCTGGTATTCTAAAGGCCACAGGCAAGGACAAATAAACACACCTATGTGTAACTTGTTTTTAGTTCCCCCTAGTGGTTTGGATTATGACTTGCACTTGGCAAACTACAGATGATTTAATGCTGTTTTCTCTATTTATTTTTCTTTCTCTCTCCAGACAGTCATAGAGATTTGTGCATTGCTTGGACAGACTAATATCGGTACTCTGGTAGTCAGCATTGTAACCCTCATAGGTCTGATTGCTGCAAAGGAACTTAGTGCCTTGGCGGCACGCAAAATCCCTATTCCAATTCCGGTTGAGCTGATCACTGTGAGTTACGTCATACAGTGAAACACACACATGCACATACATGTTTACTTAGCTAACTGTGGACATACATAAACATATTGACTTATATTCATATTTTTTTATTTGTTTACAATAAAATGTAATTATATTTTGTACTAAATCAAAATGTCATCATTTTTACTTGCTCTTTCTGTGTAGATGTAATACAACATATTGCTTCTTAAAGCTGTCATCTATGTTTGTGTGTACAGATTGTTATCGCTACTGTGGTGTCGTGGCAGATGGATTTGAAGACTGAATATGGTGTTCAAGTGGTTGGAAAAATCCCATCAGGGTGAGTCCAACACACAACTATGCAACACAAATACAACTGTTCGACATAGTATGTGTATGACATGGTAATGGTTACAGCTACAAAACAACCACAGCATCATAGTACATCTTCAAACTCAAATACACATCTGCATCTCTTCTTGACATTTTAGTCTGCAGGCTCCTGTGGCGCCCGCTGTCTCATTGTTGAGTTCAATAGTCGGTGATGCTTTTGCACTGGCTGTTGTTGGTTATGGTATTGCCATCTCACTGGGTAGAATCTTCGCCCTCAAATATGCCTACAAAGTCGACAGTAACCAGGTAAGAGACTTTAAATGTCTGTAAAAGATTATTTTCATTGAATGTATATCTTTATATACACACAAATCTACAGTGTATATACACACACATTAAAATGATCAACAGTGACAGGAAGGATTAGAAAAAAATTCACATTGTTACAAAAATAATATATTTCAAATGAATAGCATACTCTATATTAATCAAAGAATTCTGAAAAAAATGTCATGGTTTCCACAAAATATAGTAAGCAGCACAAATGTACCAGGAAGGGGCATGTTCAGAGTCCCTGGGGGGCCCCACGCAGTATGTTCAGAGTCCCTGGTGGGCCCCACGCAGTATGTTCAGAGTCCCTGGGGGGCCCCACGCAGTATGTTCAGAGTCCCTGGTGGGCCCCACGCAATTGCGTGTTTTGTGCGGTGCCAAAACCCGCTACTGTTTCCATGTTAGAATGATTTCTAAAGGATCGTGCAAAACAAAAGACAGGAGTAATGGCTAACATATGTCAAATTTAGTGTCAACATAAAACAAACAGCATAGTAAAACTGCAAGAATGGAAAATATGGTTTTAAGTTCACAAAATGTTATTTTAGTTAATATTAGTTCTTACATTTAAATCCAGTTGCCAGTTAAACCCAATTTTACCACCGAGGCACATCTGAAAAACTGGCAGTTTGTGTTTTCTGTTATTTTGCGAAGTTGCTGAAAGTCATTGATCCAAGTCCAAAAAAGTTTTAATTCCCAAAAATTTGGAAAAGACCAACTTTGTCTGACCATCTTGTGTTTTTCTCCTATTGTCTATTCTCTTGATCAGGAGCTCATAGCGTTGGGCCTGTCTAACTCCATTGGCGGCTTATTCAACTGCTTTGCTATCAGCTGCTCTATGTCTCGCAGCATGGTGCAGGTCAGCACAGGGGGGAAGTCACAGGTGAGAACTTCAGCAAACTGCAATCTGACATGACTTCCTTTTCCACCATTCTTTCACTAGCTAGTTCTGGAGAGATGGATGGTGAGTTGCTTAAATTATTGTTTTTGGGGTGAAAGGTCAAATTGAAAGCTCTCTCTCGGTCATTCTCTCAGGTGGCTGGAGCAATTTCTGCTGTGGTGATTCTGGTGATCTTGTTAAAGATTGGAGAACTCTTTGAGGAGCTCCCAAAGGTAAGTACCCTGAATCAACCCTTGTGTGGGCCTTGCATTAATATTCATAAGTATCTGTGCTTAATTCATGAATATGATAATGTGTCAATTTACAAAGATATATATAGACATATTGTATGTGTGTGTGCTGATTTCCTTAGGCTGTGCTGGCTGCTATAATCTATGTAAACCTGCAAGGCATGATGAAGCAGTTTAGAGACATCTGCTCTCTCTGGAGGACCAACAAAGTGGATATGGTGAGAGAGAACAAAGAGGAGGGATTTCATGAGAGAGCAAAGCTTATGTAACACGTTAAATATAGACCAATACATAAACTAAATATGACTGAGAATGAGGGGAGTGAATAGAGCGACAGAAAAAATATAAAAAGGAAAGATCTGAATAGATAGTTCAGCTGTTATTCTCTGTTGTTTGTGTGTTTAGGTAGTGTGGGTGATGACTTTGATCTTGACAGTGTTGTTTAATCCTGACATGGGACTTGCTGCATCTATTGCCTTCTCCATCCTCACTGTCGTCTTCAGAACTCAGCTGTGAGTGACAGAAACCACATACACAAAGCTAAATAATCCACAAAAGCAAATGTGGCACATGCACCATTTTTCCATAGTCTTGAGCCCTAAATGATTACCACATACATGTGCACCGTTTACATATTTAAATGAGAATGTCAAACTGGTTCTGCATGTGGTCTCCTGTTTAACTTCCCCTGCTGATGAACGTCAGATCTGAGCTCCCTTAGATTGGCCATATATGTACCATTGGCTTAGTGGCTGAAATTCTTGCTCTTGACAACATCATAATCAGTTTGCATAATAATTCACCATCTGTGCCTCCATGTGTTGACTCCTTTCTTCTTCTCTACCTGTTTTTTTCTCTTTACAACAGACCAAAATACTCCTATTCTTGGCCAGGTTCCTGGCACTGACATCTACAAACCAGTAGAGGACTACAATCAGGTGACCATGACACCATTATAGCAATTTATGCAACCATGTTCACTTTACTTAAATGATTCTTTAGTTTTCTTGGTCTAGTTATATTTCACACGTCAGAGGTGTTACACAATTGACCAAATCAAATGAGCGAGTTGGATTGAAAGGCATATCTGTACATTTCTGTTGAAACAGCCTGTCGCTCATGGTTGAAAACCTGAATTACAGCATTGTTCCAGAAACACCTTCATGCAAACTTTTCTTAGATTATCTGATGAATCAGTGTCACGTAGATTTGCAAGAGCACGACGTGTGTTTTACTCGTTTTGGTGTTATTGTGTTGGTTACTATTTGTTTTACAGTCCAGGGTTTGTTTGAATGAGGCCGTAGTAGTTTCATTCACATTGAATTACACAGAGTGTAATTGTGCTGTAAGCGAGACCTAGTTGTAAATTATATTTATGAAGTATCTAATATGTGTGCAGGTGATCAGGCACAAATTGTAGTTTGTTGTAGTGCTGTTGAAACTAGTGTACTGAATCTAGGCCTTTTTTAGATTTCGATGAAAAATATAATCGGCCACAATACAATATTTGACCTTTAACAAAATGTTTTAGTAACCATTGTTCAAGATGTATACAAAAATTACTTAAATGATGAGCATTCAGTTAATAAACAACTATTCACAACTTTCTTCTTGGATACTATTTTCAGGATTTGTCTTCTAGCGCCTCAGTCAGAATACATTATATTTAATTTGGTTCATTAGTTTTTGCATTTGTGAATAACTTTGATCATTTGAGCATTGAAAAAAACTGTAATTGCAAATATTGCTTTACAAAATTTGTGTAATTATTTTGAAAAAGTATTTAGAAATTCTTGATTTCATCATAAAAGTTTTTTATTATTATTATTTTCTGTTATTTTGTGTATAATGTCTCTGCATTTTTGACACACTTACAGGTGCAGGAGATTCCCGGTATAATGATTTTCCGTTCATCTGCAACATTGTACTTTGCCAACGCTGAAATGTACATTGATGCACTCTATGAGAAGGTAGACACACACAAACACCATACACACATATACTCTCAAGCATATTCATTCACACACATCTACATAAAGAGCAATTACAAGACACTACTCACAACAGGCTATTATCCCAAACATAGCTCTAACATAAACATTCACTGTGTGATTAGCCCAAACAAGCTACATGAACACGTGCACGGGTCAGGACATTCATGCAGTAAAAATACATGTTTGTGTGCAGACTGGGGTAGACGTGGCTAAACTTCTCTCACACAAGAAAAAACTGGAAGCAAAGAGACTCAGAAAAGAAAAGAAAGCTGCAAAGAAAGCAAAGAAAGAAGCCAAGAAAAGAGCTAAAGAAGCCGTTAAAGCTGCTAAGGAAGACACTGTGCGTATGCATGGAAATAAGTGAGAAAATAAATGTTTGTGTTTTCTGATTGAAGTCAGCGGTCTCTGCTTTTAACCAGGGGGAGGAACCACAGCTTTCAGACACAGATGAAAGTGGGGAAGAAGCAGAGGCAAATGGGGATGTGCATAAGTTGTCAATCGAAAATCCAAAGGATGTGGCTGCTGTGGAGGCGGGGCCTGACCCTGACACGGACACCCCGCTGCCACGGGCAATCATTCTTGACCTGAACCCTGTCAACTTCCTGGATACAGTTGGTGTGAAGACTCTACGCAATGTGAGACACAATCCGTACTGTACATTAGCTACTTATTAAATATGTAACATGTTTTAACCTTGTTAAAACCCTTTGTTTAATGGCAGATCTATAAAGATTATGGAGAAGCTGGTGTACAGGTGTACTTATGTGGCTGCCAGAGTAAGTGACCAATACAAACCAGTAGTTTCAATAGGGTGTTTTTGCAGTGATTCTAGTATAGAAGAACCATTCTGGGTTCCCTAAATAATCTCTCTATGAATAGTTTTTAAAAGAACCTGTATTTCCTCATGTGAAAAACATTTTAATGATCTAAAGAAACTTTTTCCACTATAAAGAATGTAATGTAATGGAAAGGTTGCATGGATGCTAAAGCTTCTTCGTGGAACCATCAATGCCAAGAACCTTTATTTTTAAGAGTGTATTCTTCCATGTCACGTGTTCCTTTTGTTGTCTAGAATGATGACATTTGAAATTCCATTTACGCATGCAGTCAAGACGGACCTGTTTGTCATCATTATTTGTAATCTCTCTTTCAGGATGTGTTGTTGAGAGTATGGAGAAGGGCGACTTCTTCAACGAGAAAATAACTAAATCGATTCTCTTCTCATCGGTACATGATGCCGTTCTTTACTGTCAACAAGAAAACAGTGAGGAGGTACAGTACATTCTTATCTCATATACACATACACGCATATCAGAGGTTTCCTAATCTTAATTAGACATGTGTTGAGTGTTGGTGGCCAAGACTGTATTTCAAAACAAACATGACTGAATACACCTAATTTCTTGCCTTTCTACTTTTACAGGTTATGCAGGGAACACATTTGTAAATCCAAACACCAAACGTGATACAGAACACAGAGCTGGATTGTTATTTATTGTGTATTTCATCATAGGGAAGAATAAGTTAAGGGGGTGTTTAGATGAATAATTTGGGTTTGTTTGTTTAAATAATAAACAGAGACTCTTTTGAATGAGAAATCTCTAAGAAACCAGTTATTCCAGGTTGTGAAACTGTAGAGTTCCAGGTGAATATTACACATGAATGTAAACTCAGTTTTTACAATATAATCAGACTCCTGGAAAGTTCCCATTTTAGCAACGTACAATACTGTTCAAAGGTTTAGGGTCAGTATTTATTTTTTTAATTGATCAAAAGGGTCAGTAAAGACAATTAAAAAGTTACAAAAGATTTCTGTCAAATAAAAGCTGTTGTTTTAAAATGTATAATCTTCAAAGACTCTTAAAAATATGTATCATGGTTTTTACAATATATTAAGCTGCACAACTTTCTCAACATTAATAATATGTTTTTTAGCATCAAATCAGCATATTAGAATGATTCTTAAAGGATTATGTGACACTGGAGTAATGGTTGATGAGAATTCAGCTTGGCATAACATGAACACATTAATTGGAATTAATTAGGGGGGAAATGGAAACAGGTATTTTAAAATGTAATATTTCACAATATTACTGGATTTTATCATCAAAAAATGCAATTGGCAAACATAAGAGACTTCTTTTAAAAACATGAAAAAAATATTTGTGACCCCAAACTTTTGAATAGTAGTGTAATTACCACTAAAAAATCTAAATCTGTGTATGTATTTTACTATGTATAAGCTATGCATGCTGTTTATAAACTTTATATGCTTATCATTATAACTTAAATAAACAGTAATTTTCTTATTATTGTGGTGGAATTGTTAGTATCTTCCATGATAAGTTACCGGTTATTTGTGAAAATATTCAACCCTGAAAAAACAGGTTTGGAGTTCTCATATTGCTCTTTATTTATTTTCAGTCTGAAATGCTAAGCATCTTTGTGATGTTTAAAAATAAATGAACTAGTTCTTTTTCATTTGATGGGTGCTGTTTTCCTGTAGGGTGAAGTCAGCTAAAATGGGTTATCAGGTCAAATGGGCCAAATAAGGTTGTAGCATCATATCTCTTTATTTTTTATTTTTACAGAAAATCACAATAACTTATCTTGCACTGTTGCTTCAACACTTGTTGACATGTAACAATCATTTTTATTGGTCTTTTATTGAAGTTTTTTTTAAGGGCAGGGCAGGGCAGGGCAGGGCATGAAGCTTGTCAGAGTAATTGTAAGTAATTGAGCCTGACATAGAAAATGTCATTAATCACTAACAAGGGTTGCCTATTAAAGCAATTATAAATAAGCTTACCAACAAAGCAAAGGTTTATGAACATCGTTTTGACATGCTCTTTCAAATAAAAAAGTTTAATTTATAAAATAAACTTTTTTTTGTGAAAAAGGTCATTTTAGGTAGAAATGGCTGGTTAAGCTAAAATGGGCCACAATTTTCAGTTAAGATGGGCTGCATACACAAACTTTTAGACAGAAATTGAGGGTGAAAATAGGTTTATATGCCTACTGTAGATATGTATCCATACAAAATCTTAACAGTCTTTAAAAAAATACAAGCATACACACACATGCACACAAAAAACACCAATGGACAGCAACACACATCTACACAACATGATCAGTTCATTATTAATTGCATTGTTTAATTAAAGATTAATTCAACTTTCTATTTGAAATACATTCATGGTGTTGCCATGGCACACTAAAGACAATAGTGTCAATTTACTGTTAAAAATAAAATGATTTAAACTGAAATAACCTGTGTTGTTCTCTTTTTATAGTGGCCCATTTTAACTGAATGTTGTGCCGTGGCAATAGAAGGTACCTGCTGATAGTCTAGCTCACGTAAAACTTTTATACTTTTTCACATTTAAAAAAAATATAAACATATTTCAGAGACCCATGCTAATTTATAAGAATATCATTAGATCTCATGCATAGCTTATAAGTCATTTACCAAAATGTGGCCCATTTTAGCTGACTTCACCCTATGAAGACACAAAAACGATGACTTATGTAAATGATCTTGCTGTAACAAGTTTCAGAGAAACTGGCTATTCGAGCATATCCAACAGGAAAAGATCATCTAAACCTGTCCAACTATACTGTATACCAGCTATTGTTTCAGAACAGATGATAGCTATCCAGTGACAAAAGCACAAGTGGTGTGCAATTGACTTACTGTGCCATAAAAGGTGACTAAATATGTTAAAGATATTTCATCACCTGTATATCACACAAGGACTAGAAAACAACTCAAGTAATGCAGGAGAACAGCATTAGTATCATGCTTAGCTCTTAGTCATATTGAACGACAGTTGACATACTAAGATGAATGAGTTTAATCAATCTCATTCAGCTGTAACGAATGTGAAAACACCGCGAGCGAGAGAGAGAGAGAGAGAGAGAGAGAGTGTGAGTGTGTGTGTGTGTGTGTGTGTGTGTGTGTGTGTGTGTGTGTGTGTGTGTGTGTGTGTGTGTGTGTGGTGTGTGTGTGTGTGTGTGTGTGTGTGTGTGTGTGTGTGTGTGTGTGTGTGTGTGTGTGTGTGTGTGTGTGTGTTGGCGGTTTCTCACACAGCTCCTCTTTCATTCTTTCTCCACCCATCAGGCGGCCGCTCAGCATCTGTGTGTGAGCGGATCAGAGTTGAACCCATTGCGGGAAACAGCAGCAGGGTGAGCGCCGCTGTCAACAACCGGCGCCAGTACCGGATCTAACTCCAAATTTGGACTTGATTTCTGTCTCCAGTATTCAGTCTGCAGCAGGTTCAGGTATGTGGTTGGTTGGATTTATTGTTGTTTAATATGTAGTAAATGTAATTTTGTATATTGGGGAGTCACCTTTGCGAAGCACTTTAATACAGACATAATCTAAGCCAGACACGCGCACCGAGTCACGGGAATTCACATTCCTGCGTGTTTACATGTTAGGGATAGAAAACAGATTTGCTTTATATCATTAAATAGTTCGCCAAGCTTTAAGGTATGACCATTTATCTTTGTTATGCATACCAAATATAATCAAAACTAGAAAGAATTGGGCACTTAAAAAGTAGACAACGACCATAGAGGACAATCAGTTTAATGACTTTTTTTTAGGGATACTGACACTTAGTTGAAAAATGCATAGCATTTTTAAGAATAAGTTAGACATAAATATAAAAATATACAAAGACCATTCTCGTAAATAAAATGCATTAATAATAATTATTAAATATCATTAATAGACTGTTAACTTTAATTTTGAACTTAGTAGACAAACAAATAGACTGTGAAATAAAAAAATGGCCATTTAGATGGCAAAACGACGTTGTGTAAATTAATTTAATCATTTATTAGTCTATTTCATTATTATTAATGAAGTATTAGGCTACAAATTAAGAAGCTTTTATTGTTGCTATAGTGTAGTGTATAATTTTTTGTTATTATTGTGTAAAATTAATAATAAATTCTGCATACTGGTAATGAAAAAACAATAGGCTACTCTGTAGGCTATCTGTCGTAAAACAGTATTGGTCGAGAACTAGCCCATGTAAGATGTAGGCTAATGCATGAAAACAAACGTGTGTCCAGTGACTGTCATTCGGTGTTTCTCCGGGTTGAGAGAATATATCGCTTAAATGTGGCTGTGACAGTCTAAATAAATCAGTCTGTGCTGGCCTCGATTCTCTATCGACCCAAATAAATAGATTGGGCTGAAATTAATTGGCAGGTCGATGCATTGGAAGCTTCTCTCACTGTCTCCCTCTTGGCATGCTGTCAGTCACAAACAGTCCCGCAGTGCACGCGCTATTTTTGTTTCTGTCTACAGGAAACTGCTCGATGCGGTGACAATAGTCTCTTTTTGAATCGTCGGTCCATTTGAAAGCGCGCGCGTGCTTGTGTGCTGAGGGGTCAGGACGGTCCGTGTTATCTCTCCGGTGCACCTGACGTAAGCGACTGTCAAGTGAAAACATTCTGCCGGTCGCTGAAGCAGATGAATGAAATTCCCGGAATGCACACGCTAGCCACCTGCCTGTTAGTCGCTGCTGTTTCATACTGGTACAGCAGCGAGCTTCTGACAGCGTTCCGTCTGTTTATTTCAGACCCAGCTCTCGGCTGGGACATGCCGGAACCCGAGGGGAATCGTCGGTCACCGCAAGGTGTCCCTTACACCGACCTGCCGCACATCGTCAACGCCGACGGACTGCACTTGTTCTGCCGTTACTGGGAGCCTGACAGTCCTCCGAAGTAAGTGCGAGACATGCATATGCAAAATAGAAACAGATTAGGTCAGGTCTCTTGGGATAAAGCAAAAGATCCTCCCGTTACAGCCTCCGGTAGAGCAGGACGAGAGGCTGATAAACGTGTACGGATGTTTCCTTCCCCCTTTCAAGAGCCTGCCCTTTACTTTCCAGCTCCTCAAAGGTTTCTTTAAAACGCGACACGCATTCAAAACTACAGACAGGCTATAACAGTGAAGGTTCATAGGCTATTGCACGTTAACTGTGGGTTGATCTGCGGTTTTCCGCGAGGTTCACTTTTGCAAACTGCTGGCCCATCACATGATGTCTAAACTGGTGAGTGAGGAAATAGACAAGGGAAGTTTCTTGTAAAATCATGTATTTAATAGTGCAGTTAGAAATATATATATTAATAAAAAAATATTTCACACATAAACTCACTAAAGAATTCAAGAAAGAACTAAAGAATTGTTTCATTACAATAAAAATCATTTATATAAAAAAATGCTGTTTCAAATGCATTTTAACCATGGTATCAACTGTCATATGAACAAGTGAGTAATGTTTCTAAGTTAAGTTTCATGAACAATAACTTGACGAACACTGAAAGTAATGATAACTAGTCTTGTAATTGGGTATCATTAAGTGAATTGAACGAAGGATTCGAACTGAAAGGCTAACTCAGCTGCTGAAGCTGTATCTGAAATCGCTTCACTGCTATTCAAAACTTCTCTCCTGTGGCCTCATGATAGTAAAGTGTTCATCATGGGATCTTTTCGGAAGTAGTGGGTCATCCCGGCACTTTTTGCCTACTTTTTAAAAGAATAATTGTGGCGTACTCTTTTAATGTAGAGGCCTACTGTATTTTCGTCCTATTGTATAGCATATTTGTATGCATGATGAGTCTTTTTGTTCATAAATAACACTGGACAGACTGTATAGCCTACTGCTGATATGTTATACTGGAAGCACTGAAAAAATTAACAACACTTTGGAGAAACAACATTAAATTGATGCAAACAGATGTGAAATGAAGACTCCAGACATATCTTCTAGAAAAGCTGTTTTATTTTACGCGGAGCTGGTCAGCTCCTCATGGGTGTCGCCCTGTTGACATCATATGCCATGCAAATTAACTGACTTATTAATAATAATAGGTCTACTTTATAGATGATTGATATCTTATAGGCAGTGCCTGCTTTCACTCACAATGTTTATTAAGTAATATAAATCCAGTTTAACGTATAAACACTATCTTGTTAAATGACTATGCCATCCTGTATTACTCATCTGGTTATAGTAAATGAGAAAGGGGCCCACTCAGTTTCTATGCTGAAGGGAATGCCTTGGTTTCCATGAGTCGGACGCCCCTGCTCATGGCCCCTTTATGACCATTATAGACACACACTCTCACAGTACAGATCTGCTACATTTCTAGTGTCATCTGCGGTGGTTCTTCTGAGTAATTATAAAAAAACGGTCATATTTTTGAGCAAGTGGGTTTACATTTATGCATTTAGCAGACGCTTTTATCCAAAGCGACTTACAGTGCATTCAGGCTGTACATTTTTTGTCAGTATGTGTGTTCCCTGGGAATCGAACCCACAACCTTTGCGCTGCTAACGCAATGCTCTACCACTGAGCCACAGGAACACACCTTTGTCGGTTTGTCAGATGCTTCGATAAACCGAACTGCACACATTCAGATAGGCAGTGTTTGTGTGGGTGTCATGATTATGTCAAACAGGTCAAGCTCTCTATGGCTACTGTTACAGAGCTGTTGTTTTGCCATCAGCTATTCACCCTGAAGTGGCCGTGGTGCGGCCCAGGGGAACATGCCGTTGCCATAGTTACCACCTCTTCCCCTCTCTCAGACTAATTTGAACTCTATTGCTTGTCAGCAACAGTGTATATGACAAGAGTGTGTTTGTATCTGTACGTGCTTGTTGGCATATATAATAAGAGTAATAATAAACCACAAAACCATGTGATCTTCAGTGAAATGTTATAAAACCACAAATATTTTGTTTTGGGATTTGGAAGATGAAGCTTTTCCCATGTGACTGAATGGGAAAGATTCAGAGCAGCTAATGTGAAGCTAATGCAGGCATCAGACATGTTTAAATCAGACATCTGAAGGAATGCTACCAGGATCCCCTCTGCTGCACTCTGTCATTCTGTTTATGGTGAAATATTTAGCCTGTGTTTGATCGCTTGAAGGTTCTGTGTCTATTTACTAGCTGTTTAGAAACATCTCAGCTTAGGGCGGTAGGACATGGAAATTACTGAATGCTTCGCATCATGCTAATAAACGGATCCAATATTTATGTTTTTTTTGTATTCATGTAGCATCATCTGAATGAGGCCAAATAACCCAATTTCCAATCCCACCTTTTTACATGTTTAGTGTAGACATTTTATATACTGTAGTGTAGGCTAAATCTGGGGTTTTTAAAACTTCTTGATGTCAAAAGCCCCCAAATATGATCTTTTTCTTCCTAAAATACAACGGCATCTATATATTTGATGTATAACAAGCTGAAAATATGAATATAATCCAAAAGTATTATTAACAATAGTTACAAAAAAGTAAAAACCGTTGTTGGTGTTTTTCTTGCCATTGTACTGAATGTAATATTACCATTGTAAATATAATGTAATATAGATCATATTTTGTTATGTTAACAGTGGTTCTGGGATGGTTTTCTGACTTCTTACGTCAATATAATACAATTCATCTTCAGAATGAAATAGTAATGCAAGCAAATTTGGTAAATGTGATTGTACAAAAAATATTTCATTAATATCTTAAGTGAACATGTTACCATGTTAATACATTTTGTAAAATCTTTTTTCCTCTCAAAGTAGTTGTGAACCTCCTAGCACTCACTCTCACACAGGTGACATCTACACCAAACCAACCTTTGAAAGTAAACATGAACGTAGTAAGGTGGTCTGTTGGAAGTTGAACTTCCACTTAAAAGAACTGTTATGACAGACGTGAACAGCTGAAGTGGCAAACCGTTTACACTGAGTTCACCACATCACTGCTTGGTTTAACATTTAACAGAACTCTGCTTACAGCCCAGACATCATCTCACAATGTCCCTGTACAGTCGCTTACATGGACATGTCCAGTGCTGATGCCACCAGATGCAGCTAGAGAAACAGGAAGTGGGTGAAAGTTAAAAAGACCACAGTAGCCCATTGTATGATCCCAGTAATGATTGACAGATCACTCAATAGATAAGCTGGGCATTGAACCCATGCAAAGTGAATTGAAACACACTCATATACAGTCTGACAAATTAGGTCATGCCGGTCAGTATGGTCCATCCTATTCTGTCTAATGTCATTTGGAGAAGAATTCCTCTACCAAACATGGATATTTATACAGCTGTTAGAGCAGTGCCAAATTACACACACAAATTTGGCCCTCACAAGTATAGCAAAAACTGTACAGGCGCACAGGAAATGTCATTATATGTTAATCTCTGCTCTGCCCTTGATGATTGTTACTTTGTAGTTTAACTACTTTAGATCTATTTTGGAATGCCAAAAATGTCACACACACACACACACACACACACACACACACACACACACACACACACACACACACACACACACACACACACACACACACACACACACACACACACACACACACACACACACACACACACACACACACACACACACACACACACACACACACACACACACACACACACACACACACACACACACACACACACACACACAGTAGTGTCTTTGTCTGCCTTGCAAACTGCATTCCCAGGGTTCAAGGACAAAAGCGTTTTGATCTAAGGATGATCAGAATCACAAACACTTCCATTTAATCTTGCACCAAGTTACCAGCTCGTAGATTGAGACTGTGAGGCTTTATTTTAGTAAATACATTCCTGAGTATGATGGAGGAATGAATAGAAAGAAAAGCAGACTCTCCAAATAGAAGTAAAGATGCCCCCTCTCAGTCCTCTGAGACCATGTGAGTCCATTATACATGTACAAAGACTCTTTTTGTTACTGATTAGAGGCTGCATTGAGGTCATAGCAAATCTGCACAAGTTTGGACCTAATAAAGCTATTCCCATTCTCACTCTCACTCTCTCTCTTTCCTTCCTCTCTTTCTGCCTTATTTTTTCAGAGTTTTAGTGTGAATGCTGCTAATGAACATATCTTGTTATTCTGGTGGGAGACTGTTAGTAGGATGTGTCTGTATTTCTCATGCGTTGGGAAACTGAGAAAAGGTTCTGAATAATACCGGTATAAATATACCAGAACCGAATGACTTTAAGCTTCTGTTAACGTTTATCGCACGTGCAGTTTCCAATGCTTACTGAAAACCTTCTGACCAAGTTTCCTGCACTAGTTGTCATGAGAAATCAGGTCCCCTATTAGGACGTCAGGCAATCCCACTGGCTCAAATAACTTTTAATAGGTACTCTCTTTAGTGCCTGATTACAATTCCTACTACATCGTATTATAGAATGTCATTTAAAATACATTACAATTTAATTGGGCTTCGAGTCTCAGGTCCGGCAGGAATTGTCGGTGGGAGGAGTGAATGTCCAGCACTCTCTCCACCTTCAATACCACGACTGAGGTGAGACCCTTGAGCGAGGCACCGAACCCCAACTCCTCCCCTGGGCGCCGCAGAATTGGCTGCCCACTTCTCTGGGTGTTTGTTCACTACTGTGTGTGTACACTTGGATGGGTTAAATGCAGAGCACAAATTCTGAGTATGGGACACCACACTTGGCCACATGTCACTTCACTTCACTTACAGTGACCATTATTGTATGTTTTAGTCATCTTATGTACAAGCATAGCAGATACCCAATTAGCCTGATACCTTTAGAACAATTACAGAAGGAATAAGGGTCACACTTTAAGGTCCGGTGCTTGCTATTAACAAACCATTAACTATGACTTTTGCCTCAATAAACTACTAATTTGCTGCTTATTAATAGTTAGTAAAATAGTTGTTAAGTTTAGGTATTGGGTATGATTGGGGATGTAATATGGTCATGCAGAATATGTGCTTTAAGTATTACTAAAGAGACAATATGTGACCCACTATGTGAAAACCCAGCTAAAGTATTTTTTTGTGATTTGCTGTTTTCTACAAAAAAAATCATCCTTCATATGGTAAAGAACATTCAGTGAAAATGTAACCTTTATATCTTTAATATTTACTGAGTAAGGGAATGTCAAAGATTGAAAGATAATGGAATTAATGGTAAAAATCAAACTCTGATACTTGTTTTCACAATTCTGAGACTTTAGATTTCACAGAGGGTCACATGTTAAAAATGCATCAAAGCATCTAGTTAACAGTGAATTGGTCCATGTTAGTGTTAAAAAAAAAAAGTTTTTTTTAGTGAATCAGAAACATTCAGGGAAACCAATCCCGATTTCCAAACAAATAGAACTTATTGTGACACTTATGTTGTTACTGACCAGATGTTCATATGACAAAAGATGTTAAAGTAGTTAAAGATGTACATTTTTAGCACAGATGTCGGTAGTATTTTGTAAAATAGTTACCACTTTTTGGTTTGTTTAGTATTGTTGTTTAATAGGTCAGTTATTGGATTCCATTTATGTCAATAACACTGTGAAAAGTCTGTGTAAATACACGTTTTTAGAACAAAATTGTTGTCAATGAATGTATTATTGAAATAATTTAATAAGTAATAAACAATGTTATGAAACAGTTAATGAATTGCAATTGTTAAAAGGAATCAGAACCAGCTTTGTTAAATTCTTTTAGAATTCCCTTCCCAAATCATTAATGTGTGTTTTCCTCCATCAGGGCGCTGGTGTTTGTTGCCCATGGAGCAGGAGAGCACTGTGGGGGATATGCTGACATTGCTCACAGCCTCACCCAGCATGGCATTCTGGTGTTCGCCCACGATCACGGTGAGTGGCAGACTCCTAATCAAACAGCTAAAATCCCCAACACACAGATTTGTTGGTTAGCAACAGTGCAGCAGTGTTTTGGGTGGTGTAGGAGGGCGTGTTATGAGACTGTGAGGGTGTGGGGTGAAAAATCTATTTTACGCCCACATGTGATTCCTTGTAATTCATCCACCCAGTTTTCCCGTCATTTACAACGGATGTTGTGGGCATGGACATCCTGGCTTTAGAGTGGGGGATGGAGTTAAAAATGACATGAAACAAGTAGAGAATACAGAAAAAAGCAGGTGCTATGTGTACAGAATGTTAAAGCCATTTTGTGGCAGTGTCATGGTAACTAATGATTCACACAGAGAGACAGCAAGCCACCTTGTGATGAGCAGTTGGGGTTGTGTGAGTGTGTGATTTGACTGTCTGGTGTCTCAGTGTGAGTAATTGGTTCTATTGAAATACAACAAACAGAAACCATTACAGTCAGCCTCTCTCTGTTTGTTTCTTACTCTCTTTCTGTCTCTCTCCTCCTCTAACATGCAGTCTCACGTCTCAGTATGTCTGTATACCACATGCTTTTTGGAATTTCTATTCTATTGTTCCATTATTCATATTATGTTAATTTGCTTGACTAAATGTCATGTCGGTTATATGCCAAATTTTCCTGAGCTCTTCTTTATGAGCCAATAGCATTGCGCTGTGAGTGACAGCCCTCTTTTATCTCCTGTTTCAAAGGAGAGCTGATATACAAAGACACGGGTGAATGGAAACATATGTTACATGCTTAATTCTCTTTCTTTTACTATCAGTTGGTCATGGCCAGAGTGAAGGTGAGAGAATGGATATCCAAAACTTCCAGATTTACATCAGAGACGTCCTCCAGCACATTGACATCATGAAGGGCCGGTATAAGCTGCCAGTCTTCATCATTGGACACTCAATGGTAGGACATATTTTGAAACCCATGTTTTTACATAAGCCATCCCACATAATGCATAAGCGAACAGAGGTCACATACTTTCTATAAACCATTCTGTTCTTTGTGTACACACCTAGAACGATAACTGTAAAGATAACTATATTTGTAATGGAAATATATTAGTGTCCACACCAATGATAATGGTCTGTTTATTAAAAGCACATGCTGCCGTTTTCTTAAAGGCTGCCAGTGTTTACTTTATAGTATTGTTATTGTTGTATTGTTGTTTCACTGTCAAAGCTATGGCTGTGAGTGAGAGTGAATATATATTAATGTAAAAGAAAGAAAGTAGACCGCACTTGTGTTTCCCTAGCCAGCATGAACTTTTTGCATATAGACATGTTATCGAAATTTTGGAGCATTTTTATATTTTATTTTACATATTGATTTGTATTGCATTGTATTCATGCTTTCATGCAGCTCCAATTTTGGCAGCTACCAACAAGTGTGAAAATGTCTCATTCATATTTATATGTTTCCTACATTTATATTAAAATCCTTTCTGAGAAGCAGACATGTCAAAAAAAATGTAACTATTTTTGGAGGGGGAATTTCTATGCTAACATAACAAAACTATTCAAAGCTACATAACTATTCAAACATAACAAAACTATCTTGAAAAAGATAAAGTAAACTATTTTGAACTGTCTGTGACTCATGGGGTGGAGGCCACAGGAAGACATTTGCTTTTGCTTAGATGCATTTCCCATGTTCAGTATGTGATAAACCAAACAAAAAAATCCAGCTGGAAGCTCTTTACATTTGTTTTTGCTCAACAGTTCTTATTAATAAACAGACCAGCTGCATACTCAAGAAGCTTCATGAGCCCTATAGACTAGACATTCTTCTGGTTGTACGTATCAGCACTGTATTTCTGTGGAACATCACCATCACAAAATCATAATATTTGTGGGATAGTTATACGATATAAATATCCCACTGCATGAGTGTCCTGGTAAAGAAATCCTTCATATAAAGTTAGTATCCACAATGCACCACTCTCCTGTTCCTTCAGTGCAGATTCTAACTTTAAATAATAAATCATCTTTCTGCTGCTCTCCTTCTCTCTTCCTTTTCCTTAACTGTAATTTAACTCCCCCCTCATTTACTCTCTAATCCAGTATCTTATGTAATACCAGGCTGTTTGGTCCTTGTATAATCACAGTCTTTAATAAGAAATATGGTAAATGAAATGATTTTAAACATGCTTCCTGAAAGGAAATGTGCAATAAGGTGTGTCTTGGTCCCTCAGTCGTGGGACTATGTTTCCTTGTACTTTTCACTTCCTGAGACCCGAGGAACTGGAGCTACTGGCTGAATAAACATTTGCTTTCCTATCACATGTTTACAGATGAAAATGATCAGTGTCATATAATAACGTGTGTGCGTGTGTAGAGGAAGGGCACGTACAGATGCAAGCTGTTGTGAGTGTAATTATCTGTGTGTGTGTGTGTGTGTGTGTGTGTGTGTGTGTGTGTGTGTGTGTGTGTGTGTGTGTGTGTGTGTGTGTGTGTGTGTGTGTGTTTGGAAACTTTACACCCAAGGATGCAACAATTCCAAATTAAAAAGCAATTACCTTATATAATCAAACCAAAGCAGACCACCTATTTTCTTGATGAAACTTTTAGTGTTAGTGTGCATTTGTGGTGTGTCTAAACTGAGTGTGTGTTTGGGTTTGTATGTCTAGACTAAAAGCGTTTGTGTGTGAGTGAGTAACTTAAAACGGCCCATTATTGGAGTCTCTTAGAAATGTGGTGGGAACTGTTCTTTAATCTCTCCACCTCTTTTGAATCCTGGTCTCTGCTCATGCATATTCATAGATAGGAAACAAGCTGAAGAAACAGAGGAGCAGAGCATCAGAAAATTACAATTTAGGAGCTTCTCACTAAGATTACCCATGTGAGGATAGAAACTTATTGTCGAATTAAGCATATGTATTATTCATTCAGTGTATAACCAATAGAATATTAATACAGGGTTTTTAACATTTCTGATACCACGGACCCCGAAATATGATGTTCAGTTTGCGATGGACGCCCTTCCTAAAATACAAAGACAGCTTTAAAGTATACAAAACCCCCAAATTAAGCATATTATAAAACAACATGCTGTTTGCAAAATAAAATAAAATAATCACAATTAATCTAATAACTAATGATTTGTTTTTACAAAGCAGAATTAAACTATAATATCATAAAATATATCCTCGAACCAAAAACCCTTGTGATAAAAGAAAATAACCAGTAATGGAAATGATTATAAAAAAATTTTTTTAAACTGTGAAATATACATGTATATGCGAGGAATTACTGCTCTTCACCTAAACTACTATATATTGCTGTTTTCAGTAACATGACTGGGTCTGTTTGTTTTACTACAGGGAGGGGCCATTTCCATTCTGACCACCTGTGAGAGGCCGCAGGATTTTGCAGGAGTGGTTCTCATAGGCCCCATGGTTCAAATGAATGCTGAATCTGCTACACCCTTCAAGGTAAAAAGTCAATGAACACGCTATATTCTTCTTTCTCCCCAATTGATTGCATTTAATACCCACCACAACTAAAACACAAGGGCTGTAAATAAGATCTTCTGCCCCCTGCAGTCAGACTGTTAAATGCAATCAAATAACAATAGCTTTTAAAAGTCAGCTGTCAAATAACAGCAGTAGAGCTCGCAGCGGTGATTTCTCTATTCAGTCAATCTCTGCCTCTCATCATATGTCAACTATGAACATGTTCCAATTGAATTTAACAACCAGAAAGCATCCAAATAGCCTTTGTGTTCATTTGGAAATATTTAGATTATCTATTGTTTAATCATTTCAAACACACAGATTTTTGTGAATTATTTTGCTTTTTTTAAATAATAGGCTACATAATGCCATTTTTGGATCAGTATTTTATCTAAAGCAATAACATTCATACATTTTTGGTGTTGATTAAGTCCAGGGCCAATGTCTGCTTATTCAATATGTGAACATTTACATTTTTTTTATCTGTTTAATTTGTAAATTTGAGAATGTTTCTAATACGTTTTTAAAATATGTAAATATATAAATTCTGTAATTCAGTATTTGGTGTGACAGAAATGTTCAGTTCTCTGTAGTAAATCATCAGTATCTGTGGATTTTTGTATTCTTTGCAGGTTTTTATGGCAAAAATTCTAAACCGCTTGACTCCCAAACTCTCTCTTGGTTCGATTGAGTCAAAATGGGTCTCACGGGATCCCAAACAGGTACAGGAATCTATGTCAAAGGTCTTCTGTAGAAGTAGGGCAATGTATATGTGCATAAATTTCACACGATATGTTAGTGTTTGAATAGGGCTAAGTAGACAATCTGGCAGCGTTGTTTATAAAGTTTGCTGTTAAAACCATATTTACACAGTAAACCTACTCTTTCAGACTGAAGCATATACGTAGAGATAACATATGAATGTCATTTTCTTCATATCTTGGGTCTGGAATACTGTTACGTCCACAGAAACAGCTGGTTCCATTTATTCAGCCATAATACACCATACAGTCAAATAGATTTCATTTTAATAATTCAAATCCTCAGGTTTATTTTACTCTGTTTACGGAGTGTACTCTTAAGCAAAGAGTTACTGTTATATTAGGATAATGTTTGTAATCCTACACAATGTCCTCTTGTCTGTTAGGTGGAGGTATATGACACAGATCAGCTAAATTATCACGGAGGGCTGCGCGTCTCATTCGGAATGCAGCTGATGGAAGCAGCAGCTCGTATTGAGAGAGAATTACCCAATATCACATGGCCCTTCTTCATTCTCCATGGCGATGCCGACAAGCTTTGTGACATCAGAGGCTCTCATCTAATGTACAATGAGGCCAAGAGCACTGATAAAAGACTGAAGGTGAATCAAACGTGCATAAACATGGACCAAAAATGCTAAAATTAACATCTGTCATCATTTGCTCATCCTTTGTGGAACACAAAAGAATATATTTAAAAAAAAATGTCAGTGTTTATTTTTTCAGGTCCATGCAATAGAAGGAATTGGGGTCCAACGTTGTTTTGGACCCTGCTGACTTTCAATATATTAACAAAAATATTTGAAACATTTTTCAAAATGCCTTCTTTTGTGGTTTGCAAAAGAAAGAATATCATACAGGTTGGACAAATATGAGGGACAGTAAGTGATGACATCATTTTTTATTTTGGGGTGAGCTGTACATTTAAACTCCAGAACTCAAGGTTTGACTTGTGAATATGATCTGAGCTGTTGTTGTGCCAGTAGATGTTTTGGATATCACAGGATAACCTGATCCAGATGCACATCCATACAGTACTCTGAATAAAAACACATATCATAGACCTCCACCAATATTCATGCACACACTGTAAAACAAAATCATGTTATTTTTACAGGAAAAAACACAGCTGTGGTTGCTGATTCTGTAAAAATACTGTGAAAATGTAAACATATTTATGGAACAAACTGCAGTTTAAAACCATAAATTACAAAATAATAAAAAAAAAAAATAGAAAATCCTACAGCCCTTTTCTGTTGAATTAGATTATTAGCCATGCTGCTACTAAAATGTGTTTTGTACCTTTAACATATACTGACAAACACCTTTTTTACTTCCAAAATGTATTAACGTTTACTGTAAAATTACATGAAATGTAAGGTTACATCTATATTACAGTTTTTCCTTGTATATAGTAATGGAACGTATTTACTGTTATTTACTGTGGTATTTTTACAGTCTTTTAGAGTTAAAATGACAATAATGTTGTACAGTTTATGCCTTCCTAACCCACAGATCTCCGTGTTTTTGTGACCAACAGGTATATGAAGAAGCCTACCATGCCCTACATCATGACTTACCTGAAACAATTGAGTCTGTCTTAAAGGAAGTGAGCACCTGGATCCTGGAGAGACTCCCCAGCCCTCATGGGTCTTAGCTGTCACTCCCGCATGCACACTTGCCTAAGCCCCGCCTCGACTTAATCTTTCATCTCTACTGAAAAAGAGATGTCTGATTGCAGTACATGCCAACAAAACTACTTTCATTCTAATCTACCAAGTGATAACATAGATATGTCTAGGTAGATGCACCAGTAGCAACTGTTTCTAGGGCCATTATACGTAAGCCGTCCGCCGTATTCATAAGCCTGTATGTCTACAACAGTAGTTATACGCATGAATGTATATCTATATCTGCAATAGACTTCAGCAGACGGTTTTGCTAAACTAACACAACACAACAAGTCAAAGCCAACATTTAAAATGTACTATAGTTTAAAAACATGTAATGTTGAGTTAATACAAACACAAACCAACACATTCTTACCTGTAAAAGGTTATCCAATTTTTTTAGGAATTCAACATTTTGGCAGTTTTTATTTACAAAGGCTGCTCAATGTTGTGGCTTCACTGTTCCAAGATGGCGGAGGCGTCTACGTGCTTTGAGCGGTCGAATGTGGCATCCACCTTTACATATCTATGAGTAATAAGAGGTCATTAGTAAATTACCTTTGACCTAGAGATCCAATTAAGCTCTAATATAGCCAGTAAGGGTTCTGTGTAGGAGTTTATATTCCATGTTAAACTTCAAAGGCATCAGCACAACGGGGCATGTCTTGTGCATTACCATAGCAATCATCATGAGGAATATAATGCACCGGTTGCCCTCAGTGCTGAGCTCTCTTTGGTGTTGCCACAGTAATAGAACACAGCTGCAATTTGCGCTTTATGATGTCCACTGCTCATAAGAGATGCAGTGCTGCCCCCGCTGGACTACAGCAGTACTGCATACTACTGTGAGCGCAGTTACCAGGGCAACTCAACATTATATTGCGTATGGCTTGGCAGAAAAACACACTGAACCGACAGAATGAGAATATGGTAATGCATTGAGACATTCAGAGAGCAAAATGTCTGCTGCAGGGCAAATGTAAAATGTAACATTGCACTCGAAGAGATCAATAAGATGATCTCTACAGACACATCTATGCAGGAGATCCCACAGATTCCGATAAACTATACCCACACATTTTTTTTTGTCTGTTCTAAATGTCTTTTTTGTGGTT
The DNA here is from genome assembly GCA_027422405.1 of Ptychobarbus kaznakovi. Taxonomy (NCBI): domain Eukaryota; kingdom Metazoa; phylum Chordata; class Actinopteri; order Cypriniformes; family Cyprinidae; genus Ptychobarbus; species Ptychobarbus kaznakovi. Next base: position 13,517,248 of record CM049810.1, on the reverse strand, counting down.
TGACTGTTTCAAACACCTCAGACTGTTCCATTCCTTGAAGTAAGTGGGGAAGTAGATGTTCTGCAGCTGGATTTACTTAATATGAAACCTATTTACAGCTGATTCTTTCTTATGGGCTTTGGAATTGTAATATCGTATTCCTTTATTTTTACAAGCATTTCGTTACTTTGACTACTTTATTATTAATAAATATGTTACTGTTGAAATTATAAGATGTTCACATTAGCTTTTGACCTCATTGTAGACATCAGGGTGCGCATGGGGTTTGTAGCTCTAAAATAACATGACATTGTAAAAGGTCAGTCGTTCACACCAGCTTAACATTTAACACGACTGTTTTGATTCAGACAAAGGAAGGTTTTGTTACAGAGATTCGTCTGTAATCCTCAAAGGCATTTCATCTAATGAATGTAGATCAATGAAGGTTTTATTGAATGTGCCACATTTTTAATGGAAACAACAAGCAACAACTATAACTAGCTTATTTTTTTTGATTGATTTAGATCAGTTATTAATAATACTGCTATCTGTGGTGTTAGCAGAAAAGAAATGTCCAGCAAAAGATTGTGAATAGTGTGCATGTTTGTTAAGAGATTATGTAGAGAGAAACTATAGTTTGGATGTTTGTTACACACGTATAGCATTTTATTGGATCACTTGTACATGAAATGTATGTAACACTTCTTATGGGGATTTGTAGAATTACTAAATCTTTATAAGTGATAATCCTCTGTGACTTTGACTGTTTCTGTAACTGATATAAAAGTATTCCTAAGGTGGAAGTACTAGGAGCACTGTGATTGGAGGAGAGGCTAATATTCTCAAGGACATTATCTTTACATTGGGCAATAATGCATGACTCATTTGGATTAGAATTGTCCATCTGAGTTGCTTGCCTTTACTATGGCATCTAAAATCCTCTCCTTCTGTTGCACTGTCCTAGTACATGGCACATTTAATATTAAAAGTGTTCTAAATTCTTGCACAAATACTGTAATATATTAAACAGAGAAATTAAAGCTATAATGTGATTTAAATAATTCTCAGTATGGCCAGTTAATAGTCTCTGAATTGTAAAGGCTGTAAAATAATACATTTGAAATGCTAAATGAAAAGTAGTTTCTGTGGATTTTTTTATTCTTCAGACTTATCCCAACACAAATTATTTTAGCTTTGCTCCTCTGTCTAAAGAAATTCCTTTTATCTGAATATTGTAATTTTTAATTACATTTTTTGTATTTTATTGAGTGAATGAGTGAGTCAGCGAGTGATTTTGTGCCTTTAACGTCTCGTAGATATTAACCGGATAATCCCACCTTTTTGCCATGATTTGGGTCATATGGTCATGAGTTCTGATTAAGCAACAAAAATCCCCTAGCATGTAAAAAAAAAAAACTCCTATCCAATGCGACAGAGATTTGTGGTTTAGTCTTGATATAAGTGCCAGAATTAATTATGCCTGGAAAATAGTTGATATAGTCTCCAGTGAGAATTCCTTATAAGGATCTTTTTTTAGTAACCAGATAGTGAAAAACTAAATGACACTCTGATTTGTTCTAGAAAACTGTCCTCTGAAGTCACATTATACCAGTGGGCATGTTTCCCTTGGTGCACCTCTGTCCCAGTTTCTCCAAGGCAACAGGCGTGTGCTTTTATTTGAGTGATTAAACTGTCAGGGAGGCCCGCTAGAGGTAACTGACATATTCACTCAAATTATATGTATATGTATAATATATGTATATATGTATAGTATAATAATTAAACATAAATACAAATTCAAACAGTGAAAGTCCTTAACGTTTATTGATACCTGAAAACATGATCAAATTTGACAAAATATTGAATAACCAATAACCATCTAAAAATAACCATGCATAAAAAATGTGTAGATATTTTGCACTGTATTTAAAAGGTGTACGTTGGTCATCCAACATACAAAAAAAATCTGTGAACTTGAGTTCTGCCCTAACACAATACTGTTTCCTAATATTTCCTTAATACTCTTTAATCATATTATGAAGAGTATTATGATTTAAAAAAATGATAAAAGGAAAGTCACCACTAACACCTTCCCTCCGTACAATAAATGTGAATGGTGACTGAGACTAACATATAAATTTGTGTTTCAGAGAAGGAAAAAGGGGGAAAAAAATAAAGGTTTGAAGCAACATGTTATTGATTAAATGTCAATTGTCATTTTGGGATGAGCTATACCTTTAAGATGAGAGGAAATCCTCATGTCAAGATGAACTTTATTTTACCCGGCAGGGGGCGCAAGGGGTACCGCGAGGAAAATAACTGGGGGATTTGAAGATAGGTTCTGTGTGGCCATGGCAACGGCTTTACCTGCGACCTGAATGAAGACACGAGAATAGATCGACTGCTCTAAATTTACTGACAGGGAACTCCTTCTCTTTTGGCGTGAATGTGTTTCGTGAGTTCTTTTAATTGGAGACTTTCCAGGAATCGACAATTACAATGTATCCTTGCTTGCTTTCAAAGCAACACAAATCAATGAATCAGCTTTTCGTTTTGATCATACAAGTTAATAATTTACGTTTTAAGGTTGCATATACAACGCAATTCATGACTCTACACGTCTCATATAGAGGTTTCGAAGACAGCTCCACCTTATTCTTTCACTTGTATTTTTGAGAGAGTGTTTCTGTATATTTCTCAACGCCCAGCTCTGCTTGAGGTCAGAATTTGGCCCTGAACACCCTACTACAGCCCCGGCGATAACTCCGTCTTCACCCACTTCTTTAAATGTCGCACGCTCTCTTTAAAGGGGCGGGGGTACTGTCTCATGCTGCTCTACGATTGGTCGATTTCGACGTCCATCAGGTGTTGACGTTCTGGCTCGCTCTCGAACTCTGACCGCGTCCCCGAGGCTCAGCGGCGGAGAAGGAGAGAGTGCGCGCCTGGTGAGGAGACACCGACTGTCTGTTCTCACAGGAAAAAAACGTGAATATTTAAGCTCATACATGGCGAAATTTGTTTTACTCGACGTCCAGAAACATATCCATTCCGGACCGCGGCTCTGACAACGACAGGCGACGCGAATATCTGCAGCTCTCAGAGGTTGGAGTTTACCGAGGGTTTTCGTAGCAGTTTCGTGTTTGGAGGCGCGCCGGTTTCTTCGTCTCCGTGGGTGCCGTTTCGTGCTTTGCGGTGACAGTTGACACTTGTCCCTATTTCCGAAGACCAGAAGGCCTGTTCTGTCTCTCTTCTGTCTGGTTCACCCGGTGTCCCTGTCAGCGCCGGGCCGCCTGCACACTCACCCCGACGCGGCCTCGCACCTTCTCGAGCTCCGGCGACGACACAGCTACCTCACAGGTAGAGCCCGTTACCCACACTCCTCTAAAACACCTGCTGTGTTTACAACGACCAACAAAACAGGGAATCCTAGGAGAAAAACTGAGAAAATAGACGGGACCCGTACGCTGGTGATATAAACAGACGGAGCTGTCATACAACATATAAGCAGTTCTCTGAATTTACACAACGTTATATTAAGTTCATTAGTTCACGGGACTGGCTTATTCTCTCGTGCATATGCGTTATTAAGGTATTAGACAACAAAACGTCGTATATAGAAACTAAACACGCTTTGTGCAAAGGCAAGGCCTCGTCTGCCAACTCAGATAACGTTAGCTGCATCGCTAACTCTCAGTCTGGGTTTAATCAGCTTATAATCTTATTAACTGCACTTTTTGACTCCTATTCATCGCTTTCTTTGTACCACACGACACAATAGAGGAGCAATTTTAATTTGAAGTCACTGGTTCCACGCACAGTACAGTACAGTATCCTTGCCAAGAGATCTGTTGAGCAGGAGGAGGAAACAGCGCGGTCAGCCTTTATAATCCACCACTCGGCCTGATTAATTCCCACCTTGGGAAACAAAAACCGAAGAATCTTATGTGTTGTTCTGGTTTCAGCTGACCTTTGCTACCAAAATTAACTAAGTCCCTCGCGAGATTCCTTGCGCTGCAACCCCGCTGCATGCACTAATACGGGAAAGACTTGATTTATATTTTTGTACCATAGTTTAGGAGGCATTTAGAACAGGGTCAGATATCTGCACAACCCCCTGCTACTGTTTAGACATGAGTATTGAGATTCCAGTCGGTCTGACGGAGCTGCTTCAAGGCTACACCGTGGAGGTGCTGCGCCAGAGGCCGCCGGACCTGGTGGAGTTTGCCGTGCAGTATTTTACCCGCCTGCGGGACACCAGGAGCCAGGATGGGTCCGGGGCCGCCTCCGCCGCCAAACCCGGGGGGAAGGGGGTGATGTTTGATGGAGAACCGATGCAGACCGAGTCGAACGGCGACGAGGATGACGAGGACGATGACTCAGATTTTGAGCGTGAGTGCCTCTTTATTAAAAGCGCTTTATTACACCACCTGTAAAAGAGATGATATTGCTGTTTGCGTTTGTTTTAGTGGATAGTGTGTTTGCACGGCTAACAATGGTGTCAGGTTTTTCTTGTGATGGGTAACGTGTGGAATAGCCTCATCAAGGCTGTTTCCATGGCACTCGCTCGAGCTCTCATCCATGCGCTTGATTGACAGAGTGACAAGTGGCATCCCCAGTTACCCGCGATGCATGCAGAATTAAGAAGGGCTAGACGGCACGCTTAATGGATTTGCTTTAATATTGATGCACTTTCGTTTTTGAATAGAGACGGATTGTGGTGTGTGTGTGTGTGTGTGTGTGTGTTGTGTGCTGTATGAATTGCTTGTATGAATGGATGCAGGCATTGGCCGTGCTGCTAACAGGGATGAATTGCTTGTATGAATGGATGCAGGCTGGCCATTGAGAATGCTAACAGGGATTTTCATAATGGAGAGAGGTACGCTCGCGCACATCAAAGAAGCGCCTCTTTCCTTTCATGTAGAGCAGAGCGAGCAGCTGCGCTTTCCTAGTGGAAACCAAGCTGATTTCACCGGCAGACATTTCTTAAGTCAGCAGTTATGAATTTATCCATTGAGAGAATTCTGGGCTGTGTAGAACAGTTAGGAAGTGGTGCGGAAATGGATACAGGGATAATAACACCTTCCCAAATCACTTAATCATATTTCATCAAGCCGCATAATATGCAATGCCTGCACATGACTGAATGGATTATGGCTTGTTTACAAAGATTGTTTTTAATATTTAATTCTGTAATTGTTTTCACAACCTTTTACTAAACAGAATGGGGAAGTCCATGCCTATCTGTGTACTAAATCTGATCTTAGATCATTTAGATTATGTGCACTTTCAGTGGTTTAGATTCCAGCAGATACATCAGTATTTTCTCACGTTCTAATATGCATGCTTCACTACTATATAGTATGCAAAAAGCAGTATTAGAATGTCTGAATAAGCAACAGTAAGTACATTTACATACACGGTTATATTCAGGCAGCTTTGTCCAAGTATACATAGTCTAGCGTAGCCAGACCTTCAGACTGAGAGCTGAAGGTCTGGAATATATGGCCGCATTTATTGGCCAAGGCCCACGCATGAGGCCGTTTGACCGTCATGGCAAACAACCAATCACAGTTCGTTTCGTTCAGCGTCACGTTTCAGGGCATGGAAATGTCGCCACAATTTCGGCCGTTCGCCGTCACATTTGTAAACACGACGGCTTCTTTTGTGAGTAGGGCCCTGTGATTTCCGCGATGCAGAAAACGCGGACGGAATCACGGAATCCAGTCATAAAATGTAATTTACAGTTTAACGCAGAATGTCGCGGAATGTGTCAAAGTTTGGATGAATTAATCAAAAGTAGGTCATTACACTTAAATCAAATCGCGATATGGACTAGTATTTGTAAATATTACGCCGCAAAAGTCAATTTAAATATGAATCCTGCATGTTCTGCGCGTCTCTGTATGAATGGAGCAGACACACGGTTTTGTTTACTAACGTTACATACGCGTGGCGCTCGTCTGCAGTCTCAATGAGGACATAAATATATGAACAAAACTGTTCTGAGAGTCACTTCACGGGCATTTTACCATTTCATTTGAGTAAAACTAGCGTCATATCATATACACACAGAACTTTAAAGGTATTCACGGCAACCCGTCAAAATAAAAGTTCGGTTTAACTTATTAAAGATATTAGGCCAGAAATAGGCTATATTTCTATTATTTAGTAGAATATAGGTACTACTACTGACTACTACTGTTGAAAAATAATAAAACTTAATTTTTTTTAAAGAAATAATCACAAAATATTAAAATTTTAATAGTAAATCACCTATATTTGCCAAACATTTAAATGTTTAATTTTCATGAATTAAAATATAATGTTATAATATAATTAGGGCTGGGCGATATATCTCATGCGATATGCATGCGCATCTCATCAGTAAAGCCGGTTCCTTGATTAGCGGTAAATCTCCATCACCTGTTTTCAAATGGAGAGGCAGTTAATACACAGAGCCGTAGCTCACTGACAAGCTAGGCAATATCACGTTCAATATCGAAGGCGATTCATCTGCGATTATGAAAGCGATATTGCGTAGCTTGTCAGTGACCTACGGCTACAAATACTTAATTCGGCTTGTCAGTGAACTACGGCTACAAATTCTTAATTCGGAAAGCTCTAATAATGCATGTCCAACAAATCTTTGTAGTAACGCGAGTGTGCTGTTTTCACATTCCGACTTAAGCACAACTCGGGGGAATGAGAGTATCCGAGGAGCACGTGAATGCAGTACTTGCTCTGACGGCAGCAGGTAGCCATCCATTAACTAGCTAAGCTACTACTACTCCATAGGCTACTAATACATTGATTAGCAATGGATTATAAATATACTTAATTATTATGAAATTACCAAAAATGGCTTGAATAACTCAGATAAACTATACATTGTCATAGTCGAGTGTTTATTGTATTTATTTTATCCTTCAAAACGTGTATATCTTCTGTTTACTCCGTTACAGCAATAGAGTGGTGGAACTATGATGTCAATTTGTAAGCGAAAACCTGAAAGCGAGTTAGCATTTTAGCACTTCCGGTTCCATCGTCCCAGAGTCAATGTTTTTTTTTTAAATGGGATTTTGGTTAAATCCCGTAAATAAGGTCCGTGGTTCACACAGGCTCAAGCTATTTTCACATTTTATTCTAAGACATAAAACACACCAGTTACACCACACTCTTGATTTTTTTAAATCTGTTATGTTTCTTAAAAAAGACGGTTGCTAAATGGAACTACAGGCACTGTCGGAGACATTCAACGTAATCACGCTGAACAATTTATTGTGTGTGTATCAGTTTGTTTGAAGGACATTGAGCAAAATGTGGAATAGTGTGTTTTTGTCAATAAAATAAAATAATTGTATTTAATCCGATTAATCGAAAGAATAGTCGGCCAACTAATCGATTATCAAAATAATCGTTAGTTGTAGCCCAACTATTTATTACTAATGTCTCATTTTTGTTTTAGTTTGGCTCTAGTTTTGTATTTATTCCAGTTTATATGAAACGGTTCATGTAGCGTGGATTAAAATTCATATACAGAGTAAATACGTTTCACTGAAAGTGTTAAAAATAAGTTTGAGAAAGTTGTCAGGAGCGCGGTGGTGATGTTGAAGGCGAGCGACCGTGGTGCAGTAGTTTGTTTATAGCCCAAGTTTAGCTTTTCAGTTCTGGTGCTTTTATTTAGGCTTCAAAAGTTGTATTATTTTGTGAAGATTATCTTGATGGACAAAACGTGTAAGTTTCATGAACTATGAATGAACACAGAGCTTATTTTTTGCAATTATCCAAAAGCCTATGGAAAAATCCCATTGGCTTTTTGTCAAGGGAACAAGTTTCATGCTAACAGCCGATCCGCATACAGAGTGATGTCATGTTTCCCCCACTCTATAGTAATGCCTTAATCCATATCCCTGGAGCTTCATGAGTTCTGCTACTTCTATGACTCGATATGTGGATTTTCTGTGTGAGGGCTCCCTCTGGCGTCGAGTTATGAATGAAAAGGTTGGTTCAAGGTTCTTTATTATTTGTCACATACACAATCATACGGGGTATAATCAGTAGTGAAATGTAGGTCAGGACAGGTCCGCTCAATGGAAAGTGCAAAAAAAAAATAATAATAATAATAAAATAGAAAATAAAATAAGAATAACATAAGCAATAAAACAATGAAACATAACACAAGAGAATATATATATAAATATAGGTGAGAATGAAAAAAGGGAACAAATAATAAAATAAAATGAGTAAGATGTGCAATGAGATAAAATGTGCAATACAGTATACTGTGGATTAATAATATTAATAAAAAACACGGATGTGCAAGAGAATGTGCAAATAGGTTGTACCGGGTATGTACACATAGCAGCAGTGTGGATGATGGAGAATAATGGATGTGTTTACAGTTTATTAAATTGAGTCCTGTGGATGTAATGATGTTATGAGACTGAGTTAAGGAGCCTGATGGCCTGAGGGAAGAAACTCCTCCTCAGTCTTTCAGTTTTTGCCATTGTGCTCCTGAAGCGCTTGCCAGATGGCAGTAAACAGAAATGATGGTTACCGGGGTGGGTTGAGTCCTTGATTATTTTAGCAGCTCTGCTTTTGCAGCGTTTGAGGTAGATGACCTGCAGAGAGGGGAGAGCAGACCCTGAGATGCGCTCAGCTAAGCGCACGACTCTCTGTAGAGCTTTGCAGTCCTGGTTTGTGGCATTATTATACCACACTGAGATGCACTGAGTCAGAACACTTTCTATGGCGCCTGAATAGAAAGTTTTCAGGATAGCTGGTGAGACCCTGAATTTTCTCAGCTGTCGCAGATGGTACAGTCTTTGCCTGGCTTTCTTGATCTGTGTTTGGATGTGTGCAGTCCAAGTCAGGTCCTCGGAGATGTTTACACCGAGGTACTTGAAGCTGCTCACCCTCTCCACAGGGGTCCCACTGATCATGAGAGGAGTGTAGGGCTGCTGCTGTCTCTTCCTGAAGTCTACAATCAGCTCTTTGGTTTTGCTCACGTTCAGAGAGAGACAGTTGTCATGGCACCATGATGTGAGTCTCTCCACCTCCTGCAAGTATGCGGCCTCATCATTGTTGGAAACGAGGCCCAGAACCACAGTATCATCAGCAAATTTGACAATAGAAGTGGAGCTGTGAGAGGACACACAGTCGTGTGTGTAGAGAGAGTAGAGCAGGGGGCTCAGGACACAGCCCTGTGGGGCTCCTACGTTCAGGGTTATGGAGTTGGAGGTGAACTGGCCGACTTTCACCACTTGTGGTCTGGCGGTGAGGAAATCTTGAATCCAGTCACAGAGTGAAGTGTTTAGGCCGAGGTCTGAGAGTTTGACAGCTAGCTTGGTGGGGACTATAGTGTTGAAAGCTGAGCTATAGTCTATGAATAGCAGCCTGACATAGTTGCCATTTTTACTGTCAATGTGTGTGAGGGACGAATGCAGGACCTGGGAGATGGCATCATCAGTAGACCTATTTGGCCGATAGGCAAACTGAAGAGGGTCCAAGGTAGCAGGGATGGAGGAGCAAATGTGTTTCTTTAAGAGTCTCTCAAAAACCTTCATGACTGTCGATGTGAGGGCAACTGGAAAAAAGACATAATCCCCCGGTTTCACAGATGAGGCTTGAGCCTAGTCCTAGACTCTTAGCTGTTTTAACTGAAATAAACTTGCACTGACTGATCCTAAAATATATCAGTGCCTTTGTTGTGTCTCAAGATTCAATGTAATGTTTTTTTCTAAGCATGTTTATAAAAATTACTTAAATGTCCTAATTAATAATTAGAATTAATTACATTTATTTAGTGCTTTTGTGCTTTTCCAAGCACTCAAAGCACTCTACATTGTCAGGGGGTATCTCCTCATCCACCACAACCATAATTGAACTATGGCCTAATCCTGGCTTAGTCCAAGCCCTGTCTGTGAAACCAGGCCCATGTGTTTAGTGCTAATGGCCAACCCAATTATTAATTGGTAATTTTTTATTTTTATAAGTATCGGTTCAAGCACCGTTTAGGCACCGGTACCGTTTTAAAAGTATCGATTTGGCATCGGTATCGAAAAAATAAAAAACGATACCCAAGCATACTCCCTTGTGCGAGATGTGAGTGCAACGGTGAAAGATGTCCCTATGGAAAATGAGATATGCGTTCTGTGTGAATGGCTTGGTTTCAGTTTTGAGGTAAACAACGTCCGCATTGATGTTCTCTTTTTCCGCAATATTTTGAATGAGCAGCGCCGCATCCAGTAAGTTTGACTGGATAGGCAAAAAAAAAAGCTTTAAAACGTTGCATTCCAATTTTAGATGTGCGTCAGGCAGCCTTATGTGGCACACAAGATGCGATGACGATGTGGTGTCCTTGTGGATTTTTATTTTAAATTCGACGAATATTCGAAATTATAATTAATTTTTGACAGTCCTGATAGATATAGATATATATTTATTTATTTATGAAGTACACCCACTCAGGGATTTGTTTAGTAAGGTTTTACCAGAAAATATTTTATTTTAAATCATATCAAATATTGTTTTATCTGATTTATTTTTGTGTTTGTTTGGTTTTATTTTGTGTTTGTAACTCTTGTATTATTCCAACTCAGCGTTTGCCATGACGAGAGCCTTATATGCTGACATAACAATAAAAGGAAATTTAACTAGGCCTACTAATGTAAATAAGTTAATTTGCTTGTTAGCATATCCAATCAGTATAGTAGGCTTGGACTGAACAGCATGCAGAAGAAAATGGAGGAAAAGAGGACAGGATGGGCTCTGTGTGAGAGATGTTGTTCCACAGCTGAGCTTCAGTGAACTAAGGAATCCAAAGCATGCTGGGGCATGGTTGAAGCATTAACGACCATCCCACCTTGATCCTTCATTCTTTGCGTCATGCTGTCAAGAAAACATCTGCACGTCATCACTATTGGCCTAGCAACGTATCATGCAGGAAGTTTGGATAAATTTGACTTGCTCTTCCAGGCTTGCATGTGCAAGTATTGTTGCTTTCTTTGAGAATTTAGATGCATAATTGGGTGAAGAGTAGGATTGAAGAATTGCTGTAATTGCTGTAAGTAGTTTCAGATGTTTTGCTAACTTCCGCCAGACTTAGAACTGAATTAGAACGCCACCACCTTTCAACCACATGGCCTCTCTACAAAACCCCAAACCTGAATGCATGAAATTATTGACAAGCAGTAAGCATTTCTGATTGGCCTATAGTTGTTTCAGACAATTTATGTCTGATGTCTCTAAAAAAATAATGTTTAATTAAAACTTAAATGTAGTTACTTTTAGAAAAGATATATTGAAAATTAAAGTGAAATTAATTAGAATATAATTAATGTGTAAAGTGCAAGTGCATCGCTTGTGTGTTTTATGTTCTCTGTCTGGAGGAGAGGGCACTCTTTGTTTTAAGCTGATAAAGAGTGGAACAGAGAAGTCTGCTGTTTTATGGACTCAGTCTCTACTCACACAACCCAGCCACCTGCAGATACTCTAACAGTGAGTGAAAGAACCTGTTTGTGCTCCTCACTACTGCTGGGTTGCCTGTTGTCATTGTGATTTGTTAAGATACAAGCTATAATATTGTTATTGCATAATCTGAAACTCATTAGTGTGTGTGAAACTTTTTCACATTACAGGAATATACAGAACTAAATCTTGAAAAAGGGAACTGTAATTTTTTCAGGCAGTTAACATGTCGTCACAACCATAGCTCAAAATGTTTTTTTGACCTTTACTGAGTCAAAACAGTGTTTTTGCGGTTTGTCAAGAATTAACTAACAATACAGCAGCCTAAATAATTAGTGCAAAAATTGCTACCATTAAAGTAACATTAAGAATTGTTGCACTATATTTCGGTGCACACATATACGTATAAAAAGCGCTATACAAATAAACTTGAATTGAATATACCTAACGAAATATATAGTGTAACTAAAATGATATAATCCAGTGAATCAAAACAAGACCAACCAGTTAAGTCACCTGTTTTACTACTTCTATCTATATCAAGTAGCTACATGTGTATGCAAGTACTTAACTGGTTGGTCTTGTTTCGATTCACTGTACTTTTTGCTGTTCACTGTTTGCACTATAAGAATGTGAAAAATAGTATTTAGAGCATTTGCACTCTTGTATGTTTTTCACACTCAGTCTTAATCTTTATTTAGATTACAGAAAGAAAACATTTAATAATACCTGTTTTTATCTTTATTACAGGACCTATTATCACTTATTATGAATGTACATGCTGTTTGTGTGTCATAGTGCTTCAGTACCTGTTTATTGTTATTTTTTTTTGTCTGTGTGTATTTGTGTTTTGGATGCCTGGGTGAGTGTATATGTGTTATTCTTTATGTTTGTGGTTTCGATAACAATCTGGACTTCAGCACTTCCTCTTTATATATCTATCAGCAAGAGGGTGATGGACTACCCTGGCCCTGTTTGTTCTTCCGACCCTGGTCATTGATTTCAGAGGCAGCATTATAGTGTGGTTGTAAGAGCTTATGAAGTGTTATTGTCTCAGTAGTCGGTCATAGACTTTAGGCTATAACATTATTTCTGTATTTTGAGTGCTTCACTCACTGGTAGAAAATAAGTTAAGATGGAATTATTGCTTTAAGAGTTCAGTTCTATATCACGCTTATGGCATAATCCACCCATGCTTAGAGCAGTGCACCAGAGCTGTTCCTTCTCAATTCATCATGGGTAAGGCCAAAGGTTAAGCAGGATGTGGAAACCCTGCGCATTTTCATTGTTGCCTACACTATTTTAGTCTCTAATTAAATCTAATTTTTAATGTCCTCTCTTTTTCCCACTCAGCAGAGATGGAAGCATTGTTCTTATCCCCTGTTTTGCATGACTTTAATAGGCAACACCACACACATTGTTTTTTTGTAAGATGTTTGCAGGTCAGTCTGATTAGTGGTGGTGGCTCAAAGAGAGGAGGTCATTGGTTTAACCAACTGGAGGACTCCAAATGTAGCGTGTACACTTTGATTGGGCATGCTTTGACCTTCAGCTACCACTACATAATACCGTATCAGCCAATCAGAGAGGAGTTGAAAGAACAGACAGGGACCTTGTCCAGTCAGGGTGCAGATTAAGCAGATGGATGGCCTTGTCTAATCAGAGCCAGTGCTGACCTCGCCTCTAATGTTCATATCATACACACACAAACACACTTTTGTAGATTAATTTGTAGCACTGAATGGTCACATATGCATTTGTACATTTTTGAAAATTTTCAAAATATTACTGTTATTGTGTCATGAAATGATGTTTTAAGAGCTTTTCAGGCGAGAATGTAGTTGTTTAAAACTCAAATCTGCGGTATATTTTTAAAGATATAGCGCCTGTTTGAAAATTTGCTATGCCGATTTCGGAGCTCCAGGCGATCACCGGGCGCTCTGTGCTCGTGTATCCACCGAGAGCAGCCTTACACTCGGCTAGTCCATCCGACTTTTGCCTCTGGCTCTGATGTCTCTGTAGTGATTAAACATGAGATACAATTCGTTGTGTGTATATTTAACAGGCATTCGTGGTCTGGTGAATCTATTATTTGTTCCTGGTCATATCGTTTTGACTGCGCACAAAGTTTAACTTTATATTTGTTTTTAACTTTACCGTAGTACAGCGCTGATTTTGTCGATCACTACTTTCCGGCATACACCACGCCTATCAAGTAAGGGTGCTGTTGGCAGTGGAACCGCAAGCTGAATCAGAGTGTTCGGTCCCGAACCGTACCGACCTGTACCACTCGGTAGAAACGAGCCATTAGTAACGCTCTGGCTGCCAGTAAGGGGTTAAATCCACAGGCACAGATCTAGACAAATCCACACTATCCACACTGCCTTATAAGGGCTAAAGGGAGCAAGAGAGAGGGAGAAATGGAGAACTGCAGAAAGCTAGACAAAGTTTTTAGAGAGCACAGGGAAAAGAGGGACATTGAGACATCAAAATTGATTGCTTACAGCAGGAAGGGAGAGAGAAAATACAGCCAGCTCTGTAGCATATTATTGGTATTTTGATTTTATCCAAACCTCCTTAAACCCCCGACGAGCAAGAACTATTCATGAAAACACATAGCCTCAAACAAGGTGTTTTGTTGAGTTATAAACTGGGGTGCATGAATTGGTATGGTAATGTTACATAGTGCAGTATGTTTTGTGCTTTTGCAAATGTGTACGAGTTAGAACAATTCATTTTAGATTGTAGGATTGATTGGTAAGTGTGCCTAAATTTTGTGGGCTCTGAAATGTACAAACTTTTTTGTCAGCGTATAACCCATGTAGTTTTCAAATATTTTGTGCTGAATTTTTTTGTAAGTATTGTGTGAAATATTTGCAATACAATTAAGTAAATATTAATTTGCTATTGTTACTAATTAATTTTTATATTCATATAATATATATTCTTTTTTGTTTTATGTGTAAAAAAAAGTAAATGCAAAATAAATGTTAATTAATGTCATGTACACTACTCTTTAAAAGCTTGGGGTGAGTTTTTTTAAGGAAATGTAACCCTTCTATTAGTCAAGGATGCATGAAATCGATAATTGAACACTGAATACATTCATGATGTCATATATGATTCATCAAAAGAATCATACAAAAATGTAGCATGGTTTCCACAAAAATATTAAGCAGCCAACTGTTTTCAACATTGATAATAATACAGAATGCCAAATCAACATTTTATAATTATTTCACAGAGATCATGTCACACCGAGGACTGGACTTTACTGTAAATTGCTGAAAATTTGGCTTTTTACCATCACAGAAATGTTTACCATCACATCACATTTTAAAATAGTCAAATAAAAAAAGTTGTAAAACTGTATTTTTGATCAAATAAATGCTGCCTTGGTGAGCATTAGAGACTACTTTAAGAAATCATTAAAAAAAAACTTTTACAGATTAGTGTACATTTTGTTTGATATTATTAAATGGCATTTAGTTTTTGTTTGTTTGTTTTGTTTTGGCCATGTTGTTCTCTAGATATTGTTATAAACATTTATATAAAACCTATAATGGTTGACTGGTTTGAGTACCTGTATGCGTATTAGTATATTCGTGTGGCTATTAACATTTTAGTATGGTTGTTTATGCATGTTGTGTGCGAGAAAGCACACAAGTGTTTGTAGTTTAGATGCTGACTCTCACATGATAAGTGATTTTAGCCGTTCTATCACAGAGATTACACACATATGCTGTTAACTTTTAAAATGACTAGTCTCTCTCTCTTCCTCTGGCTAATATTTGCCAGCAGTGAGAGAGAATGATTAGGCTTCTCGTGCATGAGGATATCTAGAAAGACGTGGAGAGAGAGATAAGACCAACAGAACAACACTTAAGTTTTGCAATTCTTTACAACATTCTTTGCAGTGGTGTTTGTAGTTACTACGTCATACTTAAGTGATTTGAACAAACTCTTAAAGTTAAACTATTAAACTCTGGCATGTTTGTACTTTGTACTTTTGTGACATAAATGCTGACTGAAAGACTGAACATGGGCAAAAAGTCCCATTGACTTGCATTGAAGGAGGGACTTAAACCATCTATACAGACAAGAAAATCATAGTGAGCCTAAATTATTAACTATTAAAGTTAAATGAATATTGATGTTATGTGTTAGCTGGGTTACTCTTTAAGGCAAATTACATGCTAAAATGGTTTTGCATTTTTTTTAAATGATTGAAAATCATTAATTTTAATGTTTTTAAAGTCTTATGCTCCCCAAACATTTGTCAAAAATACAGTAAAAACAGTGAATCATGATATATTACAATAACAAAAAAATAATTTTGAATACATTTTACAATGTAATTTATTCCTGTGATGGCAAAGCAAAATTTTCAGCAGTCATCATTCCAGGTTTCAGAAATCATTCTAAAGGCTGGAATACACATGAATTTTGCACCGATTTTCCCCTGATTTACAGTTTGGATAAGTCGACGCTAGTTGCTGAAAATCCGAGCCAGTCTGTAGATTTGAGTTGACCGATTTCATAAAAGTCATGTAGTGTATAATTGTCACAGATGGGTTTTTTAGGGTCAGACTATGATTCTGTCCAGTTGTCGAATATTAAAAATGTTAGATTTTTTTTAAGCCAAACATATTGCTTTCATTTGTCATTTGTCTTCTAGAAACAATATGCACTTCATTGTGAGTTATTTGTGATCGGAGAGGCCTTTAAAGTCTGGTATTGGTGAAGGCCAGTTTTTCTCAGTTGTGCACATTGGAAGTCATTTAATAGAATTGAATAGAAAGTTCAAAAGCATATCATTTACAGAACAGAACATTTAAAACATTTGCTAAGCCATTGTTGTCCAAAACAAGAAAAGTGAATGCAAGTATCGTTCTCTTTTGAAGCCATGTACTCTATATTTGTGAGCTTGAAAATTTGGCGAGTTTAAAAAATGTAACTGCTGAAGAAATCTGAGAAGCATGGTGGAGGGAAAGATTTTCAATTACATGTCTGTTCCCCACACATGGCTATCATATGACTTCAGTAGACTTAGACAAGTCATGTGGCCTTCTATAATATTCTAATTCAGCTTTTTTTGACCCTTTTGTGTGTGTATGTGAAAAAACAACAACAATACGGGCTCAAACTGACATGAGGGCGAGTAAATGATGACAGAACTTTGGTTGCCATGTGAACTACCCCTTTAATGATTAAAAATGAATTGACTGTATTCTTAGAAATATTGCTCTCACCCATTTTTCTTTTCCCTTTCTTCCTTCCTGTGTCACTGTTTCTTTTCCTTTTTTCCTCTCTCTGGTTGCCAAGAGAGAGTGAGTGGGTGTGTATTTGGTGGGATAGTTGTTAGAGCAATGAGGAGGTCTTCCTTGTATTTTGTTGTCATGGCAACTTTGGCCACTTGATATCCCTTACACGTGAGGTTGAAGCACCCCATCTCCTGATACTTCACGTGCGCATGCACGCACTAATTTCTTTGAGTGCTCTCACAACACAACCATGTATTAAGCTGCCTTGTCTGGGCAACATGCACACACACAGTGTTAAGTAATTTGCAAAGAGGTGCAAATCTGAAAGCTTATGTGTGAAATACACACAATTTGATGGCATTTAACATGAGCGAGCATGCCATGCATTACATTATGTGTATTGTGTTGCAGGTTAGTTATTGCAAGAATGTGTTCAAAAATGTGAAAATCTGCGTGTTTATTGGTTATGAGCAGAACTTCTTAAGATACTAAAAAGGGAGTGTGTATGTGAGAGAAAGGTTATTGCTAGCTTTACATCAAAGAGTTAATGGACTGGTGGATTGTAACAGCGCCATGAGAAAAGAGGAGGAGGAGTGTATGCAGACCTGCAGGGCTCCTGAGAGTCGTGCTAGTGCACTCAGCTGTGATCGTACACACATAATTGCAATCTCCTGAAACTGGTACAGCCTGTAGGACAGGCCTTTGACTGACCTTACCGAATATTTAACACGCCCACACAGTTACTGAAGGGCACATGTGAGATTTGGAGACTGAATTTGATCATTAATGTTGTCTGTGAGTCTGCGGCTCTCAGAATTTGAACAGTCATTTAACTCTCTCTCTGTCTTTCTCTCTCTCTCTCCGTAGCTCCTCCCCCCAGCCGATTTAACCGGAGAGTGTCGGGTAAGTTCTGTTTGACGTCATTGCACTAATCATGTGGTTTAAAGTGTGTGTGAGTGTTAGATAAGTGCCCTGCCTTTCCGTCATTCCCCTCGTGTTTGTTTTATAGTAATTACGTTGCCGGTATGCCCACTCATTCTGCCCCTTTCAACTTTGTTCCAGTAAAAAAAAATCCCCTTTCAACATACACATTCCTTTTAATGTGGGATTTTTAGAGTCCCACGTCATCATATGAAGGAATCTACATACGCTGCCTGTAAAGACGTGTTTAATGCAGTGAGAAGAATACTCTTTTTAATAAGTGAACATCCTGCTTCTTGTTTTTTAGTTAAAATATCTATTTATTTGTTTTTAACAAATTAAAGTTGTTTCTCCTTTTCTGCAAAGTACATACACTACCATTAAAAGTTTGGGGTTGCTATGATTTTTTGAAAGACGTCTCTTATCCTCACCAAGGCTGCATTTGTTTGATCAAATTATAAAATGTTTTATTACACCATGCTTTCTATGTTCCTTGAACAATATAAATGGGTACCATCATATTTTGGAGTCTCTGTCATTAAAACTTTTGAAACCAACATCAAGAGTTTCTCACTTGCATGTGGCTTTGTTAATGATTTTTTTCAAGTAAATAGTCATTTATTTTTATAGTGTGCGCGGAGGCCTTTAACCCTGATGATGATGAGGAAGACTCTGAGCCGAGAGTTGTCCATCCAAAAACAGATGAGCAGCGTTCTAGATTACAGGAGGCGTGCAAGGACATTCTGCTGTTCAAGGCTCTTGATCAGGTACGACACACACACACACACACACACACACACAGATATGAGGGTTGTAAAACTGTAAACAGACGCCATCCAGGTTGTATCACTCCTGGCCAGTCAGTCGGGTTGGGTTTGCATGTACGACTTATCACCCGTGCCTTACTTAAACTGCCACTGTCAATTCATCACGTTAGAGGAACATATTGTTTATTTAACGTGTTGTTACTTGAACTGATTTGCATTGTTTATTTTCTGCTGATGTCATGTAGCACGTCTAAGTTGTGCTCTGGTCAGTGGATATAAATGTTCTATGAAGTATTTGAAGGTTTACCAGAGCGTTTAATTGGGTTTCCAAAATGGGAATATTTGCATTACTTTGAATTTGTAACACTTGCAGATAAGAAAGTTATTATATGTTATGTAATATTATGATAATGTTATTACATTAATGATGCTATGATTGCAATATTTATATATAATAACTATAAGTTATATCCTGGTTGGCTTGTCACCCAGCAAAACAAAACTGATCAATTAGTGATCATGACTAGGCTTACGTTTATATAAAAAAATGTTTTCGATGTTTGGTGCTTTCAATAGAGAGAATTAAAAGATGCAGCTTATAGCTGAGAGAAGATTCAACATGCTAAAAATCATGTAACCATCAATTTTTCGAGAATTTGAGTTTTTAAGTTCTTCCCTTTCTTCTTCTTATGTAATAAATTCACAATCTTCATCCACAAATATTTGGAAATTGACCTTGGTATTTTTGTGAAAGTACTTATTTTTCTGTCTGTCAAAGAACTTTCTCACATTCATTCTGCACTATTTTATTAAATGTTAGTCTATGTTCACATGCATGTGAACATCAATGCTATTTTTTCCCCCTCTTCATTTAGCATTTTGCACCATGAGTGTTAAGTTTTTAAGATGGCGTGTGGAGATTAAAAGAATGTTGAAACCACTCCGTTCCATTCTGCTGCTCTCTATCTAGCAGTCATGTGAACCTTAAGAAACGTGCCTGTTTTTAAAAATATGTCCTGTATGATCCAGAAATGCATTTCCTTCATCAGACTCTTTGTCTCTTTCTGGTATAGGAGCAGTTTTCAGAGGTGCTGGACGCCATGTTTGAGGTTCTTCTGCAAACACACGATCACGTCATTGATCAGGGAGAGGATGGAGATAACTTTTATGTTATCGAGAGGTATGTATTTTTATAAACCGTTCTGCCAGTGTGTGTCTGTGATGCTCTTGTACAGAAGGGCTGGTGTATTATAGTTTAACAATTTTGCTTATATCTTTGATTATTTTGGAAAACTGATTAATCTGTTGTTTCCTGGTTCGTTTCCTGGTTCAGATTTAGAAAATCCTGATTTTTAATTTCCGCATTTTATGTAAAAAGTATGCACGTTTTGCCCAATGCTCTATTTCTAACAGTAAATGCATTTACTGCTACTGGATACTTTGTTACTGGTGTTTTTTTTATAAAAAAAAATTATTGTACTACATACTAAGAACATGTAATGGTTTATGTTTAAATTACAAGCTACAGTAACTATAACTGTTTAGTTGCTTGCAGTTAGGAGAGTTTGTTTTTCAAATTGGCAACATTTACATTATTTAGAATTTATAACACCTGCGTATTTCAATTTAACAATAGTATTATGCTAATCTTATATTATATCAGTAATATAATATCCTCTGTCCAGATGAAAAGAACCTCTTAACCGCATTGAGCTGCACTTCACCTGGCACCCTGGCCATGCAAAACTATATATGGTTATAACCTTCTTTGAAGTGGGCCTTTTTCACTACTGTAAAGTGGTGAATGTTTATTGTGCACAGACACCGTTATTTGATATTGCCATTCAATTTTTTGCATTAGTGATTTTATTGATTATAGCAGCCGTAATCGTGACATGACTCAATTTGGATTTCAGGAAGCAATTTAAGTGAATTCCCATTCATTGTTTATCACAAACTGTAACGATATTCCTCGTATTGATTGTCAATGCCTATAGGTCAGGATATCCGAAAGAAGTGTAGTAACTACATAATCACTACCACAACCGTAACTAATTATATGTTTGTTGTGTTTTTACAGGGGTGTGTATGATATTGTGGTACAGAAGGATGGTGTGGGCTGCTGTGTGGGTCAGTATGATAATAAGGGCAGTTTTGGAGAACTGGCCCTCATGTACAACACTCCACGTGCTGCAACCATCATTGCTAAAGAGGAGGGAGCCCTCTGGGGAATGGTGAGTGCTGAGAGAGCAAGTTAGCTGACAGCAAACCCTGTTGATGTAGTGTTCTGTAACAGCACCACCTTGTGGACATGTGGTTGAAACACTGAATGACTGCAGCTTCAGTTTCATAAAGCAGCAATTTAATTGTACATGCAACAAATACGAAAACTGAAAGTGTCACAAGAATAATTTCAGTATGTGTGCTTCAGGATCGGGCAACATTCCGAAGACTCGTAGTGAAGAATAATGCGAAGAAGAGAAGGATGTATGAATGCTTTATCGAGTCTGTCCCACTACTCAAATCACTGGAGGTGAGAAAATGATTGTACATTTATTCTATTGCCAGACATGTTTTTAGTGGTTCTGTGAAAGAGTGTCAGGTAACACTGAGGAAAAACCTTAGGATGATGAGAAGAGATGCATATTATACCACTAACGAAATGATCAAATACTTACCCGTCTTTCTATCTCATAGATTTCTGAGAGGATGAAGATTGTTGATGTGCTGGGTGCAAAATCATTTCAGGATGGAGAGCGGATCATTATGCAGGTGAACTTTACAGTTGCCCTAAAAAGTAGTTCTTGAAAGTGTATAAATGTCATTTGACATCAACATAGTGTTATTACTTTTAAAGACTACACATTTGAAACGAAAGGTAGGTTTCAAAGGTAAAATAATTGTTATTCTATTCAAAATTATGACGAAGTATTGTGACACACTCTGGTTGTCAAATGTTAACGGAACATCTTCCAAGTTATTGTGATAACTGCCATCTTTTGTTATTCTGCTAGAACACTTGTCAAAATGAATAATACACTGAACAAAATTATAAACGCAACACTTTTGTTTTTGCCCCCATTTTTCATGAGCTGAACTCAAAGATCTAAGACTTTTTCTATGTACACAAAAGGCCTATTTCTCTCAAATATTGTTCACAAATCTGTCTAAATCTGTGTTAGTGAGCACTTCTCCTTTGCCGAGATAATCCATCCACCTCACAGGTGTGGCATATCAAGAAGCTGATTAGACAGCATGATTATTGCACAGGTGTGCCTTAGGCTGGCCACAATAAAAGGCCACTCTAAAATGTTCAGCTTTATCACACAGCACAATGCCACAGATGTCGCAAGTTTTTGAGGAAGAGTGCAATTGGCATGCTGACTGCAGGAATGTCCACCTAGAGCTGTTGCCTGTGAATTGAATGTTCATTTCTCTACCATAAGCCATCTCCAAAGTTGTTTCAGAGATGTTATATATATATATATATATATGTAAATTATCCCCCAGTCCTGAACTATTAAATGTGGATTTAAGCATTAATATTAACATATAATTTTCTGTAAAGCTGCTTTGAAACTAAAATAAAGAAAAGGTGCTTAGCAAAATAAAAAAGATTTAATTTATCTTCTAAAAATCACCAGAAATGATATTATCTGTAATAAATGTATCATCTAATGCCACAGTGCATGTATCTCTATACGTATAAGACGCATTTAGTTTGAGTCAGTGGATAGTACCATTGAGAATCTTGCTATCCTCTGTTTAGCTCACACACACTTGAGCAGCTACAGCGTGTCTGAAAGAACCAACAAACACACAGCAGGTGCAATTATAGCCCTGTGATAATAGAGCAGAACTGAAGATCAGGACTCTGACTGATGCTATTGTATCACTAATCATTACTATCATGGGCTGCTCTATTACCAGGGCGATACGGCTGATTGCTTCTACATTGTGGAGTCTGGAGAGGTGAAGATTATGATGAAGAGCAAAGTGAGTTCCTTTATCTTTCTTGTTCTCTTGCATTGTGTTAAATTACACCTTTTAAACACATTAATTTAATGTGCTAAAAAAAGTTCAGATGTTCCTTTACAGATTTTAATTTTTTTCAGTCCCAGATTAAAATGTAGATACAGCCATACATAGACTGTTTCTCTTTAAAAATCTGTTAATCACAAATAGAGTTGTGTTTGTTTAGGATGGAACTGTATGTTTGGCATCCAAATATTTTTGCTTAAAGTATATTTTTAAATTTTGCCTCAAATTCATATGTTCTCTCAGACAAAAGCAGACAGACAGGATAACACTGAGGTGGAGATCGCTCGCTGCAGTAGAGGGCATTATTTCGGAGAACTTGCTCTCGTTACTAATAAACCACGTGCTGCCTCAGCCTATGCTATAGGTGGCGTCAAATGCTTGGGTAAGTTTCTCTGAGTCCGTCTGACTTACATTTTTGCATTGAAATGTGCACCGTGTGCTCCAACAATGTCACCTGACTGATGTTTGTGTTTTAGTGATCGACATACAAGCCTTCGAGCGTTTACTGGGGCCCTGCAAAGAGATCATGAAGAGGAATATTGCCCACTATGAGGAGCAGCTGGTGGCTCTGTTTGGATCCAGTGTGGACCTGAGGGACTGAGACAGACTGGCCGTGCCTTACATACACACACACACACACTATACAACACAACACATGGATTATACACTCCCAAAACATTTTGTAGGCACACATTCCTTTTTATGTGCACTCATTCTTCAGCCAACACACTCACTCTTTCAAATCATACTTCCCACACACACACACACACACACACACATGCCTGATGTCATTGCGTCAGCTGCTCAGTACGAAATAGAAACATTACCAGCTCAACTGCTGTGACCCTGAACCAACCACAGCCTGGAGAGGACATACACACACGAACACACAAACACACATTCACTTACACCAAAAAGTCCCAGCCAAGGACCCATTCTTTCTCATGGTCACTTGCAGTCACAACAAAGAGAGAAAAAGAGACCAGATAAAAGATTCTATGTTTAAACAAGAAAAAAGTTGATATCTTTCAATAAAAAAATCCCAGAAATGTAACATTTTAGAGCATTTTATGATAATGCAAAGCTTTGATAAACTTGTTTAAATATGACCTGTTTTCTTTCCCTGCTGTTGGTGCATAAAAGTTTTTGGTGGTATCCACAGTGACTGATTTTTCTCACTTAAACTCCACGTGTTGTATTGATAAATGTATTATCATTATTATTATTACATATTATTTTTGTTGAAGTTTAACTTGGTTACACCACCCCCTAATTGGAGGATGCTAGGCCGAATCTAGTGCAGATTTTTCCCTTTAGTCTTTTTGAATGGGTCATCCTGTGCGTGTGTGTGTGTGTGTGTGTGTGTGAGAGAGAGAGAGAGAAGGCGCGGTCTGTAATTACAGGAACAGTGCCATTTAAATGTCAGGAATCAGTTTTGTGTTTGTAATTTTTGAATGGAGACACCAGTGTTTTGGAAGAGTGTTATTGTTTTCTTTAGGGCGTTAGTTGGCTACTGTTAGTTGGTTATCATCATTGAGGGTTGGCTAGTTTCAGCATTTACAGATTGTACTTTTAATAAACTTTGGATAAATCAGGGTGTCTGCTTTTTTTGGGGGGGATCAAAAATGCCTTTCGATATTTTTTATGTAACTTATAGTTAACACTTGGCTCAACACTTATGTGAAAGTCTTATTGTCCTAATTAATCTTGACATGCTTTTTTGGTAATTGATCAACCTTGCCTGAACATATCTACAAGGAAGCCTAATATGTATTCTATATAAGGAAAAATTACTGAAATATGTTTTAGATGGGGTGTAGGCCTACTTCTCTATGCTGTGTACTGTATATTAAAAATCACAACTTGCTAAAGTCGCACAAGCCACTGCTAAATTATATAATTTCTAAAACTTCTGGAACAAATAGTTATTTTCATAATATGTCAGCATGCCAGAGGAAGATTTATTTGGTGTGAGTGATGTTTTTAATTGTAAGCTTATGTATTCTTTGTTACATCACATCTTACTGTTTTTTTCAGCATCTCACACCGTGAGTATGAAATGTTTAAATCAAGCCATCACGTCATAATATGTTCTTTACTTTATGTACTTGATTTCTGTTATATAATTTATCGTATAAGGTTCATAGAAGGTGTTAACAGTGATTAACAATCATTAATTGCGAAGGGTCGGGTGGGGATGCTATACCCCCCCCCCCCCCACACCACACACACACACAACACGCTACACCACATCAATAAATTACGACTGCACGCGGCCTACTGCTTACCTAGGGGACCGTCTTCGGTTCACATTAGTTTTGTTGTGGCCACGACTTAAGTCGTGGGAACGTGATAATATGTTGTGGTCACGAGATCGTTTTCCCGTGCCCACGACTTCTTATGTTGAGGGAACGACATATTTTTCATATCGTGGCCACGACAAAACTAAGCGAACCGAAGACGACCCCTGCCGGTCACCGTAGCACCGACTTAACGCACTTTTAGAGGTATTCACATGAAACCGAGGCACAACGGAGCGCAGCCGCTCCTACCGAGAAACGCCGCGAGGAGAACAGAGCACGAGAGAAAATTCCGCGGGTTTATAATGCTATGTCACAAATAGTTATTTAGAACGCGTCTTTTAATTGCTTTAATTTTTTTCACACCATGACGACATTACGGAAGGCAAATATTCAGGGATTTTTTCATATTTATAGGATTTTTAATGTCTGCGTAATACGTCATTGAATCTTAAACTTTGAAATTGAATACGTCACAAAAGTATTTAAAGGGTTTAAAATATGTATCTAAAATGTGAAATAAATAAACGTTTTCCCTGTTGTAAAGTATGGGTTGCGTGTCCAACGTTTTTGAGCTATTCAGTGAAAAAAGCTAAATCTGTTTAATAAACTGACGTCATAAGGGTCCATTTAAAAAAAATGAGATGTATACACAATCTGATAGCTGAATAAATAAGTTTTTCATTGATGTATAGTTTGTTATGATGGGACAATATTTGGCCGAGATACAACTATTTGAAAATCTGGAATCTGAGGGTGCAAAACATTTTTTTTTACAAATGGAGAAATTCGCCTTTAAAGTTGTCCAAGTGAGGTCCCTAGCAATGTATATAACTAATACAACATTTGTTTTTATATATACTATACTATTTTATATATACTAACTAATACAAACAAGTTTTTATATATATTTACGGTAAGAGAAGAAATATCTAGGAACACAATATCTTCATGGAACATTTTTACTTAATAGCTTAATGATTTTTGGCATAAAAGAAAAATCGATAATTTTGACCCATACAATGTATTGTTGGCTATTGCTACAAATATACCCGTGCTACTTATGACTGCTTTTGTGGTCCAGGGTCACATTTAGGCAGCGGAGCATAGCAGGCTTTACAGTATTTCCAGAATGTACAAGATTGTGTGCTCATGTAAGAGCTGACTATGTCCATTAGGTGGCAGTAAATAGACTCGCGCTGTTCCATCTGCTCTACTAGAAGAAGAGGGAGATTCAAAAGACAGCTGCTGGACAGCGATAAAGTTATCAGCATGTAGGTATCACAGATACGATCTCATATAAACTGCACGTGTGTCTTACACGTATTTGAACGGGAACCGTAAGCGATTGCTGTGTTTGTTCGTTTTTTCTGATCACTTCTCTGACTTGCGTGTCGTGTTGTACTCGAGTGTTGCGGCATGCTATTAATGTGGTGTTATAGATACAAGTCTTTAGAAATTCGGTTTATAAACACGATATGATAGTTCTCAAGCTATTACTATATTTATAAATGTTGAATCGGACTCTGCTCAGTACCCGTTAGAGAGTGTCGTGGCCTTTAACGAATGAATGACTCAAACATTTGAGTTTTACTTGAGCCAGAGAAAATGTGTATTTCTGTGATCAGCCTGAACGAAACAAATACATCACAAAATTCAGCTTGAACCCAGAGCTCAATTGATCTGAAAAAATGGCCGTTAAATCCAATTATTTAATGTAGAAGTTAGTTGACAGGGCTCTGAATAGATTTAATGTGTCTCTATATTAGGAGGGCCTGCAAACAATTCTATCGCAATCTTCTCAAAAACCCACACACTTCTCATCAGCATTTCACACTTTACTTGGTAAAGTCATGAAAGCTGTTTCCTCTCATGACTGATAGAGAACCAGCCTCGTCACACCAAAATAACTGTACTTAATACAAGGGAATGGACTAAACTGAACCCAGGCCAGTGTTAAGGAACACTTTAAAGTCTCTTGTTTCCTGATTTTGACCCTCAGTTGCATGACACAATTCTGAAACATTAACTGGCAGTTCTGTCTCTATGAGCGCTGCAGGTGAGGCTACTTAATTTATTTGCAATTCTGCAAAAAAAAACTTGTATTCACAGTTTGGTTGATTTGTGTTTTATCATAGTTATTACGAGTTAATACGGATTATAGTTATTATGGTTTATGTTGGCACACTACATCTGGGTTTGCATCCTTTAGTCCAGTCATGGTTCTGTGTTTGAGTTTATCAAAGAAACTATCATTTATTTACATTTATGCATTTAGAAAATAATTTTATTTAAAGTAATTTACAAAAGAGGAAGCCAACAATATTCAGTTCCGGGGTTTATTACAAAACTAATAGGAAGCAAGCTAGAGAAGTGTAGAAATGAATGTTATTTTTACATGTGGTGTTCTGTTCATAATTAGTGTCTTAACCAGTGATACATCACTATACTGAAAACCTTGTCCACTTGGTCAACTACCATTGCATCCTTTAGTGTACTAATCTGTCAACATTCTTGTGAAGTGCAAAATTAAATATCAAGTATCCTGTAAAATGAAAGTTTGTTTCAGCAATTTTCTGTAGATCTCATTTGCAGCCTTTAACACCTGTATTATATTTTATTTTAGCATACTGACCATCGCCCATCCTGCTCTATAGGTGCATTGAAATACAAAATGCAGATGACTACTAGACTTAAAGTAGCAGACATTTCAACCCAAAATTACAATTCTGTCATCAACTACTTACCCTCATGTGATTCCAAACCTGTTACTTTTTCTCCTGTGGGACATAGAAGATATTTTGCAAGATATTTCAGTTGTTTCCCATACAATGTATACATTCCATACAAAATATGTTCCTTGAAGTTTTACAGAAGAAAAAGGCATAGGTTTGAAGCAACATGAGGGTAATTATTTGATGATGGTTTATTTTGTTCGAACTATCTCTTTAAGGTTCGTGCTTCATTCACTTGCATTAACACATACACAGGAAATGCGAAGTAAATGCAAAGATGTTGTAAGCTAGTAGGTGACTAAGCATGTCTAAACTGAACTTGTGAATGTTTTTTATATCTGTGCCTTCGGTCATCTTATTTTCTAAACTACATTTCATATTAGCATGAAGTCTGTGTGGTATTAGGAGGAATCACACATTCACACAAGAGCTTCCTCTGCTATTTTAAATTCAACAGATTAAAAAAATGGTATGAGAAGAAAAACTACTCACAAAATAGGCTGTTGCTGTTATTTTTTGCATGTGTTTGTTGCTTCAGTTGTGTGAATTACTTACAATGTCAGTTATTTTTATTAATCTAGCTTTTGCCTGTGAAAATGACATTTACATTTATGCATTTAGCAGACACTTTAATCCAAAGCGACTTACAGTGCATTCAGGCTATACATTTGTCAGTATGTATGTTCCCTGGGAACGGAACCCACAACCTTTTGCGCTGCTAACACAATGCTCTACCACTGAGCCACAGGAACACCCCATTGACTGACATGAGGAAGTGATTGTGACGAAAACTGTTGAGTGTTGAAAACAACTGACAGCTGTTGCAGCATGTTTCAGAAGGTTTTTATTTTTAAAGAAATCAACTGGATTCTCCACTTCTGTTCTGCATGGCTCAGAACAGAAGTGAACAAAAAAATGTGTGATTTACTCACTCACACATTGCTCTAAACCTGTAAAGTTTATTCTGTGGAATACAAAAGAAGTAACTTGAAAAAAAATTTAACTTTTTTTTTTTCAATGCAATGATAGTCAATGGGGTCCAAGACAACCTTGGCCCCTGTTGACCCCGTGCCCTTGGCGTGTGTGCAGGTGCGATGGCGACATCAGCTGCGCAGTCATTCGAATCGAACCTCTTCACGAGCGCTGGGACCTCGTGGAAGTGTGTGCGGAATTACTCAATGTCCAATGGCAGCGCAGCATGGGGGCACGAATCCACTCGCTCCGTCAGTCGAGCCACAGCTATCCGGTGTGTCTCCTGCTGCTGAGTGGAGAGAGGCGGAGTCAAGATGAGAAGCTAATAGGCCACGCCCGCTTGTCCAGTGTTCTGGGGAGCCGTAGTCTGTTTGTGGAATCAGTCGTGGTGTGCAGCACATTACGAGGGAAGGGTTACGGCCGTATCCTAATGGAGGGGGTTGAACGGTATACCAAAGGACGGGGCTGCACCCGATTGTGCCTAACCACTCATGATAAGCAACACTTTTACGCCCATCTGGGGTTTGTGCTGTCCAAACCTGTCCAAAGTGTCGGGACGCTGGCCTCCTTCATGCCCATGGAGTTGCTGCACAAGTTCTGTAGAAGCGCAGAGAACGAGGAGGAAGAGAGGAACGGTGATGCTAAGTTTAACAATCCTGCACCTTCTATGTTACCACCACCTCCTCCTCCTCCACTCTCAGCTCCACCTCCTCCCCTGTTTCTGCTCCTCCACCTCCTCCTTGTCCTCTGTCATCCTTGGCTCCAGTTAATCAGACTCTGGAGCAAACGCCGTACACTGACAACAGAGGGCTGCCCATCTTCTGGATGCATAAGGACATCTGAGACTCATGCTACACTCCTTCTGTCTGTAATTATTCAGGGATACACAGACAGTGTTTACGGAACAAGAAGGATCTCGTAAACCTGAACTGTATTGACTCAAATACTGTGACAATCTAAATGCGCCTTAATACCAAAGTTTACCTTGTGTTTTAACTACTATTTATTTACTTTTTTTTATAATTGAAAGGTAAATCTTTGTCACGCCCCTATAAAATAAATGTCACTGCTGAGATTATATCTGCTGCTTTAAAGGGTTTTATCAAAATAAAAAACTCTATCACTCAAGTATTGTGCTTGTCATTTCTTAGGATCAGATTTGAGATAGGTGTAGTTGATGTATACTGTTTCCATGGACTTTTTCTTTGTATCAACTTTTGATTTTTAAAATATACACTAGTGTTCAAAAGTTTGGGGTCAATATTTTTAATGCTTGTGGAAATAAATATTGTGGTCATAAGGCATTTAATTAAACACTTAGTAAAACTAATTTAGTCAAATATTTTTTACAAATTAATTTAACAGTTTTGTATTTTAAAATGTAATTTATTCCTGTGATGCAAAGCTGAGTCTTCAGTGACACATGATACTTCCAAAATCATGATAACAATTTTTTTCAGGATTCTTTGATGACTAGAGAGTTCAAGAGTTGTATTGTAAATAATATAAATCTTTTGTAGGCCCTGCAATCTATCTCACAAATTACTTTTGTAGGTCCACAACAGGTTTTTTTAGGGGTGGGCAATATGACCAAACTCCGATATGAGTAATTTTATTTCGCAGATATATCATTATAGTATATACTTATACAATACAGTTATTTTCACTTTAAATAAGGTCTTTATATCTTTTTTGTACATTAAATGTATATTGCTTATTAAAGTGATACAAAAGTGATTTATTAAATAGCGGTGAGTGATTTTCTCTGTTTTGTTTTTTGATTAACAAATTACACACAGCAAGGATTCTAGACTGCTGTCACTTTAAGAACTCCCCATATATACTGTTCTCAGCTGTTTGATTTCACTTAAGACCTAAATTACTGTTTACAAGGCTGCTTGCAAAGACGGGTATTTTGACACATACAAGTGTGTATAAACCGTTCAAGGCCTATAAAGCAGGAAAAGTAACACCATTCAATACTGTCTTCACGTGCGCGTGCCTCTATGACAGCACTCAGAAACAGTCTCTCAGAAAGCACATTCATATAGAGAAATAAGTTCTCTTTCGCTACTGATTGCCTTCCAATTACTTAAAATCACTTGTTTTTAAACCACAATGCTTAAAAACGTGTGCAAACAATGTTTTCGTGACCACGTAGCACATCAACGTCACGTGAGTGTATAACCGCGATAGAGACGATAGTCCAAAATTAATTATGGCTAATGGTATATCGCCTACCCCTAGTGATCCGGCAACCATAGACAGAGCTGGGTAGATTACTGACAAATATTAATCCGTTACTGATTCCAGATTACATGCCAAAAATTGTAGTCAGTAACGTAATCCGTTACATTACCCATTTTAGGTAATGTAATCAGATCTTTTGGATTACTTTTAGATTACTTTTGATTTAACTCGTTTATCACATTGATTTAAATTGCATTATCTTGAACCATAATGATGTAAAAAATGCAAAGAGTAAGAAAACCTGTTCCATTCATCGTAATGTACAACATGCAGGGCATTAAACATTATATTACATCAAGGTTTCCCAAACTAGGGTTCGTAAAGGAACTGCAGGGGCGTTGTGAGTTTAATGAAAAGCTTACAATTAATTAAATCATTCATTTTTTTAAATGAAAATAAATCAGTTAAAAACAAACTCCCTTTCGAGGAAAGTCTCTTCACTCGGCGGTCATATTTGCAACATCCCAGTAGGTTGCACAAGACCTATCTTAATGAATGGGGGAATCCTGAAACCTCAAAAACTGCTGAACTCACAATTAAATTACATCTGTCAAATCAGCAACAAAAATCTGAAATTAATTACCCCATACATGTTGTTTCTTGTACTCAAATAATGTTTACAAAGCTTATTTTTCAGGCTAGACCAGCCAATGCGGATGCGGAGTCATAACGTGCTTATACTGCGCATGTGCACTGACAAGTCTAGTCAGGTTTCTGAGGCTCTTTCATTAGAGGGACTATTTCTCCATATTGCGTGCTGCAGTTTCTGCCATTCATAAATATAGGAGTGAACTATCTTTGTATTTCTACTCATTGTTTTAAATAAAACACTTACTAAAAAAGATGAAATATTTGTATTTACCTGCATGCTATGTGATCATTAATCAACATCAAAGAAACTGAACATGCAAATGTGATACTTAATTATTGAAATATTTATTTTAAAATCTCAGGGCTATTTAAAGCAAATATATTTGGTGAATAAGGTTTAAACGACCAAAAAAATTGGAATGACTGCATTACATGTAACTAAGAAATAACATGAATATGTGCATTTTAATTAGTTATAATTAATAATGCATGATTAAAAAAAACTATAGTGTAATAATTCAAATAAAAATGAATGTGTTCATCAGTAGTTGATGCAATGTTGAAACCCTTCCTAAACCTGAAATGATTTTTGTAAATCCAGTGGTCAAACTCTGCCTGACTAATGACTGATCTTTGTGTGAATGGCCACACAACTGGACTATACATACATATATAATATGTATATAATCGGTAGGATATTTTAGAAAGGAAACTTTAAAAGATGAAAAATAAAAATTAGGGAAAATCAATGAATTATAAATAATTTATTGCTATTGTGTGAATAACATGTTATCATGTAATCCATAAAAAAGTAACTATAGTCTGATTTAGAGTATTTTAAAATTTAATTTACTCTAATTACATGTACTTAATGTAATCCAGATTACATGTAATCAGTTACTACCCAGCTCTGACCAATCAGTTTTAGAACACAGGACATCCCCTCAACTCCCCCAGTATAACCCGAATAATAGGAATTTTACATAGGAAGCTAAAAAGTACACTTATTTCTACATTAGCTTTTTAAAATCAAATATGTATGTCACTAATTTGTGTGTGTGTTTCATAGGCATGCTTCTGAGATCATCTGTTCCCCATCCCATCCTCACCTTAGCTCTGTCAGTCCTTTTGTCTCCCATCGACCCTGTTCAGAATATGGTTGAGGGGGTGGAGTCTGTCATCGGGAGGCATGGCTTTTCAGTGATCTGGAATATACCTACAGCTCGGTGTCAGCGTAGATATGAAGTCTCCCTGCCGCTGCGCCAATTCAACATCATTCATAACTCACAGCAGAGATTTCAGGGTCAAAATATGAGCATATTTTATCAGCGCCGTCTGGGCCTTTACCCCTACATCGACCGTCAAAGCTCAAAGGTCAACGGTGGCCTGCCTCAACAAGGATTCCTGAAGGCACACCTCTCATTGGCTGAGGCACAGATCAATGAAGTGTTGAGACAGACGTTCAGTGGATTAGCCGTGCTAGATTGGGAAGCATGGCAGCCCATATGGATGTGGAACTTCGGGACAAGAATTGTATATAAGGAAATTTCCAAAAAGCTGGTTAGGTGGAAACATCCAGATATGTCAGAGGAAGAAGTGAAATCCGAGGCGAAGGCGGAGTTTGAATTAGGAGCAAGATTGTTTATGGAAGAGACCCTGCGCCTTGGTGTTCGCCTCTGCCCAGAGGGATTATGGGGGTTTTATGGGTTTCCCAGTTGCTATAACAATCATGGCCAAGGACAGAGCGGATACACGGGGCAGTGCCACAATGGAACAGAGATTCTGAATGACAGACTGGCGTTTCTATGGAAACACTCTACCGCCTTGTATCCCAGCATTTATTTGTGGCGTAAGCTGGCCGGACATGTACACGCTCAACTCATGGTGAGACACCGTGTACTTGAGGCCCTCCGAGTGGCATCCCAGCATTCACCTGGCACTGAAGCACTTCCTGTTTTTCCCTATGCCAGAGTGGCGTTTACACACACATTGGCATTTCTTAATCAGGTACCTCTTGACATTTTCCACATGGTGTTTTTATATCGTGTATGTTCTGAGCTCCAGGCTTATCATGCATTAGGGCTCGTCACCTCCACCCAGAATAGATCCTGAAAGAGGAGGGGTTTAGTTCTGAGCTTGTGCCCAGTACAGTCACCTCATCTTCATCTTTAAGCGGATAGTTCTCCTTTAGTTCAGAATCATGCTCAATGCAAGTTAGCAAATTATTGGCCAATGCATTGCTGTACTTAGCAAATATGCTATTTTTTTGTTATTGGGGTAGAGGTAACTAACCTCCTTTCTCAAGGGGGCAATAGAGTCAATTAAAGTTCATTTTTAAAAACATATTTTAATAATAAAATATTATTTAATATTTATTAAAATATCACTGTTAAATTGAATCCTTAGCAAGTTTCTAAAAAAAATATTTTTTTTAGTTTTATTTGTAATTTAGCATAAACTTATTTCACTTAGTTGCCATGGCGACATTTCTAATGTTCTTTTAGTTTAAGTTCTTCATCTAATATTTTATTTGATTTTAACAAAAATTAATATATTAAATTAACAGAAATGTTTAAATTTTTATCTGACAATAACAACAGTAGGCTTTTACCTTCGGAAACATTCAGATACATGAATCAAGCTTAGAGTGTCTTAATTCAGGCTGATCTGACTTTTAAAACATGTATCTTTTCAGACGGATTTGGAGCACACACTAGGGGAGAGTGCTGCTTTAGGGGCCGCTGGAGTCGTGTTATGGGGCGAGCTGAGTTTTGCGAAGTCTAAGGTCAGTAGGCCTAACTGTATGTGTGAGGATTTATATAGTCTGGATTTACCTTTGTGCGATAACCTAATGCGCTCGATAAGTCTAAACGCTGTCAGTACACAAACTGAAAATGCATAATATTCAATATTAGATTTAGCACATATATTGTTACTCATTGCTGCAGCTATAATATATATATTTCTGTCCCTTCTTCAGCGGCAGTGTGCTCTCTTGCGTGATTACATCAGCTCAGAATTAGGAGAGTATGTCGCCGCGCTGCAGGCCGGTGTGAGGAACTGCAGTAAGAGAATGTGTAACAACCAGGGACGCTGCTCTCGACGGGACCCTCACTCAGGTTACATGATCCCTTTAAATGGTCTCCAGGAAGCTCTTCCTCTCAATGATATGAGATCAAAGTTCAAGTGTGTCTGTTATGAAGGATGGAGAGGAGAACACTGCGACCAAAGAAGTTCCTAAGAACAGATATGCTTTTCTGATTTCCATTCATTTTCAATGTGGGGATTTTGAAAACATCTTTGTTGAAAAAGTTATTAGCTAACCAACCAGCTACTCACTGAGTTGGTTTGGTTTATCACATTACACATTTTGATTTGAAGCAAATAAGCATTTGAAAATCAGACAAAGACCAGAGCTCAAGAGTGTACAAAATAAAGAGTGTATCTAAATAATAAAGTAGTGTAAGCGTATGGAGACTGTTATTTTATTCGCACTGCTTTATGGGAGTGGATGAGCATCAAGGAAGTCCTTTATCATGATTGGGTTTTGATTCTCTGATTGGTGGAGATTTCTTGTTGAGAAAATGAATAGGATTTTTACTTCCAGAACCAGATTGTTGCAATATAACGCCACAGTGGAAAAGACAAAATAATTTCAGGAAGCTAGTTGTTGCATTTTTTTTATGAAAGATAAAGACATTTTGTTTTTGTTAAATTTGGTATAATGTGCACATGTATATCCTTCACAATAAAACCAGGACCCCACAAAATGTAATAACATTTTCATTTATATTTTTATTCTTATTTTAAAATAGAATGTTAGTCTATATAATTATTTACAATAATTCAGCAATAACTAAAAAAAAAAACTCACCATTGTGAATGTTCTTGCTCATTCACAATATTTTTAGCACAATTTAATGTTAGTAGGAGTGATAACAATGAATTAAAATATAATAACAGTTATGATTATTCACATTCTTTCCATATTTCTTAGTGTTGTTTTGTATTATCATTTGCTCTAGGGAAACTAATATAGCAAATTGCCAAATAGTGTGTAACCATATAAGCATACAAAGCAATGCTGGTGAAAAGTCCATTAATTAATACATTATTTTCCAGTTACACGGCACAAAAATCAGGAGGCTAAGTGAATGTTTTTGAGCAAGATAATGGATTCCACCAAAGTAATAGAAGTCTTTAAGACATAGAATCACACGTTGATGTGAAGTAATCGGTGCTCTTCTCTCAGTGTTGTCACAGTGCAGTAATGTTTCTCCTGTGGGTCGGTGTAGAATTAATTTTTGTTATGGTCGCTGCTCTGTGAGGTTGATGTGCAGCTTTTGCAGCTCTTGTAAGAGTTGGGAGATTTCTTCAGCAGTTTCCTTTTTCTGTTTCACCATCTCCAAAAGTGTGTGGAGAGCGCTGCTCTGCTGGACTGGAGGGTTAATAACAGAAAACACGTTATTTGATAAAACAATTCAGCAGGCCCCGAAATGAATGTTTTGGAATCAATATGTTAAAAAAGCTCAGTCGACAGCATCAGAGGAATAATGATGATTACCACAGCAAGTGGAAACAATAATGACATCAAACACTGCAGTTAAAGTAAGGCACAGAAATGTATTATAGCTTCAAAAATAACTATTTAGACAAATTAGACAACCTTATGGAGGCCCTATGCTACTTTTGCGACAAGCATGCAAAGTTTCTCGGCAGGACACTTTTACAAGGGAACACTAAATTTTGTTGGGGGACTGCAATACATTTGCGAGAGAACAACTGGGAATGTGATACTTTTGCAAGAGAACGCAAACGCATTGAAACAAGATTATGCCACAAAAGCTGTCAATGGACCTTGACTTGTATTGAAGCCAAAACATTTGTTTCAGTTTAGCCTTAAAACATTAATTTCATAATTTCAGCTTTAACAAACAGATTGTCTCACCTAAAAAACTGAAGATAAGAATGAGAGAAAGGAGGAACGCAATAATGGCTGCACATGCTAAAAAATAGTGCCGCCTAGTGGAAGTGCATATGTCATTCAGTCTGCTCACACAGGGTCTTCTCACTGGATGACCTGTTTGATAGACAACTCCCTGATCTTGCATCTGAAGATTCCCATTGGAGGTAGGAGGTGGTGGACGGGGTGGCTGAACACCTGCCAGTGAGAAGTGGGTTTGAGTGCTTTAGAAACCAATGAGGATTTTAAAGTCAGACATGATGAAATACCTTTGCTGTGCTGTTCCGAGTGTGTGCGGTGCAGGTCATTGATGGAGTCGACGGAATGGAGCTCAATCTCTGTCAGGTCACGCTCGCTGATACGAACAAACGCTGGAGGAGGAGAAGGAGTGGACTTCATGATCACTCCCACCACTGACAAACAGACAGAGAATGCAAACCGGAGTCAAATATTCCAAAATATAAAAAAAAATCTATATTTACTTGTCCTCAAGTTGTTTTAAATCCTTATGACTTTCTGTCTTCCATGAAATACAAAATAAGAAATTTTGCACTGATCTCACTTTTCCATGCAATTGTAATGAATGGAGACCAGAGCTTTTAAGCTTCAAAAAGGATCAAATGCACCATGAATGTCCATACAGCTTCTGCACTATATTGCAAAGCTTTTAAAATCATATGATAACTTCATGTGAAAAAGACTGAAATTTAAGTCATCCAGTAACTGTTATTCCATGGGACAGAGCAAGGAAAACAGTCTTCAGATTTTCACATTTTGTGTTTCCAAGAAAGTCAGTCCTAAGGTTTTTAGATTAAATGATTGTGAATAAATTATGACCCTGGACCACAAAAGCAGTCTTAAGTCGCTGGGGTATATTTGTAGCAATAGCCAAAAATACATTGTATGTGTCAAAATTATAGATTTTTCTTTTATGCCAAAAATCATTAGGATATAAAGTAAAAATCATGTTCTATGAATATATTTTGTAAATGTCCTACTGTAAATATATAAAAACTTAATTTTTGGTTAGTAATATGCATTGCTAAGAACTTAATTTGGGCAGATTTAAAGGCAATTTTCTCAATATTTAGATTTCTTTGCTCCCTCAGATTCCAGATTTTTAAATAGTTGTATCTCGGCCTAATATTGTCCTATCATAACAAATACCATACATCAATGGAACGATTATTTATTCAGCTTTCAGATAATGTATAAATCTCAATGTTGAAAAATTGAGCCTTAAGACTGGTTTTGTGGTTCAGGGTCACAACTCACAATTATGCCAGTATTATAAGTTTGAGTGAACTATTCCTCAAAAAAGAGCAAAGACCTTTATATGTGAATAACTGTTCACATCCCTTAATTGCTGGATGCTAAATTAAGGACAGAACCATTACATATTACAGTTAAAGCACAGCTTTGTTGATGTTAAATCAAATGTGTCACATGCGTATAAGCGTGAGGCTATATTCCTGTTACTTCAAATCTCAAACAAAATCTCAAACATTTTGCCAACTTTGATGCATGACTGAAAACCAGTGGAAGTCTGGAAGCAGCAGTGATGTTAAATGTCCAATGTTTGATATTAAATAAACATGTATTTGTTTGTTTGGTACTGTTCACCACCAAAAAGAAAACCCCTTTCAGCCTCTTACATATTTCAGATGAAGACAATAAATAATGCATTTCATGCATCAAACATCTCATCCCATTTAAAAAAAAAAAAGAAACCATGTGATTAATCTGAGATTAATTTTGGCTGAATAGATTGAAATAAAATCAGAAGCAGGTGATCTCATATGAACTGTTTGATGTCTCAACTGTGGCCCAAATACACACTAACTTAACTGAAACTGATTTCTTCGTGTCTAACTGTTGATGCCTGTGCCCGTGTATAGTTTAGGTTACTTACCCTCAGATTGTGTTTTCATCAAACGCTAGTGGACGTCTGTGGGTCGTCGTGTTGTTGACAAACACTAGAGAAACCGCTGTGAATGTGATTCGAGAGGTCTTCTCGGACGGTCTGAAGCGATCTGTGTCCGTCTCGTCCGCCTGACACCTCTACCCCTAAACACAGCTCAAAATCCCCAGACTCAAAATAGCTGCTGCCTCATGGACGAGAAGAACGGGTATTTATAGATTTGGTGCCAAACAATCATTCAGTTACATGCAGACGGTGTATATTTATAGGCATTAAAACTTTGATATTGGAAGAAATGGCTTAATATGCAGCTTAATAGAAAGAATGTGTTCTTATAACCATTATTTCTTAACTTATCTTAGCGGGCTAATAAAACAAACTTTTCGTTACAGACTAAGTGGAATTGTTTAGAAGCTAGCTAGCGTTGGGGACTGAGAACAGGTTCTTTTTCAGGTTATGTGTGATCGATTCCTGAACGAATGACTCGTATGAGTCGGTTCCTTTTAGGGGTTAAAAACTGCACACAGTGCGAGCAGAGTAATCCGATTCTCGAGCGAATGAAGGCCTCATACTGAACTCGAATATTTATGACGACCCACAAAGAAAAATGAACAAAGCGTTACTATTTGTTAATGCAAATTAAATTAGTGTATACTGACTTGTTATATTAAATGACTAGTTAAAGATTCTCATTATGAGTTTTGTTGTTGAGATCAGTTTTTTTATATGAAAGAATTTAAAATATTACTTTTTTTATTTGTTCAATAGTGCTATATAATAAAGGGGGCAGTTCTATATATTAAAATGTCTCCTGTAAACACACCTTTTGTAAAATAAAATAGCATTTTCTCTTTTCAAATCATACATTTGTAAACAGACAAGACAAGTGGAGGCAGTAAATGATAAAGTTGGATTTTTATAGCTTTTATTAATTACACTGCATTCAAAATACACATTTTTATCTGTTCATGTAAATGCACGAACTGATATAAATCTAAATGTATTATGAATGTAAGTGTGAATTTATTTGTATAACAGCGTCTGTTAAATGTATAAATGGAAAATCATTTCTACCCAAATACTTATTCCTCGGAAGTACTAAAATAATTTTTATATTCCTAACAAAACACATCCTTAATTTTTGTGCTGCGTGTCTAAAAGGAAAGTCTTATGCGCCATCGTTTATCGGAAGATTTATTTGAAGTGGCTGTAGTTGCTCAACAGCACGTGTACGTTAGGAATTTCAACTACATTTCCCATGATTCCCTGAATTTACGCTCCTTGTTTTGCAGGGAAAGCAGAATTACGAGAGTGAGAGTCGAGTCCAACCGAGCTGCCAGTGCCTGCGCTGGGCTTTTGAACTACTGGTGTGACACTGAATGAAGGGCAAAATGCTTGCTCGGGCTTTGGCAAACGGACTCTGTAACCGACTTCCAAGGGAAACCACGCGGACTGTCGGTCTGGGGGCAACGGGGCGGCAGGATAGGCAAGCTTCCACAGAGGTATGCACGGAACTGGGATCATTAAAAACATCAATCTATGCAAACGTTAAACAACTTAAAATAAACCGAAGTCTTTGCAAAACCTTTGCAACAAGCTAAATATAATTTTAATGCAAAGTTCGTAAAAGTAAAGTTTTCACTTGGTGCATTTCAGTATAATGCCTTGACTGCTGAGATGATTTTGAATCTGCTCTGCTATGGCTCAGCGTGTCGTTCATGCAAGAGAAACACGGGCATCTGCTGCGCTGTCCGCTCGAGCTACTGCGCTAATTAAGAGCACGAGAGCGCCCATCCGTACAGTCCTCGCAGCTTTGACTGTGTGTGGATCACCAGTGTTGGGGGTCACGCACTACAAGTAACGCGAGTTACGTAATCAGATTATCTTTTCAAGTAACTAGTAAAGTAACGCGTTACTTTTTAATTTACAAGAAAATATCTGAGTTACTTTTTCAAAAAAGTAACGCCAGTTACTTTGTTTTCCCATTTATTTACTGACAACTCTCCTGTCCCCATATTGAGAGAAATCAGAAGAACAGAGGCGTTGTGTGTGAACATGACATTACTGTAGTTTTATACTTTAAAATGTTAAATAACACAACTGTATCAAATCCCATTTTATTAACCAATGTCTTAGCTGCTGACATTTGATGATCCAGTTCAACCATACTAATAAGCAAAAATAAGCAAAACACTTTAGATATACTAACAGTTGTGCTTCATTGCTTTTTTTATTGCTGAAGAGTGTTGAACTTCTCCTGCGTTCTACTGTACATACATTTATTTACTTTTCCTTAAGCCTGAGGTTTATTCATTACATTTTTGTGAAATGCTTTTACATTTGCTATAAATAGAACTTCTTACATTAAAAACAAATAATCAAGCCCTGCTCATATTTAAAAAGTAACACGAAGGTATGTCTTTTCCATAAAAAGTAACTAAGTAACGTAATTAGTTTCTTTTTTAGGGAGTAATGCAATATTGTAATGCATTACTTTTAAAAGTAACTTTCCCCAACACTGGTGAATCACTGAAACACACAAGATGCGGTCCGATTCATGTTAACCCTTAAATGATCTGAGATGACGAACACCTGAGAAGAGATGATGCCAACCCCTCGGAGGACCTCAGAGGAAGCCAACCTTCAGCGATTATACTGAATTAACCAAATTTTGCCATAAGTTAATTATATTGAGTTTCTACAATATAAATCAATTTTAGAAACTTAATTTCCTGTGAAGTTGCTTTGCAACGATTGTATCGTAAAAAGCGCTATACAAATAATCTTGAATTGAATGTTGTTCCTACGCAGTGTTCACTACTCCCTAAACATTGTTTGTAAAAGTTCACTTCCCCTGGCAAAACAAAACGTGTTCATGCGGAACACCCTGTAACGCCATCATTCGAGTTGCGCAGATTGAGTTTCTTGAATCTGTAAGCGAAATTGTAAATATTACGGCAACTGCTCTGATTTTTTTAAAGTCTTTTCTTCTTTGCTAGTTCATTTTCAATGGTGTACTGTGGTGTGACAAATGAATTCTTACATATTATTATTGCCATTCATCATTGTAATCTCTCACCAAATATGATCTTATAAAAACTACATGCGCAATAATGTAAATGATAGTGATACAATGATTAGACTCAATCACTGGTAGTCACAAGGCACTGAATTCTCTTGAATTCTTAAACACACCAGTCTGAGTGTGTGAAACCTGATGTTATAAAGATAAAGCCTCAAACACAGTGGACTCTTTGTGGACGAGATAGTGTTCTAGTCTCTCATTCAGACTACTTAGTTGACTTTGGACTGGTTTCGTAAACTGTAAATAGCTAATGTGGCATAATGTGAGGTAAAAGTGGGCGGACTCATGTAGGAGCCAGTCAAAGGTCACCGCACCTTAAGCTGATTTAATAACACACACAGGAGCTTATTTATTGCAGAATCTAATCATTAAACCCCCAATGATTCTGAACAACATAAGATACCATAAAGAAAACTATAAATGTGTACTATACTGTGTTACTATAATTGTTAATATCAAATATATTATTGACTGTATTATATAAATATAAACTTTATCCAAAAGGTTTTATTTGAATATGATTTTCTCTGTATCTAGGTGGCGCACAAGAAGACCCTGCTGTATGACTTCCACATGGCTCAGGGTGGTAAGATGGTGGAGTTTGCAGGATGGAGTATGCCTGTGCAGTACAGAGACAGTCATATTAACTCACACATGCACACACGCCAGCACTGCTCCATCTTTGACGTCAGTCACATGCTGCAGGTCAGTGTGTAGACATTTAATGTACTGCATGTAGACTAATTCATATGGTTTGTATTGATCCAAAACGTATTTTAAAAATTAAGTTAAACATCAGCTTAAAATGCCACATTTGAAATACAATATTGGCTGTTTATTATTTTGAGATAAGTGTGTCTAATAAATATTCGCTGTTTTCTCCTCATAGACTAAAGTCTTTGGTAGAGACAGAGTGAAGTTTATAGAGTCTCTGGTTGTTGGAGACATCGCTGAACTAAAAGACAACCAGGTTAGACACACCCACACAGAGAGAGTTCTAATAACTGTCAACTTTAGTAAAAAAAAAAAATGTTTCTTTTTCTAGGGCACTCTCTCCCTCTTCACAAACACTAAAGGAGGAATCATGGATGATCTGATTGTGACCAAGACAGATCAGGGTTACCTGTATGTTGTCTCCAATGCTGGTTGTGCGGACAAAGACTCTGCTCATATGCAGGCCAGTAACACTTCATGATCATTAAACATATTCATTTACTTGATTCTGATTGATCAGGCATTCAAATACTTGTGTATAATGACTGAAAATATTAACCCCATTAAACACCACAAGGGGGCGTCAAAATTCCTTAACATTTTTCATTTCCAGTTGTTTTTAATAATACTATTGTGTGAAAATCAGATTTGTTTAATTCAGTCTGTCTGTTAATCATTTTTATTTGTATATATTTATTTGCTTACACGTGTTTGTTCAAATGTGTGTTTGTTTGTAGGCCAGACTGCAGGAGTTTAAAGCAGCAGGTCATGATGTAGATTTAGAGTTCATGGAAGAAAGTCTCATTGCTCTGCAGGGTAAGTCATGGGTCTGTGGTATACTTGCATGGTTATACTGTCCACATGCCTGCTTTATGTTTTTAGAATACATTGGTGTGTGTGTTATTTAAATACATTATGTACATTTTTGGGGCATTCATTTCGGCAATGATTATATGTTTATTAATGTGTATGCAGGCCCATCAATGGCCCAGGTTCTGCAGAAAGGTGTGGGTGATGACCTCAGGAGGTTGACCTTTATGACCAGTGTTTTGACCCCAGTGTTTGGCATCCAGGGCTGCAGGGTCACACGCTGCGGATATACAGGGGAGGATGGAGTTGAGGTGTGTGATCTCCATCTGAATGTATTACAGCTATATTGAAATTATTTACTATTATTCAAAAGTTTGAGGTTTTTTAACTTAATACTTTTATTTATCAAAGATGCACTCGATTGGTCAAAAGTGTCAGTAAAGACATAATGTTACAAAATAT
Organism: Ptychobarbus kaznakovi; assembly: GCA_027422405.1. Lineage (NCBI taxonomy): Eukaryota > Metazoa > Chordata > Actinopteri > Cypriniformes > Cyprinidae > Ptychobarbus > Ptychobarbus kaznakovi. The sequence continues at coordinate 13,474,004 of CM049810.1, read as the reverse complement.
TTCTATTTCAAAGGAATGCTGTTTGTTTAAAGTTTCTATTCATCAAAGAAAACAATATATCATGGTTTCTACGAAAATATTAAGCAGCTCAACTGTTGATAATAAAACTGTCAACATTGATAATAAAAGTAAATGTTTCTTGAGCCCCCAAATCAGCATATTAGAATGATTTCTGAATTATAATGTGACACTGAAGACTGGAGTAATGGCTAATAAAATTCAGCTTTGCATTCACAGGAATAAACTTGTTATTTTATATTGAAATAATAATTCACAATATTACTGTTTTTACTGTATTTTGATCAAATAAATGCAGCCTTGGTGATTATGAGACTTATTTTAAAACCATTAAAAATCTTACAGACTCCAAACTTTTGTCTCTTCGTGACTATAAATCATTATAGGCACAAATCTCATATTTGTTTACAGTGTAATAACTGTTAGATATGTATGATAGATGAGTCTATTATCTAATAATACAATTAAATAACTAGCTAGTTTTTTTTACTTTCTTTTTGGGAGTGTGTGTGTGTGTGTTTTTTTTTTTTTTTTGGCATGTCCTGTAACATTTATGCTCTTGTATTTACATATTATTTTATTCAGATCTCAGTACCAAGTGGAGATGTTGTCTCCCTGACTGAAAAGTTGTTAGCCGATAGTGAGGTGAAACTCGCTGGTCTCGGTGCCAGAGACAGTCTGAGGCTGGAGGCGGGACTTTGTCTCTACGGCAATGACATTGATGAGACCACCACACCTGTGGAAGCAAGTCTTGTTTGGACTATAGGTGCGTCAAGACTTTTATTATTCATTTTATTTATTTAGTCATTTAGCAGACACTTTTATCCAAAGCGACTTACAAATGAGGACATTATAGAAGCAATCAAAACCAACAAAAGAGCAACAACATGCAAGTGCTATTACAAGTCCTGGTTAGCTTAACACGTAGGAAGCTTTTTTTTATGAAAACGAGTATATAGAATATAGAAAAAAAGAAACCTAGTGTTAGTTTTACAAGAAAAGCTAGCAGTTAGAGAATAAATATGCAATTGATAGAGGGTCAAATGTGTGTGTTTTTTTTAATAAAAAGAAGACAGATTAGATAAAATAAAATTAGAATAGAGAGTGCTAGAGTTAGAGGGTCAAATAAAGATGGAAGAGATGTGTTTTTAGCCGTTTCTTGAAGATGGGTAAGGATTCAGCTGCTCGGATTGAGTTAGGCAGGTCATTCCACCAGATGGGAACAGTTAATGAAAAAGTCAGTGAAAGTGATTTTGTGTCTCTGGGATGTTACAGTAATGCGTCGCGCAAGCTTCTAGAGGGCATATAAGTCTGAAGTAATGAATTTAGGTAAAGGGGTGCAGAGCCAGAGGTGGTTCTGTAGGCAAACATTAATGCCTTGAATTTAATGCAAGCAGCTATTGGTAGACAGTGCAAATTGATGAACAGAGGTGTGACGTGCGTTCTTTTCGGCTCATTAAAGATTAATCTTGCAGCAGTGTTTTGGATTAATTGTAGAGGTTTGATGGAACTGGCTGGAAGACCTGCCAAGAGAGCATTGCAATAGTCAAGTCTGGACAGAACAAGAGCCTGAACAAGGAGTTGTGTTGCATGTTCCGAGAGAAAGTATATAGTGTATTATCACTTCCAATGCATGTATATTGAATGTTAATGTATTTGTGTGTGTTTTAAGGTAAGCGTCGTCGACAGTCACGAGATTTCCCTGGTGCTGACGTCATTGTTCCACAAATAAAGGCAAAGACTCAGAGAAAGAGAGTGGGACTGATCTCCACTGGACCACCTGTTAGACAGCACACACCAATCCTGTCATCTGACGGCAGGGTTATAGGTAGGTGTTTAACAGAATAGTTCAAAATCATTGATTATTCACTCTCATGTCATTCCAAACTCTACTTTATTTAAGGTGAGGTCACCAGTGGATGCCCCTCCCCCTGCCTCAAACAAAATGTTGCCATGGGCTACGTGGAAGCTGGCTTCAGTAAAGTGGGCACATCTATCCAGGTGGAAGTGAGGAAGAAAGCAGTGCCAGCAGTGGTCAGCAAGATGCCATTCGTGCCCACCAAGTACTACATGGGCCAGTAGACCTACTGATCATAAAACCATCTGTGTTTATGAGAAGGTCTGTCGTAGATCTGTCTGGTAGTACTTAGCAGTGGAGGTCACTGCCAATGGATTCCCGCTGGAATGGAGACCAACATTAGAGATTATGTAAAGCCTGAGAGACACGTCAACATTGAGCATTCCATAATGCAAACATAAATGCAATTGCATAATTTATTTCCGCATACATTTTTCTTGGCCACTTCATGTCAAATCAAAGGCTCAGGATTGGGATCTCTCTCTCTCTCTCTCTGTCTAACATGGAGCACTTAAAATGTTGTCTGGGACATGGGCACTTCTGACTAGATTCCTTGGGAAGGTGACATCTGTTTTTAACTACTAACTGCTTTAGTGTATAGCTTTGAGTGTAGGTTAAAAAAGCTAATCTGAATGAGATAACCTTAGAAAAGTGCCTAATTTCTCAGGATTAGTATTGTTAATGTCATTAACTTTAGACCACATCACTGTGAAGTCGTTGTCCTAAAGAACATTTCCATTTATGTTTCTTTTTGGAATGTGATTAAATTACATTTAATCTATATAATTTTATAAACCTTTACTTGATTGGTTGTTCCCCAAAATAAGACTTAAAGTATATACACTTTTACATTTGTGGTCACCAATTTGGTATGGTTTGTGTCTGTACTGTGGGTTGTGATTTGAAATAAAGTCTTTAACTTAAGTATAACATTTGGGATTTTGACTATATTTGCAGAGTGAATTTGGCTATTATTAATAAGCGTTACGGTTTGCGTGTAACGTTTTATGGTGAGTAGTAATAGTTGGTTAGTTAATAAATAATAAGGTAAGTATTGTTATAGTGAATACTTGAACTTTTTAAAGAGTGAATTGGTTCATATATGGAGTATGTGTTATCACCGTCTCACTCAATGAGAAATACTAGCAACATAAAACAATAAAAGTCGCGGTATACTGACAGTTATGTTTAGCGTCCTTATTGTTTTCATACAGAAACGTTTATAAAGCTGTAATTTTTTTGTTGTTGCAAACTCTGCAATCCAAACATTTCTGAATTGCTGATAATTGTGGGAATTGTAGTTATCCATTTTACGTCTCTCGCAGACACCCTCAGTCAGAATCATACAGCGAACTACATTACCCATAGTTATCTGCTGCTGTGTGAACTGTAGAGGAGGAGTATGCCGGGTGTATGCAAGCCGTTACCAATGGGGGAAGATGGTGGAATCTGGAGCAGCAACGTGCACGATACTCCGTCCCAAACATTTCCTAAAACATTTACCATCACAACCTGGCATTAGATATCGGTTACCTGGGGACAACCATAGATAATAAATACTAAAACTAAGACCGAGTTCTAAGTATTTTCGGTGCGAGGCGCACCTTTCATGGGTGGTTCCTAAAGCGTGGGGCTAAACTGCACAGATCACAGTATTTTTGATAACGTTACTCTGGGAAGGATCTCTCGGCTGGTATTGTTGATAAACCGTTGACTGTCTACAGCTTCTTGTTCTGTATAATCTGTTTATTTTGGGCATCGGTGTTTTGGAGCGGCTGTCAGAATGCCACGAAGCAAAAAGGGGAAACGCGGTGGGAACAGTTCGAGTAAGGGTAAGTTTAACACCTCCTTGTTACAGACTATACAAACATGGTCACACGACAAAATATCACCAAGCAATAGTTTTGTCTTTTCTTCCAGCAACATATCCTTAAAACAAGATCGGTGTACTTGTATAATTGCAAATACTTGTGTTCATAGAATTTGTTGTTTTTAAGCCATCTGTAAAGTGTTTTTGTTGTAAGCATAAACCTCACTATGTTATGGCATGTTTATGCTTAAACAATAAAATAAAGTAAGATTTAAAAATACGACTACATGCCATGCTTCCCAGATTAAAAAATACTATAGTAGTTCATAGTAAATACTATGTTTTTAAACCATACTATAGTAAAGTTGAATTAATTTGTTGTTAATTATATAGTTTCTGTGGTAATATAACAATTATAGTAATATAAACAAATTACCCAATACTGTAATAAGTTTTACTAGAACTATAGGGCATATTATTACTACAATATACTACAGTTTACTGTAGTAAAAACTAAAGTATACTACAGTATATCTATTACAGTGTATCAGTTCGATATAGTTAATACTACAGTATGCTGTAGCCTTCATTAGCAGTGTTGTAAATACTATAATATATACAGTATAATACACCTTTCTACAGTGGTTCAATAACACTAGTATTTACTATAAATGGTGGCAAATTTTAGACCTGCACTATAAATTTGGGTGACAAATTTTAGACCTGGAACTCAGCTGGAAACTGAGTTTTTTCCCCCTCTATTTATTTACTTTATGATTTCAAGATAGAAATTATGCATTGCAGCTTTGATTTGGTCTTGCTGATGTGGCTGCAACCATTTCGGCACCATTTACAGTTTGCCTAATTTGAAGTGCCAGTCTTCTAAAAACGCATAATAAGCAAAATATTTAACAATGACTAGCTTAGAAACTGTGTTTGCCCTTTACATAAGCAGTAAGGATAGAAGTAAAGTGATTGACTGTCAGGGTTATTCAGTCTGCAGCCTGACAGGTGAAGCTCATGCCTGCTCGTGTATATTTAGTCCAAGTCTTGGAGTCGGCGAAAACCGGGCCTTCCTGAACCACTCACACGTGCTGCAAGATTAGATAATTTATTTATTAAACTTTCAACTATTTGTCTCAATACGAAGACTGGATTTTCGTTTAAAAGAGAAAAAGTTTTTGATAAGTTCACGCGCAGAGTTGCGTCACGTGCAGCGTTAGCACGCATTCCTAATGCAAACATGGCAAAAAAGCGGGTCCGTTTTGTGAAAGGAATGACTGCGGCTGAAGAGTTATTTCTCTGAATGACTGTCAGGAACAAAACCAAAAAAACTAGTTTAAACCAGCCTACGATGGTTTGCTGGTCTTAACTGGTTTCAGGTGGTTTCACAACTGCACTTTTGGACATGGTGAATTCTCATTCTGACAAGTTGAATAATGGACTGGTCCTGACTAAAAGCGGACCATTGTGACCAGGGGTGTTTCCAAAAACCTTGTTAGCTAACTAGTTAGTTCTATTGAACTCTATTGGTAACAATGGAACTTGCGACCATAGTTGCTTTTGGGAACCGAACCCCTGATTAGGAGACCAAACTTCAATGATTTTTTTTAACAGGGTTGCAATTTTGACAATCATTTGAGGCAATTTCTGAGTGGACGAGTAGCATTTTTTTGTCAGCCGACCTTGTTCTAAAGTTAAATGTTTGAAATGTCAAACTGATCATAAGATCTGATTTAATCTGTCTTTTCCTGCTGTTCACTGTGAGCAGGCTCACTTCGACAGGAAGTGCTTCAGCTGCAGTTGTCAAAGACTGCCCTGTCACATGCAGGTAGCGTGACCTGATTTTGATTGTGACCTCTCACCCCATTAATGTTTAATGAACTTCATGTGAATATCCATTCATGTGTATTTGTTTACATCTTCTCTCATTTGTCTAATGCCTTTCATGACTCGAGAACCAAAATGCCCCAGAAGTGTCTACCACTTCTGCTTTCTTGTGAAAGCAGACTTCTAGATCAGTGTTTTTTTTTTTGGTCAAAAGTACATCTACAGCCCCTTCATTAAAGGTGAACTACCTCTTCATTGGTACCAAACCATGAATGTGTTCCTTTTAACTCCTATTATATTGGAAATCATTATCATGATTAGAGGCTGTTATTGTCTCAACAAGTAGCTTTTTCACTAAGGCAGCTAAAGTTGTCTTTCATTGTTCTTTGAGCAATCATAGAGAAACTGGGATGTTTAACAAAAGTAGTCATTTGACCTATTCATAGTGCAATTGAAATGCTAAAGTCCCCCTGCTGCTTGGGAATCACATGTGTCCAGTCTTTTGCAGGTTCAGCTCTACTGAGTGATGAGGCTTCTGGAAAGTTCTGAAACTCAAGTCAAAACATTTGGACTGTTTCTATCCACATTTTGACTCTGCAAAGTCTGAAGCTTCTGTTGAATATCTCAGATTTGTTTTTCATAAATTCCTGACCATTCCAGACCCTCCTCCACGTGGTATTCATCGTCTGCTGAATGCATTGCCACTTCCCATCTCATTCCTGCTGATATGTGTTGTTATGCTGGTAGATGTATTGGTACTGCCATTTTAAAGTCTATTTGGATGGAGCATTCATATTGATGAGTCCTTTTTAGTTCTAATGGTCTTCTAACTTTATTCTGAATTAGGTTTTGCTTAAATCTGCAAATTAGTGAACCAATTAATTGAAGCTTTTGGTAAAGGTTTTGGAAAATTTAAGTCAAGTCATTTATTTATACTTGTACTGCTTTTGAAAAGTTTGGAGTCAGTATTATTTTATTTATCAAGTATACATTAAATTGATCAAAATTGACAGTGAAGACAATTTTTTTTATAGCCGTAGATCGCTGACAAGCTACACAATTCGCGCTCAGAATCGCAGATGCATCGCATGCGATCGTGAACGTGAGATTGCGTAGCTTGTCAGTGAACTACGTCTCTGTGTATTAAATGCCGCTCCATTTGAAAACAGCTGAAGGAGATTTACGGCTAATCACAGAACCGTCTTCACTGAATGGAAATACGCATGACTATCGCATGCAATATATCGTGCAGCGATATTAGGTACCATAATACCCACCATTTATACTGTATGGATGGTCATTTATTGAAACTCAAATGTAAATGTTTTGAGATACTGATTTTTGACTTTCATTAGCTGTAAGCTCTAAGCATCAAAATGAAAACCAAAAAAACTTTTTAAGTGTTTTACTTTACATGCAAGGAATCTAAAATATATAAGTTTCACTTTTTGAAATAAGTTACAAGAAAAAAAATAACCTTTTCACCGTATTCAAATTTTTTGAGATGTACCTGTATTTGTGATCAAATAAATAAGACTTATTTAAAAACAAAATCCAACTCACCTCAAACTTCTGAGCAGTAGTATATTAGATACATTAAGCAGGACCAACTTACAAATGAGTCCCATCCTTGCAGACTAATCAAGTTAAATCATGATTGAATCAAACTTAACATATCATGTTAGATAACACTAGATGTTTGAAATACGAATGGATGTAAACTAATAGATTCAAAAGTTTTGATTAAATCTTTTCAAATGTATGAATGAACTGAATGACCTCTCTTTCACCGATTAACCTGATCACTGAAAAGATCTGATTCAGTAGATTCATGATCCTGAGTGGATCAGTGCAGAGAGGATAATGTCTCAGAGGATGTTTCTCCACCTTAATCTGTCTTCTGGTTTTAATGATCAAAATAGTATTATTCACTACCTTTTAATTTTTAAACATGCCATTTATAAATCCTCCTCTTTCTATTACTGACACTTTCATGTTAAATTAAAGGTCTGCTGTTACCTCGGGGGGAAGCAGGTGGGCCATTGTGTGTGTGTATATATATATATATATATGTATGCGTTTGAGAGAGGCCACAGTGAACTTTGACCCAATTCAGAGCTCTGGGTTTCTGAGTTGTAGGTTTGCTGAGAAGTGAATATGTGAGCGTGAAAGAGGTTTTCATTTGGTTTTCTGTATAGTCACACTTTAAGTTGAAGTTAAAGTCAATGGGAGACTCTTCAAATTACTCAAACTATGGGTACAGACTGGTTTTGCAATCCTACATATGTTTTTGTTTACTCTGAGCACTGAAGTGAATCTTCTGGCTTTGTACAAGCAAAGGGTTTAGGTTCAGGTACATGAACTTTGTGGACAGTTAAAACACATGATCACTCTATATGACACATTCATCTACCTAACCTATAATCATTCCCATCCTTTATTTAATTAAACCATTAAACTAATGTTTACTGTGTATCTCTCCATCAAGTATCTCTCTCTTTATTTTAGGAAAAAACGGGGTGAGAGGTGAGTCTGGTGTCAGTGATGATGATTTGGCATCGGATGTTCTCAGTCACTACAGCAGCGCCAGTGAGAGCGCATCAGTCATAGAGGAGGGCACAGGTACACAGACAATTAAAAACATGCACAAACTATCACAAATATAAATAGCATACAAGTACAAAAAAACATCCACACACTGTGCAGGGGAGGTGGTAGATGAACAAACTGCTCAGGAAGAAACAGAAGACAAACTGAAGCAATGCATCGACAATCTGATGGACAAAAGGTGAGCAATGCAAGCACACACAGTTACTGAAACCTAAATGAGCTTTGCAGCGGTTTCATTCTCATCTTTTATATGTTTTCAGTGCCAAGACCCGTCTGGCTGCACTGGAAAGTCTGCGTTTGGCGTTTTCTTCCAGAGTCCTGTATGAGTTTTTGTTAGAGAGACGTTTCACCATCAGTGACTGTCTGGAAAGGAGCTTGAAGAAAGGTGGGAATTAGGATTTAATTTTTGTGTTCACACATGTCAAAGTTCAAGTTAGTCAATGGGACACTCTTTAGATTATTACAACTAAGAGCACAGAAACAGGTTTTGCAGTCTTACATGTGTGTTTGTTTTTTTCTGAGCACTGAAGTGGATCTTCTGGCTGTATGTATATGTTTGTAAAGAGAGAGAGGGGAAAGAGTTGGCAATTTTTAGTTACCTTTTTTAGATAAGTAATCCATACAGAAACCAAGTACAAGCACTACAGGAAAAGAATATATATACAATGATCTAAAATTAATATAAATATTTTTTATCCTTAAAAATGCTTTTACTTTGTTTCTTACGAAGTATGAAAAAAATATTTTTTTATGAAATTTTCAAGACTGGTTTCTCTTACTTTGCAAATTTGTAATACTTGATAAAATGACTTTCTCTTTAGGTGGAGGAGAGGAGCAGGCCGCTGCTGCTACAGTGAGCGCTCTCTTGTGCGTGCAGCTCGGGGGTGGAGTTGAAGGTGCGGAGAGCTTTAAGATGCTCTGCCCCATCCTCAGTTCCATTTTGATTGACAGCTGTGCCAGCCTGTCCGCTCGACAGAGTGTGAGTTTGTGCCTCAATAGAAGACTATAAACTTTTATTTGTTTGATTCCATCAACACTTAATATGAGATTGTTTACGTATATCTCACCTTTTGTCAGTGCGCTCGAGCTCTGGGAATGTGCTGCTACGTGTCTGCCTCAGATGATGCAGAGGTATGATCAGATCTTGTAAAATGCATATGAATATTTATAGATCTGCATGTTAATAGTAGTATCATCTAGATTTTTCCTCCTGTCTTTTTCAGGACCTGTTAAAATCTCTTGGTTGTTTGGAGAGTGTGTTTGTGGGTGCATATCCCCTGGGTGATGGCACTCTGCCCTCTGTCAAAGCTGGGATTCCTGCGCTCCACAGCGCCGCCCTTCAGTCTTGGGCTCTGCTCTGCACCCTTTGCCCTGCATCACGCATCAACACCATTCTGAACCAGTGAGTTTGAATTGCAAAAAACACAAATTTTGTCTTTTAACAAATTGTCCATAGTCCAAATTGCAACAGATAATGGCATGCGCTCTATAAAGGTGAAAAAAGACAAGGGAAAACAAATGCGAGATTTTACTGAGGAATGGCAAACATTTTATCTACAATACATGTTTCGATAATGTTTGGACCCACAAATCTACCCATACACTACCTTTTCTATGCTTTCACTATTTCTTATATCCCTCCTTGTTCTAGCTTGTACTATTATACTGTAACTTTAATACTGTAACTTTGTATTGCTAGCATCTCTCATGTAATTGCTTCCTTAAGATTAATAGCTTTTTGTGTTCCTCGTTTGTAAGCCACTGTGGATGATTGTCTGCTAAATGAATAAATGTAAATATGATCTTCCCTTTAGTAATTAGTAATTGAAGGTGGTCTTGTTATGACCGAAATGTTTGCCATTCCTCTGTGAAGCTGTGGTTATTATTTTATATTTTATTTTGTTCATGTATTTTCACCTTTATAGTGTATGGACCTTTTTGTTGTTACAAAGCCACAATTCAAAACGGTTTTGATATCTTAATCACATTGAATACAAAAGATAGATTTTTTATGTAATGCTTTGATCAGGGTGAGAAAAAACCATGTGACAACACCCAGATTAAATAGATCATATTACAATACAGACAAATAAGTCTATCTCTTTGTCTGTCTTTTAGCCACTTGCCACGTCTACACGCTTGTTTAGAAAGCAGTGAGGTGAACTTCAGGATTGCTGTGGGAGAGACCATCGCTCTTCTATACGAACTGGGACGGGACATCCATCAGGTGTGTGTTGTGTAATGCAGAATAGGTTTGAGTGTCAGGACGATGGCAGTGTATGTAATCTTTGTGGTGTTTCAGGAGTTTAAGTATGAGGACTCCGAGGCATTGTGTGACAGTCTAAAGAACCTGGCCACTGATGGAAACAAACATCGTGCTAAAAATGACCGCAGGAAACAGCGCTCAATCTTTAGAGAGGTGCTGCACTACATTGAGGTGAAAGGAGAACCACAACTCATGCCTTTTTGTATTTAAATAACATATCAGTTAATTACATCCAAATATTTTATAGCGACTTTGCATGCAGGGCTAATAAGCTGAGTTGATCCAGGACTTAAATGATGACGGTTTTAAATTTAACAATCATCAGACCAAACATTCCCTCCTATTTTCAGAATGAAGATTTCACAGACGAGAAGATTCAGTTTGGGATTGAGGCCATCTATATTGATGGCTGGATGCGCCGCAAGATGTATGATGCCTTTAAGGAAGTGCTCGAGTCTGGAGTCAGACACCACTTACAGGTGAGGAGGACCAATTGTAGCTCACAGTTGGCTTCATGGTTGACATAAATAACAATGTAGTAGTACTGTGAAAATACAGATTTTATTTTACCAGCATATTAAGTCATTTAAATAATTTATATTTGAATATATGCACAAGATTAAAACAATTATTTTGTGATGTTAGTGATTTACTGGATAAAGATTTTAAAACTATTTAATGCTCTCAATTTCCACTGTAATACATTTTAGAGCTAATCATTACTAGAAAAATGTATATTCTTTGTAAAATACTTATGGTATTTTAAGATTGTGTTAATTTACTTGACCTTTCCAGTGATAGAAATCACATTTCTTTAATAATTAGGCTGCCTCCACATTTTGAGGTTTTTGTAGCCCATTTGTAGTTATTGTTCCATATTTCACTGCTTTTTTTGGACTTGTTTTAAATCATTTTAAGTCATCTTGAGACTCCCTTTGAGGGTTTTTGAGCACCCTGCACAGGCCCAGGGCCCATGTTTGAGAACCACTGTTCTGTAGTTTGTTACAATGAGATTTTGTGTCTGTCTGTGTAGTTTAATCCTTTGTTGAGAGATATTTTTGGACTTGGACCTCCTCTCATCCTGGATGCATCTGTCAAAGCCAGCAAGATCTCCCGCACAGAGAGGGTAATCTTGAATCTTTGTCGATTATAAATGTAATAAATAGCACAAAGTGACACTGACACCACAAGAAGTCTTAGTTTGCAGCGTAAAGTAAGATTCTGTTGATTTTGTGAACTGCAAAACATGCCAAAAAATGCTAATTAAATCAGCACTGTTTCATTCATTGAAGGTTTTGTGTGCATATTTATCTAACTTTGGTTTGTGTCTTTACAGCATCTGTTTAACTCTGCTGCATTCAAAGCCCGGACTAAATTAAGGAACAAAGTGAGGGACAAACGTGCCGATGTGATGTGAGGATGAAGGCGACAGAGAGAAACACTACATCCTTAAAATCCCCACGGCACACTTGAATTTATAGTTTGACATACTGCCAAGCCAGAGACTTGACGATGGACATGCGTGACTGTCTGTGTGTGTGAGTGTGAAAGGCTGGGTGTGTGCACACGTGTGTATGCGGTGTGTTTTTATTTAACATCACAGTGTGAAAGCTAGGAATCCTACAATTAAACCAACCTCTAAAAATATAACAACCTCTTGTAAGGCTGAATTCAGCTTTTCTGTTGAAACCTGTTTTACCTCCTCAAGTGTTTTTTGAAAAAAAGAGAATTTTTATTGAAACATCAACTTTTTACAGATCTATAACAAACAATGAGGCCCAGAAAAAATTGTTCTTTGTAGTTTTTCTATATGCATTTTATGAAGTTGACTACGCTGATGCACCTATGATCTGATGATGCAAACAAACGAAAATACATCTTAAACTACAGGTTGCCAGAGTTAGTGTAGACCGTTTTGTTAAACTCTAAATCAACCATGTTTTACATCTTAGTTCTACTCATCTTCTGAAAAGGTTTATTTTATTAGTTTGTCTTTGGACTCCGTGTGATGCAGTCAACTAAGTTTCTTACATCATTATACCTTCACCCCAAGCTCATGTCTGCCCATTTAGATCATCCTTTCAACATTTTGTTTGAATTTCTTTCAAAATATCAAAAAACATGTCAAATTTTCTTTGAAGCAAATGTACTGTATGCAGCAGAAGGATTTTGGAAGAGAAAACAAAATAAATTATGTAATTATCCTTCACAGAGTTGGAAGTCTTTTTGACAGACACAAATGTATTTGTAGTAAGACATGGCCTTCATTAAAAACTACATTTTTAGGAAAGTGTGTGATGACTAGAACTGCGCTACAAATCTCAGCCTGTTAATTACATATCATTAATTTGATACAGTCAGTTAAAACATATACATTGTTTTTGTTCGTTTGCTATTATATTTAATTTTAGATAACTGTCATTGCACATGTTTGGTAACTCTTATTTTGAAACGCTATCAACACGTCTCCTTTCATGGGTACTCTCGCGAGATTTTAAATCAAACGGACTCATAACAAGTTTGGCTAAAATGTTCAGCCATGCTAGTCAACATACAGAGGTAAATTATAACATTTCTGCATACTTAACAATAATGGCAGATTTAACAACTCGTATTGTGTCATGAATGAACAAGCAAGGTTATCAAAATGCAGAGCTTATAACGCTATAGGTGATTGACAGTTTGATGCGGCGCCAAGACGTGACCAGCTGCAGACCTGCTAATCGGCCCGTGGCTGGAGGAGTCCGTCAATGGATCAGCTGTTATTTCAGAGCGTTTGTGTTGTAAAATATTAATCAGCCTATATTTTAGGCCTGGCCACATAATGGACATTAATTTTGCTTTAAATTACATTACAAGACTCAAAATCATTACAAGATTTTGACATCGAAATCCATTTTTTTTAAATGCAGGTTCAGATAGATTTGGTGTAGGCAAAAACAATTTTGCCATTCTTTTTTTTTAAATCACATGAGGCAAGAAATAAGATTTTCATGTACAAAGCACTTGTCTGGAATGCCTATCATCGGGAGACACACAAGGTGTTTCACAGTGTTGATATTTTTTCCTCTGTATATCATAGCTACACAAAACTATTTTGCAAGGAGAGGATCAGCCAACTCTCCAGAGATGTGAGGACTGCTGTTCCTTGTACCACTGCCCTTTCTGTGGGCCTGACATGTTCAAACCCACCATCAAAAGCAAATGTTTAAAACATTTGCAAGGTCACAGAAGAAGAGCGATACAGCACAAGGGCAAGTACTAAATATATATATTTTACTTGAAAGTGTCCCAGGTAATGAAGTCACAGGAATAAATGATTGCTCTGTTCCTTCAAGTATTGACATATATAGAAGCATAAGTAAATCTTAGTATTAAATGGATATCTAACGGAGGACTCTAACCTTTTTACACATTTTTTTTCACTAGATTTCTTCATTTTTAAATGTCATTTAAAGTGCCGAACTGCTCCACACTTTCACTGCATTAGCTGCACATCCACTTTTATGAGGAAAGATGGTTTTCTGAAACACCTAGCAATGTGCGAGAGCAAAAAACCCAAGGTAACAGTTGTGGAGTTGAAATCAGGAGAGAGTTTACCTGCACCAGATCTTCATCTGACTACATCGGAGGCTGGCAGTCCTGATGAGATGCCTGTCGGTGAAGGACACAAGAATCTGATCTCTGAAGATGCTCAGAAATTCAGGAGAAGAAAAGCAAACTTTGAGCAACACTTGTGCCCTAAAAGAGTAAGTTTATTTTTATTATTATTATTATTTTTTTTTTTATGTATGTGTATATATATATATATATATATATACTACTATTCAAAAGTTTGAGGTTAGTAAAAAGTGTTTTTAAATAAAATAATTCTTATATTTAGCATAGATGACCTATAAATACATTTATAATGTTACAAAAGGTTTTGTATTTCATACAAATGCTGTTCTTTTGAAAAATTATATTAATTAAATAATCCTGAAAAAAATGTACCACAGCTTCCACGAAAACATTAAGCAGCATAATTGTTTTTAACCAAATCAGCATATTAGAATGATTTCTGAAGGCTCATGTGACACTGAAGACTGGAAGAAACTTTGGGGCCTTGTTGTGTCAAAATGTGTGACAAGCTTTGGAAATGTATATTATAAACAGGCTGTAAGTGAGGAGACAGTGAGCCAGGGGCCCAGTGATTCAGAGATTGCAGACCAAAACTCCACAGGCGAGTCTCATCAAACAGAAAATATTCTGCATAATGCAATTTGCTTGACTTGAACTTTCATTTCCAGTGTAACAAATGACCTAAGTACTATCAGGCACAGATTTAAACATATTTTTATTCAGTCATTATTTGATAATGAAAAATGATATTCAAATTTTAGTCAAAATTATTTTAGACTTATTTTATTCCACCCAGTCACAGGATTTCAGTCATGTTTGATCATTTGAGTAGATTTTAGAGCGCATTGTTTTCAATTGTCATGCATGTTTCGTTTGTTGCATTCAGACCGGCTTGAAAATCTGGTCATTTGTGATCCTTAGTCGTTTATTGTATGATGTCCATTTATTCTATGTAAACAAATACAAAACCTATCTGTTCAGAATTCTAAAAGTTGCGCAGTGTGTTCCAGCCAAAAGTCTGATTCTCTGTCAGTCTGGCTGGCTGACAACAAGACTATGAAATGCAGTGAGTCTTGTGCATATCCATGTCCTCTGATCAGAGTGTTTGATATTCTTACTCTCTTTAATCTCAGGTGAAGGAGGGATTATGGAGGAGCAGGTGAGAACAGATGACCCAACTATATCCTCAGTGGATGAAGGAGATCCTTCAGTGGTAGATCTCTCTCTAGTGGATCATAATGATACGGAGACCACCGTCTCAAATTCTGCTGCCAATCCTTATCCTATAGAGGCTGATGTCTCCATACAGACTTTAGTAAATGAGATGTTCTCTGGACACACATCTGTTGAAAGCACCCTCCCACAAAAATCCGGATCCGATGCAAAAGATCTGTGTCCGTTCTGTGGTTTAATGCTGCACAGGAAGAATCTGCAGGTGCATTTAAGAAGGAAGCACCCAGATCAAGTGTCAAACCAGGAGAAACCTGCCTTTGCTCAGGTGAAAAACCCCAAACAACAGAGACTCCCTTTGCGACAACAACAGAAGGTGAGAGAAGTTCATCCTTTGGGAGGTTTCGCATATGTTTTACTCTTTAGAGCAGGGTTTATGAGGGAACTGCATTGAGTTTGTGAGTTAAATTAAAACAAATACATATAAATAAAAACACTTACTTAAAAAAAGAGTAAGTAATTTATTTGTTTACCTACATGTCATGTGACCAGCTACTTACATCAGAGGATTGTAAATGTGCAAATGTGTTGTTAAATTGTCAAAATGTTAACTTAAAATGTCAGGGGTAAATATTTTATGTCAAAGGGGTTTGGTTGACTGAAAAGTTTAGGAATCCTTGCTTTAAAACACAGCCTTAAACAGACAGTTCTCCCAAAATGAAAATTCTGTCATCATTTATTTACTCTCATGCTATTCCAAACTGCATGGCTATTTCATTCTGGAGAACACAAAAGGTGCTATTTGGAAGAAAAGACCATCCAGGACATTGTTCAAAATTTCTTCTGTTGTGTTCCCCAAAAGAAAGAAAGTCACACAGGTTTTCAGTGATGGTGTGTAAATGACAAATTTATGGGGGTACTATTCCGTTAATATTGTTGACTTGTCTCAGAAACTCCTTCTGTACATATTTAAATAATAGGAAAATAATATCAATATTTTTTATAAATATAAACGATAATCCTAAATAGTTTCAATTTAAAGATAAATAGTAGCAGAAACACCCTGAATAATTTAAATCTCAAGATAAATAGTAACAAACGTTGCAGACATTCTTCATACAGTCAAAAAGGGAATCACAATATCTTAAAACTGACGGGAAACGAAAAACATTGTTACGTGATTTGATATGCAGCAAAACGTAATAGCCTACTTTGTACACGATACTATGGATTATATTATTATGTGTAAACACAAGAGTTCTTCAATACTGGCGCAGGTAAATAAAGATCATAGTGTCGAAAGTGTGATGAATAAACCGAAACCCCCTCAGAGGCCGCAGAATGGATGCGTCCGCACCGAAAGTGCTTTGTCCGCGGTTGAAACATCGACTCTCACCGACACTCCAGCGATTATTATCAGTCACGACGGTCCACTTCAATTCACTGAACCGGTGTGGATTATTGTTGGTGACATGCGTTGCGGTGGCGTCTGTGTTGTTGTTGTTTTAGCCAGATTTCATTTGCGCCCAGCTGACCCACATCTAGTTTAAGGTGCAAACGTAAACAGTGCTACTTTTTAACGTCTGGTCACTCTCTTTTACTAACGTGTTGCTTTATTATTGACAGAATACATATTTTTAACGAGCTCACTGGACGCATAATATCGCTATCAAAGCGTTATAAACACCAGTGAAATGAAAATAGGTTATTTATATCGCAGAATGTTGACTAAATATGTAACTAGCTATTTGTTAATTAGTTGCGTTACAAAAAATGGAGAGTTTAATTTCTGCTGAGCACTACAGTAAGTTACGTGAGATAGTATGTACTGCAGTAGTTTATATGATTCATATGAGTCAGTGGTGCACTCTAAAGTGTCAAAAATGGGCTGTTTTACAGTGTGAGCCCACAAGAAAGATTCTTGCTTGTTTTCTGTTTATGTTGACTCATAGTGTATATGTTTGTGGTCTCAGATTGCAATGGAGAGTGAAATCAGAGATGTGTTCAGACACTGTATCAGCTTTCCAGTGCCCATTTCTGCCTCTGTGGTCTCTGATGAGCTGGTGGACACTGCCAATGAAAAGCGTTGTATCACCATATTGGCACGTAAGTATATCGGAGAGTTCTGTCATGTGGTTTCATTGTGTGTTCTCTATTTAATTAGTTATATGACCTCACGATGCTTGCTTTTCAACTGTCTTTCTCTGCAGGTTGGAGTCAGTGTGATTTGGAGAGAGGGGTGAAACGGTGTTTCTCTCAGAGATGGACTCTTCTGTGTAAACACGACACAATCGAGCATGTTCTGCCATCTGGAACAAGCTCACACATAGAGCAGGAGTAGGAGATATATACATAATATGCAGATTATCATGTATCTCATGATATAAAAATAAAGTCTACAAGTAAACAACACACCTGTCATCAAAATGCATCTCTCACTTTCAGGTTGCTCAGCAGCCATTCTCCTTCTGGGACTCTTCAAGCTGTCATCCGGGAGGACGCAGGACATCAGTACCTGGAGGTAATGGCTATCTTTGATATTTAAATATTGAATTATTAAAGTATGATTCTTAATCCTCTTTTTTCATTTGGTAGGTTTGGGGCCAAAATGGTCTGGAGAAAAGTTTGGACCTTACAGCTCTAAGTAAACATGGAAAAGTATATGAAGATGGTAAGAAAGACTGTTTGTTGTCCATGTTATACACTAGGGGTTTCAAATCACTAACTGTCTAATAGAAATGAACCAAAGAACTTGTACTGAGTTTGAGGTCTACTTAAGGATCAGGAGACAAGGATGCATCAAATTGATCAAAATGGACAAGGAAGCCATATATAATTTATATAAATAAATTCTGTTCTTTAGAACTTTATATTCATCAAATCTTGAAATAAAATGTATCGTATCACAGTTTACACAAAAATATTAAGCAGAGCAATTGTTTTCAAAATAGATAACAATAAGAAATGTTTCTAGTGCACCATACAGTATTAGATGACTGGTGACTGAAGCATTGGCTGCTGAAAATTCAGCTTTGACATCACAGGATTACTTACATTTTTAAATTGAAAATAGTTATTTTAAATAGAAATAATGTTTCACAATATTACTTTTTCTGTATATGTGATCAAATAAATGTAGCGCTGTTAAACATGAGACTTATTTAAAAAATATTTACAAATGTTACCGACACCAAAGATACACATTTATGCTGAGTAATTCTGTAATTTGGAAACTTATGATTCTTTTTAGTAGCCAGTGACTCTCGGTTATTTTTTCAGTCTGGAGCCCAGATCATTGTTTAAGGATATCTCTCTGATTGTGTGTACTTTGTTTCTTTGTGTATCATTAGCTCAGTTTGCATGTCTGCCCTGGTCACCATGTGAAAAAAAGTTGCTCTATGTGGCTGAAAAAAAGAGAGTGGAGCCATCAGCGCATTCATCGGTTGCATCAGCCAATGAGGACGGTGGCCTAGTGCTGCTTGAAGAACAGGTGAAATGTCTTCACACATTTATACAGTAACCGTTATGGCTAGACATTTGAAGATATGTGTTCAAGGTTTTTGAAGAAATCATGTGTGCATTTCTCAGGATAAGAACATATATGTTGAAGACTGGGGTGAAGGTCTGGTGGGTAAGAGCTGTCCTGTCTTGTGTGTGGCTGATCTCAACAAAGGGGCAGTTATTGTATATGCTGGTGTCCCTCCGCATATATCACCAGGGCAGGTGAGTCAGATGTATATTACAATTCTCATTTGTCTAATGGATAATCAATTATGTTATACCATACATGGGAAATGTATCTCAAATTCAATTGTTGTAATGTTAACTGAATTCTAAAATACTCCTTGATCTTTCTTAAGGGTCTGTGGGCACCTAATGGAAGGGGCGTGGTGTTTGTGGGCCAATGGAATGAGCCGTTCAGACTGGGCCTGAAATTCTGCTCTAATCGTAGGTGAGGGGCGGAGTTAAAGAGCTTCATCAACTATAATTCTTCCTTAGAAATATTGATCCAGTAATAATCCCATAATCCCTCAAGTGCTAGTATTTAATAAGATGCTTATATTAGAGAATTAATTCAGATTTTTCTTTCTTTTCCAGGTCAGCTCTGTACTACATGGATATGAAAGGAAACTATGGTAAGTATCTTTATAGGAGGGTCTATGTGTAAGCACCTTTTCTTCACTCTTTTGGCTTTGACTTGTATACAGTTTTGTGAAACTAGAACTGTTGGTCCTGTAACCTGTCTTTGCTCAATATGACCTTTCTTGGCCAGAGTGCTTGTCAGCTGAAGGTGTGTCTGTTTCAAGCCCTCGAATGAGTCCAGACTCATGCTGGATCGTGTACTTGCAGGGACAGGTGTTTGGACCACATCGTCAGTGCTTGAGAATGATGCTGGTGAGAAAATACAGTTCAATATATCATACACAAATTGCTTTATAATAAATGCTGTTTTTTTATTCTTTATTCATTAAGAACCTTGAAAAAAATGTATCATGGTTTCCACAAGAATATTGATAAGCACTACTTTTTTTCAAAATGGATCGTAATAAGAAATGTATCTTGAGCACCAAATCAGCATTTTAGAATGATTTCTGATGGACCATGTGACACTGCAGATGGCTACTGAAAGTTCAGCTTTGCCATCACAGGAAAAAACATTAAAATAAAAATGAATATTATTTCACAATCTTACTGTGTTTACTGTATTTTCATTCAAACAATTGCAGCCTTGGTGAGGCGTATTTGAATAAGATGAATCTTACTGACCCAAAATCAGGCTGTTTATTAGACTACTTTCTCTTTTTTGTCGCTTTTGACTCTTTTTTATGTTTTGTAGTATGACATGAAGAACAAAAGCACTTCGGTCTTAGTAGATGTGGTCAGGAGAGCAGAAAAAGGTACTTGGATGAAAACACACATGCATACACAATGAAGAGTGACGTGAAGTCAGTTTTATTTGTATAGCGCTTTTCACAGTGGACATAGGTGTGATGTCATGTCCCTTCACAGGTCAGTTTGCTGGTATATACGAATCATTGCCATCTCAATGCTGGTCAGCAGACAATGAGAGAATCTTCTTTAGCAGTGCCTGTGAAAACAATAAGGTAAACAAAACAGAAATACACATACACAAAAAATACCAGTGCTTGACCAAAATAGTGAAGAAATAAAATGGGACACTTAAATATCTTGCATAGAAAACCTGTATGTCTCCCATTTGTGCACTGTGTGGATTCTAAATATCTGATTCTTACCCCCGGTTTAACAGACAAGGCTTAAGCCTATAGTCCTAGACTAAAATGTAAGTCTGAGCTGTTCCAACTGAAATAAACTTGCACTGACTGATCTTAAAATATATCAGTGCCTTTGTTTTGTCGATGCACCCCAGTAATGTTTTTTTCTAAGCACGTTTATAAAAATTACTAATTGAACTGTGGCCTAATCCTGGCTTAGTCTAAGCCCTGTGTGAAACCGGGCCATAGTGTTATGATTTTGTGATTTGCACCATCTGTTCTTCTAGGCAGTGTTCTCAGTTGACAGAAACACAGGAAGAGTCACACAAGTGTGCGGACTGGATGCGCTAAGACTAGGTAGTGTAAATATGGAGTGATGTCATGACTTCTCAGTAAGGAGGAAAGATATTCTAAGGCCATTTGGTCACTTTACTGTCAGTGTCGTTACTATGTTTCTTGCCAATTGTGACCGTCATTAATTCTCTGTGTGTTTGTTTGGTAGATGATTTTGGGAGTGTGCAGCTGTTGACAATACAAAAAGACCTGGTGATGATGAGCTGCACATCTCCAAATCAACCTCCCTGCCTGGTACAACCATACACACATGCACACACTTTTCTATAATAGTCATCTTTCACTGAAGAAACTGCGTTACATGTAACACTGTTTGTTTTCTGTAGAAAGTTGGCTTCCTCTCATCAGTGGATCAGGCTGAGGACATGCAACTCTGTAATGTGGGCGGAGCAGAAGTGTATGAGGGATTTGATTGGCAGCCCATGTTGATCACACCCCCTTCTCAAGAGGAGAACCATCAGTTCTGTGAGTAAGATGGATGTATCATCAGATTTACAGCTGCAAACAGCAATATTTATTTGTGATTTTACTCTTTCCTCCTCTCTACTTTATATAGCTGGACTGAATTTTGGAGCAATTTTGTTGAAGCCGTACAATCTTCCTGAGAGAAGGAAAAGTCCTCTAGTGGTGAATATACATGGTAAGACTGTCAATTGTTTTGTTCATGACGTCATTATTTCTCAGACGTAAGTGATCAGTAAAGTATTTGTCTGTGCAGGTGGTCCTCATGCTCATTTTGCTGCTGACTGGAACGCCACAGCTGCTGCTTTAACCAAATTGGGATTTGCTGTTCTGATGGGTAGGGTGTATATGTGGCGTTCTAGTTCCTGTCACAACAAAAAATAGAGAGTGAGCACTGATTTAAAGTATGACTTTGTGTGTCACAGTGAACTACAGGGGCTCCACTGGTTTTGGTCAAGATGGCATAGAGTCTCTACTTGGAAATGTTGGCAGTCAGGACGTCAAAGATGTTCATGTGTGTATATGCACAAATAATGTGTGCATATTGAGGAAAAATGAGCTCATTTGTCGTATTTTTGTGTCCAGAGGGCAGTGTTGTGCACTTTGCAGAATGAGACGACCCTTGATCCTGATAGGGTGGCAGTGATGGGTGGCTCTCATGGTGGTTTTCTGGCCTGCCACCTGGTTGGTCAGTATCCAGATTTCTATAGAGCTTGTGCAGCAAGGAACCCTGTGATCAACGCAGCCACACTGCTTGGAACCAGTGATATTGTAGACTGGTAACACACTCACATTTACATTCGTTAATAACCCTGCTATTAAAGATGAAAAAGTGTTTGCAGTGGCTGAAGGTGACTGTAATGCTGTTATGTGCTTATGCTGTCCCTACAGGAGATATTCTTCTGTGGGGATTCAGTACGCTTTTGACCAGCTGCCCACATCACAGTCTCTCATTTCCATGCTGGAGAAGTCACCCATAATACACGCTGCACAGGTATACACACACACGTTTACTAACCTAATCTAAATGTGTACATCACATAGACTTCTATTTCTATACACAGCTAGTTATAAATACTGAACCCTAACTCTAACAAAAACATGTCTACATAAAAAAAAAAAACTGTATTATTTTATACTCTTGTTTTACAAATGAGAACATCCCCAAAAGCTGTTTTTGGGAGGCTTTGTTAGGTATAACTCACTTCTGGGTACAAATTGATCCCCATAATACGGTCAGAGAGACACTCACTCTGGACACAGGAATAGTGATTAGTATATAGTATTTCTTTGGGTAGCATAAGCTTAATATCTAAATAGTGAATCTTAATATGGTTTGTGTACATGTGTGTTTAGATCCGTGCTCCTGTGTTGTTGATGTTGGGTGGGAGAGACAGGAGAGTATCACCTCACCAGGGTCTGGAGCTCTACAGAGCACTCAAGAGCAGGAATACACCTGTCAGGTACACACAAACAAACAACTGCATTTAATAAACACCCATATTATACTGATATTACTTATTGTGATAGACTAGGATTTAACCTTGTCAATGGATATTAACCTTTTCCTTTTGCAGAGTATGATACAGTTTGGGTTTAATTTTTTTTTTAAGTCGACTGCTCACCAAGGCTACATTTATTTGATCACAAATACAGTTAAAACAGTAACATTTTACAAATATTTGTACAAATTAAAATAACTGTTCTGTTTTAATATATTCTAAAATATTTTAGAATTTGTAGGACTTTTTGATGAATAGAAAGTTTAAAAGAACAGCATTTATTTGAAATGGAAAACTTTTGTCTTTTCTTTTTATCAATTTAATGCATCCTTGATTAATAAAGGTATTACCTTAATAAATAAAAAAATCTTACTGACCCCAAATCTATGAAACTTATGTTTTTTATTAAGTTTTAAGTTAAATACATATTGGTTTCATTTGGCAATGTTTGCTCTTGGCTTTTGAAAAACCCACTGCAGTCAACCACTAATCAGTATTTTGAAGTGTTCAGCCATTCTTTCTTTTTTCCTGTCTTTATCACACACATTCTCTTTTTCTCTCTCTTTGTCTGTCCCTCAGGTTATTGTGGTACAGCGATGAGGGTCATTCGCTGTCTAAAGTCAACACTCAGTCTGACTGCTTCCTCAACATCGTTCTGTGGTTTAAAGAACATTTAAACTGACACAACATTTCTCAGAAACGCATATGAAAATATTAATCTGATGCCTTTTTTTTGGCCTGCACATATTGTGTTTGACATTCTTGCCAAAACTGTAGATGTCCATGAATGTTGCACTGAAGCTGAAGTTAAAGGTTATACAGGTCACTGTCCACTAGGGGACAGACCAGTCCATGTTAAATTAGCACTGCTAAAATAAGGGGTCAAATGCCAAAGGATGAAGTCATTATGTTTCGAAATCAGAGCTCATGTACCGTGATACTGAACTTCTCTTTTTAGAATCAATATCTGAACATTCACCTTCTTTTGTGAGAAGTTTACTCTTCACTATGTTTTTAATGGACAGTAATGCTCTTGCCAATATTTTTAGATCAAATCTGTTTGACTTTAAATACAAATACATGGTGATCATTTGCAGATTTAAATTAGTTTGATTATTAAAAAAGTACATTTAGGATGGAAAGCAGAAGAGAAGAACAAAAAGCTATTTTCTAGTTTCTGAAATGTATCTATAGAGATCTTCAACATTCCATATTTATAAACATGATACGAGACAGAAATGTGTGATATTTATTTTGGCCAATGTCTATACACTGCTTTGGTGGAAGCTGTACCGGCTCACATGTCTAAGACTCGTGTCCATTTCACTTGCAGCCGCTTAAGAAAGGTATTTCCGTCAAAGATTTCTTTGTTTAATAGTTTTGCAACATGTTTGTCCTTTGAACACTTAATCTCCAAATCCTCTTTGACATATTAATTTAGCTCTTGCGTTTCTATCATGCACTTTGTTTATAATGCTTTTTATTTTATTATTAGGTATTCTGGTTTGCCATTTGTGGCATGTTGAGCACCAGACATTTTTATGTTACAGTGTTTTATGGCCAATTGTAGCATGTGGATTTTCAATATTCTGGCGGTGTCAGGGGCAGATTGCTTTATACCCTGTTAAGCTTGCATTGCTAATGACCCACAGAGAAAGAAGTAGAACACAATTGGTCACCTGAGACCATTGCCAGTGTGTGTGTGTTTAAGAGAGAGAGAGAGAGAAAGAAAGAAAGGTCTGTATTATTCCCCCTTTGATCGGGTTTGGTGTAGGTGTCTGGGTCTTAGGGAGGTCAAATATCATTAAAAGTCTTTACTCTCTGTCTCAGTCTGTCTAGATGCTGAACGACAAGCTCATAAAGGAAGATTAAAGAGCAAGGCAGAATTTGAGAATAAACACAAACACCCAAAAAGCAGAAAATCATTGCCAGGGGGTGAAAAGCAGATGAAAAGCAGAAGCAGATTAGAGGAAGTAGGGAGAAAAATCTGAGTAGGTTTAAGGTCGCTCTGGGGTAAAATGAGCCACAGCTTAGTTGGTGCTCTCATAAGCTATGATGTGACAACTAAACGAAAACATGAAAGTTATCTGATGGCTCAAGCTTTTTACCCCCAGAATGCTGGGAGTTGGGTAAGATCCAGTAGGCCTGGGGTACGTTGAATCAACGGTCATAAATAAGACACAGCTTGAAGCAGTGAATCTATTTGAGTTGGCAAAGTAATACAGCATAAATTAAATCCTTCAGACATCTTTGTTATACTATGGTTCATGTTGCTTCAGTTGCTTTTGGACATTACAAGTCTTATATAAGTTGTTTTCTTTGATCTTAAATTAGATCTTCAAACTGATACACAGCTCTGTTCTGTTTCACCTATTAATTAGAAAAAGGAAACAACACAAACTGGCTCCACCTTACCACAGGCCCAAAGTAAAGGTGTGCTAAACCAGGGTGATGCTGTGAGTAGTGGTCAGTGTCCACCCAAAAGAAAACAAATCAAATGTACATTTTAGCATAGATTTTCACATGTCTTTTTATTGATTTATTGGACTATAATATGTGCTTGCCCCTCTGCATTGTTTCAATAGGATGTCTGTCATTGTCCATCACATATAAACTAGTTTCTAGGTCATTTCAATGGCACCAGTGCCAAAATACTTTTTTCTGAAGTCTGAAATATTAATCAATGAGCTATATAAAAGCAGTGTTATTGTAGTATTATTTATATATTGTTATAGTGTTTGTTGCATTTTGAATTGTTTTTTATTGTAATTAATGAATATCATTTTTTAAATTGTTTTAGTTATAGTCATAGGTAACAATGAAACTGTTTAAAAGTTGTTAACACAAGTGTTATTATATTTATATTTCATTTCAGTTACCGGAAACAATTTGTAGTGGTTTTGGATTATCAGTACAATATTTAAAAAAAGACCTATTTTTCTTTCGTCTCACTAAATTCCCTGCAGACTCACATGAAGTCCCCAGGTCTCTGTTGACATAACAATGTGGAAAATTGAGCAAAATGGTATAAAGACTGTAAAAAAAAGTACAATCCAGAGAAAGAGATTGTTTAATAGATAGTGGTAAGGGTAAACGAGGAGGGCCAAAACTGACCAGTGAGACCCATTAATGAAAGAGTATACAAGAAGTGGGGCTGCTCGTGTGTGGTTATCAGTGTGTTTAGACAGAAGGCTCTGGATGGGATTAGAGTGAGTAGAGGACATTAAACAAGAGCATTTCCACCTGCTTGTGATTTAGTGTGTTTGATAGGAAATGCGATACTACTTAGTGTGAGGGATGTGAGTAATATGTGTGTGAGTTTGTGCAAGCCTGAAGACATTACTACAGGCTCATAGGGTGTGAAGAGTGTGTTTGTGTTTATGTATTCAGAGGGTCAGAGGCTAATAGACTTTTGAGGTAATTAGCATGCTGCTGAAAACCATTAATTCATCTTAGCTTTCCTCCCCCATGCTTCCATTTGTGGGCCGGTCCGGAGCACTCTGCTCAGTTGTCACTGTAATGGATGAGTCCATTAGCTGCCCCTGGCAGGGGAGGTGATCGGTCAGAGAGTAAACTGGGTAAAAAGGGCAAAACTGTCACCAAACAACTTAAGCTAATAGCATCGCCACTTTACTTGATGAAATGTGTTTAACACGCTCTCTTATGCTTCACTTTTCTCCCTCCATTCCTCAGATAAACACACATGGCCAGCACCTATTTACTCTCCTCTCGGCCATCCTCTGTCATTTTCTTATTCCATCGCTCCCTCCCTTCCACTCCCTCCCATTTCTGTCAGCCCATTATTGCCATGTTGCCTCTTGTCTGATGTAGCTGGAGCTGGCTATTATGGAAAAATAGCATGTAAACATGGTTAAAGATTTCCTATGGTTAGCATGTAAGTGTCTGAAGACATTTTGCATGTTTAAGGCTGAGGCAGTGAAATGTGCTTTGAAGGATGGATTCAGGGGAGACGGCTGTGTCCACAAACAGTGAATGTGCTGTTCTGCATAGCATATGCACAAATCCAGTGCACTGTCACCCAGTCGTCTCCAGCGACTGCATTAAAGATCAAATCATTATAATTCTGCTACATCAAATTTTTTGTTGCTCTAAATTGTTTGTCTGTAATTAGTTCTGATTTGCATTAATAGCAGTTCTTTTGTTCTGTTTGTTCTAATTGAGTCAGTAGATCACTTATTTTTCTGCCCTTGGCTTCATGGTGAGCCCCCGCAGGCTGAGCGGTTATTGTGGTGGGTTGTTTTTCCCTCCCATATCTCTTTCTCAGTCCAGAGGATGCTGCTTATCCAATATTAGAGGTTTTTTGGCTATACATGACAGGGTTTCTCTTTATATTGACACAGCCGGAAGGTAGGATAATGTCCGTTTCTAGTTATAAAATGAGTTCTTGAGGGAGATGGAGGAATTCAGCAACTCTGTAGTGTAGGGTTCAAACCAAAGACTTTGGTTGCCAGCCCAGATTTGTAACCCTCACCCTGACACCAACCCTGTCCTATGTGTATTTGTGTGTGTTGTTTTGGAGTTAAATATTTTGACTGCAGCAAAGACAGAACTGATGCACTGTTTAACATTTAGCAAACTCCCTGAATCTAATAAACCATGATGCAGTTACATTTGTATTGATTACGTCCCCCCTATTGTCTCTTGACACCCACAGCCTGCATTATGGCTCATTCTCTCCCATAGTTCTCTGCATATATTTAAAGACCGTTCAAGTCCTTTGTACAATTTTAAAAGTTTTTAGGCTGATAAACATTCCTGATGAGTGTAAACGTAATCTCCCTTCATTCAGAGGCCTGACTATAATCACAGTAACAAACAGAGACGGACCGGCTGTAATGTTTGCCACATGTTCCTGATCACAGATCTGCAGGAATTACACTATAATCCCAATTTAAATGGCCACAGCTCTCAGAATGAATGGCTGGTGAAGTCGAAGCACTGCTTACAGCACTTTTAACTTACTCCAGCCCTCATTTACAATGCACATAATGCTCTGTGTTAAGATATGTAATATGTATCCCAGCTTGTTATTATCCTATTATCCTGACAGATACTAGTATGCTGCATTCTGCACAGAACATACTTTAAAAAAAATAAAATAAAGAAAGAAATAGTGAAGCAGCATTTCAGGCATAGTTTTCAGGAATGAGTATTATTCTGTAATTTAAATCCAATTTGAAATATAAAATAGATAGTAAAATATATATATATTATATTATTACAAATAATAGTTGTGAATTGGAAGCATGTTACAATGGTTCATATATAACATGATATTAAGAATTTATATTTGTATTGTTTTGGCAAATCTAGAATTTTATCGAAGTTTTTCTACAGGCTGCATACAGCAGAAATGGCATGAGTAGCTATTGCAAACATGTTTCCTAGTGTCTTTTAGCATACAATTTCCCAGATTTCACTGCTGCTCTCTCTCTGCAGGGCAGCTCTGTGATAGATGGGAGTTTGGGTTGAAGTTGGTGATTGGTTGTTCTAACGGTTTTGTAAAGCTTAACGGTAGCAGCTCTGTTGTTTTAGTAGGAGGAGTATAAATATAAGTGTTGGAATGTCTGCACGATTCAGAAGAGCGCTCACTAGAAGACTGTGTTTGAGGGTCTCAGAGGCTTTCTGAAGTTGTTTTTTCTTTAAATGCTATCGGTCAGTGTCAGACTGCACATGTGCTGTATGTTTCTATAGCCTGATTCTACACACCTACCCACCTAATATACACACTTCATCATTAGTCAAGAGGTTCTCAACTGAATTCATAGCCTTTCTCTCTCATTCACTCAATCCCTCCTCATCTGCCAGTTTTTCAATACCAAAAATACCCCTGATTATTCTTCCCTCTCCAGCCCTTCATCACTCCTACTCGATCAGCTCGTGTAGTGCTGCTTTACTCTGATCAGTGAGGGGCCTATTGCTCTCTCTCTCTCTCTCATTTGAGGTGTTTTGTCATTAAACTATAGTTTCCCAGGAGACTTAAAATCTTGAAGTGGGTTCTGGAATGTTACTGTCTGAATAGTATCTTTATAATCTCAGGTCTTCCTCTACTGAGAATGTCATGTAATAAATAATGCATTCTATTTTTGGTTGCATTTCAAGAGTTTCTTTCATCATCTAGATTAGAATATGTAATAGTAAAATGGTGTTCTGCTAGTAGGTGTCACGCTTAAGGTTAGATGAAGACGATGGAGTTCAAAATAACAAAATTCTTTATTAAATCTGACAAATAGATCCACAAAGCCAGCAAAACAGTGTGGCTTGCACAAATAATACTAGACAAATGAAGAGTACACAAGGAGGAACTTAAATACACAGTAATGAAGAGCTAATAATGAACAGGTGTGATGATCGAATTAGTGTCCATGGCAACAGATTAGTGGCGGGAAACTAAGACAAAGGAAAAATGAAACTGATCATGAACAAACTAAAAGTCCATTAAGAATGAACTAAACATAACTGACAGTAGGGATGCATGATATATTGTTTATCGGTGTATATATACAGGTGCATCTCAATAAATTAGAATGTCGTGGAAAAGTTAATTTATTTCAGTAATTCAACTCAAATTGTGAAACTCGTTGTGACGAGTGGGGCGGGCCGAGAGCCGTGGCAACGGAGCGAGGCCAGTGAAGTAAATGATAATGAATGACACCTGCGCCACTCACCGGTCTCGAGTCCCACGGAGGAGCTTCGGAAGGATAAAAGGAGGAGTGACGACAGTGAAAGACGAGAGAGGACTAGGCCTGGATTTTAGAATCTTGGATTTTAGAAGAAACTTGACTAACAATATAAATGCAAATAAAAGGAAATAGTATGACACAATCTCTTTCAGGGTGTCTGGGTGAAGTTAAAGCCTGCAGGCAGGGTGTGTTTGCAGTGTGGTGTCAGCAGTTGTGTAGTCTACGTGATACGCAGGTATACGGCATATACCCACTATATGATCAAGGATTTCCGTATACCCACTTAAAAAAGCTTGAGGATACGTAACAACATCTTTTGTGACAGAACTTTCACATGTTAATTCATAAATTCACCCAGTCTGTGTTGTGATCGAAGCACTGATTTTTTTGAAAATCACGCTGTGCTTCTGTTGATGACCAGTACAATTGCGCAACTCTTTCAATTCAACTGACTGGCTGAGGCCATCCTAAAAATGCACCACTGCTGCACGTCGCCACAAAAGCTTTTCATTTGCACACGTTTTTGTGCCTTGCCCATTTAAACATTCAAAAGAGTTCATAAGCATTCAAACACAGCACACGGAAAAACTCAAATGAGTTCTCGCGATGGGTGAGGGGAGGGGAAAAAAATCACAGTATGCTCACTACAAAAATCTAGACTACACCCCTGGGTGTCAGCTATGATAAAACTATAATAAAATACAGAGATCTGGATTTGGCTTGGTACCTGTTTAGTGGGTTCCCATGTCTCTCAATCATGTCTCACTGCTGTCCCCCAAAAACACATTTCTTTCAACAGTTCAGATACCCAAAAAGAGACGAGAACGGCAGAGAGCGAGAAAGCCAGGGAGGATTAAAACTGAACGGAACATAAAAAAGGTCAACCATAAAAAGAAGCACCCCTTCCTTGACCAGCTAACACCCGTCGATTCACTTACCACCCTGACAAGCAACCCTCGCTCTAATAAATCAGTAGGCAGAATGAACAACCACAGCAAAGACAAACCAATGTGTTCTCAATTAGCCGCCTCCTGAGGAGCAAGAGAGAGGGAAGGAAAATCGTGATGGGTGAGAAAAGGGACGTCCTGAAAAGATAAATGTGGAACAAGGGGATGTAGGGTGATGCTTTGCCCCAGATGGTTAATGGTTTAATTATCTGCTTTTGAAGCTTAACAAAGACCGTCTGGAACTAAATGCTCATCCCAGCTAGAGAAAAGCGAGACGGGACATCTGACAAGCTGATCTCTCTCTTTCTGTATCTCGCTGTGCAATTGTCTGCTTGGTTGATCAGTTAAAAACAGGAAGTGGGCTGAAGGCTATATTGTCTGTCGCTCTCACCCGCTGTCTTGCTTCTTTCTCTTTATCAATTCTCTTCTTTCAGCATAATCCACTATTCACCGCTCCATTCAAACTGAAATCCCACACTGCACGGTCATGGATACACAGACACACACACTGCGTTCTCATTAACACATGTGCCAGCACAAACAGAAGCTGCATGCTTGTGAATACATTCACACAAACACATCATAGCAGGCCCCAGAAGCCATTGCGATCATGGCCGGCCCCAAGGACACACACTGCACACCTCTATGGGATTCAGCTTTGAAAGAAATGCCTCGGCTTCTCACATCACCATTCGGTTTGTTTGGTGTGGGGCTCAAAGGGAGTGAAATTCTTTTGTGTATGTGTGTGTTCTGTCTTTTGAATAAAAACTGAGGGCAAACATTACTTAGACAGCTATTTGTGGTCTTTAACCTATAGCAGAGATTCACTGGGGGCCATGGGTTTGGAGGAAAGACTTTGGAATATGTACTGATATTTTAGAGAGAGTTTTGAAAAACAAATTATTTCCACAAAAATATTAAACGGCACAATTGTTTTCAACACAGATAATAAGAAATGTTTCTTAAGCATCAGATTAGCCTATTAGAATGATTTCTGAAGGATCATGTGATCATGTGAATTCAGATTTGCCATCACAGGAATACATTACATTTTAAAATATACTAAAATATAATATTTTTTTTGAACTGTAATACTATTTCAC
The DNA here is from genome assembly GCA_027422405.1 of Ptychobarbus kaznakovi. Lineage (NCBI taxonomy): Eukaryota > Metazoa > Chordata > Actinopteri > Cypriniformes > Cyprinidae > Ptychobarbus > Ptychobarbus kaznakovi. The sequence continues at coordinate 13,442,515 of CM049810.1, read as the reverse complement.
AATAGTAATGTCACTGTATTTTTTATTAAATAAATGCAGCCTTGAGCATACACTTCTTTAAAAATATATTACCAACCTCAAAACATTTAAACAATAGCGTGATTTTCTTGTGATTTCTCTCATTACCCTGCTAAATGAATAATGTGTTCATTTAGAAGAAAAAATGAGGAAAATCATTTTAATGTGTTAAGACTTGAAGAACTGCTCCTTTTCATTGGTTTGCCAACTAGCATTAAAACAACAAAATAAATGATTAATCTCTAGTTCATCTGCTGAACTAGAGTATGAGTATGGGTGTGCACAGGAGGACTTTTTTGTTGTTGTTAAAACCGATTAAATATAGCAAGAGGTTTTACACCAAAACTGTTCAAAGCACAAGAAAATGAAGCGCGAGACTCATTCACCTAACTACATATTCAGTAAATCTCTTTTTTTATGTTCCACAGAAAAAAGAAAGTCAAGTTTGGAACAACATGAGGGTGTGTAAATGATAACAATGTTCATACCCTTAAACCTGAGTTTTAAGGAATCTTATGATTTGCGCACAGACTGTGTGCATTCCATGATGATAACATATTAGTTTGAGCATTTATGCATTGTGAAATTAGTTTCAGATCTCACAGCATTTCTCAATCATTTCATTGCACGCACACATACATTCCAGTGCATACTCGGGCATCGTCAGTGCTGACATCCTCATAATTCATGCATCTCTAGTTTGTCTTTCTGTCAGCAGTGAAAATGTCGGGTTCAGGTTAATTATGTGTGTGTGAGAGAGACACTTGTTTCATGCTCTACTGTCACACAGAGAATGTGAGGGCCAGAGAGTCTTTAAAATCAGGTGGCGCTTCATGCATTGACGGGATGGGGGTCATGATCCTTGACCTTGAAGTTATCCAAGTTGTCGTCTCCTCCCCAGACGCAAAAAGTAGAGCACAAACCAGCCTTGTACAAAGAGAGAAACTCTCTCTCAACACTGCAACCTTGTAGATATTCTAACAGACAGCGGATCGTAAAGGGATAGTTCACCCAAAAACTAAAATTCTGTCATTAATTACTCACCCTCATGTCATTCCAATCCCGTAAGACCTTAGTTCAACTTCAGAACATATATTTTTGATGAAATTCTAGAGCTTTCTGACCCTGTATAGAATGCAACGCACCAACCATATTCAAGGCCCAGAAAGGTAGTAAGGACATCTCTAAAATAGTCCATGTGAGATCATCGGTTCAACCACGAGAATACTTTTTGTGCGTAAAAAACAAACAAAATAAATTAATTCAAAATGAACTCTTCAGTATCAGTCTTCGATGTACATTCACGACCGCACCATGACACACACGTCGGATTTCATCAAAAATATCTTAATTTGTTTTCCGAAGATGAACGAAGGTCTTACGGGTTTGGATCAACATGAGGGTGAGTAATTTAAGACAGAATTCTCATTTTTGGGTAAACTACCCCTTTAAAGGTGACATGTAGATAAACAGCACAGGAAACCCATTTGATACTACACTCCCAGAAAAAAAGGTACGGAGACTGTACAATACCTTTTCAAAAGCTATACTTTTGTACCTTATTTACCCCTAAAGAGTGCATATTAGTACAATAAATGTACATATTATTACCTAAAGTCAACATATTAGTACCGTTTGAAAGGGTACCTCAACTACCCTAGTGACAGCTTGCTAAAAAGAAATTACAGAGAACGGTTGAATACACTTAAATTAAAATGCTACTTCTAAATATGCCTTTTTATTTCTAAAATACTTGTTAAACGAGTTTAAATGTTTATGTGATATTGTAAACTATGCTGTATTCACCCAAATAAATTCAGTTTGTCTTGTATTTTGTCCGTGGGTGTTCTTTCCTTAATAATAAATGTTCATCTTTTGATTATTGCTGTTGACTATGGTAATTCTGTGTGTGATTTATTTATTTATTTGTGCTCATTTTAAGCCAGCAATATAATAATTTTTAAACAATAGATGACTTAAATTAAACAACCCAGCATGGTGGGTAATTTTTTTTTTAACCCAACCAGCTGGGTCAAAATAACCCAGCATGTGTTCTGTCCAATATTTACCCAGCGCTGGGTTGCCAAATAACCCAAGTTGGGTTGTTTTTAACCCAGCATTTTTAAGAGTGTATAGACATAGCAAGTAAATTGTTGTGAAAGTGTATATGCTACTTCAAACTTTAGAACGTTTTGTCATTTATACGAGCCTGAAAACCAAGATCTTGCTCTCTTCCAGGATGTTTTTTCTTGTTTAATGTCACAGAATATCCGTTTTTTAAGTAATTCAAGCTCTCATATTAACTTTTCAAATGTACAGTCTTGAGGTGAAACAGCTGACGATAATGCTGGACTGATTGTGGAGTTTGTAATGGAAAATAAAAGATGGCATATTTGGAAATGTGTTTATGTTGGAAAGGAATTCATGGGTGAATTTGCGCGGTTCTCTATTTTATGCTTGTTAGTTTTAAAGCATTTCTGTAGATTAGCTTCGAATGCTGCTAATTAGCAGGTTTACCGTAGCACCCGTTTCGGAGAAATATGAGTTACGTGCTTGTTTTTGTTAGGACTTTCGGATAAGCAGTGCATGACCACATCACAGACATACCGCTTGGCAGCACTCCACAGCCCTGCTGCACCACAACCCATGCGTGCCATCTGAACTTGACGGCAAATTCTAGTGCTAGTCAGAGTCTATGAGAGAGAAATAGAGCGCTACTTTTATTAAAGGGATAGTTAACTCCAGAATGTCAATGATGTAATCATGTCATGATTTACTTTACCCCCAGGTTGCTGCAAATCTGTTTGACTTTCTTTCTTCCAGACTTAGCTGGTTGAGCTTTTCCATGCAATTACAATGAATGGGGACCGAAGTGTTTAAGCTTCAAAAAAAGCGAAAGCGATCTACTTGACTAGTGTGTACTGTATTTCAAGTCTTCTGAAGATACGTGATAGCTCTGTGTGAGAGACAGACTTCCAGTGAGATGTAACTGCTGCGAACGAATCATCGAGTCAACAGTGCATTGTGTGAATGAATCATTCAGGCCAGTTTTATGAACTGGACAAACTCAGATTTTGAACAAATAATTAACTTATTAATTGGACTTCGCTGCTGCTTCTGTGGTGAACATCTTTTCTCCTTTTGTGTCCCAGAAAAGAAAGTAAGTCATACAGGTTTTGTAATAACATGAGTGTGAGGATATGATGACAGAAGTTTCATTTTTAGGTGAACTTTCACTTTAAGAAGGATATACTGTCATGATGAAACCACTTACACTGAGAGTGGAAATATGGCCAGATGGAAGGTGTTAGGAAGAGACTGTAGGACTGTATTACTTCTTTCTAGAGATGTCATTCCTTCTTGCGTGGTTAACATTGCTTTCTCTTACTTTCTTTGATTCAGACGTTTGAAAGCACATCCCATGGCTCACAGCTTCACTCAGCACACCTTCCGTCTTTCCTTTCATCTCTTCATCTCTCATCCCCTCATTTCCCTCACCATTATTTTTGGATCCATTCTGTTTTTCCTTGACTTTTCTTCACTCTCCCTCTCTCTGCTTTCTGTTCAGGCGAGATGGAAGGAGACGCCCAGTTCCTTCATGGAGGTCTTGCAGCCCGTGGCTCTCCTCGGGGTTACTGGGCTCAGGAGTTTGTAATGTTGGGGGTCTTTTTCTCTCTATGATGATTGCTTTGGGGCCACGGAGTGTTTCAGGGTCCACTGAGCTTTCTAGAGAGCCCCAGACCTACACACACAAGCACACAGTCTTCCTGACTCCTAAACACCTGTTTGTAATAGTATGCGTTCTAATATTTACATCTAGTGAAAGGGGGTTGGGCTTAATGTGGATTTAATAGTTTGGATTTGGCCTGTTGTCTGTTTTATCTAATTTGTCTTTCTCTGGTTTGTATTTTGTCTCTCTATCTTTTTTTTACTCTGTATTGAGACCAGCTTTGTGCATTAGAGAGATTGTGTAAAGTCAATATCCGTTCATACAATAGAGTTGCTTAAGGGAAAGAGATTTGGCCGTTATTTGAAAACAGTCGGCCACAAATAACATGTGTGAAAGTGTTTTGAATGCTGATAAAAGATTCTATTTAAAAAGGTTATGTTTAAAAGGAGCACATTGTTTTTCCTTCTCTTATCAAATAAGTTTTTTCCTTGAAACACAAACAGTTCTGGGTCTGTGTGGCACTAGGATGCTTTTTCTCTTTTGATGTTTTTCTGTGCTCTACAGAGTTCTTTCCCACATTGCGCTTCATTGTGTTTAACTGAAAGTCAAACATTTCCAAGAGACAGCCAAAATATGCCCTAATACAGGCCTTTTCTTTCTATGACTAACACAATAGTTTCTTAGATTACTTAGGGTGAATTTACTAAATAGTCATGCCATTTTGTGGGTGGGGTTTCAATTCAGTGTAACCAGGCCCGAAATGCTTTGCTCTATTTTATGTTGTTCTTTTCAAACGTTTGGGGTCAGTAAGAGTTTTCACAATTTTTGAAGTAGGTCTCACAAAAGCTGCATTTATTTGATCAAAAATACAGCGAAACCGCACTATTGTGAAATATTTTTTCTATATTTCTGTTTTCTATTTTAATATATTTTAAAATGTAATTTATTCCTTTGATGCAAAGTTAATTTTTTAGCAGCCATTATTTTAGCAGTCATTAAATTCATTATAATATTCTTAGAAAAACATTTCTCAACATTTCAATGTTGAAAACATTTGTGCTACTTAATATTTTTGTATGAACTGATACACGTTTTTTTAGGATTTATTTATGAATAGAAACTTCATCAAAGAAAAGAACAGCATTTATTTGAAATATAAATAATTTAAAATTTTAAAAGTTTTCATGAAGTACTTCAAATCAAAGATGAGCTGAAAAATCTTGAGAGAGAGAGGAAGGAGAGAAGCTCCTCGTTGGAAACTGCAGTAAAGTTCAGGTCTGCAGAGGTCACCACACCTCAGCTGAAGGTGTCATCATCGGGACAACAGGGAGAATAGAGAATATGATGACAGATTCACAGAGAAGTAACAAGAAAGCTGTGCTTGGTGGTTTGTGCTTACAGAGAGCGGGTCACGGTGGTCAAACTGACAGGCCATTGAGCACACGCTGTCTGATAGGCAACCTGCTGTGGATACAGTGAAACGCTCAGGGAATGAGAGCTAGTTCATTTAGAGCCCGAGCGGGAAAAAAACAGGACTAAAGGTTGAGAAGGAGAAGAGAAAGGGATGCTTGGGGTCACTCATATGTTTGCCATGTGTGAAGAAAAACACAAGAAAGCCCTCACATGAAAGAAGTGTTGCTTTGTGTGCTTTTGAAGGAATAGTTCACCCAAAATTAAAATTAGCTGAAAACTTATTCACTTTTCAGGCCATCCAAGATGTTAATGAGTTTGTTGTTGTTGTTTTCATCAAAACAAATTTGGAGAAATTAAGCTTTACATCACTTAGTCACCAATGGAGTGCATGCTGGGTGCTGTCAGAATGAGTCTGAATGAGTAACCCCCCCCACCCTATAATCCACATGACTTTAGTCATCAATTAACGTCTTATGAAGTGAAAATCTAGTTTGAATCAGAAGAGAAATATGCACAGATTATGCACTGTTTACAAGCAAAAACCGTTCTAAACACATATGTTGATGATGTATTTTAATATGAGAGCATTTTTTATGGACTCATAGGTTGGCCAGAAGTGATTGTTTAAAGTTAAACACATGGTGAGCAAATGATGTAATGCTAAATTTCTATGAGTAAATATGTTTTCTGCAAATTTTCCTTTTGGGTTGAATTATAAATGAACTATAAGTCAATATGAAATATGAATTTGACCATATTTACTTTATTAATACACACCCCAGTTATTTTTATGAATGATTCATCCGTGCATTTTTTCAAAGAAAAAAATCCCTTTATCTTTCATCAAAATGTAATAACTTGCCCCACCTCTTAAATGTCTTTCAGCTGATCCAATCACTTCTGCCTTATTTTTGTAAATCCTGTTTTACTCTGAATTATGTCACATCACAGAATTAAAATGAGTTGCAAATTATGTTTTATTTCACTTCAAGTAAGAGGCACTAGTTATTTGTTATAACATTGTTTCTTCTTTCAAATTTTTGGCCATGGCCATTTTCATCTGATAAATAACATTGATCAAAAAGCTGCCAACATTAATGTTAACACATGCATATAATAACAGTGCTTCATCATCATGTTTTTCATGTTTCATTCTTTGTGTTATTATTATTATTAGATCTATTACATATTTTGTTATATTTGTCCAGTAAAAATGTCAGATTTCTCTCTAGTAACATATGCAGGGACTTTCCACATAAATCCACCCTGGCAAGCTTGTGTTCATCTGCTTTCTCTTTTGAGTACCATTCAAAATCAAATCAACAACCGATGTGTAGAACCAAGTCCTTGCCCTACATTTCTCTTTTTCAATAATCTGTTACACTTTGTTACATTACAGTTCAGCGGAAAAGATCGGTCACTACTTCTGTTTAATCTCAACTTTAATGTTAACATGTAACTAAGGACTGACACTGTAATAAACACATGTGTTATTAATCGCTTTATTGTAAATTAATATATGTACGTGCTTTAGTATGTGCTTTAATATCTGTAAAAATGCTTTTAAAAAGAGAGTAAAAGAAAAAATTAGTAAGAGTGGTCTATCACTGAATCCTGTGTGTGTGTGTGTGTGTGTGTGTGTGTGTGTGTGTGTGTGTGTGTGTGTGTGTGTGTGTGTGTGTGTGTGTGTGTGTGTGTGTGTGTGTGTGTGTGTGTGTGTGTGTGTTGTGTGTGTGTGTGTGTGTTGTGGTGTGTGTGTTTGTGTGTGTGTGTGTGTGTGTGTGTGTGTGTGTGTGTGTGTGTGTGTGTGTGTGTGTGTGTGTGTGTGTGTGTGTGTGTGTGTGTGTGTGTGTGTGTGTGTGTGTGTGTGTGTGTGTGTGTGTGTGTGTGTGTGTGTGTGTGTGTGTGTGTGAGTGTGTGAGAGAGAGATGTGAAGCGGTAAAGGGGTACGGTATGATGGAATGCTCCCTAATGTGTTTATATGAAACTCTGTTCATTTTTTCAGGTTGGTTTTGGTCGAGTGAGTGATGTGTGTGAACGAGATTGGAGACAGGATGGCTGTGGAATGTGCTGCACTGTCATTGCAGGTGCCTCTCCCAGAATGCACTGCTGTTCTTTGTGTGATGTCACGATACCATCAGTTCTCCTGTCACCGCGACAATGGCTGTGCTGTTGACCCCACCCCCCAGACCCCAATAATTATCCTGGGCTAGATTGTGATTGGAGGGGTCAGACTAATATGGCACCCCATGTAAGGAAACCACAGAGATAAACTCATGCCAGACTGAATTACAACTCTTACAAACACACACTCACTCTATAATTCACTGTTCAGCCTCAGCAAGACTCCAGTGCCGTCACACAGGACGAGTAATAATTACATGGAAATGAAACCTATCATTTAACAATGTCATCTGTCCCTTTGGCCTCTTCCGCTCTCTCTTTCATTCTCTTTGTTTCCCCATCATCAAGATGAATTGAGCTGAAATGCCCTTCTTTCAAGTGCATGTGCCCACCATGTGTTCCTGTCCCAGCGTGAGTGTGTGTGTGTGACTGATTGACTGTGGTGAAAGCAAGCTGCCAAACCAAACCAAATCGACATAAATCTACACTTAACCACAAAGGCTCCAGTGATTACACAAAAACTCTGTTTCAAAACCTAGTGTGCTGCTTCACTGTCTACTACTCGCATAGTCTGCTGCCTTCTAAGGCAGCATCTTAACCTTCATGAAACCTCTTAAATGATTGAGTTAAAACACTCTTCAGTTTGCAATTGAGGTTAAAGTCCGCCTTCAGTTTTAATCTCAAATTCAAATCAACAACCGATGTGTTGAACCAAGTACTTGTCCTACATTTTTTTGGATAATTCATTACACTTTGTTGCATCACAGTGCTGATGAAAAGATCTGTCGTTACTTCTGTTTTATTGCAACTTTAGTATTAAATGTAGCTAAGCTAAAAACAAGAAATTTTAATAAGAATAGAAATATGTAGCACACACAAGTATTGGGTATGTTTTAATTACACAGAAGTAATTTTTACTATTTTTTTCAATTATGGAGCACGTTTGTTATTTATGTTATGTATGTCACCTCATTCATATCTTGGCATCAGTTATTTATAAACTTTATTTATTTAGATTTATTTTTCACTGAATTCACCACAGAAACACAGGGATACAGGGACACAAGAATTTGGCTAAACATATCAAGAGTGCGCCTATCAATGCCTTAAAATGTTACTTCCATAGAAAGTTCACTAGCAAAAAATGTGCTGAACGTTTGATGTGAGCTTTTGAAAGGGTTTGAATTTCATGGGTATGAGTATGTGTTATTGCACCATAATTTGATATAGTGTTGTGGAATGTGTTATGTGAAGTGTGGGTGGGTGTTGGCAGACATTTCACCCCACATAGATTTTTAAGGAAACATTGAAATTGCTTTCTTAGCATATTTTCTCTCCCTCTCTGTGAGCAATTATGCATGCATTATTTTATTATAATATAATGAAGGTCTTAAATTACCTATAATTACCAACTCTTATCCACCAAATACAGTCCTGGGTGTAGTCTGGCTCTGATTGTATGTGCGCTCTGTTAGATGGTCAGTGGTTTGATTGAGCTCTTTATGTCTTTGAGAACCCGATACTGCACTGCTCTAAATAGAGCACATATACAGTATCAATAAAAAATAAAAATGATAATAATAGTTTAAAAAAAATAACACTTATACAGACATAGTTTTATATTTGAAATTCCTTGCAGTATCATGCATGTCTGTAACAGTGTTGAATGTGCTTTCAGTTTAAAATTTTCAGTTTTTAATTTAATTTTACATAACATTTTAGTAATTTAGTTTTTTTATATTTATATGGGTTTATTTTTTTATTTAGGTTTATTCATTTTACTACTTAAACTTATTTAAATTTAGTTGCACAACAACGTTTCTCTTTTTAGTTTTGTAAGTTTTTTAAATGATTTTTCTTCTAATATTTATATTTTACTTCAACTTTATTTCAATTCCAAATGATTTTAAGTAGTTTTAGTTAACAACAACACTGTTCTGTTTGGCATTGCCATGGTATTCCTGTAGAGTTTATACATGTGGAATGTTTATAATAATTTTGAATGGAAAGGAAAGTTTGAAGGAGAGAGAAGCACAATGAATTTGCAAACTGGGCAGAAATGAATGATGTATCAGAGGGATGAAATTAAATACTCATGAGGGAGTATAATGAATAAAGGAAGGTAATAAAGGAAGTTTTGGGAGTGATAAACGTGCGTAGGGCACACAGTGGGTTGAGCCAGAAGACACAAAAGCCCCCCGCGCTCAGGCCCAGAGGGCAGCCTAGGGTCAGACTCTCTCCCTGGGGCATCTTCTACTACAGCCCCAGGCTTCTGACAGGCCTGTGGGAGTTTTTAGAAGGTCCTGAGAGAGGCCAGACCCTTTACACCTCAGAGACCTCACTTCACCTGCATTCTCGCTCTCTCTTCTCACCTCACTTCTATACTCTCTATATTCCTATACATTAAACATAATAATCTCTGCAACTCCAATACGGCGAGGATGACATAAATGTCTAAAGAAAAGAGAAAATAGTTTTTTTTTCATTTGGGCCGAGCATGTTTCATCTGTAAAAGTAGAATGTTTAACATAAGTGACATCTGTTGCCTCGGATTTTGATAGGTTGGAGTAAGCTCATTGTTTACAGCACTGATAAATCCATGTTGGCGAGTTCATGGAAGTGTTTATGTTGTTGATTATTTTTTCTCCCCTCCACAAATGTCTTACATTCTTGTTTTTCCATGTGTGTATACGTGCACATGGGCGTGTGAGTGTTTGGCCGAAGCATTTTGATTATAATCAGATTTGTGTGAGTAAGGGTCAGCAGATGGAAAAGCAATAGGACACGAGGCTAAGGTACCAGAATAGAGGATATGCTTTCTCCTTCTTCAGGTTGAGAGGTTTGAACTGACAGATTGTTGATGTTCACAATTCTCATTGTGTGTGTTTGTTCCGGTCTGATGTGATCTGGTGGTGTTTGGACAGAGTTGTGCAGATGGAAGTCCTCACAGCGGCCAAAGCTTAAATCACAAGATACATGAGCTCTATAACCCAAACCAAACTAATGATATACAATCAGCATATTTCTCTTCTTTAAACTGTTCCAATAGCCTATTTTGCAATAAGATCTGTCCATCCATCAGGCAGTCCATCCATCCATTACGACTAGATGACTAACATGCACATTGATGTTTTCTTTTATTAATTTATTTAATTACAACTGTCCCACACTTGTGGCACAGTTTCCATTCAACTGCACATACAGTACACGTTTTGTAAGAGTACTTCGTTATCAAGGAGATCCCTCGTGAAAAATAAATATACTAAAATGTATTTGAAATACATTTATTTCATGCTAAGTACTACAAATACATTTACATATTTATGTATTTAATAAAAATACCCTGCAATTGTAGTTTTAGTATACTAAACTGATATACTTAAGTTTGCTAAATTGAAACCAATAATTTAATGCACTTTAATTATGCAGAAATAGTGCTGAAGTCCAACTAAACATATACTGAAGTATATTTGATTATGCTAAAGTGGAACAATTGTGAGTATAATTTGGGTGCACCTTTAATATCTTGCATTTATAGATCAATATTGTTTAAAGATCTTACAATCCTCAGCAATATTGACATTAAAACACATTAGTCTTAATATTAAGAAATGTGCATCGTGCACAAGTAGAACTCCAAATAAAGTTGAATTATAATTACATCAGTAAGTCTAGAGCGATTTGTCAGTAAATATTTTAATAGTTTTGAATTATACTTGGTTTGAAATAAATGTATTTTATATTTCTTTTTACTAGGGATGACACAAAGAAATCAAGGCAAATTTCAAGGTATGAACTCAAATATTACAAAAGTATGCAAAAAGTGTTATAAAAGTATGTTTATTAAGAGAACATTAGAAATCAGAAAGAAAGATATATAAATCAGCCTTAGAAAGATAAACAACTGTTGTGTAATCCAAAACTGGAATTAGAATTTGACAAGGTTTCATAGAAATGTCATCATGTTCCAAAGAAGTGAAATAACCCAGAACTGAGGTGTCTAATTCAAGCACTGGTTTAATCAGAGACATTGAGAATGGATTTAGTATGGAACAAATCCTCACAGAAAAAAGGATATGGACCCAAAAGGAAAGTGCACGTTATTCAACTAGCTGTGAGATGAATGGTTCTATCTTAAATAAAGCTGGGGAGCAGAGGTACGGGCCCAGGGTGAGATGAGATGTTCCTCAAGCACAAAAGAGACAGAATTATGAGGCTGTAAGATATTATGGGTTACAGTACTTAAGTTTTGATGAACTATGGGGTTTCTGTAAGAATGTGGGTTCTACATTCTTTCAGATGTGATTGCTGAAGGGAGGATGTGTGATGATGGTGTGTTTGTCGGCTTTGAGAAGGGAGTGCTGAGTGAGTGAGAGTGCTCGTTTGTCATCGAGATTTGTTTAATTACAGCCTGTCCTTCTCTCCCTCATCCCTCCATCCTCAGTAATGTTCTCCTCCTCCTTTTCTTATGTAAATCCCTCCCTCTACGATGAAGGCTCCGTCTCTCCTTTACTGGAGAACAACATGTGGCTGAGTGACACACTGAGACCAGAGAGTAGGAGTGTGTGTATGTGTGTGAGATGTTTGAGCACATGCAGCGACTCCTGCAGGGGTTCAGTTTGGGAATTGTGTGTATGTGAGTATGCATACTCATCCGGAACTTGACCATTAACAAAAACAGAAACACAATCGCAAAGTACACACGCACATGGACCTTTTCTGCATCTTCCACCCCACCTCTCTCTCTCCTACTGTGAGTGTGCGGTTGTATAAACTCACACATCTGCCTGCCAAACGCTTCTGCAAAACTGTGCAAACATTGCACAAGATGTTCATAATTACAGTACAAACCCAGTAAAAGTACAAACACATATTTAGATTTAGATGCATCATCCATTCATTTCTTTGTTTTTCTTTTTTCAAATCATAAAATCACCAAATCTGCAGATTAGAATGATTGTTGAAGGATGCGACAAGATCGGAGTAATGGCTGTTGAAAAAAAATCAGGTTTGCCATCATAGGAATAAATTATGTTTTAAAATATATTCAAATTGAAAACTGCTATTTTAAATTGTAACACTATTTCACAATATTGTGTTTTATTTCTTTAAATAGAAAAATAAGAAATTATTTATTTATTTTCAGTCAGGAGAAAAATCTTAAACCTGGCCAAAAGACTGACAGAAACTGCAGTGAGTTCTGAGCTTCAGTCTCTAAGGGCTGAAGGGATGTCAAATCACAACATCATGCGTGTTTTCCTGTGATTTGTGCTAGTCTGACTGAGGTAAACTTTCCATAGGATCCATGTCTACCGTTCCTTACGGACCAGTCCTACTTCTCGCTCTTTTCTTTCCTCCTTCCCTCTGTCTGTCTATCAGGCTAGAGCCTTATTTATTCTGGCCTGTAATAAAGGATCAGTGTCTGTGGAGTGAAACAGAGCAAGACAGCGTGAAGGACGCTGCGGGGTCCTGTGAGAAATTACTGTGTGTCGTGTGTGTGTGTGTGTGATGTACTCAAGAACCCAGATCATCTTGACTGGCAGTTCAATACTGCAAAAGCAGATTAATCCTCATCTTTGCTGCTTTGTAAATGCTGTATATTTTGAGAGATAAAAAACACGTTTTTGATCCACCTCAACCACTTTCCTTTGTCCAATCTGTTTCCCTCTCTGAGTCTGTGTCTCTGAGGTGGTCTGTATGTGACGTTTATAATGTGAAACTTATGAAACTCTGGATTGTATGTGTTTGCTCTTTTGTTGTCTGTTTCTCTGCTTTCGTGCGTTGTGCCCAGCAGAGGTGTGGCCCTCTTTAGTTGAACAATACAAGTTTACGTGATCAGGAAATCGCTACTCTCCACCAACATTGGCAATACAAGCTTGACCTTTGACTTTTATACAGTCAGTGGACTAAAAGAGGAAGGGAGCGATGTACTGCCCAGTCACTTGTGACCTGTATATCTTACATTTGTACTAAAATATATAATATGACATACTGTCGCAATCATTTATAGCTCTACACAGAAGTGTCACGACCATTCAAACTTAATTTTTCAGGCAAGTGAATTATAAAAGCAACCCTAAAAAGAAAACATTGCATTATTATTGTAGGTCAAAAAGATCTAAAACCCTGTGGAAGAAATCAGTCATATATACAATGTCACATATAATATACATAATAATACATTTGTGTCATACATGTGCTGTATTTTAAATCTAAAACAATCATTTCAGTTAGCTTTATTTAAAATGTTACTTTAAAATAAAGTAACTTTACTTTAACTTTACTTTACTATTATTTTTATTAACATTTTAATTTATAAAGTTCATTGACTACGGTTTCTTGCCATTTTAAATAAATTGTTGTTGTTATTATTATTATTAGGACAGGTTTTGAATCCCCTGAAAAAAAACTACTAATTTTATTTTATTTCTTATCTTGCAATTTTGTATAGTACAAAGGGATCTATGGAAGTTTATTTGGGCTACATCATTTGTTTTAATGAAAATGGTAATTAGTCACTTTTTTTTGTTCACAATTCAGACTTTTTTTTACTTGCAATTCTGATATTTTATGTCAAAACTCTCTTGCAATTTTGAGATAAAATGTCAACATTGAGATATAAACTCGCAACAGCAAGAAAGAATTTCAGAATTGTGAGTTATAATTTATTTTGTATTTTTTACTCTGTGGTGGAAAGAAGCTGTCATTGATGCCACACAGAAAGATCCATGACACTCTTGGTTATAAAGTATGTGTGTTAACTATAGATCTTTTTATTCATCCTCATGCATATCAATCCATCCTGCTAGTGTGATTTATAAGGAATGTACGTATGTGTCTAACAAGAAAACGTTCCTTCATAAAGCATCTAGTTTCTTGTCTCTTGGTGGGAGTTGCTGAGTGTCAGTGCTGATAGGTTAATGCTGCTGTTTTGGAATCTAGATTGTCTTAAATTTAGAGGACAGAGTACCTCACCTTCCCTCTGTTCACATACTCTCTCTCTCTTTCACACTCACTCATTCCGCTGTGGGAATGAGGCTGTTATCGTGGTGGTGATTTGTGCTGATTATGGATGTGGAAACAGCGCGTTCAGTAGATTACCTCCGTTTGCAACTGCAGAAAATTAGTTCCAGAACACCAGACATACCTGTGCGTGTGTGTTTGAATGTTCCCACAGCATTTTTCCTAGATTATCTTGTTTTGTGGACGGAGGAACCACACAAAAACACACATGGACTAGAATGAGGGGGGATGGTTTGTGTCATCCATCATAAACTAATTCAGCCTTTACCCATAAACACTTACATACTCGCAGCCTACTGCCTTTTCTTCATAAATGTTTTTGTCTTGTTGTCCAGTAAAAATATTAAAATGTCATTAAAACAAGATCAAGAAGCAAAAGTGTGTAAGATGTGTTTTCAGAGAAAATCTTTATCTGATTTTATTCATTGCCAAAATGCTTATTTTTTTCTTGTTTAAGTGAGGTTTATGCTTAAAACTCGGACAGTGGGGTAAGAAAAAAAACTTAATTCAAAGCATACAATATTCTTTTAAAACAACTCTTCTGACATTTTTAAATATGCATAGATATATGTGAAGAATTTTGTTATTTTCACTAAACTAAAAATATCAAGTGAAGATAAATTAAGGCAGATAAAGTAAAACTCTTTTTGACAAAGAAAATCTTCTGTCAGCAGTAAATATCCTTGATAATATTTCTAAATCTGACAAGAATAATAATGCAGCAATCAGACGATCTAGAAAGGTAAACATATAGACTACATAGATTATGATAGCAGCCTTCATAATTGTATAAGCTAAGCTAAGTTGTTTCTCTGGAGAGTAACATGAACTTATCTACTAACTCTGCCATTAAATCAGGTTTTGCTTGGACTCTAGGGAAGTCTTGATGTAATGGCTCGAGGTGAACGATGTCCTGAAATGTGTGTCTTTGTAGAGCTGACAGATAGATTTGTCTTCACGAAGGAGTGAGCTGTTTAAACAGATGAAAGACCTCATGTGCACTGACTTGTGTGTGTGAACAATAAGGCTTTAATATCCACACAGCTGTGCATATGAAGAATGATCTTCATGAGGAAAAGTCAAAATACACACACTTGAAGATTAATACAGTGTGTTAGATTAGTGTGTAAGATTAATATTGTACGTGTGTGAGTGTGTCAGTCTGTCTGTCTCCTTCACTCAGTATGAGTCTGGGAAGTGGTTGCATGAGGAAAAATATCTGTAAGTCTAAAGGTCACTGGCTGCCAGTGATGCTATGCCAACCTCCTGATGATAACTGGTCGGCTGCCAGAGGATTGCTGGAATTGTTGCTGGGTCATCGTCACATATTTGTGATTGCTGGGCCATTGCCATGTAAAAGATTGATTTGATCAATGGCTGCCGATGGAAATGCCAGATTTTGACTGGGTCCACGCCAAAAGTCGAAGCGTGAGTGAATGTGGACAGGCCATATGTGTTGTACATAGCAGGATAAATGGCTTTTTATAGAAATATACAGTACAGCATTTGCTTGCAATGGTAAATTGTCAACTTTTTTTTACAGTTTAATGGATTAACTTTGCATTTGAAAAATGCACAAACCGTCTGTTTCAATATATCACACTTTAGCACAGGTTTTGTCTTTCTCTCTTCCACGTCCCTCTTTTTCACTCGCTCTTTGTCCACAGGTAACACAATTCTCCTTGAGGAGGTTATGTGGTTTTAACCTTTGACCCCATGACCCTTGTTAGTGGGTGCTCGGTAAGTTGTGAAACGATTGGCTGTTTGTGGTTCTGTGGATTTCGGTGGTGATTGTCGTTCAGCAACAGAACCAATCAGAGTGTTTTGCTTGTCAAGCAGCACTAGTGTGTTAGGTGTATTTTGTGTATGTGTGGATTAGTGCTTTGGCTCTGGCTAATCTGCTCATCTCTGGGGAGTCTGGACTCTTGACTGTGTCGAGAGAGTGTGCATGTCCATTTTTGCCTGTTATGAGTGTGTGTGCACAAATAAAAGTGTGTATGGTTCATTTGTCCATACTGTTGAGATTTGTATGGTCATATAGGTTTAGAAATGTTAATACATTTTAGTAATACTTATTAATATCTTGCTGATTTTAAGAAGCCTGCATTTTTTGGATAGCAACCATAGACTAATGCATGTGTGAATGCATGTAGTAGATGCAGTGTGTATTTATGCGTCTGACTATACAGTCCCTGCTGTGGCTGGTTTGAGAGGGTAATTGGTGGTAATTGGTAATAAATGTCCAGGAGGCACAAAGACCATTTCAACTGTGATCTCTAAACAAAACTGCCAATACTTTAACTATGTGTATCCAGCTTATAAATTACCTCTTTGTGTTGGTGGATGACTGGGGGTGTATATGGCGTGGTGTGCATGTGTGTGTATATGTGTGTGTTTGCCTATGGGACCTATTGCCTTAAAGTCACACTGAAGGATTAGGACCAGGCGCCACATGGAAATGGGAAATTAGCCTGAGGCTGCGTGTGTGTGTCCAGAAGGCTTTGTAGAAAGTGCACTGGTATTTCCATTGAGACGTTAAGGCAAAGCGCCCAGATTCTTGACAGGAAACAGACTTATAGCGGACCTGTGCATGTAGGTTAGGGAGTGATTGTGTATATTTACTCTCTTAAAAATAAAGGTGCTTAAAAGGTTCTTCACAGCGATGCCATATAAGAACCATTTTTAGTTCCACAAAGAACCATTCAGTCAAAAGTTCTTTAAAAAAACCATCTCTTTCTTACCTTTTTATAATCTGAAGAACCTTCTTTTGCCACAAATAACCTTTTGTGAAACAGAAAGGTTCTTCAGATGTTGAAGGAACTTTATGGAACCATTCAGTCAGAAAGGTTCTTCTATGGCATCGTGAAGCACCTCAATTTTTAAGAGTGTCAGGGACATTAAACAAGAAAAACTCAAGGAAAACTCATCTATTCACTAGACTGCTTTCATAGACTTATTGTGTTTATAATGGTGTTCTTGTAAACTATTCTAACTCAAACTTTCCAACTTGCAGATTTTCAATAAAGATTAATAGATTTGTTAACTTGATTGTGACATTTGTGTGACAGTAGTGTAGCTTGTTTATTGTCTAGCTTTTTACTTCTGGTGATTATATTCAGGCTTCAGAATTCATAAAAGGTTTTGTTCATTTGCGAAGATTATCACAAAACGCATTTTCTGTCAATGAAAAATCGTATTGGCTTTGCGGTATTGTATTGCTCTCTTTAAGTCAAACACATTTTTACAATAATCAAAGTGAATAAAATATAAAAGTAAATGAAGAAGGAGGTGGTCTGGGGTTCTGGTGAGTGGGTTTAGCAGCTGATACAGTAGGTGGGGCAGATCCAAAGTTTGGATCATTATCAAGGGTCTCGTGGAGTTTTGGGGCTGTTTAGAGGTTCATTGGGGCAAATTTGCTCCTTTAGTGGAGGTTTGGGAGTCAAAAACTTATCTAAAATAAATCTCAGTGTTTTAAATGGAGGGAAGCAGAGAGAAAGGTATTTGTATAAAATAAAAGCAGGATTAAGGTGAGGTCTGGTCTTCATTGGGTTCAGACAGAGTAGCAGAGCCTTATAAAACCATTCTAACACCCTCATTTCCTCACACATAGATGGACACACACACACACACACACACACACACACACACACACACACAACATACACAAAGTCCTCTTCATGATCTCCAAATGTTTATTCAGTGTGCTCAAATTAAAATAGCACAGCCCAGCTTTGTTCAATTACTGTGCTGTATACATCCGTACACTGAGGCATATATCACCATTTTATGTGGCATTCCCATGAACACACCCACAAACACACCCAAAATCGTCTGGTTGGATATCCGCAATGGCTTTTAGTAGCCATTATATAAATCAATGTGATTAATTCGATATGTTGCTGAACTTGTGTGTGTGTGGGGGTAATTTAGTAAATGAATTGGACACACCCAAAACACATATGAAATGTACATACTGACTTACCACCCCCCCCCCCCCACACACACACACACGGATCTTATTTTTTTATTTAGTTTCTTTACTTTATTAAATTGTTAAAGGGATATTTAACCTCAAAAATAAAAATTGTCATCATTTACTCAGCCTCGTCATTTCAAACCTACTTTCTTTTTGAAACACAAAACAAGATATTTAGAAGAATATTTGTAACCAAACAATTTAGGTGACCATTTATTTCCAATTTTCCACAGAAGAAAATCATATAGGTTTGGAACAATGCATGATGACAATTTTCATTTGTGGATGAACTGTCTCTTGATTGACTATGTCGGTCTGTTTGTTACCCAGAGCTATCAAATGACTTCAGAAGACTTCGAATATACTGCATGACTGGTATGGACCACGTTTATGGTGCTTTTGTGTCCGCTTAGAAAACTTCAGTCCTCATTTACTGTAACTGCATGGTAATCAGTCTTCAAATTTTCTTCTTTTGTATTCTGTTGATGGAAGTCATACGGGTTTAGATGGTTGACATGAGGGAGCTATTCTGTTAAACCGCTACTAAACCTTTTCCGCACAAACTTTATCTGTGTTAACAGTTAAGACCGCAGAATTGCTGATGCTGATACAGACTCCAGAGGCCCCCAAAAAGCCAAAACACAGCAACCAGATCGACCACAAAACAGCACTGAAATAAAGCCAGGGAAAGATGTGAGGAAATAGAGGCAGGAAACAGGCTGGGGAGCAGGCAAAGCAAATCTTTTCATCCTTTCATTCACTAATTTCTGTTCAAACTGAGCAACTGGCTCTGGATTCTGTTCTGTGTATGGTTATAGCAGAGGACAGGGATAAAAGAAAAACAGAATGAAGGATGAAATGAGGAAAAAGGTTCAACGTTTCAGCTCTCACAAGTTTAGAAGCATGATCATCATATGCGCACACACACACACACACACACACACACACACACACACACACACACACACACACACACACACACACACACACACACACACACACACACACACACACACACACACACACACACAACCAAAAAAGTTTAGTTTTTTGGTATTTGTTTAGTTATTTTTAAAGATGCTGCATTTATTTGATTAAAAATATAATAAAAACTATAATATTGTGAAATATTATTATAATTTATAATAATGTATAAATAAAATATAATAATAGTTTTAATATATTTTAACATTTAGTTTATTCCTGTGAATGCAAAGCTGAATTTTCAGCAGCCATCACTCCAGTCTTCAGTGTCACATGATCCTTCAGAAATCATTCTAATATGTTGATTTGGTGCTCAAGAAACAATCATTATTATCAGTGTTGAAAATAATTGTACTGCTTGATATTTTTGAAACCATGATACAGGTGGATGAATTGAACGTTCAAAAGAACACAATTTATTTGAAGCAGAAATCTTCTGTAACATTATATATATTGTTTTTACTATCACTTTTGATCAAGTTAATGTGTCTTTGCTGATTAAAAGTATTATTTAGTCAAAAAAGGCCCAACAACTTTTGAACGGTAGTTTGCATCTTTAAATGAGTTTGTATCTATAAATACTTTAAATAACTTAAAATAAATCAATTAATTAATTAAATAAATTAGTGTATGTTATACAAGTTAAAATAATTAACATGATAATCATGTGTAAAATTATAATTATTATCCATTATTAAAATATTTAAATCCAGAATATTGTTTAACCAGTCAGTATCAATTATTTCACAGAGCTGTGTAACAGGAATAAGTATTTTATAATTTATTTGACTGAAAAATATTTCATTGTTCAGAGCTTATTTTTTTTAGAGGTTACTGAAGCTGAAAACAAGGAAGGTGAGACTATTTTAATTTTGTATATATCTAGGAATCTGGATGTGCAGAAATTTTTTTCAGGAAGTCGTGGCCTAATGGTAGAGAGTCGGACTTGTAATCGAAAGGTTGCGAGTTCAAGTCTCGGTCCAGCAGGGATTGTCGGTGGGGGAGTGAATGTCCAGCGCTCTCTCCACCCTCAATACCACAACGAGGTGCCCTTGAGCAAGGCACCGAACCCCCAACTGCTCCCCTGGGTGCCGCAGCATAAATGGCTGCCCACTGCTCCGGGTGTGTGTTCACGGTGTGTGTGTGTTCACTGCTGTGTGTGTGCACCTTGGATGGGTAAATGCAGAGCACTAATTCCGAGTATGGGTCACCATACTTGGCTGTATGCCACTTTCACTTTTAGTCCTGAGAATAATCAGCATATTCAAAAGTATTTTCAGCTGTGATTTTTGTGTGTGTGTGTGTGTGTGTGTGTCCATGCGCAACTGTTCGTGAGTAATTGGCTTATTGCACCACAGTGAATATGAATGTCTAATATTCAGCTGAATCACATTAAAAACACATTTTAAAACCATGCATACAATCATGGTTCAACAGACTAAACACAAGGGGCATTGATGTGCACAAACTTAAATATTTATGCTAAACAATTTTTCTCAATAAATACACATTCACACACCTGCAAACATACAGACCGACAGGGCACTCAAAGCCACACAATTACCTCAAACACACACACACACACACACACACACACACTGTTGTGACAGTTATGATTTATGAGCACTAGGATTTTGAGGGTAAACAAATAAATGCAGTCAGAATGCGCAGGAGGTCAAAGATCACGAGTCACGGTCATTGACAATGTCATAATGATCATCCCTGTCAGGGTCATGACCCTAACATGCTTGACCAATCGCTGCAAAGCATTACGCCCTCTCCAGACTGCAAACTGGAGCATGTTATCAGAACTTCATGAGTAATCACATTTATACAAAACCCTTATCAGAATTTCAGATTATCAAATTACCTTCTCAAATTCAGAGAAGTATAAAAACTCAAACAGACCCATAACAAGCCCAAATCCACAAATACATTCCACATAGAGGCTTCAGCATGAATATATTCAGATATATAAGCCAGGGTGCACAATTTAGGGTGTAATTGTACTGTAGTTTTGGATTTGAATCTGTTCATTAATCTTCCTATTGGCCTGGGAAGGTTGAAGTTGTTGTGTAACTGGCCATATGCCATAAATACACACTATTCTGGAGACTTCCTCTGATAATCTATCTGTCATCAAGTCCCACACTTAAAAACACATATACAAAGCCCCTGAGCTCTGAGATGCCCAGTCATTTCCTATAAATACATGCACCGCTATTACAGTATCTCTATATTTCTTTTAGCAAGCTGGCAGTGAATTGTTTGTCTAAATGTGTGTGCTTCCATGTGTATTCATAGTCACAACTATCGGCCTGAGAGAAATAGCTTGAAAAGAGGAAAGGGCGGGATGATAAGTACTTGGAATATCCTCAAAAGGAAAATAAGACTAATGAGAAAAAAAGCAAAGGAAGAGAGGAGAATGAGTGTTGTGTCAGAGGTCACAGTACAATCAAGACTTTCTATAATTGACCTCTTTCCTCTTCATGGGTTACCTCACATTTCATGTCTAAGGTGGTTCACACACGTCTTTGATGAAAAACTTGTTGCCTAGTATTGTCATTGCAGTTTTTTCTCTTTCAGGGATTTGTGGTTGGAGAGAACCAACATCTCACATTTCACATGTCTAGCAGGTGGTTCACACACGCTCTTTGATGAAACAACTTGTTGCTTTTCTAGTATTGTCATTGCAGACCCTTTTTCTCATATATTTCTATGGTCTGATGGTTCTAACCTTCATCCAGCTGTGTTTGATTATAATGGACTTTTAGGAAAGCCAAGTCTATTAGACCTTAAACATGATAAGAATCAAGGTCAAAGGAATGAAGAGCTGGATTGTGGAGAATCTGGCCAAGGTTACATCTGCTGCACTTAAGGTTCCTAAAAGCACGTTCATCATGTTTATCAGGTTCAAAAACATGTTGCGTTACTTTAGCATTAATTTTAGGGATTTACATAGTAAAATATGATTGATTTACTCCATTTAACCTTATAATTGTCCAAACAGTGAAAAGCTCTGTATAGAAGGATCACTGAATAATTTCGCTGCTGTCTTCCATTAGATGTCAATTAAGTTATGTTTTTTGAGAAAAAAAAGTTTGTGTATAGAAAGCGTAACTGATAAAGAAAATTACATACTACAGAATCATTATTGATTTACATGATAGAGTTGACTGATTATTGGCGCTGATATTTAAAAAAAATATGGTTATTGGTAATGGCAATTTTCAAAACAAAATAATAATATTCAAAATAAAATAATTTAAAAGCATTTAAAGAAAGTTTTTGTCAGAGCCTTTGCTATTCTTAATTTTGACATCAATTATAATTTTTACACCAGAAATATTGGTTCAAAATATCAGTTTTCGGTCTACTTAATCTGTAATAATCAGTATCGGCATCAGCCCTTAAAAGCATATCGGTCGACCCCTAGTACACTACATACTAAAACGTGGAGATAAGGCTAAGAAAGAATCGGAGGGGCTCAACCCATTGAAACACACACACA
Source organism: Ptychobarbus kaznakovi (assembly GCA_027422405.1). Lineage (NCBI taxonomy): Eukaryota > Metazoa > Chordata > Actinopteri > Cypriniformes > Cyprinidae > Ptychobarbus > Ptychobarbus kaznakovi. The sequence goes on along the minus strand of CM049810.1, from coordinate 13,419,796 downwards.
CCATCTCAAATTTGTTCTCTCAGCCCACCAACATACTGGCTGTCAGTCTAAATCATTGCCTGAATCCTTCTGTATATTTAGACGTGAGCTGCTGTGTTTGGACATGGCATGACTGAGTATTGCAGACTTTAACTACAAAACGTCCTAGACAATAAACTAAAAGTCTGTTAAAACAGGTTCTAGTACTCCAGACAGTTTGCACTTGGCAAACAGTCATACTATGTCTGAAATCTTTCCCTATATAATACAAATTCTTTCTCTATCCCTTTCCTTGGTCATTTCTAATCACCCGTTGCTATGACAGGAACAGCTTTGGAAGGGGTATGCTGACATCACGCACTAACGTCTGCTTTTTTCTCCGTTTGATTGTCCTGATCAAAAGATCCTGCAGTGTCTAAACGCTCCCAGAGTATCAGGACCTCTTTAGACCCCCCTGGCAGATAAATGTGTTTTACAAAAGACACTTTTTGAACCCACCTCCCCAATGCAACCCCCGAGTTAATTAAAATCAGCAAGCCGCAATAATAGTGCCAAGTGGCAGATCAAGGAAGAGATTTAATGTGTCCTTAGGTTATATATTCTGGAGTCAAAATAAGTAGAATAGTCTTGCAAAACATCCAAGCACAAACATTTATGCACAGTCCAAAGATAAATGAATCTGTAGTGCTGCAAGAAAGCTGAAATGCATTTTTATTTATTGTGAAAATGTCCAAGATACTAGAAAAACATACTTTACAGCTTTTAAATGTTTGTTATGCAACAATCCTCCTCAATGTAAATATATTGAAACACTATTTAATGTTATTTCTATGTGACAATGCTTTAAACAATTAAGCGCTGTAATTTACTTGAACATTTTTTTAGATACAGTGGGACAGTGATTTTATGTTTTTAGTAAATATGTTTAAGTAACATCTTAAAGATGCAATGGCCATAAATGACTAGCATAGTCCAACTAAAAACCATGTAAAACCAGCTACAATACAGGGTAACACTATGATTTCAGTAGGCTATATGACTTATGATTTCATGCTAATATCTAGGCTAACTATTCTATGGTTTTTATAAGTATATGTTGATTAATGATTATAATCCATCCAGACTTTCTTATGCATTTAGGTAGCTTTAAACCGCTTTAAGCTAGTATGATTTATGAAGATATAAACTATTTGCAGTGGGCTGCATAATAATTCAAAGTCAGTGTTTTGTGTTCCTCTACAAATGAAGTAATTTTGATGAACTCGTTTGGAAAACTGCCATGCATAGTGTATGAATTATTTAATAGCTTTCAGGGTCGAGCTGTAAAAGCCATTATGGAAAGCGCTCGTGCCGCCGGCAGTTGCTATGGTTACCTCCTCAAGCGACGTTCGCGGGAGTCAATTTGGCCTTTAACTAACTTTACCCAAATGTTGTTTGGAAATGCTTTTGAAGTAGCTTATACACTTATATATAAAAATAGAAATATTTCTGAGAACCAGTAAGTCGCACACTTGATAGCACTAAGGAGCGAGCCGCAGAGAGAGGAACTGAACGCGAGTGACAGGCGAGTACCGGGGGCCTGTTTCGCTCTCGAGGCGCTGAGAGGACGGGGAGGGTGTTTCTCCGGACTGAAGAGAGAGCGAGGGAGCGACCGAGAGAGAGAGAGGGACGTGCGCACTTGAGCTGGAGCTGTGTGGGAAAATATCGCACACAGAGGCGAGCGACTCAAGCTTAACCTGAGACCTGGGATCTCACCACTCGAGTCCAGCTGTGGATGTCCAACATCTTTTGCGTCTGGACTTAGTTCAAACTTTTATAAGGGGACACAGCCCTGAGATAAGTATTTATTCCCGTTAGAGTAAAGAAAGGTTCATTGACAGTGGTCCATTCAACATGGAATTACCGGTTCTGGTTTTAGTGGCGGTGGTCCTGTCGTTCAGCACCAGCACTAAACTGAACGTGCCGCGCCTTCGCCTGTCATACAAAGGTAAATTACTCAATCACCTTTACCTGAATGAGTTTAACTTTAAATTATATGTAATTATTGTATTTCTTTTTTGCTCATCTTTAAAACGGAACACAAAAGCGATCTAATGAACAGTTGCAAAATGACTGGTTAAGCTTTATCCCGCTACTGTGAGGAGAGAACACGGTCCAGTGCTTTCAGGGAGGTTAATGTTGCCATCGCTTGGTTTATCGTGTGTGTGAATGAGTCTACCCAATATACAGGTGTGTGTGGTGGCAGAATGCAATATCATTTTTTTGGGGCAATCAGAAACAGAAAAATGTTAATTGCATAATGAGTTTGCGTTAACAGAAGCTTCCAGGACATTTACAGAACGTGAGCTGTTATGTTGGCTAGTATGCAGAAAAGTAGCCTACTGTAGGTAGCATAAATAGAAATACTGCACTGTTTTTTTGTTAATTTGTTTTGTTAATTTGCAAAAAAAAAAATAAATGGTCACAATTTCTTTCTTTTCTTAAATGTGTAGCTATGCCAACTCGATTTTCCTTTTCGTCAATGAAAAAAGTGCAACCTATTCACTGTGGATTGTCACTTTGGCTTTACCAAGGCAGGAGTATTTTTTATTTTTTTTGCAGTGTACTTATGGACAGAATAATGTTTCTAGTAAACGGTTTCCTTTTGTCGCTTTTCGCATTTATATTGCTTTAAGTTTCCACACATCCTGCTCTGAATACTGAACCTTTTTAAAGCTTTGCGCCCTCAGTCCCTCAGTGACCTTATCAGATTCAAATCAGAGCGCCCTGTTCAACACGATTACAGTGCCGTTTCCGTTTTTGCGTGCCAGTGAGCTTTTCTGGAGATGTTGTGGCTGGTCTTTTTTAAGCTGTGGGAAAAAGCTACGTCAGGACCCCGGGCTACTGTTTCAGCTGTTATCTAAACTCCGGAATCCTCATGCCTCGAGCTCTCCTGGCGCGCGCTCGCTTCTCCGCGGTGCGCGAGACAGTTAGCGCTTTTTATCGCACTATGACTCTTATTACCTGATTTATAGAGTGCAAGGAGAATGTTGCAGTGGCCCGAGGTAGTTTGAGATGTTTTACCTCTGTTGTTACACGCTGCTTTGATATTATTAAAGGAATAGTTCATCCAGAAACTAAACTTCTGTCATCATTAACTCACCCTCATGTTGTTCCAAACCCACATTATTTAATATGTTAGGCTGCGGTCTTATTTACCGTTGTTCAGCTTACTGTTGTTGGTGAGATATGGAGTCATTTCAGTAGAATCCGTTTTTGAATTTGTGTGAGGGCGAAACATTTCCCCACACAGATTTCGGTCACGTGGATTCACTGCGTTGACCAACAGAAAGCTGCTTGGTTTGAAAGTGACTTGTGTGTTGCTGTAGGTGTGTTTCATATCCCCTCAATATACAAGTCACCCTTTTCGCTGTAAAATTAACTTGTCTTATGGCACCTTTAGAATGACATTGTTTCATTTTTCATTTCATGGAAAAATTAAATTAAAGTAAATTCAATGAAAAGATTCAGTGAACGCAAATGGTGACTGAGGATATCCTCCACAAAAATGGGTTAAGTTTTTGTTTAACAATCCTTGTAAACTTCCTACAGTTCTGGCTAACACATTTTTTGTGTGTTCTATGGAACAAAGAAAGTCATATGGGTTTCTAACAACATGAGAGTGAGCAAATGATAAATACATTTTATTCTGGTCCCCATTGGCTTCCTAGTATGGAAAGAAATTACTATAGAAGTCAAAGGGACCATTTGGTTTGGTATTTTTCTAAATATATTCTTTTGTTTTCAGAGAGAAATTGTTACAGGCATAGAGTAAATTGAGGGGAGTATATCATGGCAGAATTTTCATTTTTGGGTGAATTATCCCTTTGTGTAATTCTAATTTATCTCTAGGGTTCAAAGAAGGCTTACGGTGGCGACAGGAATGTGAAGCAGTAGTTTGTATACATTTTTTACCAGTGCCTCTGATAAGCTCTTTTCATTAATGATTATAAGCTGTGCTACGAGTTGGGTGTCCGGTTTCCCTCGAGCGGTCTGAGTGCGTGACTGGAGCACATCTGTGCAGAGTTTAATGTGGTCATCTCACGCAGTCCCTGCATGGAGCTCTGATTGCATGTAATCGGCCAGTGTTCTTCTCCGTGGACGCGCTATTAACCTTGATAATGATCAGCCTACCCGTTCAGTTGTACTACATATATTTAGATTTTCCAAACTGATGGGTCTCAGAACGCATGTTGGTCATTCTGCCTATACTGAAAAGGCTAAAGTGCCCACTCATCAAGCTGTCAGAGCTGTATGGATTGGTCTGGAGGGAGCATGTTATGTTTTGAATGGTAATTGAGGGATGGCCTGTATATGCTAGCAGCTGGGCAGTAAGTGTGTGTGGATCTTGCGGGGTCTTTTGGTGGGTCAGTTCTGACCTCTGCTCTGTGAAATGTGTGTGCTGATTTAGGAGGAGACATACGGTTTTTCCTCCCTCATGCACTTTCGCACCCGCATGCATTCATATACACAAACTGGCACACTTTTCTATGTTATGGTTGAACATACACAGAGATGCAGAGGTGGGCGGATCTGTGTTTGTTTTAGTTTACATGAATGAATTAATGAGTTTATTTTTGTAGCGTTGCCCAGATGTTTGTGCATGGTTTGTGATGTCTGGGTAAAGAGTCTGTCACTAAAAGTATGTTTGATGATTCTTGTTTCGTTCACATTCTCTCACTCCCTAAATATTCCCAGCTCCCTGGAACCGTTTGTTTGAGAGAGCAGGCCACAGAGTTTCATGTCTGAAAGATGGATGTTGTGAAACTCTCCCATGAGATCACAGTTCTAGATTAGGAATTGCTCTAAATTTTAAAGGTGATGCTAGAACTGGAACTGCCAGACTTCCCACTGAATTAGACATGCTCTCTTACCAAAATCCCACCCTACAAACATACAGTTGTGCCATTGAGAATACTGAAATCAGAGACGACGCAGCAGAGCAGTGGCATGTAGCAAAATATCATTCTTGCACCACAAACTAACAACTGCTTATAACAGCTGCTTATGAAGCTGAATGTGGCATTGAGCTTGAACGAGCCGCTTCTCAGATGTTCTCAGCTTCCTGCACCCCATATATGGGCTGCTCTATGAATTTGCAAAAACATTGACTGGCAGAAAGTGCTTCAAACTAAATATCTGCATGACTGGTTCCCCCAAAGAACAGTTCTTGAGAGACCCCTTTTTTCTTAGTGTAAGAACATTTAACAAATCTAAAGATTTTCCCCCCACTATTCTATTCCTTTTGTGTAAAAAAAAGGTCCCATGGTTCTTTATGTATCTATAGTTGCCAAATATATGGTATTTTCAGGAGTGTAATATGAATATTTTTTGCCATTCGCAGAAAAATAAAATGCTCGGATCACCTTAAATCCATATTCAAGGATATACCTTTAAAGATAGCAGGTATACAGGTAAAGTACATTAACATGCACAGATATGAATGAGCTACATTAGGTTTTGCATAGTTGTTCTACAATTTTCACAAAGTGTAATTTAATATTTGAAACATTAAATACACATGTTTTGAAGTAAACTCTCAATGCTGAGGCCAATTCACATTCACGTGATTTTTCATCAGACGTTTCAAGTTCATGTGAATGTATATAAACAGATTGTGAGCTGGTTCAAGTGGAGTACAGAGAATATATGGTGTGTGAATGAGGAAAAAATAGGTGGGCAAAACAGAGACCTATTGAGGGAAATTATTTTCAGGCTGAAAATTTGGCACAAATACAGTTCACACAGGTACAGTATTGATACAGTACATACACACAGGAGACAAGAATACTTTGTTTGTACTCTGCAAAATGGATGCAGGTGGAATTTTAATGAAAACACACATTCCCTCCATCCTTGTGGCGTCAGTCAAGAGTTTGCAGTGTAACGTAGCAGAACAATGCAGCATTGTGGCAGTTTCCTCCTGGGTTGAGAGGAGTCCGCAGTTTACCGCAATTAGGTCACAAGCCCTGGACGCGATCACACGCACTGATAATGACCGCAACAGCTGCTGGTCACTTAAACTATGATTTGATTTTTTAACCCCTGAGCTGATGATTGTCCTGGGAGCCGTCACAGGAACACATGCACACACTTAATTGCAGCTGTAATGGTCTCAAGCACACTGCACAAATACAGCTGCCCTCTATACACACACACACTAGCATATGGAAACATGACTGCTAAAAGGGATCAGGGTAATAAAGGAGAAAGAAGAGAGGTGTCAAAGAATGAATGGAGGTAAATAAAAGGAGGAATGGTGTGGACGGAATGAATTTCAACCACTGCCATATAGATCATTGGTGTGAAAAATAATCTTTTCTCTTTCTTTCTTGCTAAATGTGTAAACAAGTCTGTGTGTGTAGCCATAACAAGGCATTTTGTCTAGCTGCTGGAGTCTCATTGTGTGTGTGTGTACAGAGGGGAAGGCACTGACTTGCTGGCTGTTGTCCAGAGGGGTTTATCTAAACTTGCTTTGGGGAGAGAGGGGATCGGGAGAGGCCAGGGAGCAGGAGAAGACATAGGGACTTAAAGAATGAGAAGGACAAAAGGAACGCTGAGAAAATAAGCTACAAAAAGTGGTTTGGAGGGGGAGTGGGGCTTTTATGAGTTTACCAGTAAGTGCTGGTGTAGCCAGATTTGCCCTGAAGTAACGTGAGTGTGTGTGACAAATGAAGACAGACAGGCAGAAGCATAGTGAGAGAATTAGGGGAAACAGAACAGATACTATGATACTATGGAGAATTACTTATATGAACATGTATACGCTACCAGTCAAATGCTTGGACTTATGTACTCATTCTTTGTTATTACTGTTCTCCACATTTTAGAATAATAGTGAAGTCATCAAAAGTATTAAATAAAACAAATGGATGTTTGGGGATTAAGAAGAGGGATTCAATTTAAGCAAAAGTCACAATCCTTTGTCTAGATTCCAGATCTGCACACTCCAGCTTCATGAGGTGCATGTTGGGATGCTGCAGAGATCTTATTTATGCTGGGTACTTTTTGCCTTTTTGTCCCTTCCCTATATGTTAAAAAGCCTTATTAAAAATTATTATAAATAATAATAATATACTTTAGTATATTTTAGTGTATTTTATTGTATTTTTGACAATAAATGCAGCCTTGCTGAGTATAACATAAGAGATGTCTTTCAAAAATATAAAAAAATCGAATCCCAAACTTTTGATCAGCAGTGTATATATTGTACAACAGAGTGGTCTAAGAGTGTTTTGTGTATGTTACTGAAGGTATTCAGTGAATTTTAGATGTCTTGGATTGTTTAAGTCTTAACCTGCTGTGAAATGTTAACGTAGTCTAATTTAATTTTGTTATCTCAGAAGGGCAGTTTCTGGCAGTGCATTTGTGTGTGTGTGTGTGTGTGTGTGTGTGTGTGTGTGTGCAGTTCTTAACGTTGTGTATTCTCAGTTTCTCTGCCTGGGGAAGACACCATGAGATCTTCCTGTCGATGTTCAACTCTGTGAACGTTCTCCCTGCTGCTCGCTGCACCAGCCAGTAATCAATTAGTTCCACCACGCAACTGATGACAGAATCAGCCCGAAGCCCCCTAAAGATCAACCTGATACTGAAATCACACACATCACACACGCACGCACGCATGCACGCATGATAAAGTACATACAAGTTATATATGAATGTAACTGTCTACACCAGAGCGGAGAGCATGATTAACTTCCTATGTGGACATGCTTTCTCCTGAGGGTTATGTTCATATATTACATATTCATACTTCCTTTCTCACTTTATATCTTTTTATCTGTCTCTGTCTTGTAATCACATACAGACACACGACCCCTTAGACAGAAAAAATGAGAATAAACACAAACCTTAAGGCAAATAGCCCAGTCGGCTCTAACGCAAGACCTCTCTCTTCTTCCATTTTACATTCACTTCATTACCACTAAGCGAAAATCTAAAAGGTAGGCCAGATGCCAACAAGCATGTGTGTGTTATTAATGGTTGTTTAGAAAGTTGGTGGGTTGCCACTGTGTAGAAAGCCTACTGATGCAAGAAAAAGAGTTTAGAAGAAAGAGAGTAAGGGTTTACATTTTCTGTGCTGTATCTACAGCATAATGTCACTGCAGTTCAACACACCCTGTAAACTCTGGTTTGCATTTATTTAGCCTTTCTCATCTCTTCATTCTTCTCTTTTTCTCATTGATCTCTCACACACAACAGATGTGATTTTAAGCTAAATAATTTAAGGATTGTAGGATTTGTAGAAAACATGCATCAGATGACCAGATCTGTATCTTTATCAGGTGTGTCTGTGTGTTGTACGGTATAACCACTGAAGCCTATAATACCTGGAGAAAGCATCCATTATCATTCCCATTCATCTTATTGAAAGATGATTTGTCAGCAGATGGTGGAGTTACGACATCTTATAACTGGCCTGTGCTAACCAGGCAAACCCTGAGCCCTTGTTTGTAACTACGTCATTTATTCTGACACCAATGCTACATGTTTAGTTTTTACACTTTTCCAAAGTGTTACACATCTACTGGCACACATACAGCCTCTTACGGTCACACTGGAGGATGACCACAAGAGATGCAGTGTGTGTGTGTGTGTGTGTGTGTGTGTATGTTTTAGAGGAGTCCTTGCCAACTCAAACCTCTGTGTAGTCTCAGGTTGTCTTTTCGTCACGTTTAATGTCATTAAATCAGTGATTGTGATTGTGAAGTGTTATTTTAAAAGAGCAGATTATTTACACAGCTACAGGAAATATTCCAGACTACCTGTGTAATTTACACTATACTGTGTGTGTAAGTGTATGTGAGACATGTTCACCTAGAAGCAGATGGCATTTACAGCACATAAAATACAGTAAGATTTTGTGCATGTCCTTTTCTGCTCTCCTGTAATACAGACAGAACGCTTCGCTAAAATACCCTGAAAGCATTTCCAGCGGTACTGTCAACCTGTGACCAAACAAATACATAGCGAATGATTTAATGAGTCGATTCATATTAGAGAATCAAAAACATAGAGTGTATGAACAGTAACAGTTTCCCTAATGAAAGGCTTTGTAAATGAAAACCGTAACGCATAGGTCAAACGAGCCCTGAACATATGAGCTGGCTTAGTGAATCTGTAGTTTGGACTGGTTGTTCATGTCACAACATGTGATTAAAGATACACATTATGAGTTTGGCAGTAATATTTTCTATATAAAAAGGCTGTGCTGCTCAAGAATAGTTTTCAGTTTTTTTTATTTGTATTTATTTATTTAAGTTTACTAAAAATACATAATTTTTGATGAAACTATGAAGGAGCCTAAATGATTAGTGGGAATCAAAACTGAAAACAATCCTTATGATTGCCATCTCTTCTAAAATATATTAAAAGAATGTGAAGCCGTAACTCTAAATTTCTTCAGATGTATATGTCTCTGTTTTATTCAGCGGTAATTGTCTTCATATGCGTGTGTTCATGGAGGACACAGGGTTGATTCATGACTTATTGAGATCGTCTGCCACCATTGTGCTCTTGAGTAGAGCACTAAACCGCAGGTTACCTCAGGGGTTCATTGCAATTACAGTTCCTATATGTAGCCGCTGGATGAAACGCATCCGTTAAAGGACATATAGCAGTGATCTGTGACTGTATATTTGTGCTGTTTTTTCTCTGTCAGTATTTCACTGTTTGGAGTCTGTTTTCTGGAAAACAAAAAGTTGTTTTTATATCAATGTGAAACTTGCACGCAAGATCACTCTAATAAAGAAAGAACACAACTTTTTCTCTTTTGTTCAGCTTGTGAGTTTATTTGAGGTTTATATCAAAAAACCTCACACAATGCCAGAATATATTTTGACCTCGTTGCCAATGACTGTTAAAATCCAAAAGTCTTTTGGTAAACTCCTTAAATGGCTGAGAAAGAGTATTAATTGATTTATATAAAGGAGTGGATTGTGAATGTTGTTGTTGCATGTGTGTGCGTTTTTATAATTGTGGTTTAACATTTGGCTTCGCTGTTTGGCTTCTGTTTGTGCTCTTTTCATCGGCGCCCCATTAGCGGCTTTAGACGTGTGCCACCCTCTCAACCAAGCCTCATTCCTCCTTCTCCACTCCTCTTTTCTGTCCAACCGCACGTTATATGAGGGGAATGTGGAGGGAGTGTGGAGCTGAACTTCAGGATACTAGAGAAAGATAACAAGAGCATGTGTTTGTGGGTGTGGGTGTGTGTGTGTTCAGTACTTATCTATAGTTTAAAGTGGACAAAATATGACAAAAATGGGGGCATTTGGCATTCCCCTCTGGAAAACGTAAAATAAATTATGTTTTATTAAATTATTCTAGGGTTTTGGTAATTATAATAAGCTTTCAATAAAAACAGTAGAATGGTTTGTCTTCATTTAGATTTTGTTTTTATTTCTTTGGTTTCTTTTTACAAATTTGGTTTTAAGAGGGTCATGTATACTTTTCACACAAACACACACTCACACACACTGAAAATGATCTAATACAGGACCTTAAGCTCATTTTAGGGTCAAAGATCAAAGTCTAATTTCCACTATTCTTCCACTCTTTGTTGTTGTTATATGCCATCATACCCTTAAGATGCAGTCACATTAGCAAAATTGCACAGGCAATAAGGTCAATTGTCATAAACTGTCAATAAGCTCACACAGAAATTACTTTTATATAGCGAATTCATGTAACCAAATTTAACTCAAACAATGTGACCACTAATCAGGTACAACATAAACTCTTCCATCTCTTCCACGTAAGTCTCAGTTTTTGTCCCAACTGACAGTGACAAGTGATGCGTAACAGCACATTTTATTGGAAAAATGACTCTTACACAATTAATGACTTAATTTTCCCTCTTGGGCATGTATTTACTGTTAATCTCCATGACCTGCATTCTTCATCTCAGCTGATCTCAGTTCAGTTTAATACATTATTTGCTCATTCTTTTCAGGAAATTGTTTAATTTTTTGTGTTGTGTTGAGCAGAATAGCCCCAAAAATGCACGAAACCTTATTGGTTCAAAATCCTTCTCCACATTACTGAATATTAAACATCAGATATGTTCTGCCTTTTTTTGACAATACTCCATTGTTGCTTTCATGCAATGCAATGCTTTCACTGTGGACAAATTACTCTGAAATATATGAGCTAGTTATTAGTCAGTGTTTAAGATTCTGAGATGTTAACAGTTTCAACAAAAAGCAAAGTCTTGCCAAGTTTGGTTAGAAATGCCTCTGTTGGAAAAAGAACTGATGTAAACTTGCAATCCGTAATATTTTGACTTGCAGAACTGAACAAATAGTCACGCCAAAAAAAGCACAATTAAAGCTAATTGACAACAAGAGAAACAGATAAAGAGTGATTTAGTTCTCAGAGAACTCCCATTAGTCACATTCCACAAGCTTCTCCTGCAGTTCTGGATTTAAGATGAGTGTCCTCTTTTCTGCATTTTCTCCTCATAAATCTGCTTTGACTGTAGAGACAGATTTATTGTCATTTTTTAGTTGAAATGTGGTGTTCATTGTCGTGTCAATCATAATTCTCATCACTTTCTCTCTCTCCCTTTCCTACAGATCTGTTGGCCACAAACCGTACCTCTGTTTTCAGTGGTTTCAATGGAGATCTGCACTTGTCGGCTGTGTTTTTGGATGAATATCACGACAGGCTTTTCCTGGGAGGGAAGGATGTTCTCTACTCGCTGAGACTGGATCATACACATGATGCTAAAGAGGTAGCACATGCTATCATTGCGATAAGGTTAAGATAATAAGCTGCCCATGGAGAACACAGGTGTGAGAGCCCAGAAAAAGTGCAAGTGATGATGTAGGTGAATGCTAATGCTGTTAGTGAGAGGTGTCATGTTATTCAGTCTGCTCTACTGGCGACTGTTATCTACAGACAGAGATACAAGCAACAGACACTTACATGTGCTGAAACTTTTTACACATGATTAATAAGGGGCATGTAAAAACCTGTTCACATATGATGTGTTCTTGTGTTTAAAAAATAGATGAAGTGACACAGCCAAGACACTCATAACACAAGGGTATATGAAAGGACATTTACTTCACTCCATTGGACATTCTGTTGGCATCTCACCAACATCTCATTCATCTCATTCATTCATTCATTCATCATTCATTCATTCATTCATTCATTCATTCATTCACTTATTTCTTTCTTCTTTATTTGTTTGTTTGCTTATTTATGTATGTAAACATAACTATTTAAAATAAAACATGATATTAAAACTTTTTACTTTAAAATATTATATAATTTAAATATAAACTAATGACATTTTGTTTGATGAGTCTATAATCCAATTTGATACTATAATCTTAATGTGATACACATATTAAAACAGACTTTCTTTGTGGGCTTTTCTCATCCATAAAAATGTTTACCGAAAATGACACAAAAACAGCTATCCACAAACTTCATATAAATTCATATAAAGTGACCACACGTGTGACAAGGACTTGTTTAGACCACTCCTAGACATATAAACACATAAATGGTCTTGCTTGATTTTACAAGTTCAGTGTTTGCTGCCCTTTTTCATATTACTGTCACACTTTTGTGGTGTAGTTTATAAAATAAAGTTGTGAGTTATGAGAGGAGCCACAGTGTGTAAATAGGCACTTAACTAAATGGACTGTAAACGCAGAAGAGCTTTGGTACCACTTGTCTCCAGGGTTTGGTAGTTTTTTCATGTGCAATTAACTTTGTATATGTGTGTGTCTGAGCTTAATTAAAGCCTCTGTTCATGTAAATATGTTTTGACTCAAGTCACTGGAGCCTCAACAAGTATGGTTGTTTTCGTATGTAGTCTCCAAAGAACTTATCATTGTGTGTGGCCTTGTTAAAGGATATGAACAGGAAGAGGAAGTGCATTGGCATGGTGATAGACACATGGGAGTGGCTGCCACATCTGAGGTTATGACCCTTTGACCTTTGGCTCAAGGACAGGCGTTTTCTGCCTTGTTAGACCCTTGTGCATTCTGTAAGGCCACCGTTTTACCACTGGCCACAGTGTATATTACCTATACTGAGAATTTAATTACAAAAATTAAGCTACAACAACAAGGTGCAAAAAATTTTTTCACCTTTTTTTAGCTAGAAAATGTTTGGATGTGTAAATTTACATGTGCAAGATTATTTTGCAGATGCTATCAGTAAAGCTTCCCAGCCGAAGGTGAAGGTGCCACAGAAATCAAGCAGTGATTCATGATGGGGAAAATGACTCAGTCCTGATCACACTTCCTTTTCGCTCTTGGGCATGTATTTACTGCTAATCTCCATGACCTGCAGTCTTCATCTCTGCTGATCTCAGTTCAGGTTGAGGAATCATTCACTCATTCTTTTCAGAGGACTGGCAGGGCCTGGTTGACCGTGTAGCGTTTCTCCCATGGTTAATAGAGGTTGGTTAATCTTAAACATGGTGCATCAGGAGCAAATAAAAAAGCTGAATGAGTGAGCCAGGGCCTTTTCCTTCACACCATGGATTTATAGCACACTGTAGTGTTTTATCATTAATAATGACCTTTTAGGTCGCTACAACTCAACGACAGACACATTTGGACTATTTTTAGTCCAAGTGTCCTGAAGAATAAAGGTGATGACTAATTAAGGAAAGAGGAAATGCTTTCATTCAATGGAAGGATGCTTGGTGACGTAGTTGATTACAGGTTCTGGATTTAGACAATGTCAAAATGTGCAAGAGCTTGAAAGGGTAAATAAAAACAAATGACTCACTAATGATTTCATCATATGAAGGCTAGAACAGATTCAAACAATCAATCAATTCAATGAAATCTGGCATTTTACAAGCAGTAGAAGCATTTGTAAATGTCATGTGATGCAACGAGGCCGATTAGTCAACAAGTGCAGGCAGTATCTACATTTTACATGTGTGGCAGACACTTTTTTTATCCACAATGACTTAAACTGCATTCAAAGTGTACATAATTTCCCTGGGAATTGAACCCGTGACCTTGGCATTGCTCCTGGTTTGAGCTACAGGAACACTGTTTAACATTACATTATCTTATTTGAATATATTTTTGTTGTAAATGTAATCTTAATGTGTGAATGATGTATCTAATCACACAAACTGATAATTATAATTGTGTTATATTCTGTTAGCTTTTTCTACTGAAGAGGACCATATAACTTTTGAAATTAAGCTTGCATACGTTCTGTATAAACAAACCCCAAAGTCCTTGTGCGGTCTGAACGTGACAGCGGTTGTGTGCCAGACTGTTCTGTGACACATGAGAAATGAATGTGCCAGGATGTGCAATCACTGTATATATATTTGGATAGAGGAACTAGCAGATGGGTTTATGTTTATTTCTCAATCCTTCATAACATCAGGATAGGGTTTTGTGACTTTCACACTCTTAGAGTTATTGTTTTCATAAATCTATCTTTATTGTTGAAATTCATGGGGGAAAAAACACAAAGCATTTTTGTCACACACCCACGCTCAGAGGTTACACTCAATTTGTAAGCCATTTGTAGCTTGATTTCCCTGAAGAGCGTAAACTCTGGCACTGTGGCGCTTTCGAAACATTGCACTGTTTAATTGAGTGCACAGACACAGCAACATCAGCTCAACCAATGGGGCGATACTATCTGTTTGTTTAACCAGTGGCAGACAGGGGGCATGCTCAGGAGACAGCCATTATTTTAGCAATTTCATTTGGTGGCACTTTATTGGCACATAAATTACTTACTTTAGCTTTAAATTTGGCATGAAACTGAAATTGCAATAATATTTTGTGATGAATATCTAAGTGAAATGGCTTTTTGAACAATATATTTTTTTATGGCAGGACTTGATTTGTCCATTGGGGAAGATCATTGGAAATTTGTCCATTTTGAGTTCAAGTTAATCTGATTTTGTTATGTTTGGATCTTGCAGTTTAATTAGTCTTAACAAGTAAACGAGTCTGGGTGTGAGTTGGACAGAGCTGTGCTTAGTGTGTGTTTAATTTATGAGATGATAAATTGAATCTGCTTTTACTCTTTATCTCCAGATCCATTGGCCTTCGTTGCCTGGGAATCGTGAGGACTGTATTCTCAAAGGGAAAGATCCCGAGGTAAGTGAAAAACTGGTTCTGAATTCACTAAAAACATCAACAAACTCAAAAGATGAGTGTCACGCTTCCCAAGGTTTTTTTTTGGGGGGGGGGGTTCTTTCAAGATATTCCATATCCAGCCAATGACAGCAGAAATCATCAAATGTAGTTTGTTTTGGAATGTTTGGTTAGTGTGATTCTCTACCTTATTTCATGTGGTTCAATCTGGAGTTTCAAACGAAAACATCTGTCCATCTTCCGCTATACTCTGAGTGTGCTGCGGTTGGCGTGATGACTGGAGAGAAGAAGCCAAACGCCCATAAATGAGATTTGATCCACTCACTTATTGTTGTCCTGCTTCCAACCAAGTTTGTGTGTGACTCATGAGTCTCTTAAACCTAACGACCGTAGAAGGCCGTCCCAATACACAGAACGCAGTTATTCTTTCATTTTTCGAAATCCCCTTTGCTCTCTTTTTCTTTTACATTTCTGTTTCTTGTTCTTTTTCTTCTTGTTCGGCCTCTCCCTTTTTCCTTTCAGCAGCATGAATATGTTAATTATGTTCCAAGTTAAATCTTTCCTGTCCTCTGTCCCTAATGGTCTACCACACACACTTGTATGGAGATGAACTCTGCATCTGTTAGTGTTTAGCATGCTTCACTCGTAAAGTGGAAATGTGAGGTGTCGCCATGGTTACACGCTCTGGTGACTGTCCCGACAGTATTGTTTGATGTGACAGGTGAGTGTGATTTCACAGCGGTTTTAATGACTCTGTTCAGTGTGTGAGTATGTGTTAGGGAATTGAACAGGATATTTGTTTTTCATTTAAACTTTAGTTGGTGTAATGGTGAAACAACACACAGATATGAACTCAGAAGAGTTTTAGGTTACACTTTATTTTAAGGTGTCCTTGTTACAGTGTAATTATACATTTAAGTACTGAGTAATATTAATTAACTACATGTACTTATGGTTAGGATTAGCATTAGGTTTAGGGTTTTACTTAGTGTTACTTGCATGTAATTATGCATAATTTATTGTTATTATAATGGTAAGTACATGTAACATGTGTAGTAATGTTACCTTAAACAAATTGTTACTGAGTTTTATGCACCACACTAAATGACCAAATTTAAATTTTGGGGTGGAGTATTCCTTTAATATAAAGTTTGACCTCCTGGGATTGACAATCAGTACAATATATTTTATCATTTATATATATTTAAACTTTCAGGCTCCATTTTATTCTGTTTATTGAAAGTGACTTGTACATTGCTTCTTTGGATCTCTCTCACTCTTGCAGTCCTGCTGGTTAACATCTGGTTGCAGTTTGAGCATCTGCCTGCATCTTTTATGACCCTTGACCTTTCGTTCATTTATGCTCCACTGATTTTGACCCTACATAGTCAATAAGGCTGCATACAGGTGGTCATAGTTAGAGTGTGTACATGTCGATAGTGTGTGTGTGATGTCTTCCTCTTTCTGAACCCTTCAGTAATTGGACCGTAAGGGCTTCTTTCCCATGTTGAAAGCTCTGATTGGTCTTCAGTGAATTTTAAGTGGGGATAATTTTCTTGCTATTTTTTCTCTGATCCATTAAAATGTTGATGATTCTTGTAACTCTCCATTCAAACACTCCAGGGAAATATTGGTCACACTCGCACTTACTAAAATTCCTCATGATTATAAACTGCACTTGATGAGTTTAACCTGGTTGTCCAGTGTAAAATACATGTGTTTGTATGCTTGTGTAAGTAATTGTGCTGTAATTATCAAGTTTGTACCTTAATTTGCCACCAAAACACCCAACATTTTAATATGAACTCTTTCTGTGTGTGTTTGGTACAGATGGAGTGTGCAAACTTTGTGCGCTTGCTGCAGCCATTCAACCGCACTCATCTACTGGCCTGTGGAACTGGAGCTTTCCAGCCCGTGTGTGCGTATGTGAACGTCGGACACCGCGGAGAGGTAACACACACACAAACACTCCCTCCCACTGCTTCACACCTCGTGTGTTTGTGTGTGCACATCAGGAGAATCTAATTTACTTATGTATATCAGAGACCTAATTGTTTAAGGTCAGAGGTCACCCACCAACAGACCGGCCCTTATGGTCAAGACAAGATCATGAGAGAAGATACAAAGCAAAAACACACAGATCCACATTGATTCAGAGCAGAAGATAGAAAATGTATGTGTGTGTGTATTCTGAATAGAGCTGCTCTTTGAGGTGTTTTAACTGTGTCGCGCAGGGCACCAGAGATGTCTGACAAACAGACAATACTACATTGCGTAACTGAACTGGCACCAGAGGTTTATGCTGTCTTTGGCACCACCGGACACACCCATACAGTGTCTAACATCAATGGCAGTAAAAACTACTGCACTGCTATTATTACATTTTAGATCTCTGATATGGTACAGCCTAGAAACTCAAAGTTAGACGATACTATTTAAAAGGATAGTTCACCCAGAATTATTTGAACACTTATCCTTATGTTGTTCCAAACTTTTCTTATGTTGAATATAAACATTCTTCAAAATATTTTCATTTATATTCAACAGAAGAACAATTTTGAATCTCTTTAATTGTGTAATCAATTTTGTATTTATCTGGCACAGAAATATCAATTTGGGTGAACTGAAAAGAAACGTTGATGATAAATCTAACCAATGACAGTAGTTAACTAAAGGTATCAGTGAATCATTTATTTGAATTAGGTTAAATGTAAACCAGAACAAACAATTTTATATGTTTTGAATGTTTATTACAGTATAACAAAGAGAAAAGGGATTGTGTATGAGAGCACAGTCATTGCCTCCGCTCTTCTGGCGGTAAAGCTGTGTATAATAGACCGTGACAAGAAAAACAATGAAGTAGTGTTGTGCAATGCTTCTCTGGTACATGTTGGAAAACACAGTTTCTTACTTAAAGAGCTACGTATTATGAAAACAGCTGAAGTACACTGAAGTCATGCTACTGATAATTGTAGCAAGTAAAAGTTAGTAGTGTTGCTAAATTTAGTTAGTTGAACCCCCAACGCTGCTGTTCCTGTTTGGGATCAGTTTGATGCAAGCTACAATGAGCAAATCGCAATAAACTGGTAGAGAATGCCAAATCAAAAGTTTGGGGTCGGTAAGCAATCAATACTTCAAATTGATCTGAATTGGCAGCAAAGACTTACTTTTATAATAAATCCTTTTTAAATAAATTATTTTTTTATCTTCCTATTCATCAGATAAACCTGAAAAAGCATGTTTTCACAAAAATATTGTGCAGCACAACTGTTTTCAACATTGATAATAATAAATGTTTCTTGAGCACCAAATCAGCATATTAAAATTATGAAAACAGAAGTAATGACTGATGAAAATTCAGCTTTGCCATCACAGGAATTAATTACATATTATATTATTACAATAAAAACTGTAATAATAATCCACAATATTAATGTTCTTACTGTGTTTTTGGTCAAATAAATGCATTCAAAAGCTTCTTACAGACCACAAATCTTTGAACATTGGTGTACATCAGAAAATGTTTGCATTTCATGTATTGTGACATTTTTAAGCTATTAGTTTTGTTTATAATCAGTTCTCATAAGGTGTGGAAAAGTCACAAACCATTAAACTGAACTACAATAATAAATGTATCTTTGGAAATATTAAGTGGGGCTTGGGGTCTCTAATACCCCAAACTGAACATGATTAATAGCTTATCCCAGTATTGTAAAAATAAATAATACATTTCTTCACAAGCAAGATAAATTCCGACATTTGTGAGCTCAAGTTTATTGTTGAGTTGTGAAACTGATGTGAATTTTCGGACTTCTTTTTGGCAGCATGTGTTCAGTTTGGATCGTACCAAGGTACAGAACGGGAGGGGGAAATGTCCCCATGACCCCAAACTACCCTTCGCAAGCACTTTCACAGGTACATTTCATTGTGTACATTTCAGCATGCCACGGCATGCTTGTGTTGTGTTTATAAGTATGTCAGAGCACGTTTGTGTGTGTGTGTGTGTGTGTGTGTGTGTGTGTGTGTGTGTGTGTGTGTGTGTGTGTGTGTGTGTGTGTGTGTGTGTGTGTGTGTGTGTGTGTGTGTGTGTGTGTGTGTGTGTGTGTGTGTGTGTGTGTGTGTGTGTGAGTGTGTGTGTGTATTTTGGCCTGTGTATGTGTTGGGTGGAGGTTTCTTCTTGTCAGTTGTCACTGGGATTATGGCCCATTGTAGATTGACTGCTCTGATGGGAGAATGTTGAGGGTTTTCTTCAGTCCAGGTTTAGTGTTTCGGGGGTCTTGTGGGTGTGTTAAGTCTTCTGGGGCACAGACACATCTCCCAGTGTGTTTGTGTCTTTACAGCACTGCACAATCTTGGCTCTCTTCGCATGACATTGTGCCAGATGTAATACATTTCGAGACAGATTTTTAAGATTGCATGTTAGTGACCTTGGAGATAGTTTCAGTCACTGACATACTGTACACATGAATTTCTGTTGGATAACTGATGGACAACAGAGGCAATGTGTCCAATTTTTTATGATAAAAATGTGGTTTAAGTATTAATAAAATAACAGTAAAATGGTATGATCTCATTTTATATGACCAAGTGTTTGTGATTTAGAAAAACTGTGGACTATATTGGGTCTCACAAGATTTATACAGTAGGGGTGTGTACGGGTGGGTTTTCAAGCTGATAACATGATTTAATGAAAAAAATTACAATGGAGCTTCTTGCAGAAAATTGTTTACTTTCCTTCCTCTCATATAAGATATTGAGTTCTCTGCACTGACCTCCAATGCGCTCTCTCTCTCTCTCTCTCTCTCTCTCTCTCTCTCTCTCTCTCTCTCTCTCTCTCTCTCTCTCTCTCTCTCTCTCAGGTGGAGAGCTGTACACCGGTCTGACTGCAGATTTTTTGGGGAGAGACTCTGTGATTTTGAGAGGTTTAGGGACTCGCTCGCCCATGAGAACAGAGACGGATCAGAAAATCCTACACGGTACAAAATCACTTAATTTTCATATTAATAGACTTATTTCTCATATGTTTTAACATTTTATGCTGGAAAGGATGGTGACATTAATACATTTTATTAGTAGCAACACTGTTTTGAAAATCAGTGTTGAATTAGAAATGTTGCCTCTGCAACTACCTGAAATAAAAACTGAAATAAAAAATTCAAGTACTTCCATCAGTAAAACTAAAAACCGTTTTTTTTTATTAAAGGTAGAGAAACATTAGATGATAGACAATTATTTTTTTAGATATTAGAAATATAAAAAATAAAATGACAAAAGCACATAACAAAATAACTAAAACTTGCACTAAAATTTAAATAAAAGCTAAAAAAAGGCAATTAATATATAAATAATACTAAAATACACAATAGATGTTGCAATTGTTATTTACTCTTTATTTATTAACAACACTAGTTTTTAAAACATAATCTATAATATTTTGTAATGTTTTTCTGTATTTTAAATCCTGGGACAAGAGTGCTCATTATTGATGGAACATTCAATTAGTAATGATTTCTCATAATTATTAGTCAAACTGCATTGATTTGCATACTTCAAACAATCAGATCTGATTTGTAATAGTGTGTCTATGTGTGTGTTTGTGCATGTACAGAGCCCAGGTTTATTGCGGCCCACCTCATTCCTGACAGTGCAGACAGAGATGATGATAAAATGTATTTCTTCTTCACTGAGAGAGCAACAGAGAGCGCAGAGCGAGACGATGAAGGAGCCATACACACACATATTGGACGATTGTGTGCGGTGAGACAAACCACATACATGCATTCAGGCACAAGTAGGCCAGCATACTGAATTGCTCCTGCCTTTTTTCAACCACATGTGCACAGCTGCTGGATGGTTTGCATGCCTCTGAATCACACACACACTCACCCCTTACCCCAGTACCCATACACACACATACATACTAACACATAACGCTCTGTAGAGTAATGGGAGCAGTACAAATCTCCCTCTGTCATTCAGAGGTCAGTGTTCAAAGAGCTAGGGTCAATCGCACATTACTGTCACTTTGACTGCTATTCATTGTTCACTTCAACACATTCCCAAATCTCTCTCTCTCTCTCTCTCTCTCTCTCTCTCTCTCTCTCTCTCTCTCTCTCTCTCTCTCTCTCTCTCACACACACACACACACTCTCTCACACTCTCTCACACACACACACACACACACACACACACACACACACACACACACACACACACACACACACACACACACACACACACACACACACACACACACACACTCTCTCTCTCTCTTACACTGCAGAGAGGGTGATTATCTCCACATATCCCGATTACACAGATTTAGGATCCTTTACCCTACCCATGTGTCTTCGACACGGTAAACCCAGTTGCATTGCTTTTTGGGAATCCGTAACAGTATTTCCCTTATGGTGCCATAATATCCATAACTGGCGCTTCTCTGAGATATTTTGATATTTAACTGTTCTTGTTCCCACGGGAAAAGTTACAACTGCATGTTTTTATGTTGATGTAGGTGTATGTGTAGAATGTTTATGTAGGGTTCAGATTACAGAGGTTTGGGGTGTGTGACCCCTTAATTAAACCACTTCAGATGAAAAAGTCGAATGAGAACTGTCACAAACTCTGTTGCACTAGGGATTGTGGGAAATATTTGCTGAAAAGCATGTATGGATGTACTGTGGTGCTTTTGGTATACTAATTTGAATGTACTATTTTTTGGAATGCACTAATTCTAATCTTGCATACTACTGAGGATGGATAGTATACAAACTGAGACGAAGGGATAGTTTGTTTTACCCAGAGATCATTGTGTGTGGTCTGGGGGTAAATGATACTGGGATTTGACTTTTTGCCGATCTGTTGTCCAGAAGTGAATTCAACACCTCATGATTTATTGTTTATGTGGTTTCAGAATGATGTGGGTGGGCAGAGGGTTCTTGTGAATAAGTGGAGCACATTTATTAAAGCCCGACTGGTGTGTTCTGTTCCTGGACCTCACGGCATCCAAACACACTTTCACCAGCTGGGTGAGACAATAAACACACACAAGCCCTTGGCTTCTTTTTAAACACAATATTATATAAACTTGAGATCATTTTGATCTCTAATGACCCTTGTGTGATCTTTGACTGTATGTGTTTGTCTTGCAGAGGATGTGTTTCTGTTAAGGACCAAAGATGAAACCAATCCAGAGATCTACGCAATATTCAGCACCATCAGGTCTGTCTCAAATCCACGCCGAAAGCACATCTGTTTTTCTGTGCATTTCCTCTCTAAAGCACCGTGTTGTGCTTCAACCCATATTGATTGCACACTATTATTTAATTTAGTTTAAGTCTTTGTACATGTATATCTTCTTTTGTTTAATAATTTTAGAATAAACATTTTTTTTCATATGTATTTTATGCCTTTCTCTTTTCTTATTTTAACAAGCACCATTTGTGTATTTGACTTCAAACCACATCGACTCACCCATTCATCTGTTGATGAAACAACAAACTCTTCTACATCTTGAATGGCTTAGTCTAATTTTTGGGTGAACTGTTTCTTTAAGGGCATAAATCAGGGGTATGTGAGTTAACAGAATATGTTCTCTCTCTAGTAATGTGTTTCAGGGCTATGCAGTGTGTGTCTATAGTATGGCTGATATCCGTGAGGCATTTAATGGGCCGTTTGCTCATAAAGAAGGACCGGACTATCAATGGGGACCTTACGAAGGACGCGTCCCTTACCCGCGACCAGGAGTGTGCCCCAGTAAGATCACGGCCCAGCCTGGTCATGCCTTCCGTAGCACACTTGAGTTTCCAGATGCTGTTCTGCAATTTGCACGAACACACCCACTAATGTGGCGGCCCATTTACCCATCACAGCGGCAACCACTGCTGCTCCGCACCGGCGCCCCATACAGGCTCACACACATCACTGTAGACCGCACTCAGGCCGAGGACGGATACTATGATGCCATGTTCATCGGCACTGGTAAGACAGAGTGTCATCACTTTAGTTAACGCTCAAGTGTGTTTATAACCCTGAATGAATAACTGTGACCTTTGACCTCTTCAGATATTGGGACTGTGCTAAAGGTTATCGTACTTGGAAATGGTAACACTCTTGCCAATGAGGAGATCACACTGGAGGAAATGCAGGTGTTCAAGGTCTGTGAGCCTAAACATGTGTATAGTTATGAGGTGTGAATTTATATGTCTGTTTGTGAGAATATCTCGTTTGGCAAAGCTGAATTTGATTTCATCAGAAATTATAAAAAAATGCTAATTTGATGCCCAAGAAATATTTCCTGTTATTATTAATGTTGACAACGGTTGTGCTGCTTAATATTTTTGTGAAAATCATCATTGTTTTCTGGATTGTTTGATGAATTCAAGTTTAAAATGAACAACATTTATTTGCAGTAGCATTTGTTTGCAACATTACAAAAGCCTGTCACAAATTGAATGCATCCTTGCTGAATAAAAGTATTAATTTCTTTCTTAAAAACTCATACTGACCCCAAACTTTGAACAGTAGTGTGTATGTGTATGTGTGCATACCTTTAGTTCTGTTTCTCATGATATTTATCCCTGCAGGTACCCACTCCCATAACCTCCATGGACATATCTGTGAAAAGGGTAAGTTCACGCACCACGCAGTCTCACTATATTGTTCCAGCAAATTAACGTAAGCAGCACCGTAAATTCATTTTCCACAAAATTCCCAAAGAGGCTTTTACTGTGAGTAGAGAAATGGGACTCCCCTTTGTGTGCATGCATTTTGGACCCAAAGCAATAAAACATCCATGCAAAACAACCAGTTACTTTGTTATTCATCATGAAGCAGGTGCTTTATAGCCAAACCGACTGACAGTTCACTTACTTCATAGACAGCCCTGGAGCCACAGGAGTTAAAGCATCAGTTCACCCAAAATTCACTTACTATCAAATCATTCCAAACTCATGCTTTTGATTGGAATTTAAAAAAGGGATTTGTGCTTAGACATATTCAAACATAGTCTCTCAATACTCATTGCACCAGATTTGAAGTTAAAGTTAAACAGTGTTGGTTGATTTTTATTTTCTTAAATTATTAAATTACGACAAGTTTTGGTAATATGGACCACTTTTATAGTGCTTTTTTTGGAACGTGACAACAGCACGTGACCCAAACTACCCTTCGCAAGCACCTTCACAGGTACATTTCAGATTTCAGTGTGTACATTTCAGGGACATCAGTCCTCATTCACTTTTATATGGAAAAGGGCAGCCAGGACATTCTCCTAAACATCTCCTATTGTGTTATATGTGTTTGGAATAATATGTTTGACTAAATAATGACTGAATTTAGTTTTTTAGGTGAACATTGGATAAATGCAATCAAAACTGTTATTTCTCTCTCTGTTCCAGCAAACGCTGTTCGTGGGTTCACAGACAGGTGTTGTCCAGGTGCCTCTGCACCGCTGCAGTATGTACGGTAAAGCTTGTGCCGAGTGTTGCCTGGCTCGAGATCCGTACTGCGCCTGGGACGGACACACCTGCACACGCTACCTGCCAAACACAAAACGGCGTTACCGAAGACAGGACATCAAACATGCAAACCCAGCACTGCAGTGCATGGACCAAAACCTCAGCGGTAAGAAATGACAGCCTCCTTAACTGAGTGCAGCCATGCCGCGTGAATGTCAATACACCAGCGGCCTCCTCCGAGAACTTCAATTGCATTTACATGTCAAAGAGCTCACTGATGTGAAAGTGCAGAAGAAGAGCAATTCCTTCAGAGATTTGAAGTTAAATTGTTTAATCATTTGTGTTAGAAACTTCAGAACACCTTTGAGCTTGTCTAACAGGAAGATTAATGGAGTTTGAAGGGCAATCTCACTCCACTGGGACAAACTCTCTGTTCGGTGTTAAAGACAGGAACTGATAGAGTGAGAGGTGAACAGACAGATCACTCTCTATCTCTCATCACAGAGGAGAGAGAGAATGAGAGGAAAGAACAAAAGAGGTGTGAGTGAAGAGCGCTTGAGTGTTTGCATGCCAACGCTGAGGATGTTGGTGATGAAAAGGGATTATATATGTATGTGCACACTTATACAAACACACATGCAGTGGAAAATCCCGGACTGACCTTACACTGAACCATGTTGTGTGTAAAGTGTCTGTATTAACAGTCATGCATTCCTGTCTGTAGTGGAGGATCTGGATCGGACTGAAGAACGGGTCGTTTATGGCACTGAGAACAACAGCACCTTCCTGGAGTGCATCCCTCGATCGCCACAGGCCACTGTCACATGGCACATTCAGAGAGATGACTACTTAGAGGAGGCAAGATACATACAGTACATATGGATTTTGCTTCATACTGTCTTTGAGAGGACCAGAAAGTATTCAGACACTTAAAAATGTTGAAATATTATTGCATTAGATGAAAGGTTTTCAAACTTTTTGTTGCCAGGAACTCACAAAATGAGAATCCCTTTAAGAAAAAAACCCTTTCTAAACTATAAAGGAAATTATATTTTTCCATTCATAAAGACCCTTTTTTACCAGTGATAAAAATAATATGTGTGATGAGGACTATATACTGTGGGAAAAAAAAAGTAAAATGGTAAATTAAATAATTGGCTTTCATATTGTGATTGTATTCATTTGGATTTATTTTATAAGCCAAAATAGGTAATGAGTTTAAAATATCTCAAACATTTTTACTTTATGTTAAGATAATTCTGGATTTTTTTCTTTTTACTGTTAGAGAACTGTTATATCAGAGAACAGTTTAAATTATTTTTTATGGTTTTAAATTCAGTTGCATATTTTTTGTTGCAAAAAAAGACTGTTTTAAAGTAATGTTAGAGCGAAAATTGTTTTACAATCCACACTAGAAAACTCAAGTCAAAGATGCAACACAAGTTCAAACTGTTCTACAAAACACTATTGTTAAAAGAAAGGAGAGACAAATAACATAATATTATATAAAAAAATACTGTAGCACAAATGTCATTTTCAAACAAAACTAGACTATAATATAAATATATATATATATAAATATATATGTCTGGGAAACTTGGAACATGTCCATAGTTCTCAATTCCAGATATCCACAAAAAAATTATCTTGGGACCAGTTGGTGTAAAGTTGTTGCAAAAAAAAAAAAAAGAAAAGTTAGCAGTATTTGTTGGCAGATCTTATTTGGTTTGATTATCTAACATAATTACATGTATTAATTTTAAGTGTGCTCATTTAGGGGTCATCATATTTCAGATGTATTATTTCAAATTCCGGTAATTTCTCATTTCCTCTTTGTTTAGGTGGTACTAGATGAACGTATCATGAAGACAGATGACGGTTTGTTGTTCCGCCGAGTGCTCCATCAGGATGAAGGCATCTACGTGTGTCGATCTCGGGAACACGGATTCACACAAACCCTCTCACGCTTCTGGTTGGACGTCTTACACGCAGACACCCTTTCAGACCTCCTGTCACGTGACAGCAAATATAAAGTATGGTCACCGTGCGCCGCCAACACTGCCTCTATCAATCGTGGCCCGGCCAGGGCGTGGTTCAAGGACTTCTTGCAGCTGATTGGTCCTTCAAACCTGCCGCAGGTGGAGCAGTACTGCGAACGCGTTTGGTGTAATGAGAAGCTGAGACGCAAACACAAAAGCATGATGGACAAATATCGGCATGCGCAGGACTCTGCGCGGAAATCACGAGTCCAGAAGAGCACGGGAGAATCCCGAATCCGCTCTCCACGGGACCTCCACACACAAGAGTAAAACACAGACCCACATGAAGCAAAATAGACTTCCAATGGAAAGTGGGTGTGATTTTAGATGCTCTTATACACACACATAAACATACTTGTTTTTGTTTGTGGTTATGTAAAATATTGTAGGTTTTGTGTCTAACAGTCCAAGATCTCTCTGTGTTAATTAGGACATTCTTGAGCGTCCTCCCCAAAAGTTCCTGTGACCATGGAAGCCGGCCCTCATCACCTCACAGTAGACCGTGGCTAATGTTATACATCTCACTTAAGAACTCAGCAGCTGCAAAACCTTTTTACTGGAACAAATGAGGGTAGACAGGATGGAACTAGTTGACTGGAGCGCTGCCTCTGCTATAACAGGTGCCAAAAAACATACATTTAAGATACGTCTGGCTGTGATACAACTGGGCATAATGCTCAGAGACTTTTCCTAAACTGAGAACTATGGGTTCAACCAAACTCAGCCTGCCAGTACATTAAGTTCTAAAGAAATAAAAGTTTGGACTAATTCGACTGTTTCTGGTAACTGAATCATAGTTTGACGACTGTTGAGACTTCAACAGAACTGACATTGTTCTTAACCAGCTTGAAACAAAGCATCGCAATCTTGAGCTTCAGAACTTTGTACAGGGTTCCTTTTCATTTTTTGTAATGTAATGTTTTGGGAACACTTTATAGTAAGTTTTACAGCATTTATCAATCTTAGTGTGTTTTTTCTAATTATACACTTGTTTTTTATCATTGTATAAATTAACAAATGTATTATGAATATGAATTATCAATGAACAGTAGTATATTTATAAATTAACACTAACTTAAACTTATAAATGCTGTAAAAATTGTTCAGTTAATACTTTATTATAGGGACCAATTCTCACTATTAACTAGTTGCTTATTAGCATATGCCTGTTATTAACATATTCTACATGCTTAATCCTACCCAATATCTAAACTTAACAACAACCTTACTAACTATTAATAGGCAGCAAATTAGGAGTTTATTGAGGCTAAAGTCATAGTTAATGGTTTGTTAATAGCAAGAATTGGACCTTAAAATAAAGTGTGACCATTGTTCATGGTTAGTTCATGTTATTACGCGGCTGTCTGGAATATGCGACTGGTCCATCACAGCATTCTGTTGACTATTGCAATGTTGCAACTAAAATTATCTCTACATACCACATCACAGATTTACGCTTTCCTTTTTCACGCTTATTTTGCCTTTTTGCGTGTTTGTTTTCAACTGTAGAGAAAATTACCTCAGAGAACTTCATATTACTGCTATATAATTGCCGTGTCATGTCCTTTTATTTATTTCTTTGGTGAATAATCGTGTATTTTTGCCACAACGACTGCCTGGCTGTACATCACTCACAAACTGAACCTTATTATAAAGTATTTCTGAGTTTTAACCATATAGCAAACTTTAATAGATGTAAGACTAGACAGCTGATGCTTTACTATTCATTCTAGCAAACGCTGTTCAGCAGCTGCAGTAGCCTTGATATAAACATGTCTATTCTCACTGTTCACTTTCTCTAGTTTACTTGTACATCTAAACTAAAAAACTCCTATATCACTTGAACCATTTATTTATTTATAGCTAGAAAGGTCTGGAAAAAAATACTGCTTTCTTTTAAAACATTGCTGTACAAATCTGGAGCGAAACCGTTTGGCTGCAAACTATCTCCCGTGACTTTTCAGAACTATCCGCTGGAGATAATCAAGCAAAAGAAACAAGCGGAGTTATCATTTTCTGTTCAATGCCCTGACATGACTGACTGCATAGACTAGTTGCACTGAAACAGCTTTGTGAATGGATACAGCAGCACTGCTCTGATTTGATGTCCTCAGTTTTTGAAACAACACATAAAACAATCTGAAAGTAACTGTTCTGTACCTTCAAGAATATCAACATCACAAGTTCTCTTTTTCCGCTGTCTTTAAATCAGCTGTGTTGATTTTATCTGTAGAAAAAATACACAAAGGACAAATGCAGTGTTTTAACTAGTGTGTCTGATATATTTATATGTTATTTAAAAGTGATTCTTGCATGCAGAAAACTCCGACCTGTGTTTGGTTCAGTGGTGATACATAAATAAAAACATTTCACAGAGAGTTTTATGGGTTTGTGTTTCACATCGGGTCTGTGGAGAGCGACCCCCTCTTAGTGGGACCCAAGGGTTGGGGTGTGACCGTTCAGCATTACAGATGTTCCTTTTATGTTCTCCAACGTGTGCTGGTTTATCATGCTTATGCTGAACTGAAAAGGTCTTTTTCTCCTGAGATTGTCTTTGGCAGTGCTTCATTTATAAATGACTCCATTCAAGTGAGGTCATACGTTAGTGTCATTAGCCAGTATGAAGCTCGACATTAAGAACAAGTGCCTGTGCTGTGATATATATCTCTGACCACAGTAAAAGAGCTATGAAAATCAGTAAAGACATTCATAAACCAGACCCAGCCAGAACCGAAACGCCAGCTAAACGAGGCCCAAATGTGCGTTTATATGTGATGCAGTTAGCAAGTGGATACGGTTGCATCATATAACGGTCAAACTCTGCCATGGTTTTGCTCTCAGTGTTAAAAAGCTAATTGCCAAGTCAAACGTCACTGTTTCTACTGCTATTTGTTCTACACCCCTGGCCTGAATTAGTAAACTTTGTCACATACCACGCCTTACCAGGGTCCTTAGCAAACTTCCAAGGTGGCCCAAGATGACCTAAAATGTCTTAAAATAAGAACAAAAAGCATTTAAAGGAACAAAAACAATTACAAATCTATTTAATTATATTTTTAATTGACCCCTCAAACTTTTTTTCTTTGAAAAAAAAAAACAGGATTCCCACAGTCTTGGAAAACCTGCATATACAATGAAGCCTATTGTTATAATACCAAGCTCTAAAATAATTTAATGGCAAGAAATTGAAAAATGATTCAATCTTATAATTTGTAATCCTTATCATGAAAGAAGATGTGTAAATTCATTGGGAAAAGATTGTGGGATCCATGAAGAACATTCTGCATTAAACCTTCTGGAATTCTGAAATTATTTTAATTATTATTTTAGTGCCTTGTCTTAATTTACAAACAGTAGGAGTGCCCATAGATCATGAGAGTCAAACATCACACACATTTCCTTCCAAAAACATAAAATTTAGTTCATGTGTCTCTAAAAATATTTGAACTTTCTGCTTCATTTTGAGTGGATCCACTGGTGTTTCCCTGCATGGGAACCATTTCACTTTGGCAATAGCATAAAGTGAAAAAATGATTTCCTTCATGTGTTTGAATCACAGCCAGTTTATTGTTACAATAACCTTTCAAGATTCTTTCAGCGTTAGGAGGGAAAGGAGTCAAACAACTATCTTTATGTCTCTTTCTGCAGAACACTTTTGGATGTAATAGATCAGAATTTGAACAAATATGAGAGGCTTGCACACTAAAGGACAGTAATAAGTGCATCCGTTGTCTACATTACATTAGACTGATAATGCATATTTATGCATTGTTTCATTCTTTCCACAGTCTTGTGTTTTAATTAACAGCGTGTGAAAGTGTAAAGTATGTTCGCAGAGAAAAATCAGAGTTTGATCTTAAACTATGTTAGTTTAGGTCAAGCATTAATGCTGTTCATATGAGTTAGTCATTTGTATTTGTGACCAAATACATAAACCTGTTTGTGTCAAACTTTGGCTACTGTCTACGATACAGAGAGGAATTATACATTAAATCAAACTTATAGAATTAGCATATTACTCACATTTATCTGAAGTGCAACTCGAAAAAGATTAGCAGATGTATAAACAGTCTTTCAGACAGCGGAAGTGTGCTTAAGTAACTGCTGTAAACTATGAAACACAGCAGCTGCAGGAACGGTCAACACTAACCCACTTCCTGTTTAGAAACATGGACAAACACCATCAAGGTACAATCTGACATACCACTGAGCATCACAGCTGTGTGAAATTAAACATTCAGTTACAGAATAATGCAGACTGCCAAAGTATGAATGGAGAGACCATGTTCACTGAATCACTATCAAGGTGTTTCACTACACAGTTTAGAGCAGGTTTAAATCCACATACACATTTATTTCTTTTCCCCACAGTGCTTGTAATAAGATCCACAAATATAATATTTTCTGAAGCCTAATTAAGTCTTAATTAACCCATTTTCATTGTCCAGGGAGGTGTGTTTTTCTACGCCACTTGTACAAACTCATCTTTCTCCTCTCGTCTCTTCCACCTCATGGTTTGTTGTTCAGCCTCCTCTCTAAACTCTCCTGCTCTGCTCTGCTATGTCTGGTCGGATGTTGAGTGAGACACAGCGAAACAGAAAAGAAACGAAGAACAAATATGAGTGCAAGAATCTATAGGTGAGTCAGTGAGATGATCTGTTGACCCCACTTTCTTAAGTCAACACCTCTAATACGAGTCTGAGAGGTTAAGGAGTTTAATGAAGGGTTAATTAGCACTAATTGGCATCATTAATCATTACAGCTGTCAGAAAGAGACGTTACCAGTTAGCAGACAGAATGGAAAATGAGTAGCAAATGGCCATGTTTTATATTGTCTTTATAGCATATTCAATAATACAACTACCATAAAAGTCACCTTTTTATTCATTTGTTTATTCTGTTTTATATTTCTGGGCAATAATGTAGAAATGTTCAACACGCTTTCTTCACTTATTCATTCTTTATTTTTGAATGCTACATTTTTAATAAATTTGTCCACTTTATTTTTTACTTTAAAAATAATCGTACCCAGTGAAATATTCTGTTCAAAGTGAGACTAGTGTGAAACACAGCAGGCACAGCAGCGCACTCGAGTGGTGAGATCGCACTACTGCATACCATTTGTTCTCAATTTTCCTTTTCTTCAATTCCCACTCTCGCTCTATCAAAAACAAAACTGAGCAGTTATTTTTAGGTAACTGTATGCTTTATTGTGTTAATCATTTACAGTCTGATGCAACAATCCACAGAGAAAATACTCAGGGAATAATACAGTGTTCACGTCAACTTTGGCCTTCGACCTTTGACTTGTCCACAAAATGCAACTCACACTTTTCCCCAATGTACAGAAATCCTAATATTTAATGGCACAAACACACAGAGCCTCTTTCACATTGAGACACACATAGCCTACACTCACTCTCGAAAGATGAGAAGCGTCACAGAGAAAAGAAAATCAGATGAATTTGAAATTCTGTTTGAATAGGCTTTTAAATGAACCAAATTATTACTTTCGAATTATGTTAGGTCTTTAAATATGTATTCAAAAGAAGGGAAAGGATGTCAAAATATACACACAAGGATGTTCGCATATTCTCCTCTATCAAAATGGGCATTACACATATAAGTCAGTTTCATCACAAACCACCACAACACATTAGCTTATCGAGTCATAAATATATGCTGAAAACACCAGATAACCTTGCAGGACAGTTTTAAAACATGGTCTTTCCATTGTATAAAAAACGCTCATCAAGACGTTTTAAGTCATGCAAAAATAACCATTAAGTACAACTTTTAGAAAACTGATATAAATACTACCACATGATAATCCACCAGTTCCGCTCAAAACATTCTTACATTCATTTAAAAATGAATCAGGATTGATTATTTTACAATGCTACGTTTCTCTCATCCTCGACACAGCAGAAACTACAAATACCACAGACGCCAGAAGAGAGCGACACAGACCAAGAGACCCTCCTGCGCCAGGACCATCCATTAACCAGTCCAAAACACTGAACATGCTTCCGGTTTCTTCCATTTCGTTGCGGTGGATATCATGTTACCACAGTTATAAGTTAGCGACTATGACTAAAATAGCCTAACTATGGTATTTTGTGAAGAAAAATTACCACGTTATAAATGTATAGAATTTGTCTGACTCGCTCCCATACAGCTTTTGCAACGCAATAAAAAAAAGAAATTTGGCTTCGAACGTTTGTAAACATGCATTTACCGACAAATTCAACACTGCTATTTTCAAAAGACAGAAAGAGTCAATGAAAAATAAATAGACCATTGGCTAGACTCTTTGAATGTGTTAAATTAAATATTCATCTGAAATGTCACAGTGAGAGCTAAATCCATTGTTCTTGTTTCTT
Organism: Ptychobarbus kaznakovi; assembly: GCA_027422405.1. Taxonomy (NCBI): domain Eukaryota; kingdom Metazoa; phylum Chordata; class Actinopteri; order Cypriniformes; family Cyprinidae; genus Ptychobarbus; species Ptychobarbus kaznakovi. Next base: position 13,386,797 of record CM049810.1, on the reverse strand, counting down.
CTCTTTAGAGAGGGCCTTGGATCTGTTTCCAGATTTACTTTAGCTGTGGTCTTACACTATATGAACACTTTTTTTCTACGGTTTATATATATGGCAGAGCTGTATAAAAAGCATGTAAATGTCTCTTACACAGACACACTTGTATAACTCTTCTGGCTTATTATTTTTATTTCAACAGGTTAGTTTTAAGTTTAGACCAAAAAGTGTCTAAAAGAGTTTTTCCTCACCTGGTCTCAGACATACTACCCATAATGCCCCTGTTCATTAATGCTGTGTCCATCTCATTCTCATACAACACATAATCAGAACACCTGAAACAACTTAATTCACCTTTGTTACTTTGCAGAACTGCCAGAAATGTAAAGCTCACTGAACCCTTTACGCTTACAAGGTATATAATTACCGTCACATGAAAAAACATTTACTTAAACACTCTTACAGTAGCTATACAACCTTACCAGATCACAAATGTACTGTTTTTGTACATTTGTATTTGTTTGTTTTCTCCTTTTTTCTCTTTTGTTTGCTTGAAATGTTGTGTTTTAAGTCTTCAAGCCGTGAAAGAAGAATAATGATGTTCATATGGTGCTGGTGAGTCAAGGCTCGCTGTTTTAGGGCCAAAGTGAGAGAAGAATCTAATCTAAGAACACATGTTGCACAAACACCCAGATGAAAACAAAGCATGGATCTACTCAATGTGTGTCCACAAGAGCCTGTGTTTACGTAGCGCATGCACGTCTGTGTGTCTTTAATTTCCGATCAAAGCTTTTCCTGTTACAATTCAAAGGGATTTATTTGGACTTAGGGCCTCTTGAGTTTGTGTTAGTATTCAGATGGATGGAGTGTGGGTTTCTGGATAACCATCAGGGGTAATAGATGCTGGCGGGAATGGGATTGGGGTCGTGGGGGCACAAAATTGAGTCTTCAGACTGGAGATGAGGGCAATAGAGTGTATAGAGACTGATAACAGGCAGTGGAGTGTCATCACAGGGGTAATAAGAAGCAGAACAGGCAATAAACAGTCACTGAATGAGATGCTGTGTGAGAATCTGTCCACCTCCAGTGGTTTTTGCTCTTTCTTTCTGTCTCTCAGTCTCTTTTTTACGCCGTCTCTCATCCCTCGCTACTCTCCTGTGCTCCGCGGCACTCTGGGGGCAGGTCTCCCATCGTGTGTTCTGCGATTTCGCCCTTTCCTCACTTCCTTCAGGTGCTTCCACTTTTTCGAGTGCAGTGGGTCATGAACCGGCGCCTCATTGGCTGGATCTGGAGCACTCTTCCCTGATAGGCTATGCTTGCGTGACCAAATTTGCTCGCAGATCTGATCGACTGTGTTTAAGTTTGGGTGATCCACCAACTGCATGAAGTCCCTGTACCATAGTTTTTGATTGACAGACTGCCCGTTATTGGCGTGGGAGTGGGCGGGGCTGCGAGGGATAGGAGCTGAAGGGGCGGAGCCAACCGAAGGCAAAATCTCCAGCGTGATCGTGAGGAGGGTCTGGGTAAATCCATGTTCCATCGCATGACACTGATACGCACCACCGTCTCTACGCACGGCTCGCCTTAGCAACAGGCCTCGCTCGGTCTGTAAAACACGGTCATCTAGACGAACCTGCAATTACACACACACACAACACACACACACAATAATTGCATCAACTATCAGTTACATCCACACTGATAAGAGGGAGAATGAAAGTTTTTAATTTAAATGAAGACACATTTATCATCTCTTATCAATGCCGTCTATATCCGTCTTTCCCATAACAACCCCACACATCGGCCCCAGCCTGCTCTCTCCTCTCTCTCACCTCCTCCCGTGGGTTTTCCGGGTGTCTCTGATAGGTCCATGTAATCTGGGCCTGTAGTGATTTCGGGATGCATTCCAGGAAGGAGCTGCTTCCATCCACAGCATACAGCCTCTTCTCCAGGACACGCTGCTTCTGATGGTCTGCAAAACATTGCAATGTATAAGATATTCAGATAGAGATTAGACAGTGGTTACTCATAATAGATTGAACATTGAACACGGTATGAACTCCATAGGCTCAATAATGTGTATAATGCACTGATATTAATATTCTTAATATATAATATATATATATATATACTTAATTTTTTTTAAAGAAGTGACTTGTGCACAGCAAAAATGCTTGTATTTGATCAAAGATACAATAAAAGTGTAATATTTCAGTGTCACATGTTCCTTCAGAAACCATTCTAATATGCTGATTTGCTGTTTGAAAAACATTTATTACCAATGTTAAAAACAGCTTTGCTGCTTAAAATGTTTGTGGAAATCATGATACTTTTTGTAGGATTCTCTGATAAACAGAATTTTTGAAAGAACAAACTTTAAAATTTAAATTTAAAAGTATATTTTTATGATTTTTTTTTTATCTGATAGAATTTGATCTCTGATACTCGTAAGCAGACGTGTGACTCACCAGTTAACCACTGCTTAAATTCACATTGTGACTGAATAACTATGCAGTATTGAGAACAGAGAAATGGCTTCTCCTGGAGTCTAACAGAGGTATTGCAGTATTACCTCCTGAGCAGAGTGCATTAGGATCCCCATTCCTCACATCCTGACGCCGGAACCTCCTTCACACATCAATACACATACACACAAACATATTAAAAAGCCTTAGCATAACATATTCCTCAGGTCTGACTGTGCAATACAGTGGCATCCAATAATCGGAGACCAGTAGTAAAAATTTCTCTTTTTTGAATTTTGAATGTGGTCACAGAATTGTAGACTCCACTATACAATGTGTATGAATGAACAAAGCCATGCAATAACCAGTATGTCTGAAGCTGTACCGTTTTGTGTTTGGCAGGTAGCGTGTGCAGGTGTGTCCATCCCAGGCGCAGTACGGATCTCGAGCAAGGCAGCACTCGGCACAAGCTTTCCCGTACATACTGCAGCGGTGCAGAGGCACCTGGACAACACCTGTGTCTGAGCCAACATACAGCTGTTGCTGTGGAGAGAGAGAAAATCATCACATGATTTACTAACACGCTGCTTTCATGTGTTTCTGTAATGCTTTTTAAAAATAGCTCTCATTCTCACCCGTTTAGAGGAAATCTGCATACTGATAATAGATGAAGAATCCTGGAATTAACAACAGTTGGTTTTACAGATGTTTAATTTTAATTATAAATGTATAAGTATTCATGTATAATTATGAATTATTAATGTATAATTATATTCTCACATGCACAAGCACACACACATACACTGGTTTCTATTTTTTGTGGGACTCTCCATAGGCGTAATGGTTTTTATACTGTACAAACCGTATTTTCTATCGCCCTACACCTCACAGGAAACATTCTGCTATTTCAGATTTTCAATACACTCCATTCTTTGTTTTATAAGCTTGTTTCCTGATGGGGACCAAAAAAATGTCCCCACAAGGTCAAAATTTACTGGTATTACTATCCATGTCACACTCATCTCACCTTAAAGACCTGAAGCTCTTCTAGCAGAAGCTCTGAGTTACTCCAGCTTCCTTTGGGCACAGAGATCACCTTCAGCACTGAGCCGACATCTGCAGAGAGACACAGAGAGGCTTTAACCAGAGCCACAACCAGTAAAGACAGTTTAGAGTTTCACCAATGTTCAGTCAATATTTTACCTGTCCCGATGAACATTACATCGTAGTGCCCATCAGCTGCGTTGACGCGGTCTACAGTAATCTGAGTGAAGGTGTATGGTATTCCGGTGCGCAGGAACAGCGGCCGGCCTCCCAGTGGAGTGACTGGATTAAACATTAATGGATGGTGCCTTGCAAACTGGATTACGTTATCAGGGAAACCTTTAGTGGACTCAAAACTCCCAAACGTTTTACTGGGACACTGCGGAAGAGAGAAAGAGTTATCTGTAGGATACTGAAACCCAATCCGTTCACGTTATCAACATTCTACGCAGGTCAGCAAGTCCAAACCTATGACCAATACATCAACTTTTACTGTACTAACATTTACAAAAACACATTTATATTCCCACAAACTGTTTTTAAATGTTTGTTTACATTACCCCTCATGAAAAAATATATCATGGATTCCTCAAAAAAGAAAAAGCAGCACAACTTTCAAAAACATAAAAATTTTACCAACCCTAAACTTTTGAAATATTGCTTATAAATGTGAGATGTAAGGAAACTGTTCTTACCATGCCTGGCCGTGGGTACGGCACTTTACCCTGGAATGGAACCCACTGATAATTGGGTCCCTCTTTATGGGCAAAAGGTCCTAAAAATGCCCGGCGAATGTCATTCATGGTGTAGAGACACACTGCAGAACCGTGAAATACACTACTGCAAGACACAGACACACGTTTCAGTACAGGGACATACAAATGACTACACAAATGCTGAGATCAGGTACTTTGGTCAACTCTTTCTTATTAAAATGCCAAATTTACCTAAATATGTTTTAGTATTTCAAAATAGAGTGATGACATACAGTAAATGTAAATACTTCCTATACAATCCATTATTTAAATAATAATTTAAAGGCACAAATCACAAAAAAAGAAGACAATTCAGTCATCATGCCATTGTTTTTATGACTTACTTTGTTCTGGGGAACAAAAAGGAGATCATTTGAATAATTATGATGAATTGCTTTTTTCACATGAAGGTTCAATTCGTGGAAAGTTCAATTACTTTCAGAAAAAATAAACAAAAGAACAATTTGTTTTTGCTAAATATTTACTTTTGTGTTCTACAAAAAAAGTCAAACAGGTTTGTAACAACATTAAGATTAGTAAACTAATACAGAATTTTACTTTTTGGGGTGAGCTAAGCCTTTAACCCACACCCTTTGATGAACTCTGACCTTGAGGTGGTAAAGACAGTGTAGATCAGCGGGTTTTTTCGGTCACGGGTCTGCAGCAGGAATACATCCCCTAAAGGTCCGGACAAAGGTCAGACAGCAATGAAATGCAATTGGCAGCTATAACAGCATAATTTAAGCCTAGTGTCTGTGTGTGTGAGATATAAAGTTCTTACTAAGTTCATCAAAATGTGTTTCAGTGCCATCATTGCCTGGTACAGAACACACAAGACGAGCCTTGAGAAATGTCGTCCACTTATTTACTAGACTGCGCTGTCCTCCCATATCATTCTGTAAAAAACAAAAAACACATAAATTCAAATCAAAATGATAAACTGCAGCCAATGGCCACGAGGCTTAGTAAAACCATATAAAACAGGGCTCATAAATCCTGCTCCTAACCCTGCAGAGCTGTCCAATCCGGGAATATGTAACCTTCCCAAATCCCTGAGCTTCTACAGCAGTTTCTCTGAAGAAGAAGAAGACTTTATCATCGTCAGGATTCTCACTCTCTGGAACACCAAATGCCGAAATAAACTTGGGCTCTGAAACACAACATTATCATAGGGCTCAGTGTCACTATTCAAAAACAGAAAAACAAAGATGCATTGAAACACATGGCTCAATGACAAATAAGAGTGTGCAAGATAAAGAAAACGTTTTAAAAATATCAAATTTAAAATGCATGAGGGAAATGCTTATCCTTTCTATGATATAATTTTCATTTTTTATGCATGTTGGTTAAACCACATGATGTTAATTTGGCTTTAAATATTTATAATATTGCAACAAAACAGATTTAAAAAAGAATTAAAAAAATGTTTTCTTTTCAAGATTTGTATTCTTTTAATGAGGACTTTTTTCTGATATCAGGACAGTTGTATCACAATAATTTTTTTGACTTCAAGCAAAAACAAAAAACTAAACATGCCTCATTCTGTCTAAGATACTCTCTCATACACATACATACCATTAAGCCAGCGAGAATCGTGCTGTTCTGTTCGTATGGAGGGCCTTTGTCCCATGCTGCGAAAGATTGTAAAGTCCCGTCCCATCAAATCAGTGGCCACGCCTGCATAAAGCTCATCACCTATGTGATGATGTAGAAATGGTTACTGGTTAGACATGATGTAACAGCATTTAAATGGAAGACAGAAGGGGGAACAGTGGCAACTAACCAATTAGAACAGATGCTGATGTGTGGCGTGGGTCGTATGGGCTCTTTCCTTTTCCATCTTCTGCCATAGAGGGGTCGATTCTGAACACATGATCCTAAAGAGAAAAAGGAAAATGAAGCAGTGCATTTGGCCAACTGCCATATATCACACAAACTCACACACTTACCTCTAACTTCTGTCCCACCTCCACATAAGCACAGGTGGGGTGGAAAGCCCCTGTCCCACAGGCGTACAGGTGAGTCCGATTATACTGGTGTAGCACTTTCACATAGTTTACGCATTCCGTCTGCAACACATACACAAACAAAAATCTATTTTATGAAGGACATATTTTACATACTTTCACCAGTTCATCTGTCAGGCAGGGAAACGTCAACATCTGGATTGACTATGAATAGCTCAGAGCCACAAACACACAACACACACATACACACATTTTTCAGTTTGTCTCTTAAGGGACCGCGTATGGGGCAGATCAGAAACGAAATGTCATTGTGTTACGTATCCTTGATGACAGCCTGACACGAGCGCTGACCTTTCCCTGCTCGCTGTGATCCCGGAACTCTCTGTAATCTCTTGCACTCTCTCTTTCACACATGAAAACAAAGACACGTTGACTGTTCAACTGACACACATGGACACATACAGTCTCTCTGTTTCTCTTTTCCGTTGTGAATGTGCTCACTGGAGCATGCCACATTTCCCAGAGTGCCTGGAATCACTACGACAACATGAGGGAGCGGGAACATCCGGATTCCAGGGTAGAGGGAGAGGATGCAGGGATGAAGCACAGAGAGCGAAAGAGAGGAACGTGGAAGAGAAGAGACAACATGACATGATAGGTGAAAAGATGAGATGAGACAAGGGTGAGATGAGAGGATATAACCAGAGAAGAGAAGATTTGAGATGAGTCAAGAAGACAGCAAGAGACGAGACTAGATGAGAGGACAAGAGAAACAAGACCAAAACAAGACAAGAAGAAGAGACGACCCGAGACACAAAGAGAAAAGATGACCAGAGAAGTTGAGACAAAGAAAACAGCAACAAAGGTGAAATTAGACGAGAGAACTAGTGAAGAGACAAGATGAAGCAAGAAATGCCAAAGACGACCAGAGAAGACATGTCAAGATGAGACAACCAGAGACAACAAGAGAAGAGACTAGACGAGATGAATAGAGAAAAGAAGACCAAAGCAAGACAAAAAGAGAGGAGAAGGGATGACTTGAGACAAGAAGAGAAAAGAAGACCAGATACGATTTTAGAGAAGACGAGACAAGGAAATACAACAACAAAGAAGAGTCAAGACAAGAGATGAGAAAAGACAACAAAAGTCAACCCGATGAGAGAAGAGAAGAGAAGAGAAGAGAAGAGAAGAGAAGAGAAGAGAAGAGAAGAGAAGAGAAGAGAAGAAGAGAAAGAGAAGAGGGTCTCCTCTCAGGGTCTCTTCAGTTTCAGTAGCAGATGTTCCTGCTGCTTGGACTGTAATTATGCCTCACTCCATCTTTTCTCTCTGACTAACAGTGGGCCTTCAGTAGCAGAATGAACCCTGAACTGAACATCTGTGCACAAGAAACACACACACACACACACACACACACACACACACACACACACACACACACACACACACACACACACACACACACACACACACACACACACACACACACACACACACACACACACACACACACACACACACACACACACACACACACACACACACACACACACACACACACACACACACACACACACACACACACACACAGAACTTCAAATATTAGGCACTCTCCTTTGGTCCCAGGGGACAGTGTGGCACTGACCAATTGTCCAATGAAGGACTGTCCCAAAGCAAATCAGTTAACATATAATTTGATTAGATCTTCACTCATTGAATCTGTAACAATACCAAACAGTATAGACAGAAATATAAGTAAAACTAGACATTTCTGTCTATACTTTTATTGTTATTGAAAGCAATATATTTCTAATCTGATTTCATCCAACAAATTGGATTTTACGCATCATCATAATGCATGAATGGATGCTGGAGTATGGCCAAAACAAGGTATCTTAGTAGGCAGCATAATCATGCTAGATTAAAAGGTGTGTGTGTGTTTTGTGTAACCTCTCCACTACCTTTACAGAAAGATTGACATGTGCCCTCCTGCCATCCTTAAACCCTGCACACGAACACACACAGACACGCACATACACACACATTCATGGCTTGTAGAGAACAAAGGCCTCTCTTTGAGCTTAACGCACCCTGTGAAGAGTGTGTGAGTGTGTGTGTGTGTTGTACGGTGGGGGTGGCGGAATAGAATCATCGAAGACCAATTAAGTTGCTGACAAACTGTGTTTATACAGGAAGGGGTCTCTCCCTTTCTCTCTACCTCTCATACACACACACTAGGGCTTCTGTTTCGAGAGCTCTACAGACCTCAATAAGGGAAGGACGTGTTAGGGGTGTGTGTGAGCATGTGTGTGTGTGTGTGTGTGTGTGTGTGTGCTGATGGACTCTTTGAAGTGAGTCCACGAGACAAAGAAAAAAGAAAGAAAGAAACACTGAGAGGGAAAGAAAGAGAGAGCACACAACAAAAGAAAAGAGCTTTAAAATGAACAATGTCTCAGGAGGAATAAGCCGTATGTGTGTGAATTTCCTGCTGAGACGCGTGTGGTGAACTTTCAACTTTGACCTTTTATTAGCCTGATCATTGGATCCCTGAATGATTGTCCACATGTAGTCTAGCATTTAAAAATACACCTCGTTATTTTTTTTGTGAGACATTGTTAAAATTCAAATTAATATAATGATAATGACTCAGAAATTATTTTATTGGAATTGAATTATTAACAAATAATCTTCCCCTCCAGCTGTTGGCTCGAGAACTGCCATGGGATCATTGAGTCTGTTCACTTTATTGAACTTGAGAATCAAATTGTATGATTCATGTTGATCTGATTCATAAAGTGTCTGACCAAGTGATGTGTTCATGATTCGGACTGATCTCACTGTAGAGCTCACTTAAACTATACTAGTCAACATTTCAAGTGAATCAAAACCTTTCATCAAAGTAGTCCTAAAACATAAAACCAAAATGCGTTCTTGTCTTAGGACAACTTTGATGAACTTTTTTGATCCACTTCAAATGTTGACTACTGTACAATCTGTTGTTTGGCTTCAGAAGACTTGTAAAATTGCACAAAAGTCATATGGACCATTTTTTGATACTTTTATGATGCTTCTTGTATTGTTTTCCCTAATTTTGGAGATGTAGGCACTATGAACTGTGGTTGTATGACAGAGACTGAAAGACAAGGAGTGAGAAAGAAGTATAGGACATAAAGACACTGAAAGACAAAGAGCGAGATGCAGAGAAGTGAGTAAATGGAAAGCAATGCTGAGTGAGAAATCAGGACTTCAGACTGAGAGACTGAACAAATGAGAGACAGCATAAGAAAGTGAAAGGTCAGGGGGAGAATCCCAGGGAAAATCTTAAGTCTTTATTCATGGAGGTCTGGTTTTGTCCCTGTCGTCCTGTACACACCTACATGTAATGAGGGTCAACTCACAGGTCAGCGCACTGAACAAAGTCTGTGTGTGTGTGTCAGTTCTCACTGTCAGCTGACCTCAGTCAGTTACCCCATGAGAATGAACCCCAACACACACACATTTGGAAGTTACACAACCTTACACGCCCTTTACAATAAAGAGAACATTCAGACAGACACAGTGTCCAAAAACATCCCACACATATCCACTTAACACACCAGATACAATAAATACACACTAAAAACATGAACAATGACCTTTTCATAAACATGTTAAACGTGTCACATGTATTAAAGGCACACTATAAAACAATAAACTCCACTTACAAAAATTACCATGGCATTAGCATGTCTTTGGACACATTACCATGATAATACTATGTTTTTTTCTGAAAGAAGTCTCTTATGCACACCAATGCTGCATTCATTTGATAAAAAAATACAGTAAAAACTGTATTAATAAGCTGCTTAATAGTTTTGTGAAAACCATTTTATTTTTCAGGCATTTATTTGAAAATAGAACCTTTTTATGATATTATAAAAGTCTTTACTGTCACTTTTGATCAATTTAAAGCATCTTTGTTTAATAAAAATATGATATTCTAAATGTATATAAGTCTTACTTATATATTATTCTACTCTAAATCACTTTTATAGAGTCTTAACCAACCTATGGACCATCAATATAAAAACATCAGACTTTAATCAGTAACACTTTATTATAACATTCATCAAAAAACTAAAACTATTATTACAATATATAATGCTTATCATTTACTTATCATAACTTTTTAAAACATTCTATATGTTTTGTAAATCTTCTTTGGGGGCTTTCTGAAGTATTTTCATTAACCCCACGGACCCCTGATTGAAATCTTTGTCTCTACACTGATTTATGTCTGTTAATGTTGGGGCCGTTGGAAGAGATGTTTGTGATAACACTGCTAATTGCCCGAGTGTGTGTGTTTGTGTGTAAACAGCTCATAGGAGAGATGGTAATGATAGATGTGTTGGTGACCACAAGATCTGATTATGGCAGACACTCACATTGATGTCTTTCCCGGCCCAGTTGCACTCTTCTCTCCAATCAACAGGTGCTGGCCAGTAGATCTGAGAGAGACAGAGAGAGAGAGAGTCCAGAAGTGAGGAAGAGTTTTGGCTAAAGGTTAGGACCTTTGCAGGGTTAGACGTGTTCAGTAGCTTGAGGGACATTCTCTCTGAACCCAGCCAGAGATACACTTAAAACACGTCCAGGGGCGATGCACACATGTACACACATCAGGACATATCCTCCCTTAAACACACCTGTGCGTGCTTGCGTGAGTCTAGAGCAGTACACAGTGACCGACAACTCTCACAAATCATTCCTTCTTTTTCCTTCCTAAAGAAATAAAAAATCCATCATTCTGTCATCGGCATGTTGGCTTGGACCACCATAAATCATCTGGCATGACTTTAAAGGCTGATTAACTTTACACAAAATTAATGCTAAAGCTTCCTCACTGGATCTGTAGCACAAACTAATCATGTGTGGGCGGCACAAAATACAAGTCTAAATGGGCTATAAAAAATCCAATCATGTCATCACTTCATTTGTTAATATCAGCTATAAACACTGGACTGCTTCCTTAAAGTGTATGACAGAGATATTAAAACACATGAGTTAAATAAGCAAACATTCATAAGAATACAATTACTAGTGTTTTCTTCTTGTTCTAACTTAAGAATCAAGCTAAAATATTTTGTATTCCACAAAAGCCAAAAAAAGAAAATAACAAAAAAGAAATGAAGACAATAAGAAATCACGGTAAATGACCTCTAAAATTTAGAATACATCACAATTTTTTTTTTTATGAATTTACTGTATTGTCTTTTATTTTGGTATATAAAATATATATATTTAATATAATTATATGATTATGATGATTATTATTACTATTATGTTATTATATACATAATTATATTGTAGGGTGTTTGTAATGAGAAGTACCTACTATACAATAAGTAATTTTATTCTTAAAATATTTGTGAACACCTGAAGAACTTTCTAACAATTGAATTTAGCAATTTTTAGACAATTCTTACAAACTTTTTCTGAAGGAGATTTTTGTGAATCTGTCCCAGGTATATCAGCGAGCTATGATTGACAGGGTTACACCTTTGTTTGAAACTTTATTAGCTGATGAGAGATATACAGTATAGTAGGGAAGTTGCTTTCTTTCACACTTCCATTATGGATGAAGTAAGGAGTAAGGAGTGTGCTGTACCTTCTGTTCCTGTTTGCTGATGTTGTCGAGACTGAGAGATAACAGAAAGTTGCGTGCTCCAACAAACAGCCGTCCCCTCTCCTCGTCCAATAGGAGAGCTCCGAAACAACACGACTGCTCCAAGTCAAACCGCTTAATGCCGTTAAACTGCTGGAGATCTGGAAGAAACATGAAAACAAGAATTAAAAACTGAAACCTAACACATGTATACAGATGTATGCGATACAAGCCAGTTCCATCACCTTTATAAGACAGCTTCATCCGGGGTGAGGAAGATGAACTTCCGCTGGATGAAGCACTGATGCCAATCAGCCCAAGCAGGACCAGCGAGCTGCAAATCATCATCATCATCTTCTGAAGAGGACCAGAACTTCTTATCAGCTATAAACCGCAGACAGCTGCCACACAGATGGTTGGATGGGATGCTGGTTTTCGTGGCAGTGACGGATCTCAGTCGTTCTGCTTGTTGTTACAGTGATGCTGTAGATGTGGAGTTTTCTTGCTACACTGAAAGCTGGACACCAGAACAACAACAAAGTGTTAGACTTTTCATCTCCTTTTCATAGCCACTATTCAGTCTTTACTGACCCCTTGCTCACCCACTCCTACAACACACAGTCTGATAACAGCCATGATATTTCAGATATGCCGCACACACACACACTTTATTTCAGTAGCAGATGGTCTAAAGCTACAGTCTAAGATGAGAAGGGAGAAATCTGATCTCATATTACACGCACGCACGCACGCACGCACGCACGCACGCACACACACACACACACACACACAGACAGAACTTGATGTCAAAGCATTCGGTCTTGTTGAGCCTTTCATCTGGTCTTTGTACGGTTCTGGTCCAGGTTCACTGAATGCCCAAAGTGGAAGCCAAGATCCACTCCGTCAGAACACTGTCCAGCTCTCATTTCAGACCAACATCTAATTGCTGCCGTGTGAATGTGTGTGTGTGCTTGCGTACTGCACTAGGTCATATTCAGCATGTGGAGGGTAAATAAATTATAAATTAGAGGAGAGAACAGGAGAGGAGCTGTCTGACTCAGTACTGTCATTTTAAAACATATCATTCAGACTTCCATTGAGATAAACCTCTGAGATTCGCAAGCTAAAACAGCAACCTCTTAGTCAAAACAGTCAGATAACTGAACACACTTTGACGTATTTACACACTTCTTGATTTTAATTTTCTCACTTTATCTCATATTTTGGGGTGTAAGACTGTGTGTGTGTATGAGTTCAGTATGTCAGACACTTTAAGAGGAATCTATATGTTTATTTTATACTGCTCTGTTTCTATTCAACCTCTCCTTCAGCCAAAATAAAACATAGCAACTTTCTGTTTCTTTCTTCATGTCTTTCTGATGTTTAGGTGTAAAAGACAAATATTGCAGTATTTATGTACATATTGTTCTGCAAACTCGTAAAAATAAGAGGGATCATAAAAATATAATTTTTTTTAGCTTAGTACTTCCCTAAATAAGTTTTCACATAACAGGCCTTTTTATACATCCCAAGTAACAACACACAGGATTCCAAATCAATATCAGTATGCATTTACATTTTGAATAGTTTAATGTATAAAATCATTATTTTGTTTTGTGGGCCATATGTAAACCAATTATGTGAAATAACTTATTCAGGGAATTACTTTAAAATATACACAAACTTATGATTACAGCTCTACAAGAAGTGTGAGTTTACTTAGCCATACTTAGTAAGTCCCCAGAACAAAACAATCTGACAAAACATTGGTTATTTTAAAACAACAGAAATCTATTAGATACAGGTGCATCTCAATAAATTAGAATGTCGTGGAAAAGTTAATTTATTTCAGTAATTCAACTCAAATTGTGAAACTCGTGTATTAAATAAATTCAATGCACACAGACTGAAGTAGTTTAAGTCTTTGGTTCTTTTAATTGTGATGATTTTGGTTCACATTTAACAAAAACCCACCAATTCACTATCTCAACAAATTAGAATACTTCATAATACTTTTCCACGACATTCTAATTTATTGAGATGCACCTGTATTTAAGTAAACGTGTGTGATTTTCTTTTTGTCCGGCATTGTGGGGACAAGCCAACAGTCCTCACAATGAAAATGGCCTAACTTCCTAAAGAACATGTCAATGAAAATGGAAACATGCAGAAAGGTTTGTGTTAGGCTTATGTTTAGAGTTAGACACCAGAAAATATCATTAGCTTGGTGTAAAAACAAATTAAGCTAAAGTAAAGTCCCATTATGACAAAACAATGTGTGTGTTAGAAATGAAAAGAAAGAGAATGATAAGTGTTTTAAGAGGAAGATAAAACAGAGGGGGATGAATTCTTTTTTTTTTTACATTTGTTACATCTCAAAAGCCTTTTAGCAACACACACCAATACTTTACATACCCATTTGCTGCAGTGCTGAATTTTAATAAGTGTTAGTGAGCATCACCAGTAAGATGAGAGGAGACCTACTGACTCCACTGAATATAGATTTTACCCACACACACACGCACGCACAGTTTTACAGCACTGCTAAAACGTACAGAATCCTGAAAACTAGACTATCCTCCAGCGTCTTTATTTTTGTATTTATTTTACACAGAGTAACAAACATAGCCGCATCCTAAACCAAATATAAAAAGGTGCTTTGTTCGTTCTTCCCTTTCTTTCTGTTTCTATTGCTGTGAATAATGGAACTATTCACACTGGCAGACAGCAGAAGTCTCATAATACACACACACGCACACACACACACACACACACACACACACACACACACACACACACACACACACACACACACACTCACACACACACACACACACACACACACACACACACACACACACACACACACACACACACACACACACACACACACACACACACACACACACACACACACACACACACACACAGGCCCTCTGTCTGTAGAGCTGTCGCACTGATTAGCTGTGCTAATTTACTATAAACACAGTTAATATGAGCTACTGCAGGACCATGTGTGTGAGAGAGAGACACACACACATTCAAGTACATCCAGTAAGATTCACACCCCCCATCCTAGGAGATTTATACAAGAGTAAAGCAGAAAAGTGCATCCCAGCGCCCTTCACATCTCTTTAAGCAAAGAGGCTGTGCCAACGCAGCAAATCGTACATCATCATTACAGCCAAGGCTGGAGCAGGACACAGTCGCAACACACACACACACACACACACACACACACACACACACACACACACACACACACACACACACACACACACACACACACACACACACACACACACACACACACACACACACACACACACACACACACACACACACACACACACACACACACACACACATAGAGGAATACTCCTCCACAGGCCTTAAAACCAGACTAAATGCTGCTGAGTCCCAAATAAATAAACAATAATTAACCTTAAGACCTTAATACCACAATGACAACACCAGACAAAACAAACCAAACGAGAGAGAGAGAGAAAGAAAGAAGAGAGAAGGAGGTAACTGTGTCATAAGCCTCTCGGTGTGAGCGAGATCCTGAAGAGAGAGAACAAGTGAGAGAGAAAGAGTGAAAGAGCAGAGGAGAAAGGAGTCGATTGTTCTGCTGAGCGGCTCCTCTGGACTGAGACCAACTGTCAGAACCTCCAGTAAGGGAGCGAAAGAGAAAAGAAAGATTGAAACGCGTGAGGAAAGGCCTTTGCTCACATGCAGGAGGAAATAAAGGGGTAGTTCACACAAAAAATACATTCTGCTAACAATATCTCACCCTTGTGTTTTCAAAACCTGTACGACCTCATGAGTTCATGAGAAAAGTCGAGATGCCTGATTCATTTACTGTTTTTCTAGATCTTTTCAATGAGTCATTTGATTCTATATACAAAAAGATCTAAATATATACTAAATGGCTGAATTATTCAAATAATCAGTGAACAACGGTAAATAATTTTGGTCTGCTCTCACATTAAGTTATTGTATGGCCTCAGGTGACTTGGAATACAGTGCACAAGTTGTATGAACTACTTTCATGACAGTCATCATTATTTGTATAGCGCTTTATACAATACTGATTGTGTTCAAGCAGCTTTACAGTGCCAACAGGAAACGATACTGACATGGTGCTTCTAAATTCTAAGTCCTTAGCTTAAAAGCTCCAGTGTTGTAGATTAGTTGTTTGGAAAAAAAGGTATAGCCCAGTTTTTGAGAAAGAAAGAAAGCAATGCTTTTTGTAATGACAGCATGAGTAAACAATAACAGATTATTTGTTTTCAGGTGAACTTTTCCTTAAAATACAGGTAACCAAAAGTTGTTCTATTTTAGGAGAGACCAAAGAGAAATGGCATTCTTTGTTAAGCATTTTCAGTCTTTGTACTGAAAAAAAAAAACAACCCACCTGACTGACTTTTCTTCTGCGTTTCGGGCTTTGTAGGTCCAACAAGGGCAAGCTGGCACACTAACATGAGTTCCTCTCTTCTCTGTAGTCTCTGTGTCTCTCTTCTCTCTCTCTCTCTCTCAGGTACATAGATGTGAACATAAAACGGCTCCAAACTCTTTAGATCAACTACTACACTCTTTGAGATAAAACTTTGTATACACATAACAAAGACAGACACAAATCCCTTCAAATGGAGTTCAGAGAATGAATTTGGCGGCTCTTAGCCCTGTCAGAAGTGAAACAGCATGTTTCAGCATGTGTGTGTGTGTGTGTGTGTGTGTGTGTGACTGCAGTGATCTCACAGGTCAGCCACAAGCCCTCAGTCCATTTAGAATAATACACACACGCACAAAGCTCTCTCACACAGGCACTTCTGTCAGAATGATAGATAGAATGAACTTTAAATTAGATGAAAAAAGAGAAAAGCTGGATACAGATAGAGAGTTTAGGAGAGAAAGGGGTTTATATGGTGGAATGTGTTGTACCAGCTGTCAGAATACCATCACTATTAGTATTGGTTACACTTAGAATTGGTTAGATTTGAACAAAATAGTAACCATGAGTATTATAATTTGGCACGCAACTTTGCTGTATAAACCACTAGAAAAGCTTGTGCACCCATTGTGCAGAAAACCTTATCAACTACACAGGGTCACAATACCTTATTGAGAGAACCTCTAAAACCGCATAACACTCCAAACACTTTAGTACTGTAACTGCATAGCAACACCCAGGCAGCCTCCCAGAAACTATAGAAAACCATCTAAAGGAAACTTCCTTGCAATTGTATAAAAACCACCAGCAACACTCTAGCAACCACCTAGAAATGCCCTTGCATCAGCATAGCAATACACTACAAACCCACACTTTAGTAACCACATAGCAACACCCTGGCAACCATTCACTATCTTTTTTTAAAGAAAAAAATCTATTTAGGATTACTTTTATAAACAACATATAGAGCCTCACTCTTCAAATGATAATTATAATGTTTTGTATGTATCATAATACCAATGCCAAACACACACACACACACCACACACACACACACACACACACACACACACACACACACACACACACACACACACACACACACACACACACACACACACACACACACACACACACACACACACACACACACACACCACACACACACCACACACAACACACACACACACACACACACACACAACACACACACACACACACACACACACACACACACACACACACACATTTTGTGCGTGTATATTTTGTGCTTGGCAAGGATCCATGGTTGCGGGGCTCTGTGCAAACACTTCTGAAGGGTTGAGGACTTAAAGGACAAAAAGAGGTATTCTCTCTTTTTCTCTGTGTCCCAGATAATAGTGCTCCTTAACCCCAGTCTGGTTTTCTGATTACCATGGCAACGCTGGGTATTTGATGTGTGTGTTGCTGTATAATCTTTAAAGTCTATTAAACACTTTACACCCCTTGAGTTCAAGAGGTACTCTGATACTGTACTCAAAGACTACAGATGTGTGTTAGAATAGGTGTGTGTGAACACAGACAATGTACTGTTAATGTGTTGTTTCTGGGGTAGAATTTGTAGGATCAGCTGTGTAAAAAAGGCAATAGAGTGGTGAGCTTTTACTGTGGTTTAATCAGAAAGTACCCCTGTAAAACATCAGATGATGTCATTTCAATACGTTTGGCAATGAATGAGGGGTGTTTCTCTAATAAATGTTGAATAGTGGACACAGACACACTGGAGTTCAGAAAGCTGTAAACTCTTGTCCCTTACCGTAACATCCTACGACTTCAACAAATGAGCATTACGCCAGCACAAGCAGCTGATGTCAATAACAGCTGATGCATCACATTAGATTTATTGCTTGTTATGGGACTAGTTCTTTCTGTGAGCACTTTTCTCTTATGTAATGCAGAACGTGGCGTAATTTCAGCTCCAGTGTACAGGCACTTTTGTCTCTGTGGACTATAAAATAAAATCTCTAAAAGCACACTTTTCACATTTTCACTACTTAATTTAATTTATCCACTGAACGTGTCCAACTTCTGAGTCACTGGAAATTTGCACTGTTTTTCTGAAAATGCCAACCATTGTCCTTTTCCTCACATCTCAAATAATGAGTTTAATCACATTTTGTGAAGCAAATAAAAGTAAAATCAATGACAATTATAATATTTTTTGGGGAAAAAAATTACAGATTATTTTCTTTTCACAGCTAGCTTTTTAGGTCCAAAATTAAAACAATTAAATAACGTTTTAACAGTATTTCAATAATTTTGGAAATTGCACACAATAAAATATTTGGTTTATTTAGTGATATTTACTGTGATTTTTCTTACTTTTTTGTTCCACGCAATACGCCTTCATATCTCAAGCTTTAACCGTCTGCTTGGCTAAAATAGCACACTAACTTTATAAATAAATAAATAAATATATATACACACACACATCTATCTATCCTCCGTCCGTCCGTCCGTCCGTCCGTCTATCTATCATCTAGTTTTCTTAAAAAAAGGCCAACACTAGCTTTCTCTATTCTATTTCTCTTTTTATTTTTATTATATATATATATATATATATATATATACACACCTTGCTACATTTACTGCGTTAGGCTAACCGAGATTTTATTATTGCTCTTTTGTTGTTTTTGATTGCTTCCATTGTCCTCATTTGTGAGTCGCTTTGGATAAAAGCATCTGCTAAATATCTAAATGTAAATGACAAAAAAGTGCCATAACTCGAAGAAAGATCCATAAACTTGAAAAGAGCATCAGAAGGATAGCTGTCCGGTCTGTGGACAATAAGCGTGCGAGGTCGGGGTGGCGCTGTGTATGTGTGTGTCGGGCTGAAATGGGCTGCTGTCCCTGTGCCAGTGTTGGATTCTGGGTCAGTATTCCTCGAGTTGTAAGACCCGTGGCTAATCACCATGACCGAGGTCGACACAGCGACATGACATAAAACAAATTCCACAACTAAGAGGGTGATTATCACCACGGCGACATCGCAGTGTCACATACTCAGCTCCGACCATAATACTCAAATCTGATTGGCCAGTAGACGCGAACCACTGCAATTGGCTTAAAGTTTTGCGACTGAGTACGTCATAACTCCCCCAGCTGACAGTTAAATGTGCTAATTTAGGCTAAAGGCTCACCAACATTCAGAAGGTGAAAATTACATGCTCCTAATCGCAGCCTTGGTTTAAGTGTTTTGTTTCTCATGGTTCTGTTTTCTTCACAAAACTTCCCCTCTGAACCTGTGATTTGGGTCTGCACACATTCCACATGCTTCTCAAACTGAATATTATCCATAGTCTCTCTATTTTACTCTCTCCCTTTATCTCTCCCTCAGGGTCAAACCACTATGAAGTTAAATCCTTTCACCCATAATCCTCTGTCTTTGAAGTGGGCAACAAGGTAACACAATTCACACACAACCATACACATAAACACACACATATACATGCTTACTTAGCCATCAACAACTTTTCATAAACTTATGTTTATTTAAATCTAATTAAAAACTATAAGTAACTCTAGATCATAGCACACAGAACATGAAAAGTACATTCACGGATTATCAATTAACAAGTCAATTGACTTAAGATAAACTGTTATTTATCCAAAATTTTGTTTAAAAAAGGAAATATGCGTTGAAAATGAGAAAATATATGTTAAAAAAGTTAACTTCAACTACAGCTAAAGAAGCTAAAAATAAGATAAAGAAGCTAACATTATATGGCTATTATTTAATGTACAATACATTAACATGATAATTAATGTTTGTTATGATAGGTCCAGGTCTTAAGGGCAACATTTTTGGTCACACTTTATTTTAAGGTCAAATTCACACTATTAACAAACCCATAACTATGACTCTTGCCTCAATATATTTAGTAGTTAATAGTAAGGTATTGTTAAGTTTAGGTATTGGGAAGGACTAGGGATGTAGAATATGGTCATGCAGAATATGTGCTTTGTATGTACTGATAAACAGCCAATATGTTAATAATAGGCATGCTAATAAGCAACTAGTTAACAGTGATAATTGGTCCCTATACTAAAGTGTTAC
This sequence comes from Ptychobarbus kaznakovi, assembly GCA_027422405.1. Lineage (NCBI taxonomy): Eukaryota > Metazoa > Chordata > Actinopteri > Cypriniformes > Cyprinidae > Ptychobarbus > Ptychobarbus kaznakovi. The sequence goes on along the minus strand of CM049810.1, from coordinate 13,366,403 downwards.
CCAGTTTTTTTTAAAACCGTTTTATAAAATAATTATCGTGGGTTTCTGCTCTGTTTCTTTATCCACTAAGGGGTCCTTGCCTGAAAAAGGTTCAAGACCCCTGATCAAAGTAGCTAAATACATACAAACACACTTACTTCTAGAACACAGACCTAAAAACAAAAAAAACTCAATCCATCATCATAAGTTTTATACATATCTGTTCCAGCTCTTTTGCACCTCACAGCCTTTTCTCATGAGACAGATTTAGCACTAGTCCCAGGCCACTTCCATCAGGCTATTTTTCTTTTTTCTTTATAATCCTACATAACACACACACACACTGATGGGGTCAATACCTGGCCCCACCTCCAGGTAGGATTATAGATGACTGACAGGTGCTTTATAAGTAAAATGACACTGCTTAATATGACTCCAACCTTTTCTTTTTGTTCCCCGATCTTTTTTCCTTCCTTCTCTGTTTTGTCTAGGACAAGTGGAGGTCACACTTATTTGGATGGAAGTGGAAGTGGATTTGGAAAACACTTTGACAAGTCTTCTTCTCTCCCTCCCGCTCCTCTCCCTGCCTTCACAGCGCCTGATTCCCTGCAGCGGCTGAAGATCTGTTCCCAGTAAGAGCTGTCAGAAGAGATTCTGGAGACTGGATGAAGAGACAGTGTGTGTGAGTGTGCCACAGCACACCGTCAGGAAGCTGTCAAGGCCTCTGGTATGATACTAATGATCACACACACACAAAAACACACACACACACACACACACACACACACACACACACACACACACACACAAACACACACACACACACACACACACACACACACACACACACACACACACACACACACACACACACACACCACACACACACACACACACCCCACACACACACACACACACACACACACACACACACACACACACACACACACACACACACACACACACACACACACACACAGACAGTGGTGACATTATTCATGGGGATGGTAAGAGATTATCAGCAGCTTGACTGATTCTACTGGGAATGTGATGGGATGAGAGTGGCGGATCACTGCTGGAGTTTAGAGCCTTCGACTCATGAGTCTCTGGGTGTCAGTTCCAGACTAACCCAATGGGACCATCACACACACCCACCACACACACACCCACACCCACCCCACCCACACACACACACCCACACTGTAGCTTTTCTCCACTGTATAATACCTTTTTCCATTTACATTTAAACCCTTGTCAGTTTTACTGCAGTTTTGCTAAATTTTTAAGTTTGACTCTCACTCTATGGTGTACTTCTTTGTGTCACACACACACACACACACACACACACACACACACACACACACACACACACACACACACACACACACACACACACACACACACACACACACACACACACACACACACACACACACACACACACACACACACACACACACACACACACACACACACACACACACACACACACACACCACACACACACACGCACACACACTTCCTCTGGATGAGCTGTCTCAAAAGAGGCAGAAATCCCCTCTATTAGAGTGTAATTGAAAGGCAGGGCAGCAGTAAAAGATGATAGATGGGTTTTACACACACACCTTGTTTCTCAGGTGTCAGTTAAAACTGTGATTGGACCATGCAGGTGGGCCATTTATGGTTTCCAAAGAACCACCCATCTGGGAAATCACCCTTAGAAAGAAACAGAGCAAGATGTACTTAACAGGTCAAGGGAAAAATCTCACACGCACAGCATTAAAACGCATCTACTCCTCTGCAATTCATTTTTGATCAAACAAAAAGACAATTTCTCCTCATCTGAAGCCAAAAACCCATCTATTATAAGTCAGGCAAACAGACTGAGAAAGAGATAAAACTTTTAAAATCACCTCTAAATGAAGCCTAGGAAACCTGAATTGGTTATATGTAGTGGAACAAATTATGTAATGGCCTGCAAACAATAAAAAATGCCCTATAAATAAACTCTTTATTAGATTTACAGATGCAAAATCCACAGAGTAACTTCATAAAGCACGCTCTATCACAAACCAGAGGGAATATGCATTCATATACTCCATCTTTACCTTGTTCACCCACACACAATTGAATAACACGCACACAAAGAAGCTCATATGCAAACATAAACACTATGAACACTGAACAGCCGGCTTTAAAGACAAATGGCAAGACAAATGTCAAGTAACTACTGTAAACATGGACAAGCAGATCTGTACAGCTAGTAGACAGCACAGACTCCAGGAACTGTGTTTGTGTGTGTGTGTGTGTGTGTGTGTGTGTGTGTGTGTGTGTGTGTGTGTGTGTGTGTGTGTGTGTGTGTGTGTGTGTGTGTGTGTGTGTGTGTGAACACTCAAGACTTTGTGTTTAGTTTGGTGAATGTTTAATTTAATTCAGTAATGAGTGCAGCTGCAGGAGAACTGAACAAAAGCGATTTTACATGGAACAAATTGCCTATAAAGAAAGGAAGAAATAGCTTTAGTGAATAAATAAAGTGTTATTCTGTACTAAGACATAAACTAATATGTTATTAAAATTGAATTATAAGAATGACAGTATGACACTAACTTAAGTAATGCAAGTGACTCAAAGACATTCAATCTATCAAACAATGACATTAAATCTATTTTCTAAATGCATCTTAATAATCGTATAGCGAACAATTCATCCATGTGACCTTGTAATTTCAATCAAAATGTCATTACTGGACGTTCCAGAGAAATGACACTTAAGCAGGAGCTCTCCAATCATTAAGTCCACTTAAATCCTGCACACTCTCATTCAGATATGTCTCCATCCTATCAACAACCATAAAATAATACTAATCATTTGGATGCACATCGCCATATGGAAGAAAAGAGACTTTACCCCAGTGGAAAATGTACCATTAGGGGTTTATCTTGGAAATTCTTCTTCTAGAATTACAGGTGGTGACACGTGTGAAATATTCCAGATGTAAAACCACTAAAATGAAAATATTAAAAACAGAATCACGTTTTTGTAACAGGTGCAGTTTCACACAGAGACCGGCTCATCTCATTTATGATGCTGCAAGACAGTGACAAAATATACAAGCAAAAAAAGTTATTCCATTTTCCATTGTCGTAAAAACAAAAGTAATACATCACTCAGTACAAGGCCAGTAAGAATTTTTATGGATCCTCCTGACTGTATAGCTCACCCCCCAAAAAATGAAAATTCCGTCACCATTTACTCACCCTCACGTTGTTCCAAACGTGTATGAATTTCTTTCTTGCATAGACCAAGTCACTATTTTCCAGAGAATGAAAGTGAATGGTGACCATGACTGGTCCCCATTTCTCTTCTATATGGGATTAGGAATGACATGAAATTGCGTAAATGATGAACTATTAACTATTAAGTTAGTTAAAAATAAATTATACATTATATTTATTATACAATGTGATGTCCTTCGGATGAGATGTCAAACCGAGGTCCATGCTCTCTGTGGTCATAAAAAATCCCAGGATGTCCTTCGAAAAAGAGTAGGGGTGTAACCCCGGCATCCTGGCCAAATTTCCCCATTGGCCTCTGACCATCACGGCCTCCTAATCATCCCCATACACTGATTGGCTTCATCACTCTGTCTCCTCTCCACCGATAAGCTGGTGTGTGGTGGGCGTTCTGGTGCAATATGGCTGCCGTCGCATCATCCAGGTGGATGCTGCACATTGGTGGTGGATGAGGAGATAACCCCTTACTATGTAAAGCGCTTTGAGTGCCTATAAAAGCGCTATATAAATGTGAAAAAACTATTATAATTAAAAAGACACAGAAACCTCTTTATCCTTTATTAAGACTTATTTATATTCTCCACTATTACTAATAATTCATTAAGGTTATAATAACAAAATAAATAAAAACAAATAAAAATGTTACGCTGATCAATCCTGAAATACATTTTGTGAGTGTAGTTTCTAAAGGAATGCAAGCAGGAATTCTTGTCATTGTCTCCGAGCTCTCGTCTCCCACATACGCGCACGCACGCACACACGCACGCACACGCACACACACACGCGCACACACGCACACACACACACACACACACATTTGCTGCATGTTCAAGAAAGGTCAATATCAGCTGACATCCAGTCCAGAAGGTGTCCGAGTTAATGGAAACGTGGGGGAATTGCTAGTGCTAATCACTATTTGAGTAATTAGAGAAACAATCTGACCGCTAATGAACCACACAGCAATAATGAAACCAAAGAATTCCACATTTCTCATCTCCACACACATACAAAGACAAAACTGCCCCACTATCTGCTCTGAGGTGCCCTAGGGCAAATAACCATTGAGGGTGTGTACAGCAGCCAGGTGTGTGTGTGTGTGTGTGTGTGTGTGTGTGTGTGTGTGTGTGTGTGTGTGTGTGTGTGTGTGTGTGTGTGTGTGTGTGTGTGTGTGTGTGTGTGTGTGTGTGTGTGTGTGTGAGTGCGTATGTGATTGACAGGTATTGATTTACCACGGCTGAGAGTGTTAGTGGGTAGAATCTCAAAGGGAATGGACCTTCAACACTACACACACACACACACACACACACACACACACACACACACACACACACACACACACACACACACACACACACACACACACACAGTCATTATATTTCACTTGATCAGTAGTTTCTCCTTTGGCGCTTCTGCAGTATGTAAATATGTCCACTGCAGAAGAGTGCTGTTCCACTTATGAAATCAAATAAGTTTGCTAAGAGAGGATTATTTTCTCTCTTACTCACACACACACATGCACACACACACTCAAGCAGGTAGCTTGTTAGGGGTTTGTGGGCATCAAATCCAAATCTGCAACCCACCCCCATCTCTCCTCATCCTGGGACTCCATTTTTCAGACACACACAAACTGCTATCCGTGCACGTCCGATATCTTCTATCTTCTTTCATTATTTAAAAGCTGCTGCTGAACACACACTTTAGTCGTCCACTACGGGGTAATGAGCTAGGATGCAACCTAACCACACACACACACACACACACACACATACACTGACACCACACACACAACACACACACACCCACACACACACACACACACACACACACACACACACCCACACACACACACACACACACACACACACACACACACACACACACACACACACACACACACACACACACACACACACACACACACACACACACACACACACACACACACACACACACACACACACACACTTCTACTCTCCGATGAGCATTAGCTAATCCACACTGACGGGCCTGCTCCATTACCCATAATCCTTAATGCCTTTTTAATGTATCGTTCTTTTTCTCTCTGTTGCTCTCTCTCTTTCTCTATATATAGTGGCATCTTTAGCTGATGGATTTGAACCTGTCTGTGTGTCCAGTTACACTCAATCCACTTCTATTAAAGGGGAAATATATTAGTGTCACACAGTCATTCGCACCTTTTTACAAAGGTGTCACGCTGTATTTCCATCCCCTATTACAATCAATTCCTAGAGCTCTAGTGTGGTCGAACGTGAATGACAAACAGTTAGGAAAGTAAGTAGAGAAGGAGACTGAGGAATGTTTCCTATTTAGTTTCGATGCCTCTTAACAATTCCCATTCCCTAACGCTTCCATTAGCAATTCTTTTGAATTTCTGGTAGAACTACAACAGAAATACAATTCTGTTACCAAATGCTGGGCTTTTTAAACAATAAATGAAACGAGGTGGTCACATATTTCATTCATTTGTATAAAATACCACTGTCGTAACTCATATGTGTATCTTTCCAACACATCCTACGACTTGTAGGTCCTCATGAGTTATCTGATCACTCTTTAATCATGGCCACGTAACAACATACATACACACGCACAGGCACAACACAAACAAACACACTCCCTGGTTTAAAAGCATGTGTTCAGGAATGCCTCCCTCTTTTTAATCAAGCAGCAATGTTTTGTCATCTTTCAGACCCATGTGAACACACACACACACACACACACACACACACACACACACACACACACACACACACACACACACACACACACACACACACACACACACACACACACACACACACACACACACACACACACACACACACACACACACACACACACCACACACACACACACACACACACACACACCTCTAATGAACACACACTTACACAAAGTGATGGAAAAATACTTTATCACACATCACAGTGTGCGCACACACACACACACACACACACACACACACTTACTATGTAAATTTGCACACATGTTAAAAAACTAAACACTTTACACTAGTGAGTTATTATATAATCTAAACACAGTTCACTGATATCAACAGTCACATGCAAATATCACTCACATCTGATACACATAGCCCTGTGATGATAACTTAAAAATAAACTAATACTATGAGAGATATCACAACACACAAGACAGTAAATCTTTTTTCTCGGCATGCTGTTTTTAACTTTCTGTCTAATCTAAAATAAAAAGTATGATCGTACTTACTTAAAAATAAACAAAAATGTTTGAAAATATTTAATTGTACAGTTGCTGAAAAAACTAAATGAATAAATTACATTTTACAATGTATAAAATGACCGTACAACAGTGTGTTACTGATAATCAAATAACCAAAGGTCTGTGTATTGATTAGACTTATTATAATGATTTAGAAGGTTGCTGATTTCTAAAATCAGCTTTGCCATCATTTGACCATTTACAATGTATTAAAATAGAAAACTGTTATTTTAAATTGTAATAATATTTTACATACAGAACTGTGTATAAAAAATAGAAAAGTGTGTTTTTTTTAAATAAGTGAAATATTTTCAATGAAGCACAAAAGACATCTATAGGGAAACTGTGTATAGTGTGTATAGTGAAAGCCTTTGTGACATATAAGAACTTAATGACAAAGGTAACTGTTTTAACTTTCAACACTTATCTAAATAAAAAGTATGATATCATCAACACATTATGAAGACAGCCACACGTCTTATTAGAATGATAAAAACAACGGCTGCATTCAAAAGAGCTTTGCCATCACAATGACACACACAAATAAACACTTAACATAAGACAAACACACACACACACTGTGTATAGTGTGTATAGTGAAAGTGTGGTATGTGGAGAAGTGAAACACACACACACCACAGCTTTGCCACACACACACACACACACACACACACACACACACACACACAACACTTGTGCACACACACACACACACACACACACACACACACACACACACGCCACACACACACACACACACACACACACACAACACAAACACACACACACATAATTTGCTACAGAATCATTAAAAAACCAACACCCTACTTCACTGCTCTCTAATCCTTTCTGATCTATCATTCTGTCCTTATCTGTTCATCTTCTCCTCTCCCTTCAGAGTAAGTATGCCGTCCCACCTTCAGTAAACTGACCTGTTCAACATTTTTGCACTTTTGACTCGATCCTGTTCTTCTCTCGCCATCTTCATATCCTCTAAAAACTCTCGGCAGACATTCTCAAGAAAATAACAGACACTCAACATAAACATAATACATAACTCAATAATCAAAACAGGAAGCGATAACAAATAGATAGCTCTGTTATTGTTAAATTATTAACTTCTGCAAGCTATATACCAAATCAGCTCTTCGTTCTTGCTCAAGCTACAATGGAAGATTAATTCAGACTTGAAAAGACTAAGTTTACAATACCGCTTATGAAGTGTAACTGTATGTGTGAATAGACTACGGTAAACAAAACACATTAAAAGTGCATTTTTCCCCTTGAAAAAGTCATTAGGCTACTGAAATGATTTTACACCTATATTATAATATTATTAATTTCTGTGTAAAACGTGTTCATGTATAAATATAAAAATTCTGGAAGACAAGCTGTTAATTAGCAATAAGTAATACATTCCAATATTACATTTGACACTATTTTGTCTAAAAAAAATTGTAAGTAAAAATATAACACCAAAGAGTAAAACAAATCATTTTAAATGCTAAAAATACATTTAAGCATTACAACATTCTAATACAACACTGTATGCAAAATGGATATTTATAGATCCATTGATCAACTGAACTATGGTTTCTTGAAATTATACAATACATAAAGCAGCTTGTTGGTTTGTAGTATATGAAATGTAAAAAAAAAATTAGAACATCCGAAAACTAAAATCAGCAGAACAGTCAACTTTGTTATCGAGTAATAACTTTCCGATAGATATCAGAATGGCATGTCTGAATGTGAAATCTACAGCTCATCAAGCCCAGAAGGAGACAAGAGTGACCATGTTAGATTTATATTTTTGGAACATAGTTCTGGAGAGCGGCTGCAGTTATCTGCATGATGTTTCTAGCAAACGCTCAAGAGGAGGGAGTTCACATAATCCTGCACATCTCAGAAACACGAGCAGTTAAACTGATCATCTATCCCTCCACTACACCATGTGCCACTTTACATGATAGTTTTGATCTGGTTTTAGGCCACAAGACAGTTGTTCATTCTTTCAATAGCATCCTATTCAGTATCTGAACATGTGAGGTATGTGAGGATCTAATCAACCTTCACATCTTCATTAGGACTGAACATCGCAAAATGATATTTTAAGAGTCCCTGAGTCACATTGCTGTTCTAGAGACAATGCTGCAGGCACAAACCCAGTCTCCTCAACCACAAGTAAAGAAACGTGTTTAAAATGTCTTCATCTGCCTGTAACTTTCATAATAGCGCAACAATGGAGAACAGATTATGTAACAACTGTATTTAAAGGAAGTTTGAAATTATTTTGTGTGGTTGCTTCATCTACCATCTGAAGTTTGACGCTTAAGTGAGATTTTAGGGCTCCCACGCGTTTTGACCAACTTTTCCACATCCTTTTCAGGCATGAGTGATTACATCAAAGTCTTATTGATTCAGAATGATTCATTAATGAATCATTCAGTGAACTGATCCAACTGAAGTGATTCACCTACAAATTGGACATTAACAATGGCTTGATATCAAGTTTAATTCTAAACAAAAGCAATATCTATATGTTAAATTTAAATATACAACAGACTTTTCCATTATTTGTATGATTTTGTTAAATGTAGATGACCTTTTCAGTCCTGGAGAACAGAACTGTAAGATTCCTGATATATTTTCCATGGCTTTCCTTTACTTGGGAACCCAGAAACATTCAGTGATGTACAAAATGTATTCTTTGTTATAAGACAACCTAATGAGTCCTGGCCTACAGGTCCCACCACAGTTAAATAGTACTACACTCCACAAAATAATCAATAACCCCACCTTAGAGACACCCGCCCACACCCACTCTCCTATCAGAATAGAAACTCCAGCAGTGACAGGACATCTGACAACTGTGGTCTAATAGATGGATACAAAGAACCCTGAAAGAGAGTGTGAGTTTGTGAGAGGGTGAAAGCACGAGTGTGTGTGTGCGTGCGTGTGTGAGGAGGGGGAGCCAAATTAATCTGGGGTCTGATACCCCCCTATGGGAGCAGCTCAATTAACGATCCACACCGGCTGAGGCACCGGGCTAAAAGCCATCTCACTCTCAATCTCTCTTACTTACTCTCTCTCGGTCTCTCTACCCACCCCCTAATCCTGAGAGCAGGAATCAAGGAGCCAGAGAGAAATAAAGAAAGTCACTTGGAGATGCACATTAAAGGAGAGTCTGGGACCTTTCAGTCGTGTGTGCATGAGTCGCTGCGTGTAATTTCATCACACACACACACACACACACACACACACACACACACACACACACACACACACACCACACACACACACACACACACACACACACACACACACACATCACACACACACACACACACACACACACACACACACACACACACACACACCACACACACACACACACACACACACACACACACACACACACACACACACACACACACACACACACACACACACACACACAGCTCGCTCAGAGTCGCCACTAAAACAACACAACATAATTCTTCTCTTCACCAAAAACACAGCTGACCAATAACACAATGTGTTTCTGTGTGAACACATGTGTGGAGAGTGTTTGTCTAATTACTATTTTGGGTAGTGCATGGTATGGATTATGTGTGTATACATACTTCGCTATAGTTTCGGGGCAAATTCTGACAAACTCTTTTGGGACATCTGGGATGTTCTCAGTTTGAAAACTCACTGAACAAATAATGTATTTGTATTATAAAAAAGAAGCTTGTTTTCAGTTACGGTTAATCTATAACCCTAAGGCATAAATAAATATACAGAGAGATATTAATAAATATAAATGTAATGTATGTATATAGAGAGAGGAAATATTAAATTTGTTTCATTTGTTTTAAAAAGTCTATGGAAATAGCTTTAAAAAAGATTATAAGAAGCATATCACATTTCCACTTAAGAACTTAATGTATGTGACTTTACACTCTCATCTTGTTATCTTTTCATTAATCAGTGATGGTTTTGGGGTTGAACATATAAAAATCATAAAATGTTGATGATAGAGTGATGATAACAGTCTTTTGCTCTTTGTGTGAACCAAAGAACATCATCCCATGAGCAACACAGGAAGAGTCAGAGTTGCACCAGGGTAAATATTTCAGCAGAAACACACTTACAGAATGAACACGTCTTTCCCTATCACTCTTCCATTCTTTATCTGTCACTCTCTCCCTCCCTTATTCACAGACCATTTCATCTTTTAATATCATCCTATATTAAGAAAACGCAGTCCAGATAGGTCAGTCCACACTCATACAGAGATACATGCAATCTAAATTAGTGTTCATAACTGTAACAACATAACACCCCACTCTTTATCCATATTACACAAGATCTCAGACTCAACTATAGTATTCGCCCAAGAAACACAATACCAGGGTTCATTCGTCCATATACTGCACAATATGTTAAATACACACATGCACAAAGAGGTCGAACAGCTTGTCCCATTGGAGGGCTCTCTACCTCATGTACACATCACTCTCACTTTTTCAACTATTTGTACAGCCTTTATTCAAAGTATTCAAGTAAATATCAAAATATTTAATACTGGTTAATACAAAGGAATCCACACTAATCACAAATTAAAAAGAGAGAACCATTCACACACACTGCTTCATACAAACACACAGCATTGCTATAAAATTTCTAGAAGAGAAACTAACTTACCTTTCACTCTTTCAGCTTTTTTCTTTCTTTTTACCCCACGAGTCCTTTAAGCCTCAAGTTCATCCGTTCCTGACAGGTGCCATGGTCCCGTAGACTCCAGAGAAACGACAGGCTCACACACACACACTCTCTTCAGTCTCTCCAGAACACACACACACACATGCGGTGAGGAGGAATGACAGATCACAGCAGCAGCAAGAGTCCACGCATGGACATGTGACTCAATGTGAAGTCCAAGACTTCTTTTAATTCATGTGTCTGTCTTTTTCCCTCTCTCTCCCAGTCTCTTCTGTCCTGCTCTGAAATGATTTTCCCGACTTCTCTCTCTTTTTCTTCTTTATTTTATTTCTTAGCTCCTAATTCCACGGTTTCTTTCTCTATCTAGCTTCTTTTTTCCAGTCTTTCTCTGCTTTGGTTCTTGCGCTGACTGCTACCGCAGAGCTCTCCAGCTTTCCCTCTCTCTTTCTCTCTCTCTTCCCCTCCCTCGGTCAGCCACTCCCTCCTGGATAGCAGGCTATTATGGGTGGAGACTGGTCAGAGGTAAAAGTCTCTCTCTCTCGTGAATACAGGGATGTACACTATCAAATGAGTGTTTTGTTATGGTGGAATGTTTTAATTAGTTTTGGATGAGTTCCTACGGACTCCGGTGCACCTTTAGCTCACCTTAGTGATGATGTAAAGTACTAAAGAGATAGTTCACCCCAAAATGAACTGTCCCTTAATCGTTTCCAAACCCGGATGACTTTCTTTCTTCTGTGGAACAAAGACAAATTTAGAACAATATTCTAGTTTTTCAAGTCTTCTGAAAGGTTTGTTTGAGGAACTGACTGAAAAGTTATTATTCACTGAACATCTTTTATCAGAGTCCATAAGAAATGATCAATGTGTGATTCATGAATGAGTCAGATTATCCAGTTCACAAAACCATCCTAAAATATTCGTCCACACAAGCGGACCGATGCGGTTCTCAAATTCAATGATCTGGTCACAGTGGTTAACAGCTCACTGGTGGAAAAAAGTCAGTGAATAAAAATTCAAATTGTGGTTTGTCAAAAAAAGCTATAGCATTACTTTAGATGACGTGAAGTATAGTGTACACATCATATGAATCACTTTAGTGATGTTTTATATTGCTTTTGTCTCCTTTTTTAAAGCTTGAAAATCTAGTTCCCATTCAATTCAACTGGAAGAAAAAGAACAACTTGTACATTTTCATTACGTCTCTCATTTTATGTTCCAACAATAAGGTTTTTAATTTTTAGGTGAACTATCCCTTTAACCTCTATATATTTAAAACAGTGTATCCATGAAAGAAATCTAGTCTAACAATCATTACAAGCTCAATCTGAGCTGCACTACACAGTTTCGACTGAGTGGCGTCATTATGGCACCAATGAGACACTCTAGAGGGCAACAGTCAGCAAATATGATTTCACCAAGCTCTAAAACACACTTTCCTCTTTATCTCCTTCTGTTTTGCAAACATACTGGACCATCTATTTCTAGGTGTTTGGTACCTGAAATCACAATAATCAGAGATTCTGTAACAAGTTTGACTGTGAGAGGGAGATAGAGGAAGTGAGAGAGCTGTTTCGTGTTATATGACACTTACCATAAGCTGTCATGGAGACCTGGTGTCGTCAGCAGCATATAATGTAAACCTTTGTTTTCCATTTCCTTCACACACACAGGAACAGAAACAGACAATAGCACACATGCACAGGTGTAAGAATGATTTTAAAATGTAACTGGATATTTTAAGCAAGAAAAATAACTAATAAAGTAGCATAAATTATTAAACTCAAAGTGAATCCTCAGTCACAACCTATTTAACGTGACATATTTCAGAATTAAACAGGAAATTCAATAAAACAAAAAAGAGCAGACAGGACATTCTTTTATCAGGACTGAATGAGAGTTTACTGAAACAATTTGGCTATTGACAAAAATGATCCATTAGTTCATATAGCAAAAAGAAAAAGGGAAAATTTTTCAAAAAGGAGTAATTTAGATTTGGGAACAACATTTTGTTGAGATTTGGAAGAACAACAATGGATCATTCACAATAGATCAGGAAATAGTAAATATGGTCAAATCTGATTCCGAGTAGACTGATGAAGAACCTTTAACATCCAGAACTTTTCCATTCCACAAAAGGTTCTTTATAGTGGAAAAAGGTTAATCAGATTATTAAAATGTTCTTCACACAAAAGATTATTTTCAAAATTTGCTCACTGAAAGTTTCTTTGGGGAATCCAAAATTGTTCTTCTATGGCATCTGTTACTTTCCCACTTTTCTGTTTCCTTTCCTCTCAGCTGACGGATGATGGAGAACACATACATATACACAGACATGGTCCCTCCAGGCTACATTCATTCATGTGTGCGCACTGAAGGTCTGAATGGTCCAGGTAGAGAAACAAATCCAGAAATAGGACTAGTGCTGTGAAAGCCATAAAGGCCAGGACCACCCTAAATGAACTAAACACCACACAAAATTACACAGTCACAAAATAATGTGTGTTCATTTAACCTTGCTCATATCTGAGAGATCCAACCTTGCATTCAATTCTCAAGTCAAGATCGCTTCCTTTTATCTTACAGAAGGCCCACAATAAGGACAGGTTCCTGTAATTACGCAAGTATTCCTGTACAACCATGTGTTAAGAGGCTCGCTCAAGGGCACTGCGGTGACAGAACATGATGGGCATCTTGGTAACCGTTCATTTCATGGGTTGCCCCAACTGGAGATTAAACCTGTGACCTCTGCTACCACATCAACGCTGTTACTCCACACAGCCATTACTCCTCATCTTCATCTAACCTCAGAGACAGTGTAAAGAGGAGACATTGCACTGGTAGAAAATTAATGTATGGACTCATAATGCTGTAAATGTAATGAATAGCAGTCCCATATTTTATTTAAGAGTCACTTGTCTCTTAATAGTCATTGCCTATTCTTGAATCCACGTGTGCATTCAGACTAAACAATAAACCAATAAAAATAATACAATCAAATAAATATTAGCATCTATTTGATTTTATTTAAATTATCTTTTTATTTCAAAATGCAGCATAAAATATGGATATAAACAAGCAAAATTCAATAGCTAAAATGTATAAAATTGAAACAAATTGGATTTATTGATAATACATATATAAACCAGGTTATTGTGTATTTAAATCACATTCAGCTTTATTAGTATTATAAATCTTACCCACTTACATTTCGGTTTGACTGATAAATAGGCAATACTTTTATGTTTATTAGTTTATGTTAAAACTGTGGTTAGAATAATCCAAATGCATGGATATTTTATGTTAAATTAATTTCTTTTTTATTATTTGTGAGTATATTTTTCTATAACATAGTGGGTATAGCTGAACCAGCCAGAAATTACTTTGTTTTCCCCAATTCACTGTCATTTAAGGCAACATAAAACAAGAATTAATGCTATAGCTTTGATTTTAATGAATAAAACCAAGAATAATTTCCTTTTCATTTACGCATTTTAATTACATTACACAATACAACTACAGTATGTAGTACGTACATTTCTGTAACAAAATCCTAATATATAATGTTATGTCTTTATCAACTAAACCATGTGTGGGTAACCGATTTAATTTAATTTAAATGTTTCCTACTCATAAATAATATATACGGCACTAAATTAAATAGAACATCATTCTCACAAGTGTTGTAATTTGTGTTAATTTGCATCGTTGCATTACGGGAATAAATCGATTATGAAATCCATTTAATCATTTTATAAACATTTGTAAATGTTGAAAAAAACTTTTCAGTCTCATGTGAAGGCTTTCCGCTCAGATGTTTGTGAACTAAAGGGTAGGGTAAGTTTGGCTATAGCTTATAATAGAATGACTCAGTCTCAAAGTCAGCCCTTTATGTCACTGATCTCTTATACAACAGAAGTTTACATACTCTTGCTACTGTAATTTATTAAATTGTGAATGTTATTTGAAGAAAAACTGATGTGGAGAAATGCCATGCTCTTGTACAAATCCCAGTAAGATCACATAGTACATTTAATGGCATCATAAATCACTTCAAGACTCTAATTATTAAGTATTAAAGAGCTTTTATAGTTGTAATAGCTTTTACTGTTGCAACTAAATCATAAGAACAGGCCATCTACTTCCTTCACTTATGCACTTGTATGATTTAAAATGCAAACTACTCAACTGTAGCTGAAGTGGGGAACAGGGAGCCATAGACTAGACTAGAGACGTAGTATATTTTGTAATTTCTGCAGATCCCTTGATTATTATGATAATTAATGATACTTAATACCCCGTACTCCGGTCAGAGAGCTGAATCAAATCCAAATGTTCCCTACTTGATCCCTCTGTCTCTCTCTGTTATTCGCTTCAGCCAGCATTCCTGATGGACTGAGTGGAATTCAGGCATTCCGGCCAAAGTCTTCCACACACACAAAGCGCAGTGGAATTCTGATGTTGTTTCAAAATGCGGAGCTGAGCCTCCTCTCACTTCAGATAGCGAATGCATTATTATATTGTGTGTGTATTGCTTTACTGCCAACTGTCTGGTCAGTATTGTTCCCACCGGATGACCTTTGACATGTAGCTTGGCCTGTTTTGACCCTACAGTCTCAGCCAGGCCACAAGTTGAGTGTGTGTTGATGCGGGGCAAGAATTTGACTTGTTACCTGCCAACAAGGTACAACAACGGGATGTTTCATGCACTAGCAAGTTGATGAATGTGTTCACACACACACATACACGACTCAAGGTCTTTGCAAGCATTGTGGTACATTTGCTATCAGTGGCTGAGTCCTTGAAAACAGTTTATCAATCACTACTGGCTCAGAATGAGAGAGAGAGAGAGAAGATTGTGATGGAAGAAGAGGAAGAGATCAGAATGTGAAAAAACATTGGAAGAGGGACACAGCGGTTTCTGGCAAAAACAGGTTATACTGTAGCATGCTGGAGTGTGTGCGTGTGTTTTGGAAACAGCGTATCTATCGCGTGTGTATGCATAACTCAGTTTTAACATAAGTCTGCTGTTATTTATCATGCCGTGAGGTCAGGCCTTAAAGTCAGCATCCATAACCACTGCCACCACAACAAATAGCTTGAAAGAACGAAATAATTAGACTCAAAAACATGTGTTAGCTATTAAACTACAATGTTTAAAAAACAGCACAGTCAGGTACACTAACATTCAATAGTTTGGGGTCAGTACGATTTTTTTTTGACAGAAATTACTTTTACTCAGCAAGGTTGCACTAAATTGATTAAAAGTGACAGTAAAGACATTTATAATGTTGCAAGGTTTCTATTTCAAATAAATGGTCCTTCCTTGGAAATGTATATTCTACAAATAATCCTGAAAAATATACAGTATCACCATTTCCACCAAAATGTCAAGTGTTTTCAACAGTGAGGATTATTAAGCAACTTTAAAATCAGCATATTAGAATGATTTCTGAAGGATCATTTGATAATGAAAACTTGAAAATGGCTGCTGAAAATTCAGCGTATTGAAGAGTAGTCTATAGTGAAACTGTGTATAGTGTGTATAGTGAAAGTGTGCGTATGTGAGAAGTGAAATGTGGAAACGGCAGCACAAAAGACCATCACAATGATCTTAAAAACATTTAAAAAATATTACAGACCCAAAATGTTTTGCGTGTATGTATATATCCTTTTGGAGAACAAATCCTAAAATTCACATTTCATTTCAGAAAGTCTTACATCAGTATGTATATAGACCAATACAATGCACATGTTTATAATTTGGATATTTAACAAATGTTAAAACATAAATTGTGCCATTTGCACAAAAATATGAAAACCTAAACAAACTAAACTAGTGGAGTATTTTAGTTGGTAAATGTGAAGTGGCAATTAAAATACATTTAATCAAACTGAGTTACATTATTCAGTTCCAAGTTTGCTAATTTATGTGTTTTCAGTGGGTCTGAAGCCCATTTCTTCATTTACCAGCCACATTAACACTACCCAGTGGTTTATGCCCTTAATTTGGTCTAAAAAACCCTTAAAAAGGTTCCATTTACAGAGAAAATAGTGAGATGTGGAATGAGAACAGAGAGGAAAGTTCAGTAAGAATGAAACGGAAAGAAAAAATCATTTTCAGGAAATAGTTTCATATATTCATGCAACATAATTGTACAGATGTCTGTCTGTGATTTCTACTCATATTTTATGGCAGATATAAAGACACACATTTGCTGTTTTACAGACGTTTGCTCAAAGATCGGGACTTCCCTCTGCTTTTCAGACACTGTGATCGAGAGACTTTAAAAGCATTGGGCTTTTCCCGACACACACACACTCACACACTCACTCACTCACACACTCACACACACACGTCACTCACCACACACACACACACACACACACACACACACACACACACACACACACACACACACACACACTACACACACACACACTCACACACACAACACACACACACACACACACACACACACACACACACACACACACACACAAAACACACACACACCCACACACACACACACACACACACACACACACACTATACACACAGTTGTTAACACACACACACACACACACACACACACACACACACACACACACACACACACACACACACACACACACACCATATTAGCTTTTACACACAGATGCCATTAGACCGATGCCAGCTGCTCTTCAGTGTAGTCCTGATCACGCACACACACACACACACAAAAGATGGAAGGTCATTTAGTTAAAGTTTCTACCCATTTCACCCACCTCTTTTACCGATACAAATCCCGCACTGTCTACTAAACAGTGAAACACATTTATTTTCCAAACGGTTTGCCCACTGACACCAAATTCACTTTATTTCCTCATTCTCTTTCTTTCCCTTTTCTTTATTCTCCCTCTATCTTTCCTACAGTTCAAGTTCATTGTTAAAACAGATGTTTGCCTGACTCTACCATTAGTAGGAGCTGTTGTGTGTGTGTGTGTGTGTGTGTGTGTGTGTGTGTGTGTGTGTGTGTGTGTGTGTGTGTGTGTGTGTGTGTGTGTGTGTGAATGAGGAAACAAAAATTACTATTTTTAAATGACTGTGAGTATTTAATATTGAACATGTGGGACAGCAATGAACTCTGGGTAATGGAATGAGCGCTGCCATAGATTCCAGCTGCAGGTGACTGTAAGTTGATTATTAACAGGTCTATGTTATTGGGTATGAGATTTGGTAGATCAGGGGTGGTCTACAGTACTTCTGCAGATACTCATTTGGAAGAAACTATGAACTAATATTAAAATGTAATAAGCAACATATAGAGTATATAACATTACTATGGTACTAAGCATATGTTATTATAGGTCAAGCATGTACTTAATTTGACACAATATTTAACAGGGCACCATCTCTTGATTCACTAAGAGATCTTGGGCCTGCAAAAAGGCCCCAAAGACAGACCCAGCAGAATCAAAATCATGGTATGTGTCCCAAATCACAGCATTATTACAAGCTTAAATTATAGGAAAAAACACAAAAGTCATGAAAAAAAATATTTAAAAGTCTTTATTCAGAGGACATAAAAATAAAGTGACCACTGCATACCAAAAAAGTACACAATGGAAACAAAATATTTTTTATATCACAGCAACATCAGTGTCTATTTATAGTAAAAGCTTATATTACATTTATTAAAATATTCAATTGTATTTAATCTATATAAAATATTATATAATTTAGTATGGTTTTATTAATTATGATTTTATAGTTTGATGAATAAATAAATGTACTTTGTACATGCAGTTCATATTGTACATACAAGGTATGTGATTCATATTGTGTGACTACAAAGTTACACACACTCAAGTTCATATTTTAATAAAAGTTTAAGCAACTACACATTGCAGAATTCAGGACACATCAGGATATTACATTTCCGTGAATGCCATGTGGCTAAAGAATCGGTAAGGCCTCAAGGAACTGCTCATACAAACACACACGCGCACACACTCTGCTAAATATCTACAGTGTGCATGACAATGTTATTTTGTGGTTTGAACTTGAAGAGAATGGCACAGAGCTCTTGAAGAGTTTTTTCGCCTCTATTTTTTAACCATCCTTTCTCGGTCCCTCAAAAACTGCTCATTTCAGAGGATCAGGGAATGGAACAACACTTACACACTGACACACATTTTCTGTGGCAACCAGCGGTGGTTACAGCTAATGAGGTGTGCAAGGACCAAGTGGCCACACAGATGAAAACAAAGAGCTCCATCTGAACCGTCCTTGGCCACACACGCTCATGTTGTGTCTCTAGGAGTTAACACAAAGGGACAGACTGAGTCACTGGAGAGAAAGAGACACTGAAAGAAAAGGAGAAGAAGAAAAGAAGTGTTGAGAGACTCTGGGGAGTTCACAATGATGGATTGTCCATTTAACCTGCCTTTGAACTGCTTGACTCTGAATCAGATTCATTTGATTCACAATTAATTTGACACAGTTCAGATTCACTCTGAATCCAACAAAGCTTGAATTGAATTACATGAGGATAGAATAAAACACTGAGAACTCAATTACATGATGATAGAAAGAAACACTGAAGACATTTAAATGGCATTTTACCATGAATAATATAATATAATAGTTAATAATTAATCAAACCAAAATTAAACATAATATTTAAAAACAAATATTTATATGAACTAATAAAAAAACTGCTATAAATGTGAGTTTTTCCCCCAAGGTGTAATTCCCTGGACTAAAGAATTTGAAAAATATTAATTTATACATAGTGCTACAGATGTATAAAAAAACTAAAGATCAGTAATCTACAAATTAACAAAAGACCAGTAATTGAATCACCGTTATTTTTGGTCCTGTCAGCCAATCAGATTTCAGGATCAGGTTTACAGTTGAGGGAGGGGCTTCAACTAATCATCCTTTTACTTTCCTCTGATTTTATGAAGCAGTTTAGAACCCTTGGGGTAACATGTAAATGATAATCGACGATTCGATGCTTCGATAGGAGGAGCCTGATTCGACTCCCAATCTCACAGTCGAATATTCGCGGGGTGTTATAATCATGCCCTTTTGGCTATATGGGGGTGCTCAAATGTCTGATTTCACAGAGAACTATACCGGTTTTCTCCCAATAAGTTAATATAGCCTATTATGATAATCCTGTAAATAAGAATCTGGAAATAAAGAAGCTATAAATAAATATTTTAATGTGAATGAATAAATTCAACCACCCCTATAGTTTTTTTTTCGATCAGGTAGGGTACGAGTTATTTCAAAACATTTTGGCTGCTTTATATATAGTGTATATAGGCCTACTATTATTTATCTGTATGAGATGCATTTGGTTGAGTTGCGCTGCAGTAAAAGCGCTTCATTGTAGTAGTATGGTGATTATCTCTTCAGCATGCATCACGAGCAGGACAAACAACAATAATATTAATGACTATGACTCAGACTGTCATATACATAACATTATAATGAGTTTAAGTGTTGCATGAAAAACATGTCCACAAAAGGAGCTCATTCAGAGCCGCGCAGACACGTTCACTTGTGCACTCGGGGCATTTTGTGCAGATAGCCTGTAAAGTTAAATCCCATTCATTAAAAAAGGAGCTCTCATAAGCGTAATTTTACTTTTAATTTTACGGAAAATTCCGATTCGACTATGAAAATCCGTAGTCGAGGACACCCCTAATGTAAATACAAAAATGAACATGAAAATTATCATCTTTTAGTCATAATTCACAAGTTCTACAGTATTAGCATCTGATACCAAGACTTCACCAGACTTTCAAGTATGTGGCATACACAATCTCACAATCCTGTCATTCACAGGCTTTTATTTTTTCAGTTTCACTCTTTGTTGCTAATGCTTGCTCTTGTCTAGCATTACCTGCCTGAGCGGTGAACCACAGAGAACACACAATGTGCCAAATTAGTAAAAAGACACACCACACACACACTCAGGCATACCCAGATCTCACCGCCACAACACACCTGTCAGTAACAGTGAGAAAGAGAGATGGAAAATATCCTTCAAGCTACATGGCCCTGAACAGAGTCAACGGCCCGTTCTAAATCTCTGAGAGCGTGCACTGAGATTGTGTTTATGCGGAAGCAAGAGTGTTTGAGCAGGCATGTGCTTAACTCTGTGTGTGTGTGTGTGTGGTGTGTGTGTGTTGTGTCTGTGTGTGTGTGCTGATGGGGAAGGAGGAAATTAAAATGTGGTTTGTGATTCATTGTTAGTTCATAGCATGTAACAGACACACACACACAACCACAGAGCACAGTGGGCATGAGATTGGTTGAAGATAACTTGGCAGATGTCTCTACAGAAGGAGGGAGAAAGCAATAAGGAGAATGAAATAGCGAGGTCAGACAGTAATAGATTAATGTTCAGAAAAATAAGGCATACATAATAAAATGTAGGAAAATAAAGAGAATGGGTTTTATCAATCATTATGCAAGTATACGCAGGCATGGGAATCGATAAACTGCTATTTTTCCTAACTGGTTATTTTTTTTTAGATAAATACAAGAACATGGAACACTGTACTAAAATACTCAGAAAATATTCCATGCATTATTTTGCATAAAACACAATGGTTGCATTGTATTTGGATTGAGTATTTAGTCTGATTCTTGAGCTAAGGGTACAGGGCAGTTCTTTTTAGTGAATCAAAATCATACAGCACGACTAGTGAAGTCTGATTCCTGAACAAATGAATTAATCAAAAATGAAAAATCAATGAAATAAATAAGCATTTGGCACTACTATATAAAATATTAATTGCTGAAAACATTAAATAACTGGAATTATTTATGATTTCCTCCCTAATAAATTCTACAGCTCATTAAAATTACTGTGCTAAAATTTCTACATTTATAAAACAGGGGAGTCAAGGGATTGTTCACCCAAAAATGAGAACCCTCTCTCGTGGTTCCAAAAATATATAACTTTCTTCTGTGGAACACAGGAAGATTTTTTTTAAATGTTGGTAACCAAATTGACATCCCCGTAGTGCCCACTGACATCGATTGTATAAGGAAAAAAGCCACTTTTCCAACCTTCTTTTGTGTTCCACAAAACAAGAGTCAGTCATAAGTATTTGGAATAACCTCACTAAACATATAGCAGTCAATACAATTTTTTTTACAATGCAGGTATCAAAATAGGTTCATTCAGAAGTCACTACACACACCTGACCCCTGTTCCCATCTGTCCTTATCACAGAACATGCTGAGGAAAACACGTCAACAATAAACCATCCTCAGGGGAGAAAAAGAGTGATAAAATGTGCACTCCGAAGGGAAGAAAGATTGATGGAAACATTTGCAGCACATGTGGATGTGCAATATATTAGCACGTATATCAGCATAAACCCTCGGCATCTCACTCGATCACTCTCTGTTCACCTGGACAGGTGTGGGCTTGTTCTGAAGGACAAGTACTGGGAATGGTGTTTACATGGTCTCACATAACAGAACAGTGTCCTTTAGTTCGCAGTTATTTCCATGAGATCGTTCAAGGAAGATTCGACTAAAACAGCAGGTCCGTCTGAGTATGTAGAATAATAATAAATATGGGTTTTTATAATGGTCAGCTCTTAAACTCTTCCAGTTTGGTCGCCCCATACACAAATATTTATTTCCGTATCCTTGGTCTTATGAGTGAATTTCTTCTGAACTGTACTACAGACAGCCAAAGGCATAAAGGACACAACTGTAAACATGTAATTAAGTGGTAATCTGAACGGGTAAACACATTCTCAAACATTCACGTTCATTCATTCCTCTCCACCTCACTCTTAAATTTTCTCTCTCTATTGTTCTGCCTCTCCATTCCGAATCTATGACTCAATAGTATCAGTGCAAGAAAGAGAAATACAGAAAGAGGACAGAGAGAAAGAGGATATGGAGAGAATGCACCCTCAGGGTGCCATGTTGTTTGGGCCTGCCTCCCCAACTCACACATAGACATACACAAGGGCCTAAGGTACATTTTACCCTCTTTCTAGTATATACTACAAGCAAGCTTTATTACTGTATATACTGTAACACTTTTAACACCCACTTCCCCCCTCATGTGAGAGTTAAACTAGAAACTAGGAAGAGCAAAATGAAACCGATGGTGGAAATCACACCATAATGGGGTGTCAAAGAGGAAGAGGTGGAGAAAAAGAGGAAGACGGTTGCTCTGTTCCAAATCCTAGTGAGCTTAGGAAAGGCTGCAACTAAAACATATACTCCCCCATTACAGTAGGCGAAAAACGGTATGTGAAAAAGTAGTATATCCAAATTCATAGTTAGGCAAAAACTTCCTAGATAAAATACAGCTTCCGCTGAGATTCTTAGGTCACATGACAATGACAACATGATGAATGTAGTACATCCAGATTATATACATGCTACACACATTCATACTACACTCTTACAATATAAGGCTCTTTATTAGCATCTCTGGTTCTGTTTCTGTTGGTACAACACTCTTGTGAATGTGTGTGCATCAGTTAGCAAGAGCTAGGGATTAAGGTTTATAATGTTTTAAATATGGCATTTTTCCTTACATAAACGCATCGATTCACTTCACATGGCCTTCATTAAACCCCTGGTGCTATGTGGAGCCACTTTATTTGTACTTCTATTGGACTATAGAATATCAACAGCCATTTACTGGCATTATCGGGTTGGAAGAGCCAGGGCATTTTTTATTTAACCCCAATTGTATTTGTCTGGAAGAAGAAAGTCCTAGGATGGCTTGAGGGTGAGCCATTTTCATTTTTGGGTGAACGATCCCTTTAAAAAAACTGTTCACTGAAAGTTTTTTTTTGGGAAACCAAAAACGGTTCTTGTATGGCAATGCTGAAAAAAAACTTTTTGGAACCTTTATTTTTAAGAATGTATATAAGAACATACGCTTTTAATGGTTGTGAAGTAATTCAAAGACTGTACCTACTCAGAAAACGTGATTTCCGACAGCCAAAGTTTGTTCCATAAGGTAGGCTTCTTGATTATTTCATCTCATAAGACATCCTCATTTTGGTTCAATCATAAGGCCACATTCATGAAGAATTCCAAAAAGCACTCAGTGAAAATGAAGAACATAAATACAAAGCAGCAGATGAAGCAAGATAAATGTCAGTTTAAAAAGTACGGGAAGTATTGATAAAATTGTTAGGAAAAGTTTGTTTTGCTTAATATTTCTCTGTGTGATGCATTTGTATGCTTATTAGAGCACTGAGCCATTAGCTTAGCACCAAAGTCTAATTAAATCAATAGTGTGTGGCATGCAGACTCATTTGTGTGGCATGCAGATTCACTTTTGAGGTTCCATGACAGTTAAATTGTCTTAGAAGTCTACTACCTATGCAAGAAAAAATACAGCTCCACTAAGTTCTGGAATACAGTCAGATTGTTACATTAGAAGGTTACCCAAATAACTGAGGCAAAGGGGTGGTGTTAACATCAGCTGATCCAATAAGAAAAAGAGAGTGAGGTTTATTTCACATAATGGGATAAGCGGTTTGTTTCGGGGAGTATTAGAGCATTAGGATGTATTAAATGTCTGGTGGTTTAGCCGCTGTTGAACAAATGTAGCTGTTTTGCTGGCAGGTCTAGAGAAATTATCCTTAAGCATATTTCTGCATTTCACAAGCGTATTGTATACTCAAATTAGGTTTGTAATTACAATGTGCCTGGGAAAATTCAATTCTGTGGTGCTCGCCATTGTGTTGCTAAGGTGTTCTGAATGGTTGTTATGAAGTTGCTAGGGTGTTAGATGTTTCCAAAAGTGTCCCCCAAGTTTCTATAATATTTTGGTTTCCATCTCTCCCTCTCTCTATAGCACTTTAAGGCAGAAGGACCCATTAAATCCATTTCTAAATTCACCCTGACATTATAGTTTCCTCATAACTCATGTGATTCACCCTTAGCATTGTACATGAGCACAAGTATCCAAGTGTGTGCTCTTGGAGCGAGTGTGTGGTAGGCTGTGTTTGGTCTTGTCCCTCTCTCAGTGTTTGCACTCACTGGGCCGATGACAAATGCAATATGCCAAAGTCTGTGTGTGAATGTATTTATGTTGTATATTGATGTGTTTGTTTGTAAGTGTACTCGTGTGTGAATCTAAATGTGCTCTTTGTCTGCAGGGTTCACACCTGTTGTGTGAACACCTGAAGGCTGTGCTAATAGCTGCTCTGTCTGCATTATGTTCAGTACCTGTTGCATATCTTGCAAACAATATTTCCGGTGTATGTGTGTGTGTGTTACTGTTTTATCTCTTGGGTATCACAGAGAGGCCAAATCTAAAATTCCACAAATAGCGAACAGAAAAAGAAAAGCAAAGGAGGAGCTTGTAAAATTGACCATGATCTGCTCACTTGAATGTTTTTTTTCTGGAACAATCTTAAAAATAGAGTTTGTGAACATCTATTTTTCCTTTTTCTTACTGTGATAATCCAACTAAAATAATAATTCTGAAGTGTATAATATCTGCTTCATCAAAAATAAAAAAATCTAAAATTTTAGCTCAAAATACCCCACAGATCATTTTTATAGCTTGTTCAAATTTAAGATACTTTTAGGGTATGAGCCTAAACGCGCTGTTTTTGTGTTTGTCCCTTTAAATGCAAATGAGCTGGTGCTCTCAGCCCCCTTTTCAGAAGAGGGCGTAGCTTCAAGAGCCAGCAAAAACAAAAAAGGGCAATTTCAAGCACTGAAAATATCAGAAACTCTTTTCACATTTATGAATTACAGACGGGGAGCACGGAGCAATACAAATAACGAGTATTTGGTCTCAACATGTCATCGTGTGTAATCTCAAACTTTATAAGTCCCACTTGTGATTACGAGCTTGAAAAATTCAAGTGGTTGACCCCACATTGCTTTCATACGCAATTTTTAACTAACACATTCACGATCTGGTAGCACCTGAAGGCAGCATCAGTGAGAACAGGCAGAGACAAATGGTAGCTTAAGCAACATTAGCCAAGTGCCAATAATCTCTTTCATAAAGGCAATTTGAAAAACAAATGCATGATAAGTACTTTGTCTGGAGCAGATGTTTGCACAAAAGCGGCTTGGATCCCTAAATATACAGGGGACTTTACCAATTTTTTTACAGGACATTTCCTTTGAAAATTCAATTCAACCACAGTGTCCTCAGTGGCTCAGATAGAGGGAGTCTATGGAGAATGATCGTTGATGCATTCCAAAACACAACACTTGTTGGGATGCTGCTTCTCACTCAGGGCTGTGCCTATGTCAATAGGGCAGAGATTGTCACGAATGGGCGTGACTTTTTCCCTCTGATGATGTGGACATAGGGAGAAATGTGTATGTATAAAAAACAGGTAGCTGAAATTGTCCACACACAGGAAAAATCCAATCAGACCAAAAAATGTCTATCAAAAATATATGTTTTAATTGTCCATATGCAAAAGTTAAAAAAGTGCAAAGTGTCTTAAAAACAGACCAAAGAGCAGACGTTTCAGCCCATGCTTTCTTCAGTGCTCATGAGTGCGAACCTCAGCTCCAGACATAAGTATCATGCGTTTATTTTCCAAATCTACATTGGATTAAATCTTTCTTCTTTTTGTTCTACGCACCTGAGAACTCATTGTTCTTTTTGAGCGCACACAATACTCGTTTGATGATTTATTGGGATTATAAACAAAATTGGTGGGTGGATTTTTACCATTATAGGCTGGTTGTTTTCACACAACTGCGGCCACACAACTGTGTCAAACACCCTATAAAAGTGATTTTTGCATAATAGGTCCCCTTTAAATGAATATAATTACTTCAATATGACCGAAAGGACGATAAATCAAGAGAAAGAGTAAGAGAACAAAAATTATGAGTTTAAGTGGGTCAAAGTCTTGACTTTCTTTCAGTCCAAGACGGTGGCCTCTGAGCTGTGAGGAGTATGTGGTACAATGTGTGTGTGTGTGTGTGTGTGTGAGTGAGAGAGAAAGAGTGAGAGAGAGAGAGAGCCAGCGTGGCGCATTACACTTGCAGGTAGACATGTGCAGGCTGTATCTGAGGCCCAGAGGACCTGCAGTACCTCTCTGAGATATAAATCAGTACGTGTAGTTTGTTGTGTGTGTGTGTGTGTGTGTGGCACACCGTTACAGATCAGATATATTCAATGGACAACCTTTTTCCACTTTCACACAAACATGCTTATTCGAAGTGTGGATATAGCCATTTTTCTCATAGGCAAATAAAAAAAACACTCATTTTATGATTTATTGATGTTTTAAGAATGTACTGAGAGCTTGTATGAAGAATTTAAAATGTTGTAATACAACAATCAAATATCTAGGCCAAAATAAATCAAAGACTGTTATTTTTTAATACTTCAGATTTGCAGTAATGGATGCAAGTCTCTGAGTTAAACTACACTGCTCCTTTTACGGTTTCTCACAACCCTTTTCACTCAGGGTTAACCACACCTTGAGCAACCTAATGGCCAACCTAAGGCCTATAGGTAACACGTTTTGACCTGCACACTGTGTGTATATGTGAGCACACACTTAACACAAAAACACACTAGTGACCATCGAGTTTTAAGTCCGTGTTTTAGAAAACTATGCAAACTAATATAATGGCATCATATGTTTTCTTCTATATCATCACATAACATGCTACTACTACTGCATATTCATATTTTATAATGACTTATATCACAGGAAGTAGAGCACAGTGTGACTGTGTGTGTGTTTGCATAACCCTGACCTTTTTTGCGATAGGTCTTTACGCATACCCTGAGGATGACTGGGAACTGTGATTGATGGATGAGAAGATAGATGGATGGTGACAAGGAGAAACAGGTAAGAGAGCAGCCGACTCTGACACCCAATGAGGGTTTCTGCAGAAAAAAAATGCATCACTGAAGGAAACGCTAGAAGACCTTTCTAATCTGTGCTGCTGATGAATCAGAATCATGAATCTGTAACACTGATGAAGGTGGCTGAATCTTGATTAGTGATCGAGGAGTTCCGTTGTTTTAAGTTTTCTGGTCGACTGCAGATTATGTTGAAAATGAAGTCTCAAAAACTGGTGTCTAAATTTATGGAACACGTAGAATGCTTTATTAGAGCTCCATGATAACTTCACTATATGCGGGTACACAACAAGATACGGGCGATTTTGAGGCCGATTCTCCAGTCCGACAGTTAAGTACTGTGGTTCTAAGATTATCTTATCAGATTTATTCTGTGGTGTGAGGTGTGTTAAGAGTGACTGAATCCGCTCGGAAGAACGTTGGAGGCGCCCCGATCGTGAATCCGAAATCCTGCTGTGTGAGGGGAACACCGAGGAAAAACACGTGTTTGATCTGCAGATTATCACGTGAAACAAAACAATATCCAATCAGAAAGTGAGCTGACAAGGACGGAAGCATAACAAACATAGGCTGTATCCAAAATCGCCCCCTATACCCTCAAATAGTGCACAAATACTGGAGCTGCCCATTTCAAATGATTATTAAACAGCAAGCAAACTATGCAAAAGCGGCAGTCCTTCCAGTACACTCAGTGCCCGAGTTCACTCACTCGGTTTCATTCACTCCTTCAAGTGAACTCTTAGAGTGGACTAATGTAGGGAATAGTGAATGAGGGTATAGGGGGGCGATTTCGACACTATGATTGCGGGAGGGTGGGATTTAGTTGTTGTTGTGTCTCAAATTTAAAAATTGTAATTCTCTCTCGGTCTCCTCCGAGTCACCGTAGTGCCATTTTGGAGACGAATTGTTGAATAAAGACGTAATTTAAATTTTCTTTGTGTACAAAAAGTATTCTCGTCGCTTCGTAACATTCAGATAGAACCACACTATTTTGACGATGTCTTTCATACTTTTCTGGGCCTTGACAGTGTTAGCCCCCCAGTTTTCATCCAAAATATACTAAAATGTGTTCCGAAGACAAACGAAGCTTTTACGGGTTAGGAACGACATGGAGGTAATTAGTGACAGGATTTTCATCCCTTTAAGTCTTAACTGAGGGGGATGAATGGACTAAGGTCATTCTGAGATTTAGTTCTTAGGATTTTACAGCATGGGTCATACTAGGTAACACTAAAAAGAGTTACAGACTAGGACCATACGCCAAACAGATAATGTCACACCATTTACTTTCAGTTCAGTGCGTGGAGCTTCATCCATTCCAGCAGCCAAAATAGACAAAGGCAGATGGTGCATAGCAAATTACCAAATGTGCCTTCACTCACACATACAATGTGGACACACCAAATACCTGTACCCACACCCACCTACACAAATACCAAGCGCAGCAGACACTGGCAAATTCAATGTGGCATGAAGTGTGAGTGTGTGAAGTAAAAAAAAAAAAAAACAGTATATCCTGAATGCACTGTAAGTCGCTTTGGATAAAAGTGTCTGCTAAATGCATAAATGTAAATGAAGTAAGGTGATTTTGTATAATCTATGGGCCATTCTTCAGGCTGATGGGATAGCATAGTAATCTTACCCATCCAAAACACTGGAAAAATGACATAAAATTGTCTGTCCGTTTCTCTCACAATTCTTCCTGTATCTGTCTGTATTCAAAACAAACACGCACAGCACTCGGAGCTGTTGTCAGTGACATACCGAAATCCCACCCATCCTGCACCACCTGCTACTCAATCATCTCACACTTTATTATGGGCTGCAAGCAACTATGGCGACTGGCCAGGTTGGCAGGTGAATGCTGAGGTCACTGAGGTGGGCGTGGTAAAGTCACATGCCCCTGACATCACCGCACCACACACTTACACATTAACATCTCCATGGAAATGACCTCTGGCATTCCAGCAAAACACAGCTCTAGAAATCTACAACTAGATGCTTCCATAGAGTAACACACTATACAGTGTAAACAAAACAAACTCTTTGAACGACAATTTTATCATGGAGTAGTGTTACCCACTTTTAGAATTAAATTAGAATACAAAAATAGTTTGGGGGTTGCAAGACTTTTTTATTTTCCCCCTCTTATGCTCAACAAGTCTAAAGTGTACTTTATTCCCTTGATGGCAAAATACTGTTTGACTTCTTTTCTTCTCTGTGACAAGCTGGTGTCAGAAACAGAGAGTTGTACAGCTCTGTCTTGTGAGGAGTAACCCGGTTAACTTCTGTATTTCTGCTGTTCTATAAGCACCACCTACTGTCAGAGGGTTCATTTGCATTTTCATTCAGCCTGTCTGTCATTTTTGTTCACACAACCTGCGATTTTCAATGTGAAAATTGGGCGAATTTTAACAAGCATACATGCAGTGTTGGAAAAAGCTAAAAATCAAATTCGGATAAGCTATAAAGAATTATTCATGGTATATTAATTGCCCATGATGACAATACAGTGCACTTTTATTATGTGATATACTGTATTAAAGAATACCTGCACATGTCTATTTTAAACAGCGGTGTATGTTTTTCAATGTAACTTTTCACACAAATTGATATATTACAATGCAATAAATGTTTTTCATTACAAATTACATGTACGCAAAGTATAAGAATTTTATCTTGTGGTCACAAAATGGACCCTTCTGTATTTATCTTCTCAGTTTTAATTAATATTATTATTATATGAAATTTAATTTTACCAACTTAATCCTATAAACTCAAAAGAGGTCATATTATGAAAGGTCAATAAACCATAAACAGTATGAAAACAAAACCTAGTGTTGGTGCCAACCAGAACAATAACACAGCAGGCATGGTAACCACAGGCACAATCCAGCATATCTTTACTTTACTGCCAAATACACACTCTGACACATACTCTCAGAGAGAAAGAGCGAGAGAGATGAGCATACGAAAGGAATAAAAACACCATATCAAATTGGCAGAATGTGGCAAGCGTGAGAAAGAACATAAACAGGGGACACGGGACAAGGTTCACACGGTGATCAGGATAAAGACACACACAACACACACACACACACACACGCTGCAAAAAATAGTTTCTTAATCCTTTTTTTTGGTCTGATTTTCATGAGAAATGTCATGATATATACTTATTTACTCATATTTATCAGCAAATGTAATGTATTTTAATGATGTCTGGATATATTTTTGATTGGAAAACAAGACAAAGATACTGCTTAAAAGTATTTCTTGCAGTTCATGCAACATTCACACACCAAGCCCTCACAAAACCCGCTTTTTCCTCTTATGTCTCAGTTCTTCATGTTTCTCGTTCAGGCATTCTTTCATTATTCAGTGAAGGAACACAGGTGCACCTGTTTCTACTGACTCTTTTCAGAAGAGCTACAGTCAAACACGCATAATCCCTAACTACACACACACACACACTTTAGTAACACCCACCAGCTCGCTCACTTCGCAACACACTGAATGTCTGCCCTTTAACAGAGGGAGGAAGAGAGAGAGGAGGCGGCAGTCAAAAGTCATCCGTCTTTATTCCTCTTCAGCTGTATTGTGTTTGCAGTACGTCACCTGGTGGAAAAAAGAAAGGATAAAGAGCCTGTGGATGGAGAGAAGAAAGGCAGAACGAAATCAAAGGTTGAAAAGGGATGGCAAGAACGGGAGAAGTGGAGTGCACACAAAATGAGCAAAATAAAGCAGAGGATGTTGTACAAACTGAAAAGAGCTTTTTAAAGCTGCCCTCCCCTCTAAACTGCTCTTCAGGCCTGTGTGAATGTTTGGTCTTTCTGTTCTCAAGCTCGGGAGACAAAGAGAGAGGACGGAGAGCAGCTCATAGACGAGTGAAATGAAGGCTGAATCGAGACAGAGTTCACTGACTGTCTGCATGTTTGAGGAGTGTTACTTGCAAAGTTGTTCCAAAGGTTACAATGAACAAAACGGCTCACAATAAATATGCCGATGTACTGAGATGAGCTACAGGAAAATATAAACTGAAAAATATAGTTTCCAAAAGGGTTTAATCAAAGTGATGCCATAGAATAATCATTTCGGATTCCTTAAAGAATCTTTCAGCGAACAGTTCATAAAAAGAACCATTGTTTTCTTAGTGTGAAGAACATTTAAAAAATCTCAAGAACCTATTTCCACTAAAAATAATGAATAGAACGGTTCTATGGATGTCAACGATTCTTCATGGAACAATCAATGCCAATAAAGAACCTTTATTTTTGAGAGTGAATGTTTTTTTAATATACAATTTTATATATATTTTATGCCATCTCATGCTCTCCAAAGCTGCATGTATTTGATCAAAGATACAGTATGTTGAAAACAATTGTGCTGCTTAGTATTTGATTCACAGAATAAAAGCAAAAGCATTTATTTAAAATAGCTACATATTTTTTTGTAACATTACAAGCTCCTTCGCACATGCTACTCACGCACACGCACACGCACACACGCACACGCACAGCACAACACACACCCCACACACACACACCACACACCACACACACACACACAAATATATGAATGCTCCCAATCTGTATTGTCCATCCCAAAGCACACTCCATATTTAATAAACACATTTAATGTACATTTTAATATAAAACACAAATTAATAGTGTACTGTTTTCTATATGCAGGTGTGAATACAGTAATAAACATAAAATGTGTGTGAACATTTACTTCTATAACCAGTGTCTTGATGTTTCCTCAGATTAAATCAAAGCTGTAACTTCTCTCTGAGCATGTGTGGTTTTCCTCACTAGCAATCACGCTGAGCACATTAAAGTACTTACAACAGCTCTTTATGCTCCTCTGAGACTTACAGAAAGAGAGAGACTAGGAAGAGAGAGATTGTGTCTTCCACTGCCCACAGTGATGGTCAGCGTGTCGTGTCTGAATTCCCCACAGCAGCTCATATCTCACACAGTATGACCTCACACCATCCTACACACACACACACACACACACACACACACACACACACACACACACACACACACACACACACACACACACACACACACACACACACACACACACACACACACACACACACACACACACACACACACACACACACACACACACACACACACACACACACACACACACACACACACACACACACAAGTGAGCTAACGCTAAAGAATGGGACACAGTACGTAAAGAGGACAAAACATTCTACCCACAGCGTTGAATATGCCACAGTGCAGTACTGTCTTCCATTTCCTCCCCCATTCCTTTCTGTTCTTTTTGTCATTTAACGGGGTTTTTGCTGGGGCTGGGAGACAGAGATACACAATGCCATTTGTTTCTCACAGGAAAAGATTCACTTGAGTGTATTTCTCTGGTGTGAATGCACTGCCACCTACTGGATGAATGTCATATTACAGATGACAGCAGCTTTCTTGAATGGACTTTCTTTCATTTTCTTCTTCTTTTCACAATCTTTTTCAACTTTAGCTGTAACACGAGGGGTATCACTTGATCCTTTTTACTTGGGCATGAACCCCAGTAAAATATTACTGATGAATAATTGTGCTGCTAAAAATAAATAATAATAGATAATAATAATAATAAATCTGCTAAATGACAAAAAAGTAATTGTCTGGCAATGGAGATTACCATATACCAATGTGAGAATAATTGTACCTGACAATATTTCAGCAAGCATGCTGTGTGTGTTTTATATACGCTGTTTAGAATTCCAGATTTGCAAATAAATCAGTCTTTTGATCTGGTGAACATTTGTAAAAAGGTCTGAATTTGTTCACAATTTAGTTTGATTCATTCAGTTCTCTCACTCACTCATTTTAACTCATGCACTTTTAAGCAAGTTTTCACTCGAAATAGTAATGAGATACGTTATAAGACAAAACAAAAAGATATCAAATCCACTGTAGGAAACTATAGGAAATGTCTTTTATCATTTGTAAACAATGAAGCTGCTCGACTCTGTACTGCAAAGCCCATTTATATAAATATATCCAAAAAAATATCTAATCAAAATACGTATCAAGTTTGAATATCAAAATATTGCAAAACGTTTTTAATGGGATCGTTCTGAATAAAAGACAATTATCTAAAAAAAATCCAAGACAATTGCTTAGCTTGTGCACAACCTCCTGAAAGTATTTGATTTGCCAACTTTGCTTATGGGCACTCAGTTCAGGGTGTAGATGTTTTTTTAGCATAAGCCATAACCGTCATGTTACTAATTATAGGAAATTTACATCATGATTGCATTCTCACACCTCTGCTATACTGATGACATTCAACTCTTGAAAGGATCTCTGCCTGCCCCAAGGACATATCACTTTAATCTTGACAAGACTAGGCTCCTCTTCCTTCCTCCTAACAAAATCTGTCTTTACCCCAGTCAAAGGTCAAGAAGTCAATGCTTCCAGGTGTGTTCAAACTGACCAACTCTTATTTGAGTGACATTATGACTGACAGATCCTATTGCTTTATCCTTAAAAACATTTGGAAAACGTCGAAAAAGGGCCCTTCCTTGACAACAACAATAGTTGTTTCATGTGTAGGGTAAAATAACACCTCCCTCACTACAATACCAGCATCATAAGATAAGATCTGTATGAAACAGTAGTGCGGGTGAGAGTCACTGTTGAATTACTTCTATTCTCACATCTATTATTAATAGTAGCACGTGTGTTCAGCATTTCAACCCTTTACATGGGTCTATGTATAAAATCAGATAACTACTTTAAATTACTTTGTTATTGAATATATGCAGCACAATCCCTGTAAAATAAAAGTTAGTTAATACTGATATTAAATCAAATAAATAGCAACATTGTAAAATGTGCGTGATTAGCATGGTAGTTTGCTGGCAGGCCAGAAAGTCTGTAATTCACTTACTCACGAAGTCTTACACGATAGCAGTATGTTTTATGGATAAACAGCACATCTATAGTAAATGTATACCAATCTACCTCCAAATTAAGCATTTAAGTTATTGAATCCAAAATCAACTTACTTATAACCTGACTTGTTTCCTGTTCACTGAATGCTCTGCTCTCACTCATGCCTGAATACGTTGCTCCTTTCCGACTGGATACAGCTCAACCAATAGCATTCCAGTACAGTTCTGAAGGAGCGTTTGATTGGTTGGACCTACTGAAGGGATACGCCCTTCTCTGCCCGAATCGGTTGAGTGAATGCTTCAATGACTCACTCATTCTACAGATAGGATCATTGAACAAATTAGTGAACAAGAATGAATAAATCTTTGTAGTGAACTGACTCGGTTACTGGATGAATCACAGTCCACTACATTAAGGTTTTTAGGTGTGAATTGAATACATTAGTTCAGGGTGGAAATGCATATAATTTTTAGAAGATTTAGAATCCAAAATGAAATCCTTGTCACATCTTTATTTTTTCATTTTGTAGTAACAAACTTCATAAATAGAGATTCAAAACAAATCAAACAATTTAATTTCTGAACTGACTCATATTTCTTCCTCTAAAATACAGGAAGTGCTCAAGAGGATAACATTTATTCTGATTCTCTTTCACACATACTTTATTTTTTAAGTAAAATTAGCATCCCTCGTGCTATAATATATATATTTTTTATATTCTAGATCAAATACATCCACGTCAAACTGTTTTTATTTCTCATTTCATACTAGCTTACAATTATAAATGGAATATAACAAAATAGAAAAACAAAAAATACAGAAGCAGCATAAAACATATCATTAAATAGCACATGAGATTCAGCAACATTTTCCCATCCATTTCTGTTTTAAACTGCAGAGACATCAGCAACATTTCTAGAAAAAGAAACACTGATTTCATTAATAACATCTACAGGTGTCTTAATAAGAAAATCCTGGAGTGTTTAGAGCAGTAGTAACGCAAGTGCAGACAGATGACTGGGAGCTTGAACCTCACAGCATGGAGATGCCACAGCTGCCCTACGAGAAACACAGTTGTCTTCATACAAAAGCAACATTAAAAGTTAAAAATAAAGGGATGAAAAGACTGAGTGTTTGTGTATCCAAGTTAGTGAAAAAGGGAGACAAGAAATTCTCTGTCTGGTGGTGTGTTTGTGAGAGAGTGGTATAAGACAGCTGCAAGGTCAAAGAACTTCTCTGTGTCGTAATCCATGAGGACAGACACATACTGATGACCTCACGGTGTGTCACTCTGGCAACAAGGTCACTAAGAACAACCATACTTACACACAAACACAAAACGTTAAAGCCAACACAAGAACCAAAGCAAAGTTCATGGACATTTTACAAAAAACATCACATGCACTCATACCCAACACAAACACATATCAGTGCAAAAAAAAAAAAAACGCAATAGTGCCGATGTGACTCACAGCTTCACATCTTTTCTGAAATTCTAACGGACATCCTATGAAATACAGGTCTGGACAGATTGGATGCTGAATTTTAAGTCCGACAGCAAAAACAAGACCATCCTATATAAAGAACAGCAGTGGTTCAGTAAACATCTTTTAAAAAAAATCCAGTTCAGGTTTAATCCAGTCAGTTGAACTATTTTATTAAAGTTTTTTTTTTTTTTTTTTTGCTACACAGGAAATATTCAGCCAACACAGGAAGACACAACGAAGGCTCTCCGCCTTTCCATACTACTGCCTCCTCTAAGCTGCTGATAGTGGCACATCCGTTCCAGAATAACATGAAGTTTAGGCACTTCATCACAGTGTTAGTGTAAACCTCCAGCACGCCTCACTGTTGTGCATTTGTAGGAACTGGAGGAAGCTTTTCGTCATACTGTGGAGGTGGTGTGAGGGGTTCGATGGTGAACACGTTAGTCTGCTGGATATCGCTTAAGCTTTTTCTTCTTAGGTTATCAGATTTTATTCGCCTAACTTTAAGAGGAATCAGCCTGCGCCCGGGACGGCTGTTTCTTCGGCCGGCCGCTCCAGTGCTGGGGTCGATTTGGGATGAAGGTCTGCGTGCTGGGCTGAATCCATCTTCCACAGTGTGCTGATCTTCCCCTAGCTCCTCATAGGCTGGCAGCTGGGTGATGCTGCTGTGTCGCTCCGAGGACTGACTGATGGGATACTGGCCACTCATTACCACCTCCTCGTAAGTGGGAACGGTGTAGTTTTGAGCAAGTTGTTCCATCCTAGAATCAAAAATAAATGCACATTTACAACCATGCACAGCATATTAAGCTCATTATTGTTCAAACTATCATTCAAAACATTTGGGGTCAGTAAGACTTAATGCTTAGCTTTTATTCAGCAAGGATGCATTAAATTGATTCAAAGTGACAAACATTGTTAGAAAAATAATCCTTAAAAAAAAACATATGGTATCCACAAAAATACAAAGCAGCACAATGGTTTTCAACATTATAAGAAATCTTTATGGACAAAAAAAAAAAAAAAAAAAAAAAAATCATATTAGAATAATTTCAATCAATAATGATGCTGAAAATTCAGCTTCGCCGTCACAGGAATACATTACATTTAAAAAAATATACAAAAAGAAAACAAAATAGAACATTTTTTGCAATATTACACAATATTACTGTGTTTGTGATTAAATAAATGCAGCTTTGGTGAGCAATAGGAGGCTTCTTTCAAAAACTAAAATGTCATGTGGTGTAAGAGTATTTTGTATGTACCTTAAATGTTAATGTACACACCTAAATAAAAATGTTATTAATTCACAAAATCCTAGTAATTCTTTGGGAGTCACCACACAACATTTTACAACCTGAACCAGCCATGCCAAATTAGAAAACCTTTGATGAGACTTGACCTTGACACACAATCTGTCTCTGATTATAACGTTTGCATCCTCTGGAGGTTATTTGTCAGCTGTATGCGTCATTGAGGTCGCATCATTTTAGAAAATTCCAAAGACAGAAATTAAATACAATAATTTATGCCTCAAGAGGACTAAGACAACTTTATAATGGTTACTTTTCTAATAATGAGACATTCTTGATGACACATACAGCCGACAAATGTGAGCTCTGGAGGGCGCAGCTTTCAAAATGAAACACAGAGACAGTCATGAGGGTCTGCAGGGGTCCTCTTTATAATATCATGTCCTGTTTCTTTTTTTCCTGCATGGATTTGGCAGACAAAGCTTTTCAAATATTATTCAGCAGCAAAGCAGTTTTGTTAAAACCTTTTTTAAGACATTGTGATGCATGATAATGCCAAACTACTTAAAAAGGTTTAATAAAAAATCTAATTGTTTGCATGGGGCTTTTTTTTCATTATGATATCAGGAGAGTTGTGTCAACCTGTCATATACTGTGTTTACAAACAGTTACAAAGCAGACGTTTTTTGTGGGCAGAGCCAATCTGGTGTCAGAAAATTATAGTTTTCAAGTAGCAGTCTATTGAAGCCATGGAATAAAAGGATAAAAAAGGTAAATTTGAGTTTATATTTAAAAAATCTGACTTTATTATTGCAATTCCGAGATTAGATCTCATTTGTCAAACTCACTATTGTTGAGTTAAATTTACATTACATTTTAGCAGACGCTTTTATCCAAAGTGACTTACAATTGGGGAATACATGAAGAGATTCATCTTGAAGAGGCAAACAGACAGAGGAAGTGCTCGTAACACCAAGTATCAGGCATTGTTCAAATAAGTACAAGCTAGCAAGAGAAGGAATAAATAAAGAGAAAGACAGTTTTTTTTGGGGGGAAATTTAGGATGAAGTCAAGTAGTGTCGAAAGAGATGAGTTTTCAGTTGTTGCTTGAAGATTGACAGGGATCCAGCATTCCGGATGGGGGTGGGAAGATCATTCCAGCAGCCAGGAATGGTGAACAAGAATGTTCTGGAGAGTGATTTTGAGCCTCTCTGTGATGGTACCACGAGGCGTCGCTCTCTAGCAGATCTCAGACTTCTGGAGGGGATGTAGATTGTTATAAGGGAGTAGAAGTAGGCGGGTGCTGAGCCTGTGGTGGTTCTATAATGCAAGCATCAATGTTTTGAATTTGATGCGAGCTGCAACAGGTAGCCAGTGAAAGGAGATAAAGAGAGGTGTGACATGGGCTCGTTTTAGCTCGTTGAAGACCAGTGCCGCAGCACTCTGAATAATTTGTAGAGGTTTGATTGTGCTTGATGGAAGTCCAGCCAGAAGAGCATTGCAGTAGTCCAGCCTAGAAATGACAAGGGCCTGGACAAGAAGTTGTGCAGCATGCTCCCTTAGAAAGTGCCTGATCTTTCTGATGTTGTGTAATGCAAACCTGCAAGATCGGGCAGTCTTTGCAATGTGGTCTTTGAAGGTCAGCTGGTCGTCAAAGATTACACCAAGATTTCTGACTGAACTTGATGGGGTAATTATAGAAGAACCTAGCTGGATGGTGAAATCATGCTGTAGAGTTGGAGTGGAAGGGAAGACAAGGAGCTCAGTCTTTGCCAGGTTGAGCTGTAGGTGATGTTCCTTTATCCATGCAGAGATAAATCGAGTTATAAAATCTGAACTAGGAGATATAAACTTGCATTTGTGAAAGAAAAGTCAGAACTATGAGAAATAAATGTTATGTAAAATGTAAATAGTAAAAGGATTAAATAATATTTAATGCTGTAACTATAGGGATAAAAAAATATGTCCCCTATGAACTGCATGTGAATAGTATGTAGACATATTGTTTAAATCAAATTTATGCTTTAAAAGTAATCATAGCAGTTTTCATCCATAGTCTGTCCATTTAAATGTCTGCGTTTAGCTTCAAATGGCATCTTTGATGACAGTATTCTATAAAAATTATTTGCATTCCGATTCTGACATCCAAAGGATGTCTCTTATTCCATAAATTATATCCATTTTCCCTCCACTTGTTACCGCACACAGCAGCAGGTGACATAACTGTGACGGCTACTACAAATTGGTCTATATGACATCATAAAATAATATTTTTTTTTTTTAGAATCTTCCAAAAAATGAAGTGCATTCAAGTCACTGTATGTGTGAATTATATTTTTATGTGTTTTTGAAAACATTAATAAAAAATAAAATACATTCAGCTACGCCACTGGCTTATTTACCATCATAAAGTGTAAGAATGTGGCTGCACCTGGGTGTGTATTTAACAGCATTTACTCACGTAGCCCCCTCCCCGTGTGTGTTAGCGGCTTCCTGTCCCCTGGCTGCCCGCTGTTTGTTCCGTACGCTCAGACACACAGACAACAGCAGAAGCGCCACTCCTCCTCCTACTAGGACGAACGCCACGGATGAGGTCTCCCGAACTTGACCTTGATTCAGGCCGGGTCTGGAGCTGTTCCCTTCAGACGCTGCTGGCACCACGCTCCACACAATCATGACTATCCCCAGAGCGATGAGGCCCATGCCCAGCGCAGCTGTAGCATAATGCGCCCCAGAGTAACTGCTGCTGGTCCTGCTGGGGCTGGGTGGAGTCTGGTCGCTGTAGGACATGCTTACAAACCTTACAATGGACTGAAATCTCCTCTGAATATGTGGTCGTCCTGTGCCTGTTGAAATGTCTTAAAACCTTATCTCATTTTCCCTGTCTTTTCTGGAGCACTGACCCGCTCTGTGAACAGAAAATCAAACAAAGGTGAATCAGCAAAAAAGTGATTGAATAATCATGAAAGAATGTTATATCAATCAACATCCAAGATCCAGGCCCAGTCCCTTGATAAAGCCTGTGTGAAAATAGCGTAACAGTCTGTGCCTCAACAGTGATAAGGTTTTTATCAAAGCATATTTATTGTGCACACACATCAGTAGACATGATGTTAGGCTTGCCTAACTTCCTTCCATGAGATTAAGCAGGTGTGTGTCCCTTCAACTCAGCTTTAGTTACAGGTGCATAAAAATGGAAGAAAGAGTTTGATTCAAGAGTGAAGTGAGAGAGTTCACGGACTTTGGTGAAATTTCATCTCTGCTCTGGAAGGTGTATGTTAGAGTGAAAACCAGGCAACTCCAAGCTCCAAAAATGTCTTTACTAACAA
Organism: Ptychobarbus kaznakovi; assembly: GCA_027422405.1. Lineage (NCBI taxonomy): Eukaryota > Metazoa > Chordata > Actinopteri > Cypriniformes > Cyprinidae > Ptychobarbus > Ptychobarbus kaznakovi. Next base: position 13,325,297 of record CM049810.1, on the reverse strand, counting down.
TGTGTTATTGTTAAATAGACATACACACACTAAAGAAAGCTCATCATAACTCTGCTGTGTCATGCCTATACAGCTCCTTGTATTGGTTATCTGTACAGGCAGGTCTAGGATAAGCGCTTTTACCGCACCCTTAATAATTTTCAGCATGGTAGCAACATTAAATCATGCTCTCAGATCAGTGTAAATCTTGTACATGTAGAGCCAGGTAGTTTATAATGGAATCTATTTCCTTGAGTTGTGACTCATCAGTTAACTTGTGTGTATGGAAAAATGTGGGAAGTTGCTCATGAGCTTTGTCTTTGTATTCCAGCAGAGTATTTAAAATCTCGATGGGCAGACATAATTTCATCCCGGCACATAAACAAGTTTTAGTAAGTGTATATGCCTGAAATAGATCCATCCCATAGAATTGACCTAGCACGTCTAAACACGCAGACAGATAAAATTATGATAGTGAATACTCACTGGGGAATGGAAGGAATTTCCTTCTCTCACAAAGAATCCACTGTAGTCAGATTAGAAAAGGGGGAAAATAGTGCCACATGAATTCACATTGCAAGGGGCACCGTAACAAGGAGAAAGGGTTCAGCTGAGGAAGCTCAAGGCAACTGGGGTCCCAGAAACTGATGACAGCCTACTTATTAGACAGCATTTCAGATGGTAGCTGTATTTTAGAGGGAAAAGTACACTCACATTCCAGCATCAGTGAACTTAGAGAGTTCACCCAAAAAATATATCATAATTTACAGTAGTCAACGACACCCAAGGGAGAGTTCACACAGAATACACTTTTAGGATTAAATGCAAGAGGAATGGACAAAATGTCTCCATGTGTTTCGGACTTTTTTTTTGTTGTTTTTTTATGCAAAATCATAAAAAAAATGTGTAAATGGCCGTAAGGCTGTCAGATGTTTAACATTCTACCAAAAATAGTTTGTGCTGCACGCAAGAAAGAAAGCCATACAAGTTCGGATAAGTATGAAGGCAAGTGCAAGCAAAGTTTTCTTTCTTGGTGTTCCTTTAAGCATCAACGTTTGAACATCTAATCTGAGTATATTTTGAACGTGTACACGTGTCGATTGAAACAGAAAACATATATCGATCTTTATAGAGTTAAATATCTTTAACGCAAACATTAGATCAATGCAACTTTACATGAACAGACGTCCTGATAAACACTAAGAGATAGCAACAGCGATTCTATATCATCAAACTGTAAGGCGTAAAGACTGAAAATATATGATTAAATATCTAAAGACACGTTTAAAACAACAAATTACGCTCCGCACGGCATGCGCTATGTAAAGGCATGTAAACAGAAACAAAAGTTCAAGGAAAACGAGTCAAACTTCAAGTTCACTGGGAACGTAACAAATCTTACCGAGAAAAAGTACCTTCCTTGTGTTTAGGAGACCAATGGATGAACCCACTTTTAATCCAATGATGCACACGTACACCGGAGCATTTGTTACATTCCTTAAGAAGCTCAACTTACATTTCATAAAGCGGTTTGGCCTTGACTTTCACAGACGAACATCTTCCTGTCCCTGCAGTCCAGAATTAACCCTTTAACATCCCTGTTCGTGCTCCTGCCCCGCCCATGTGTTCTGAGGGGCAAAACTTCCCCATCCTCTGACGCTGATGGTCCATAGACTTTCAGTGAAACAGACCGTGATGAATATAAGAACTCCATATATAATACGGAGAAAATCAAAACTGTATTTTTAAAATAACATCGTAAACTAGGCTATCATGGTTTCCAGTTTCATAACTGATTAAAAAAACAAGTCTTAATCTAATATTCAATCATTTTTTTATATTTCTAGTTTTATTTATGGGTGATTCTTAGACTGTGGGCACTTTTATGTTCTTTGGTCATATTTTTAAAATACATATACTTTTAGACGAATTCCTCTTTCTTTGCCAAACTAACAATAAAACCACCTTAAAAACTTTTTACTACCTTTCTATTATGATTTTTTCATACTTTTCAACCTCCTTATAGGTGTCAAAATCACTGTTTTATCCTTGTCGCACACCCAGACCTTTAAACTTCAACAATGAAAATACAGTTTAAAAATATGACTTATCTGGTAACTATTAATGTACCTGAATTAAGCACTAGTAAAATAATAAAAATACATTATAGTATTTAATGTGAGACCACTATCAATATTACTTTTTATACAAAATATAGCTGTCGCACAATTGGTGTCATTTCCACCACAACACTGTAATGTCCCTTTAAAAGGTTTGTGTGAAAGATTGTTTAGGCGGTTTCTACGGAAATGTTCAGTGACATCAGAGCACATGTTGGACATGGAGGGAATTCAAATTTTAATCAGTAACAAATGAAGAAAAATCAAGGTAAATATTGCTTGATCAGTTAATATATTTATTCTATGTAATTTCCAAACACACTGTACCTTGAAGGGTGTTTTTTAAAAGCTAAAAAATGTAAGTTAAATAAGAGTATTTTGCATACATGAAATGCTAAGTATTAATTCAAAGCAAATCAGTGAAGCTATCTTCTACAGAAATGTCATTTCCAACACAGTCATTTCCTGCCTCTGTGGTGGAAATTACATTTATGGTTACAAAGTACAATTTATATGTAAATGACTTTGTGAATTGAGTTTAATAAATGTGACGAGTTTAAGCATTTTTCTAATAAATATATCTACTGTTTCTCTACATTCACGTTAATTCATTGTCATTTCCACAACACCCTGTCATTTCCATCACCACACACATTTTTTTTTATATTTAAAAAGTTATCATCACATTAAAAACGAATCCACAATTTATGAGATCATGCTCTACTTAATATAAAAATTAAGTTATTTAAGTTATATTTATTTTCTAATAAGCTCTTACCCAAACCAAAATTAAGTTTCAGAGTGTGACAGGTGCAGTTTAGCATTTGGTCCTTAGGGCAGTTCAATTTATCTCAATGACAAATGTATAATTATTGTATATTTTGGAAAAACTGGTAAAACTTGTTACAAAAATGATCTTAGACAATTCTTGAGTGGCATAAGTTATTCTATTTTTAAATAACAGCTGTATATTGAGATGTGGTGGAAATTACATTTGTTCATTGCAGGTTCGGAAAAAATGTAAAATATTAACAATTTATCTTGTAAGTTTGTCCTCTTACAGACCTTAAAACTAGACAAATTATTAAAATTTATGAGACTGTGTTAAGTGACTTTAGAACAAGTTATTGTATTCAACTTCACAAGGCTAAAAGTGCCCCTAATTGAAGAAACGCCCTTATACTCCTTTTGTTCTGAATAATAACAATCGATAACCTTTAAGAAGACTGTGGAGAAGCTGACATGGAGTTTATTTATGACATGGAGTTTGCTTTATACATTTTTCAAGATACTAGCATTATTTATCACACCATTCTACAGTCAGGGTGGTGCACATCAGATCACCAGCATCACCTATATAAATATATCAAACAGGGTTCAAGCAGAAATTCCCAGAGAGGAACAAAAGCTCAACAATATTTAACTTCTTTATGGGCAGTTGTGATTCTGGCAGTGTTAATCATGTTGGACAAAGGTTGACCACATAGGCAAGGTGCTTCCTCATTACTTTAAGGAATGTTATGTGACTTTTACAGTGAATGGAACAAGGAGTGCTCTGACATGTATTACGTATTTTTCTCAGTATAATGGAGTACTTTATTAATCCTATGTGGGAAACTGTGGGAATTGCAGGTATGATGTGTTTCAGATACTAGAAATATGAGGAATGAATAAATTACAAGAACACAACAATGTCAAAGGAGATACAAATTAGCTGATCATTTTTTTTTCAAAAATGTTCAACCCCCTAAAAATAGTTTCTTGTCTTAATGTCCTGGAATACAATAGGGAAGTAACAGAGATTTAACTAGAATGTAAGACTATTTTTATATGGAGAACATGTTGTTCAGTCTTTCTTTATAAAAAATATGCACCTCCTTTTACACTGCTTCAGAAAGTAGGTTAATAAACGTACAACAGTCATATCTTTGATCTTTGCACATTTACTATGATGATTAGTCTAACCCCTGCTATAGCTTCGTAATGTGCATGACCTTGGAGTTGCCCAGTTGGTAGTATAGCTATGTTTGAATGATATTGAGATTGGTGATTTACAGTTGGTACACAAAAGCAGCAGGTTTGAACCATTGGAACCAAGTATGAGTAGAGGCAAATTTGAAATTGGGCTCATGTTATACAAAATTGTGTAATCATGAATAGTTATGGACCTGCTATTCACCTACTGTAACATCAGGATTTGAACCACATGACTAAGTGAAACACATTGGATATTAAGTTAATTTAGGTAAATTCCAATAATAATTTATTTAAATAATGATGTACTGTTTAACAAAACATTTTACAATATGTTGTGGTACTAAATCTAATGTTCTCCGAGTCTGTTTTCTAAAATGTACACCTTAAATGTGAAAATATTCATTTTATTGGGGAAAAAATTCAACTTTAGTTCTCACAAATCAGTTATAATTGTCAGGATATTTCACCCTGCTTCCTCACACATTCCTTACCCGCACATGACAATAATTTCATCAAAATCTAAACAGATAAATAAATGTTTAGTGTATGTGCCCTTTCAAATGGATTATTAACATTGTCTCACTTTGAGACAAATGAGTCTACAGTCACAAACAACAGCATAAGGTCTACAAAGCAAAGGCAACTGCTACTGGCAAACCAAGAGTCCAGAGACTGAAAATGTGAACTTTCATTGAGATTTCATCAACATTCACCTTGAAAAAGAAAAGAAAATCCCCTATTTTGGGAGCTTTAAGAAAGTGTCATGTTTTTCATCAGTGATCTCGACAGGAGAAAGACTCAGACATTGGTGAGCTCAGCAGCAGAAAAATGTCGAATTGGGCAACGCTCTTGTTGTAGCGAGACCTCCTGAATTCCATTCCTTGGAAATGACCCGGATCGGTTCTGGTGACTGATCTTTCGTCCAGTGAAATTCTTTGGGCTGAGACCAAGCTGCTGCTGTATAAAAAGAAAATGGATCCGTCAGATTTCTGATTCACTGGTGCAACAAACATTTGACTTTTAAGAATTATTCAAGCAATAATGCAGATCTTCACTTCCTGAGGATGCATTGTTACTGAGATCTACACTTGAAGGAACTAAAGAGCAAAATCCTTGAAAAGACAGCAAACACTGGTTGTGCAAAGAGATTTATGCAAAGGATTAAGTGTTAACTTACTACATTTAAAGTAGTTGTTCACCCAAAAAAAAAAAATCTGCCATCATTTACCTTGTGTCCTTTCAAGCTATGGAACACAAAAGATGATATTCTGAATGCTGGGAACTGAACAACACTGGAGCCCACTGACTTCCATTGTATGAACAAAAACACATTATTTTAAAATATCTTCATTTATGTTAGAAAGAATAAAGACAGTCATTTAGGTTTGGAATGACACAAGAGTAAATAAATGATGAGAGAATACAAATACTGCAATCCTTCTTTTAATTTAAATAACAATAAATAAAGTGATATATTGTTGCATATATATATATATATATACATTTAAATATAATAAAAGCAATACAATTTAAATTTAAATTATAGGATTAATAAATGCTTTAAATAATTTTTCTTTGGCAGTTTATTTTAACTAATGAATTAACTAATTTTAACTAATAGAGACTTAATGTAAAGTTTGACCAAACAATAAGAAATCAAAACATTGTCAAACAACATCTAGGGCACATTGTAGTCCAGATTAAAATTTAAAAATAAATATTCAGTATTCAGTGCTGCGATGAACATTGCAAATAGTAAAATATGAATGGCTGTTAGAAACATTTAAAGGTGCAGTAGGACATATTGGAAAATGTTAACTTTAGCCAGATAGCACTAGAAGCATACGTCCCGCCCTTCCTGCAAATCGCTGTCCAAAGCCACGCCCCCTGAAGGCATATACATGCACAGACCAGACAACCAGTCACAACATTACTACAATATATCATGTGCCATGCACCTGTGAGAAAACTTTATAGTAAAGTTAGTAAAAGTACTAAAATACCAGTAAGGAAGGTCAAGTTGTTGATGTTTGCCTGCCATTCTCGCTCTGTCTGCACAGCGCACGTGAACACGCTGATGACGTATCCTGTCTGCGCGAACCGGGTGTGCAGAGGTATGCAAATGCTTATGTTGATAAGCAGGTAGGAAAGCCTCTCAAAATGTTCGAAGTGAACATTTTGATTGGACGAACATTTCTTGGTCCTTGGTCCTCATTTTCAGCGAATACACTCGTTCCGCCCTGCGCTTCTCATCCGTGTTGGGCTTGTTTACATCAGAGTGTGCATGCATTTATGACAGCATACAGCGGTGTTGTGCATTTTAACCAGTTGGGAAAAGTTTTCACATTAATTTTAATGCAATTTGTAATAAATAGTTCACGTTTTTTTAAAGTGGCCATGATAACAACATCATGCATGTTCATAATAGTGGTATATTGTATTACCGAATACCGGCACGTGTCTAAATGTGGCATTTTTATGAGATTTAAGAATTTATGATTCAGCTTTAGCGTTCTACCTTCACTCTCGTTAAAGACTGCTGATCGTCATGACAGCTGGGTGATGAGCTGCTTAGAGAACTTTGCCGGTGAAGTGTGGGCGGAGTCCCCAAAGGTTCGACTTCCTGATCAAACCCTGCCCTGCAGACACAGATATCAGAGAACTGTCTCTTGAACATGTTTGACAATATATTCAAAGAGACATTGATTCATTGAGACATATACATTATACATGTGTAGTTAGACACAGACACATACAGTACAACAACCCTAACAGACAGTCTTACCTGGCTGCACTGACAAGTGCCTTCACCTCTTCATTCAAGTGATGACGGACCATGTGCTTGTTGCTCGAAATACACAAAGCTGCCGCCATGGTGTCAGAGTTGAAGGAGGGATCCATCACCATGATGGCACCATGAACCCCGCTGTTCTGAAGATTGTCAGCAAACTCCTAAATGAAAATATATGTTTTTCCATATACCAACACCTACACTTTCTCCGTTAGCACTGCTGTTCTCTCTCAATGGTACCTTCAGATCAATATCTTTGATCCATTTGATGATGCGAGGACAGGTCCACACTACAGGGTCTGTGTTCTGATTCTCACACTCTGATCGCCTGGACCGCAAAATCTGCAGCAAAACAGTATTTGGGTATTTGTTTAGCTTCATAAACTTACTATAGAGACATTTTACTATAAGGGTGTGTTTTTCCAAACTGGGCTATTCTGATGTGTGTGTTTGTGATTGTTGTTGTTCCTTTTTGCTAAGGGTTAGTGCCTGTGGGAATTCCCATCATGCTCTTCTTCTGGTTTATGAGTAAGTGTGTTACCTCTTTGTCAAAGTTGAGTGTGTGTAGCAGCTGTATTCCCAGCAGCAGGCTGTTCTTGTGGGCTTTTTTAGACACGTGCAGATGCTTCTCAAGGTCGGTGCATGTGAGTGTACTTAGGAGACGTCCGTCCACAAGGTGAGTGTGGAAGAACTGGGAATACTGAGGGAGACCTACATCAGTCAGCCAGGCCTGAGCCACCCAGTGGTGATCCAGATCAGCTGCTTTAGAAAGGCTGAAACAACATAAGAAAAGGACAAATATTTTATAAAACCAGAAATGCACTCTTTGTATTCAAGCTAGTTTTGTATACCGTCTTACTAAGAGAAGTTGCTATTTACTCTAAAAAGCAAGTGATGAGCCAACATTATTATATATATATATATATATATTTATATATTGTGGTAATCAACATTATTGCCACAAATGTTGCAGACTGAGTTTAAATTGAACCTGGAATATTATTAAAAAATATATATATATTTTTATGTTTTTAAATATATTTTAAGTATTATTAATAAAATAACATTGGGATTAATAACATAAGTAGAATTAAGTTTTTTGGAGGGTCAAACACCACTTGAACTTAAAGAGATTGTTCACCCAAAAATAAAAATGTATTTAATAATTTACTCATCTTAAAGTCGGCATCATAAAAAGCAATCATATCTCATCTCACAAGACTTGATTTAAAGCATTTGATTCATACAGTATGGATTGATTTTATGATGCACTTCCATACTTTGGTTACCTGGACTTTTAATGGAGAGACAGAAACAAGGTTTCATTAAAAATATATTGTGTTCTGAATATATCTTAAAAATAAATTATGTTTTGAATATTATTCAAAGCCCTATGGGTTTGGAACACCATGAGAGCAATTTATTTATTTTTGCAGGGGTCCTCGCTATGAAATAATGATTGTCCTGTTCTGTTCTTTTTTAAATGTCTTAAGATGTGTTTCCTACCCATGTCCCGATTCCGCATCCCTGTAGTCTTCAATGGCCAGACGGAGTTTCCTGCGGTGCATTGAATTACTGATACCTAAAACAAACTCCAGGTCCTCATCCGTGAGAACTAACAAGACCTAACAAAACACACACAGATAATGTTTGATTCTAACATTCAAAAACACTGCTTGTTTAAATAGTCCAAAGCATTCAGACTTGATAGGATCAGTATTTTAGGGTATAATTTTATAAATATGTGTTCATGCATCATACTGACAAGGGTCTACCTTCCCACTTTTAACGTTGTCTGCACAGGCCCGTATGTACATCGGCATGGCCATGATCACCTCCAGCCACGCCTGCACGGTTCCTGCACGCCAACGGGACATGGGGGCCGACCGCGCGAGCTCCACCTGCTGAAGCCGATCCAGATGCTCCTCGCATTCTGATAGGCTCACACTGAGGCGGGCGGGGCTTGATAAACTGTCGGAGTCTAGATTGGTGGATGACGGGAGAGGGGCGGGACTTAATACGAGTTTGTTTTTTATCATTTTTACCACCGTGTTAATAAAAAACAAAGAAAAAAAACGTGTTTTCTCAAGTGAATACAAATATGTGTACGGTTCCATAAACATAAAAAATATTAATTCAGAGATAAGAAGTTAGATAAATGTGCTGGAACAAACATTTCCCCTATTTACATCATAGTTGAACAGCAGCCACTGAAGCGTCTGTTAAAGCCTGTTATTAAGTGGGCGAACCAATAATTTCACCAGTAGACGGCAGCACTAAACCGCCTTCAAAAACTGCAATCAACCCAAGCGCCCATAATTGGTTAATAATACAGTTGTTTCGAAAAACAAAGCACTCCTTTCTCACAATCAATCTTAAGTATTTGGGTCCAGAGGTTGTAAAACAATGACTGATAAAGCAGATGGCTACTGCTATCTGCTAATGCTTGTAAAGAGTAAATGTTGTTGGAAAAGAACAGCTTGTCTGGTTTTGCCTGTTAAGATACTGCTTTTATCTGATCTACACAAACTATTCACATACAGGTAAATCTAAAAAAAATAGAATATCATGAAAAAGGTCAATATTTTTTGTCATTAATTTCAGAAAGTGAAACCCATATATTATACAGATTCATTACACATAGAGTGAAATATTTCAAGCCTTTATTTCTTGAAATTTTGATGATTATGGCTTACAGATAATGAAAACCCAAAATTCAGTATCTCAGAAAATTAGAATATTGCTTAAGATCAATAAAAAAAGGATATTTTAAACAGAAATGTCAGGCTTCTGAAAAGTATGTTCATTTCTATGCACTCAATACTTGGTTGGGCCTCCTTTTGCATGAATTACTGCATCAATGCGGCGTGGCTTGGAGGCAATCAGCCTGTGGCACTGCTCAGGTGTAATGGAAGCCCAGGTTGCTTTTATAGCGGCCTTCAGGTCATCTGCATTGTTGGGTCTGGTGTCTCTCATCTTCCTCTTGATAATACCCCATATATTCTCTATGGGGCTCAGGTCAGGCGAGTTTGCTGGCCAATCAAGCACAGTAACACCATGGTCATTGAATCAGCTTTTGGTACCTTTGGCACTGTGGGCAGGTGCCAAGTCCTGCTGGAAAATGAAATCAGCATCTCCATAAAGCTTGTCAGCAGAAGGAAGCATGAAGTGCTCTAAAATTTCCTGGTAGATGGCTGCGTTGACTGTGGACTTCAGAAAACACAGTGGACCAAAACCAGCAGATGACATGGCAGCCCAAATCATCACTGACTGTGGAAACTTCACACTGGACTTCAAGCAACATGGATTCTGTGCCTCTCCACTCTTCCTTCAGACTCTGGGACCTTCATTTCCAAATTAAATGCAATATGTACCTTCATCTGAAAAGAGGGCTTTGGACCACTGAGCAACAGTCCAGTTCTTTTTCTCCTTAGCCCAGGTAAGATGCTTCTGACGATGTTTCTGTTTCAGAAGTGGCTTGGTAGCCCTTTTCCTGAATATGTCTGAGCGTGGTGACTCTTGATGCACTGACTCCAGCTTCAGTTCACTCCTTGTGAAGCTCTCCCAAGTGTTCGAATCGGCTTTGCTTGATAGTATTCTCAAGCTGAATACTGAATTCTCAAGCAGAATATTCTCATGCGGTCTCTGTGGCTTGTGCACATTTTCCTACTCAATTTCTTCCTTCCAGTCAACTTTGCATTTAATATGCTTTGATACAGCACTCCTTGAACAGCCACCCCTTTCAGTAATGACCCTCTGTGACTTACCCTCTTTTTGGAGGGTGTCAATGATCGTTTTCTGGACCATTGCCAAGTCAGCAGTGTTCCCCATTATTGTGGTTTCAAAGAACAAGAGATACCCACAGTTTATACTGTATGGATGGTCATTTATTGAAACTCAAATGTAAATATTCTAATATTTTGAGATACTGATTTTTGACTTTCATTAGCTGTAAGCTCTAATCATCAAAATAAAAAAAGTATTTTACTTTACATGTAATGGATATAAAATATATGAAAGTTTCACTTTTTGAAATAAGTAACAAGAAAAACTGAACTTTTTCACCATATTCATTTTTTTTTAGATGTACCTGTATTAAACCATTTTTCACCTCCTTCACTAATATAGCTTCATTATCAGGATTGTGGAGTTTGCACATCACCAGGAGCTAATGAGCCACTGCAGAGAAAAACAATATACACAGAATTCATCCAGCGCCAAAATGACATTGAGAGCCCCGTAAAGGCTTAAAAGTGAGATAAAAAAGTACAAATGTATTAAACAACCACACACACAAATACAAACAAATGCCCCATGTGGTTAAAGATATTTAGTAATGAGTTGGTTAATTATGCTCTGTACTACCTGAGCGCCATCAGGCAGTCGATGAAGTAGCCAAAGACAAGCTCAGGGAGGCGAAGTGCCAAAACACAATTACAAAGAGCGAAAAACTCAGCCACACACTGTTCAGTGTTTCTGATTTTATTTCAAAATAGTTATATAACTTATTACCATTTTCAATTCCATGCCATTTAGAGTTCCATGCTATTCAGCACCAGCCTGAGCCAAACGCAGCAAGGAAAACTAGAGCTGTCTCTCCATCTCCAGCTGACGAAGAACACACTACATGCTCTGAAAACTCATTTATTCTTCATTTCATGTCAGTGCAATATTGAAATGTACACAATGGTAAGAATCTGCCACTGAATGATAGCTAGCATTGATTTCATAAAAATAATAGACTATAAATACAAAGTTTAATGGTGAAAGGCCCTGTAGAGTAAAGGTATCCAGTGCCCACTTGCAAAGCAACATGGGAAACTGTGGAGCTCTATGTCATACCCTGCTTTATTAAAGGTACAGTAATCATTTCCATGACAACTATCCTAAGTTTTGTATAACCAGTCATCTGGGTTTTGTATTTTCACACTGTTCTCAGATCAGTTTTTGCCTCCTGGTTAATGATGTTGTGAAGGCAGTTGTCAGAGTTAGTGTGTGTAACGGTGGTTATAAACTCTCCTGTGGGAAAGGCAGGACGAACCACTGCTCACTAAAAGTCACAGACTACATCAAATGTCCAAATACCAGAATATGCTGCAGATAGATTAATATATATTTTTTGGATCAGTGTGAAAAAAGCAAATATCCTTTTTTGGGGGGTTTCATACACGCTGAGGGTCCTGCTGGCTTCCGACAGGAGAGCTCCATCAATATGTTTAACACACAGGTTTAAAAACAGCTGAGACAATGAGTGTTAAATTATATAAAAGGCATCTGGAAACACAAGCACAGAGTGCACAATGACTGTTATTTACACATTCAGCAGGCCTTCAAGTTTCCAGTGAGATGCTAAAGTGGGTATAAAATGAACACACACACACACACACACACACACACACACACACACACAAACAAACTCTGGGTTTGGAATCATTGTACAGTCAGTTTGTGCTCAAAGATGGCAGCGATAGAGACACACACACACACACACACACACACACAGAAACGAGTAGGGGGGCTCTCAGCAGCATCACCAGTCAGCATCCTCCTCTATGTAGTAGTCAGGTGTGTTAGTACCATCAAACAAAGTAGGGTCCAGAGACTTCCTTTGCTTTCCTCGACCGAACACCCTCGACAGAGAGCCCAGACCCATCCTCTCTTTCTTCTTTCTGCGTCTCTGCTCCTCTAGATCCTCTAGAGACTGGAGACAGGGATAAAGAAAGAAATAATAAGCAATAGAAGCAAAGGTGATACATCACAAATGAGCAGAGAAACTATTCTGTATCTTGACACAATGCATATGAAGGTTGTCATAATATCTTAATCTCAAAGTACAATAACAGCTAAAGAATCAGAACACCACTCAAGAGGGCTTTTCACACTGTGCTTAACCCCGGTTTATCGTCGGTCTAAACACCGCTTTTAACCCCAGGTAAAGACCCGACACTTTCACTAAAGAAGCTCCGTGCCTCTGTTGTAATGAAGCGGGCATTCACTTTTGAGGAGTGAGAAAAGAAACCGTACCGCTTTTGCAAGGGACCCAGCTCCCGTGCCTCCGTTGGTAAAAAAAAAACTCTCGTGCCTCACACCTGTAATTTGAAAGTGGTGTTTCGAGCATTCAACCTTGTTGTTGTTTTTTTGATCAGCGCATTCTGAATTGAGAAAAAGAAAAAATTGCAAGGAGGCTAGCCTCACTTCTAGTATATCAACCAATCATAAGAGAACCTAAAATTAATATGTGATAAGAGTTTGAACGTATCCCGCTTTTGAGCCAAATTAAGTTACTTATGATGAGTATTGAATATTTGATCGCCAACAGATTTACCAATCGGTCATTCAAACAGTGTATACAAATTAAAAATAAAGGGCAACACGCCTAAACCGGATATAGGCTACAGCAGTCGGATTAATTAAATGGCACAACACAGACTCTTAAGGGATGGATGTTGCTTCAAGTGATAGGCCAGGTAAGTGAAATTATATTATCTTGCTGTATGAGTCCTTTTCTTTACGTTTTCTGACTAAAAGCAGACAAAAAGTCATTTTTAACGTGGTTAAGCAAATACTAATATTAATCGTCAGGGATCCCCAGACCAATTAGTGTAGCAGCGAGGCTCTATTTTAGCCGCCACTGTCTGCTACTAAATGTATTTTAAAATGGCTATCCCTGCCTGTATAGCTATGATCAGCTGTTCCTCAATCTTCACTGATCTAAAGACATAAGCAGTGACGTTGTTTTTAATAACTGGCAAGACACGTGAAAAGCCGTGTAAACAGGTTGCCCGCTGTTCGTCCAATCAGTGACAGTGACACCGCAAATATGCAAACGCAACAGTATATTTAACTGTTTCTGGAATTTGTGAATGTAACAAATCGTCAGGCCCCAGGTAGTATATATTGTCAAAACAGTTCCAACAGTTAACCCCAGGTATAGTATGAGCAGTGTGAAATAACAGTTAACCCCACAGTGTGAAATGTTAACTGTTAAGCATGCAGGTATAGTATGAGCAGTGGAAACGTCTGTTAACAGTTAACCCACACTAAAAGTATGAGCAGTGTGTCTGTTAACAGTTGTATAGTATGAAGTGTGAAAGGTCTGTTAACAGTTAACTTGCTAGTATGAGTGTGAAACGTCTGTTAACCCAGGTATAGTTGAGCAGTTGAAAGCAGTGTGAAATCTGTTAACAGTTAACCCCAGGTATAGTATGAGCAGTGTGAAACGTCTGTTAACAGTTAACCCCAGGTATAGTATGAGCAGTGTGAAACTTAACTGTATAGTAAGCAGTGTGAAAGTTAACAGTTAACCCCAGGTATAGTATGAGCAGTGTGAAATAACAGAGGTATAGTAAGCGTCTGTTAACAGTTAACCCCAGGTATAGTATGACAGTGTGAGGTCTGTTAACAGTTAACCCCAGGTATAGTATGACAGTGTGAAACGTCTGTTAACAGTTAACCCCAGGTATAGTATGAGCAGTGTGAAACGTCTGTTAACAGTTAACCCCAGGTATAGTATGAGCAGTGTGAAAAACAGTTAACCCCAGGTATAGTATGACAGTGTGAAAGTCTGTTAACAGTTAACCCCAGGTATAGTATGAGCAGTGTGAAAGGTCTGGTTAACCCCAGTATGAGCAGTGTGAAACGTCTGTTAACAGTTAACCCCAGGTATAGTATGAGCAGTGTGAAACGTCTGTTAACAGTTAACCCCAGGTATAGTATGAGCAGTGTGAAAGGTCTGTTAACAGTTAACCCCAGGTATAGTATGAGCAGTGTGAAACGTCTGTTAACAGTTAACCCCAGGTATAGTATGAGCAGTGTGAAAGGTCTGTTAACAGTTAACCCCAGGTATAGTATGAGCAGTGTGAAACGTCTGTTAACAGTTAACAGGTATTAAGCAGTGTGAACCCAGGTATAGTGAGCAGTTGTTAACGAGGTCTGTTAACAGTTAACCCCAGGTATAGTATGAGCAGTGTGAGAGGTGTGAACAGTTCTGTTAACAGTTAACCCCAGGTATAGTATGAGCAGTCTGTTAACAGTTAACCCCACTTAACAGTTCCCAGTGTCGGTAAGTATGAGCAGTGTGAAACGTCAGGTATGTTAGTGTCAGCCCAGGTATAGTATGAGCAGGTCTGTTAACAGTTAACGTCTGTTAACAGTTAACCCCAGGTATAGTATGAGCATGTTGAACAGGATAGTTAACCCAGTGTAGTCTGTTAACAGTTAGTATAGTATGAGCAAAAACAGTGTATATTGAGCAGTGTGAAATTAACATAACCCAGGTATAGTATGAGCAGTGTGAAACGTGATTACAGATAACCCAGGATTCCACTTATCCGGGGTTTAGATGACCCAGGGTTAACTATTTCAAGTGTGAAAAGCCCTAAGATGTTAAATGTGTTGAATGCTCTGCTGTGGTTTGAAATCTTTAATTTATAGTTTAAATAGATTATTATTATCATATCATCATCATCATTATAATTATTATTGTTACGAGTCCCTATATTTTATTGCAGATACATTTTTTTACTTAAATTTTTACTAACAAAATAATATTAGAGACCATGTAATGCAACACATTTTGAATAATAGTAACAATAATACTATTTCTAGAATTTTAGATTTGTATCAATTACAATACTGAATTATTACCAAGTTAAATGATAATAATAATAATAATAATAATAATACAAATCCCTATATTGTTTTTGTTATTGTGTCACTGCAGATACATCTTTTCACTTAATAAAAAAAAGGAAATAATATTACAAACCATGTGTGTAACACAATTAGGGCTGCAAAACAATTAATCACATTAAAAATACAAGTTTATATTTATATACTATATGTGTGTCCTGTGTATACTTACTGTATGTATAATAAATACTCACAAATTGATATGCATATATATTTATACATATATATATATATATATATATACATATAAATGTTTTATATATAAATTTAACATAAATCTCAAGTATTTTGTGCATCTCTTCTACAAAGCATGTCACAACCTTACCACAACCAAGGCATGTACTACAAAAACACTGAGCATTTTACATCTGCTCTAGCATGTTTCCTAAATTAGCCATTTGAAAATCTTATGAATATTGTTTAAAATAGTATACTATGAATATTGTTGACTCTGTGACATTGTTAGTTATGTTTCTCATTTGTAAGTCACTATGGATAACAGAGTCTGCTAAATGAGTACATGTAAATGTGCAGAGTTTTAGCTGTCAGGTAAACAGTAGCATGCCACAGTACTGCACTACACTTGTGCACTTGTGTATGTGTTTAGCGATGCAAAGAGTGTCACAGTGAGTTGAATGCTGTGTGTGTGTCTTACATTGCAGAGGGAGTGTGTTCTGTGTTGTGGTGAATCTGATGGTGTGGAGGATCTCTCTCCCTCCATCACCGAGGCATCGGAGATGACTGACGGTTGTTTAGAGTGACATGGACTGATCCTGGCTGCAGCTGATGACATCATGCTGAAGCCGTCAGCATCGCAAACGCACGGTGATGCTTTCAGTACTAACAGACACAAACATTAGGAGAATTAGGAGGCTGATTTTAAATGGACAGGTCATTGGTGTAAGTGTAGTGTGTATGTGTGTGTGTGTGTGTGTGTGTGTGTGTGTGTACCCTGTCTGTCCATTGAGTGGTAAAGGTTTTGTTGACTCTGTCTTATCGCCGCAGTCAGAGGAAGCTCTGCATACATCGCCCACTCTTGGTTGCCGTTGACGACAGTTTCTGTGGGCATGGCCAGCGAGTGTCGCTTAGGAACATCCTTAGTGAGAGAAGCCAAAGACTGTTTTGCCTGGAACACACAAACAGATTTAATTCAATACGGTCCACTTCCTTGTCCAGAGAGAGTGTTGTAAACAAATGTAAAACGTGTGAAAGTGTAGTACTGCCCAGAATAACCGCTCCAAACGCTTCACAGTAGTGCCAGTCTGGAGCTAAAGTCAAGTTATTAATAGGCCCACACAGAATCTGCACTCAGAGGATTCGGTGGAAAATATTACATGTCTACATTTGAACCATCAACATTTTACCTGCCTTGTTCCCCCCTTATGTGTTCATTCTCAGTGTTCCTTACTTTTCTATTAGTATATTTTCTATGTATGAGCATAAGAGACTATACACAACACTGCCATTCAAAAGTTTGGGATCAGTACATTTTTTAATGTGTTTTAAGTTAACAGAGTCTCTTATGATCATCAAGGCTGTATTTATTTGATCAAAATTACAGAAAAAACTATATTATTGTGAAATTTGTATTTCCTATTTTAATATACTTTAAAATATAATTTATTTGATGCTGCGCAGACATTTCAGCAGCCATTACTCCAGGCCTCTGTGTCACATGATCCTTCAGAAATCATTCTATATGTTGATTTATAATCAATGTTGGAATCTGTTGTGCTGCTTAATATTTTTTTGGAACCTGTGATACTTTTTCTTTGATGTATAAAAAGGACATTTATTCAAAATATAAATATTTTCTAGCAATGTAAGTATTTACTATCACGTTTTACGCATTTAATACATTCTTGCTGAATAAAAGTATTGATTTCTTAAAAAAAAAGAAAACAATTACTTACCCCAAACTTTTGAATAGTAGTGTATATTGTAGCACACATTTTCAATTTTTAATAAACACTGTTCTTTTTACCGTTTTATTTATCAAAGAATAATTATATTTTAAAGTGAATAAAAATAGAAAAGTTATTTTAAATTGCAATAATATTTCACTATTTAATTTTTTATGTGTGTTTTTGATCAAATAGATACAGCCTTGATAAGCATAAGAAACTTCTTATAAAAACATTAAACATCTTACTGATCCCAAACTTTTGAACAGCAGTGTTTATAATCGATGCAGAAAATGCTGAAAAACGGCAGATTCCATGTTGGGCCTAGTTCAAAATCATTTCAAGCCCCAGTCATGCCAGAAAATAAGCCAAAACGAACACCACCACCACCACATTATCCATTATCATTGGTTTAGAATGGCTCACAAACTCCTAAACATTCTACAAAACGAGCATGCAGAGAAGAACATTCACGCTCACAGTGAAGGAACAGAACCGCACATGCTTTTTCCATTCCAGATACACAATGAGTTTGTTCTCAAAACAAAATACACGTGCAACCAATCAAATTGTGCATATCAGATGGGGAGTCAACATTGCAGGCCAATCAAAGAGGGACTTGGGTTTGAGTGACAGGCCTGGCTGATCTTACCGACACGGTTTTGGGTGAGGCTGGTCTTTCTGGAGATCGAACAAACACGCGACTTTCTAGTTTCTGAGCCATAAAGCTACTCATCTGTTAAAGAAACACACACACAAACAACTCAACACTGATATTTTTGAGCTACTCAGTTGACAGATCGTTTGAAGACATTCTAAATAAGACAAACACTTAATAAGACAAATATCTCTAGATTCACTCAAGACAAAGTAGGATACCCTGATTTTCTAAACTCTGTGCATCTCACCATAGTCAGTTCAGCCTCCAGCTCCTTGATCCTGTTCTCTTTCAGGTCCAGTGCAGATCGGAGTGCACATGCATGTTCTGAGGCCTCTTTGGTTTGTCGGCGTAGGTCCCACTTCTCCCGTTCTAACAAGTCTTTTTCCCTTGCCAGGACTCTCACTGCATCCTCACTCTCCTGCAACACATAAATAACAATTGTGTGTTTGAATGCTGAAGCATGTGTGTAAGTGGGAATTGATGCATGTTTAAAGCTGTTGTGCTAGTATGAATGCATGAGATATGCATGTAAAATACTTTGCGGTGTTGCTCATAGTTGCGTATGAAATCTCGTAGCTGCTCCTCACGGCTCTCCAGTGTTGTGTAGAGCTGCTGCATCTGATTCACCAGATCAGTTCTCTCCAACCTCAAACGCTTCCTGTCTGCCTTCATTGCTAGGGGAAAAAGGAGAGACAAAGAAACAGATACACTGTAGATAAAAACTGCTGTAAAAAAAAAAAAAATATATATATATATATATATATATGGCATGAAATCAACATATTAGAATGATTTCTGAAGGTTCATGTGACACTAAAGACTAGAGTAATGAAAATTCAGCTTTACTGTCTCAGAAATAAAGTACACATTAAAATATATTAAAACAGAAGTTATTTACTTTAAATTGTAATAATATTTCACAATATTACTGTATTTTTAATCAAATAAATGCAACCTTGGTGAGCAAAGAGACTTTCAAAACATTAAAACATATAAAAACCAACCCCAAACATTTGAAAGGTAGTGTACTTCCTCATGTCACATGATTATAGGTACCATTTATGTCCATAGCACAAAATAAATAGTTAATACATAGTATGGGTTTATAACAAACCATAACCTTGAGTATAAGCAATACCAATCCTTAGCTGATACTTAGCAAGCACCAGTAATTAAAGAAAACATACCAAAATAAAAAAACTAAATAAGCAATAATTATCCTCTCTACGGAAAATGAAAATACTTATTTTAACTTTGCAATGTGTTTTACAGTCCAAAATGCTGTTTTATAAAGTTCCTGTGCTCCTCTGATTGCCCTGACAAATCAGAAGTGCTTCACAACCTTGACAATCAACCTTCTGCTCTGCTTTAAATAGTAAGAATTAAAATCATAATCATAAAGACCTTACAGAGATTCACCTGTCACCTGCAGTTATATGTAGTGTAATATTACACCTTCAAAATGTTCTGCATTTGAAATTATCAATTCATGTGCTATTCGGATTGTGGTCTCAATCAATTTAAATACATAATATGGTTTAATTTGCATGTAACCATTCCCATTTACACATTACTATCATTCTCTTGATGTTCACACACCAATCCCTCTCTCTCTCTCTCTCCCTCTTTTTCCTCTTTCAGGGTGTCTCTCTCTCCAGTTGGCTGTGGTTAATACTGTGATAACGGAGGCAGTAATTGACTGTTTTAGGTTGTTTGTAGCCTCTGCTCTGACTTGCAAATTGCAGCTCATCTTTTCCAAGGACATTGAGTCCATTCACCCACCACTTAAAGACTCATTATACAGGAGCCAAACGGCACACACAAAAAGCCTTTCACACACACACACACGAACACCTGGAAGGAGGTGGAGAGAGATTGTGAATAGCAGTGAACATTCAGATCAGTAAATCCTGGAAGATCAAGAGCTCTTCAATCCCCCCCTCCCCCCGAACTGTGTTTAATTAAATATTGGATGTTCCTTTTCCATTATATTTTCACACACAAATCACATTATTAGTTATTTGAGTTTTCGTTATCCTTCCATCTTTTACCGAAATGGATTTCTATAGCAGAAATGTACAATGGTTGTTTCAAAATTAAAATTTTCATCAGAAGGCCTTTGTCGAATACAGCAGAAGATGTAATAAGAAGGCTTTTTTTGAACGCACATATACTGTATACGCACAAAGTCAGCACTGGGGTAAAGTTACTGTTCAAATGAGCACAGAAGAAAGCACCCACAATGCAAAGCTGTTTAGGTGCAAATGATGTTCAGGATAACAGTTTAGCTCTCCCCGATCTAGCAAGTGAAACACAAGAACATCTATTCCAGCGTTACTCTAACACTGGGTATTGAGGTTCACAGGAGAAAGTAGATTTCAAGACAAAGTCAGACCAAGGAGAGCAGAATCCCTCGACACCTAAACATGGAGAATATAATGCCAGTTTTGTGGTCAGTGCTGTTCTGATTACTTCTGTATTTCACAGCTCCAGAGCTGAAAAATGAGCCACAGGACAAAGTTAAGGAAGAGAGGCGAGGTCCAAATCGTTTTGAGGAATCTCAGTCTCGGCAGATTTAAAATGGTGCAGTCAAAAGACCTTCAAGTCCTCAAACGTGTTCACGATACTGGATCAAATGACTTTTCTCAAACTCATTTAAACACACAAGGTATATAATACAGCAAGTCAATTGTAAATTACACTAAAATGTGCCAAAAATAAATGCATCATTAATAAATGAATGAAATCAATAAATTAAGCAATCTTTCCATAATATTTATTTAAAACAATATTTGTTTTCACTGAGCAAGGGGTTTGGGCTTGTGAGTCTGTTGTTTATTTCAAAATGACAGGTCTAGCGCTGGCTGAGAGCTGAGGGTGAAAGGCCAGGCTCATAGTATTCATTAATTTCCTACCTTGCAATGCCTCCTTTGCTCTGCCCAGCTCCTGCTCTTTCTGTGTTAGCTGCACGCGGATCTGTGAGACAGACAGCAGCTCCACAGAGCAGCCTCCTGTCTCCTCCAGCTCACGATTCAACATCTCCCTGACCTGCTTCAGCACTGACACCTCCTCCTGCAGACGCACCACCTCCTCATGCAACAGCACTACAGAGACAGGGACAAAGAGAGAGAATCATTTAACATCAGAATGCATCACTGTGATATTTTCCTGATTTATTTTGCTATTGAACAGCTGAATGTCTCTTATTATTAAATTATTTATTATTATTGTTATCAGAAGTGGCAAGAGCCAAACGGATTTTAAACGCAACTACAAAATAAATACACATACTGTTCTAAAGTTTAGGGTCAGTGTTTTTTTTACAGAAAATAATACTTTTATACAGCAAGGATGCATTAAATTACTTTTGATAGTAAAGACATTTAATGTTACAAAACTTGTAGCTTTGTTATTATTATTATTATTATTATATATTTATTTATATAATAATGTTATAAAATGGCTATACTGTATATATAGGCTACATACATAGAGTGCTAAAGTAGTGGCTGATGAAAATTCAGCACTGCGTCACAGAAATAAGTGTAATTTAATTTCACATTTAATTTCATTTTATTAAACCAGGAAACAAATTAGATTGAATTCCAATAATAATTTCACAATATTAACTGTTGTTTCTTACACAAAACATAGTTCATCAAATAAATACAGCCTTGAAGGCAAAACCCGAGAGTCCATTAAAATAAAAATCAAATTACTGATCCCAAACTTTTGACCGACAGTGATAACTTAATGCACCATGATAAACTGAACTCACTGTACGAACACTCATATAATACTGTGATCTCACTCACACACTCTTTAACCTCACAAACACACAATGTTACGGGGACTTTCAATAGATAGAATAAACTGTACAATCTGTAACACACACTACCAATGATGAGTAAGGGCTTTTGATTTGTGATGTAACATTCCTAATGATAAACTGAATCAATGCCTGTAAACAATGCTTGTGCATTCTATATGATTCACATATCATAATAAAAAATAATAATGTTTAAATTATGGGGACAAAAATATAAAACCTCCAATAATATTTCACAATATTACTGTTTATTCTTTATTTTTGATCAAATAAATACAGCCTTGAAGAGCATAAGAGACTCCATAAAAAAATTTTACTGATCCCAACACTTTTGAACGACAGTGTATCATGCACACACACAGACACTACTACACAACCTATAAATCACAATATGCCTAAAGTGCTTTACTGGAATGTCAATCGGCATCCAGGACCAGAACTATTGTATATAATTTGAAGTATGAGAAGAAAATCCTTCAAAGTATTCTATCAGTTCAACTCCATGCACAATATGCAAATATACCTCCTACGTGTGAAACAAGAAGATCATCTCAACAGGTGTTGGGACACAAGCATGAGAGCATTCCTGTCATGTCTGCAGAGTGACGCTATAGAAACTCAGCGTAGGTAAAGGGTGAGATGGAATGTCAAGTCAATTGTTTAGAGGCTTCAGTGATGACAAAACCACACCGAATCTACAAAGCTAAAAATCATACATATATAAATATACACATGACTCTGCACTTATGTAGCAGAATCACACAAACATAAACCGCCCTTATCTCTGTGCTTTAACTTTTTAAACAGCACTTCTGGATTTACACAGAGATAGGTGTGAATACAATCAAAAAGCAAAAAACAGCAGCGGTGAGGTGTTTTGGTGTGTGTGTGTGTGTGTGTGTGTGTGTGTGTGTGGCATTCATAATGAGCTTTGACCCGAGTCTGTCTGGCTCATGGCCAATAATGTGATGCGTTTAGGTTGGTTGCCAAATTCTTAAGAGTTCAGTTCAGTCACCTGAGCTCTTCATTTAAAGTCTGATTCGTTTTCTATTCTCTCAGCAATGTGATGATCACATGAGTCTAAAAAGTACAACAATCTAATAAATATTCACATCACGGTAAGCTCTCAATGTGGGATTAGAAACAGGCGAAGAATCCTGAACACCTGGTGTTCCTCCTTGTCAGAACAGGCTGAAGTCTTGACACAGGCATCTAATGCAGCTCTAGAATCTGCTTTAGTTTACTTTCAGACAGCAAATACAAGACAACACAGCAGATCTGGCAGGTTGTATTATACGGATTAGAGCTGTAAGACCTCTGCATCAACTAATCCAAAAATGAGCCTCTAGAATGCAGATGCGACTCTAGATTAGCTGGGTTCAGTGAAGGGTTACGGTTGACTCTAACCTGGAGTTTTCTTGTCCAAACAGGACACTTTTATTGTTCAATATTATATAAGTGTATTGTTTTTACCTGGACTCTTTGTGCTTGCTATTTTTGTGCCTTTAAAAACAGGATACCAGGGCTAATTTAAACGAGCGGAAACCAGGCCAGATCATGCATGCTCAGCATAGTATAGTGGTCCAAAAATACAAACACTTAAACCATGTTCATTGCATTAGAGGAAAACAAACATGTCAAACCATTTGGGAGACTAGACCTTTATTCAGAATCATTTTTACTGTCAGTTCCACTTAAGGTCTTTAAAATAAATGCCACTTGGTTTAATGATTTGTTAACCAAGGCAATGACATTACAACATTTTTTGACAAGTGTGACAAAGAAATAAAAAGGAAAGCATAGTGAGAGAAACAGAGAGAGGCATGTGAGCGCTTCTATGCTATGTTTTCATTTCATTTAAAGAGTCTTGAGTGTTTTGGCCTTTGAGGACATTACAGAAAAGGGCAGCGATGTGATAGCCTAAATAGAGTTTAATTCTATTAGAGTAGTCAACCACAAAATGAAACCGTGAGCCTTAGGGTGAAGACTAGAGAAGGAATTATCATTGACATTGATATCTCACAGCACTATAAACAGCATTTCAAAAAATAACAGTGATTATCCGTAGTAAAAGTTGCCTTTCTTTTATCTGATGAACGTTTGCATCATACACATGAAGTTTGGACTTGATAATAAAGAGACTGCTGGCTGTGATGTATGCATGTCTGTCTGTCTGTCCTGGAAAGATCATGCTTCAGTTTATTTACAGTGGGATGAAGTGATGCCAGGCCTGTCCAGTGTGATAAATACAATTCCCACAGTTCCACCACCACACTCCGTTTTATCCATCTTCTTATTATGGGGTATTTTAATGCAAACAACTCTTGGTGCAAGACATTGCATCACTGCATATTTTTTCAGCTTTTACAAATTAATTTTACATTAAACAGAATGATTAGGACAAGTAAATAAAGCCATTTTCTCCTATATTTTCATCATTTAACTGGACAAAAAAAAAAGACTTCACAATTATGTCATCAATCCCATCCTGTGGAATAACTCACTAAAATATTTCAGGAAGTAAATAAGGCATTTTCAAGGTTACCTCCTACTATTAATTAAGAAATGTGTATGTGGGAGTACTTCAATGTTCATTTACTTAGTCCTGCAGTGTGACACCTTCACATAATAGAGAGAGACATTTTTGTATTAAGCATAAAATGAGAAAGCAAATGGCACATCATTTTACTCATTTACCCATATTATTATAAAATATTAACTAGAATATTTTAAATATACCTTTTTAGATAAAACTATTATTATTCATGTGTATGATGCACACCATTTCATCTTTAGAAATTGTCCTCTGCAACAGCATCTAAAAATAATTATATGCAAATATTTACTTTAATCTAGCCTAAAGTTATTTTCTATTTGTTAACTGCTCAAGAGTGAGCGAGCGTGTGTGTGTGTGTGTGTTTGAATGTAAACACGCTTGATGATACAATGGTCCGTTCTGATGCTTCATTGCATTTATAACAACAAACTTTGAAAACCACTTGAATCACATCAGCCTATACATCATCTGAACACACATGAACCCTCTCCCAGTGAAACCAGTCATGCAGCTACAAAGAAACTTTTGCTGCTCTCGGTTTCTCTCTAGCCTGAGGGGAAACGCTCACGATCAGTCGTTTACTTACCCACATTCACCGCTCATCCTTCACTGTCGTCTACACCAAGTCAAATGCTCCACACTAAAAGAACCTCAGCTATCATCTTCTGCACTGAATCCAACAGCACGCCAAATTCAAACGCTCAATCTCCCTCGTCCCCTGCCAGGAGCGACTCCCACTGGTTTACAGATATTAACTGTCCTCAGACCTCCCTCTTTTAAACGCTTAAAAAGGAGGAGCTACAACTGACACCACACACACAAAGGAAAAAGGCAAAAGGAAAGGCAGGATCTAGGGTCAAGGTGCAGAATTTCAAGCAGGTAATGACTCTCTTTTCAAACACATTCATACACACACACAAACACACAGAGAGAGCACACTCACTTGCCAGATTCCGGTAAGAGGAAACTTTACTAAAACTAAAACTTTTGATTTGAATAATGTATAAGATTAATAAATGCTCATCAGTTCGTGTAAGTTAACAAATGTTGACAAATGTAACCTTAAAGTTTTACAATATTTCTCTTATGTAGTCTAAAGTTTTTAATTAAAATAATATTAAAATACTTTTTATAATGTTTAAAATATATATATTCAATATTTTTATTATGGCTGTGATAAGATATAAAACTAGTCATATCCATTTTAAAGACCCAATTCTTCGATCTGAATTTTTAGTTGCAAATGCAACTAAATGCAAATGCAAATGCATATACAATATTTGTAACTTAAATAGCTGATAATAAAATAAAGAGGCAGTTATTTAACAATATGTTAAGGAGTGGTAACGTTTGTACACTCTTACAGTTACAACCGGCCCTTAGATGGCAGCCATAATGTTGAAGTGGCCCTCAGTGAAAATTAGTTTGACACCCCTGCTCTATATTATAGTAAAAACAGATTTATCACACATCAGATAATTATAATGTAAACACATTTATGCCCAACAGCTGAAACAACTAGGTGTCTAATGAGTAATATTAAATGATCAAAGCTATACATTTTTTAATTTAATGTGTGTTCTTAATGAAGATACAGTGGGTTCATATACTTTTTACATGTGTTACAATCACCCCTGTAATAAACTATTTTTAAATAAATTCAGTATTATTATACTTAACATCATAAGCCTAATAATTGTACAGTTGCTTTTTTGCACACACTACAGTTAAGGGTCTGTAAGTGTGTGTGTGTGTGTGTGTGTGTGTGTGTGTGTGTGTGTGTGTTGTGTTTTTCAAAGTATCCTAGGCTCACCACAGCTACATTTTTTTAAAGAATAATACTGTAAAAATGGCAATATTTTGAAAAATTGCTACAAGACATTTTATATTATGAATGATAAAAACAGTTGATTAATTTAATGTATTTTTGCTGAATAAAACATTTATTTTTAATTCTTACTGAACTCAAATGCTAGTTTATAAATGTATCTTTCCAAAAAAGGAAGGGAGATTTGTAATAGTCTGTGAATTATGAAAAACAAAACAAAAAATCTAACACAATTTGCTGGCCAATTTTAAATGTATGACTTTTTTTCAGTTTGTACCTTCACAGGGAATCAAACCCATGACTTTGGTGTTGGCAGCATCATGCTGTATCAGTTGAGCTGCGGCAGTCTCTCAAAAAGTGTGCAAGGGACCCAGTCTCAAATTGCATTTTTGGCCATGAAATACCCCAAATGCTGTAAAGCTCACTTGGTCACATACAGACTCCCATTCACTCAGGTATTCACAAACCAAAACTGATAAACACACAAAATATGTGTGCCTAATTGCAGCTGTGCTGCTTTTCAACACGAGGCTAAATTTTACAGATCCCTCAGGATGGTTTGTCAAAACACACACACAACACACACACACACACACACACACACACACACACACACACACACACAACACACACACACACACACACACACACACACAACACACACACACACACACACACACACACACACACACACACACACACACACACACACACACACACACACACACCTGTCAACAGAGTTCACACACACACATACAATCCCACTTGCACAAAGGAATGTAAAGTGTGGCTAACTGCTATGCCAAGCACACCGTAGCCAAAGACAAACAAATGCAGGCGTGCATCACCTTCTGAGTTCTGACAGTTGATTATTCTGGTCTTTGAGTCACAGAAACAGCAGCATTTACACTATATGAAGTATAATAAACAAACTCACAGATGTCATCATAAGCTGATGACATGAACCAAATGAAAAAAACGAAGAGAATAAACGAGTGATAAAAGAGGAGAGGTTTGTCTAAGAACTGCAGCCACAGTCATTCCCTCCGTGGAGATGATAAATCAACTGATTCATAATTTATAACCCTTGATTCATAAAAGCCAGTGATCAGAGAACCTGACTCAAATGAGCCTCCAAGAGTCAACCTGCAGTCAGGCCAAGAAAACACTGTAAGATAATACGGTATAGTCTCTCTACCACTCCATCTCTCTTTATTCTCCCTCTATGATAGACAAAGAAAAAGAACTAACGGCAAAGAGGATGAAGGACTGCTGACATGTTCAGTAGAGAGTGAACGTATGCAGTCTTGCATAGCCAGACTGGACCACTAGCATAATGCCTGGTCCACATTGCATCTTATTCTGGCCAAGAACCATTTAAATAGACATAAAGTCGCCAACCACACTTTTTAGTTGATTTTATATGCTGTAAAGCTGAAAAACCACAACAACAAGGCATCAGAGCTGTGGATATAGAAGGGTTGTCAGCTCACAGAGAATCAGGTTCAATCTGGGTCATGTCATGTACTTTCCACCTGTCATGTAAAAATAAAGGAAAAAGTCCCTCCAACCCCTTCAAAAACAAATAAACAAGCTCCCAAGAAAACAAACTGGAAGCTCATTCAAATGCACAGCAGTTCTCGCAGTTCTCATAAAAGTTGTATAGACAATGATTAAATTACTAGAAAATCTCATAGCTCACAATTCCAGAAACCAGTTATTTTGCTGAAGCACACATTGCTACGAAGAGGCTACAAGTAAAGAGTTTTCCTAGTAAATATGCACTATTTTAAAGAAATGCTGTTATTTTAAACATTCTGAACTTACTATTTATCAAAGAATTCTGAGAAAATCTAACAGGTTTAACCTTAATCAGCACACCGGTTTCCAAACTTGATAATAATAATAATAATAAGATTAAGAAATGTGCCAAATCATCATATTCGAATGATTTCTGAAGGATCACTGAAGACTGCTGAGTAATCAGCTTCATCATTACAGGAATAAATGACATTTTAAAATAGAACAGTTATTTTAAATCAAAATATTATTTCACAATATTACTGTTTTTACTTTGTTTTTGATCAAACAAATGCAGCCTTGGTGTTCTAAAAACAAATCTTACTGAACAGCATTGTAAAAAATGTGTATCCCAATTCCCAGACAAAGCCACGCAATCAGATTGGAGCTTATGATTTTGCAAAAACCTCTGTCCCTTTAAATGTGCAGCCTGATGTTGTGTGTGTGTGTGTGTGTGTGTGTGTTCGTTCATCTTCCGGCTCAGGAAAGTTCTCCACTCTCTATCTCTCAGGCGAAACCTCATTGATCTCTCTGATTTTCAATCTGACACACACACACATTTTCATTCCACTAGTCAGTGGTGCATTTTAGGGTACTTGTGCTCATCTGGACTTCCTTACATGCTTTTCAGCATATACACTATTCTTACCTTTATCTAATGACGTCTCCAGAAGAACAACGTCACCTTTTTGACCAAGCTCTGTCAAAGCTTTCTGTCTTTGCACCGGTGCATCTGAAAGAGAAATACACAGACAGATAACATTATTTAGAATGTATGAGAATTATGTGTTTGAGCAGTTTTCATTTTTCTGGTTTCATCACGATCACTCCATATGGTTGTAAATTCGCATTTTAGTGAAATAAATGTCTAGAGTTCAGCTTGAATGACCTCTGGTAGCAGCAGCAGCAGTATATCTCACCTCTGATCCGGCTGAAATATCACACCACACACTGCAGAAGGAACTGGAAGCATTTAACACACAAATCAATGCCATAATAGAGGCTCAGCCACTGATGCGTCTTATAACGCCTTCAGGATGGATTTCAATGCTTAGAAAGCTTCTTTACCTAATTAAAGGGAGTGTAATCTTATAAAAATAAATCACCAGCTTTATTCTCTCTCTCTCTCAGAAGATGTTTTCACTTGTGTCCTCTAAATCACCCATCACTCAATTTTTATTTCAGCACCGACGGAGAACCTGTTCAGCAGATCAAAGATCAACATCCTTCAGACGAGCGTGATAAGATCCTTCTTAAAACACTTACATGTACACATGCACTTGAAAAATATTGATTTCGTGATTGAGAGCGACATAAAATCACTAAAGTGCTAAGTGCTAATATGTCTAGTTTCCTTTTTTATCGTTCTCTCTTCAGGTTTTCTAAAAGACTTTAGCTGTTAGAAGTATTATAGCAGACCGAGTGGGGTCAAAGTCTAAGACCACTAGGGGAAAAAATGCTTCTTTTTCTAATTTAATACAATGTTTTTGGTACAAATTATGTTCTCAGCAATGCAATTCGAGTGAAAAATGTGTCCTGTCTCTGGCTCTCTCTTGCATGCTGAGTTTAACAGATCGATGTTGAATGGATGAAATGTGTTGTTTCCCAGACAGAGAGACAAAAACAAGATAAAAGGGAGTGAGGGGGAGGAATGACATTTCTAACTAAGAACAAAATGCAACAGAAGGAAAATGTCTTTGTCAAAACTTCAGGCATTTTAAATACAAAATATGAACCATTTTGTTCCTGGTGTTCATGTAAATCCTTGAAAAGACATCCTCTAAAGCACATGGTAAATCATGGGAACCAATTGGGATGACTAGAGAGAGGTTAAATTTATACAATCGGTTCACCAACCAGTTATGACATTGCTTTTGTGCGCTCTGTGAGGATATTAAGTTTGAAATGTCTCATTCAGGGGTCAGAACTCCTCTGTCTCTCTGACAGAACGTCTGGAGCCAAGTCAGGACATGACCAGGGGTTGCTAAGCAACTGATACCAAGGTAAAAGCGCCCAAAACTCATATACCCATTTCAGGCAGAAGGTCATCAGAGGGGCCTACATTTGGAAATAGGAGACACTTTTCCAGGTTTCATCAATTGAAACAGCAACTGATTCACAATTTAAAAAATGTCTTGTTATGGTATTAAAAAAACAGCAACTGTGTATTCTAGAAATTCACCATCAATATGTTGACAATGTTTCAGGTATTGTATATTTTATGTAACTTAATGTATATAATGTATATTTTACAAACATAATTTACAATGTTTATATAAATACCAGTCTACTTGAACTACTACAATGTGCTTTTTACCTCAAAATGTATTAATAACCACCAAATACATGTAGTAAAATAAAAGCCATAATATAACGAATTAGAGGTCACTGCAATTGGCCTAAAACATGGCCAATACTCTTATATGGTGGACAGGGTAATACACACAAAAGCCCTTTCAGACAGTAATTGTTTCTCATGGGGACGCAAGTTATTTTCAACATTTATAGGGGTAGTCTGTGATTTTATTGCCGTCCGAATCCAGAATGTCGGTGTTTATCTCTAACCACCTGTGTAAAAATCCCCAGCCGAGCCGAATTAGCTACCATTTTTTTGACAAACACCAAGTTCGTGTGGTAATTTAATTGGCGTCTGAATCCACATTTCTGAGTTTACAAGAAGAAATCGTTTCAAAATTCAACTGTCAAACACTGTATGGTAACTGTTGTACTTCGCTGTAATTTGCATGTATATTTATTTCTGAAATTCTGGAAAGTACAAGAACATTATTTCATAACTGCTCCACCACATCGAATGGGAGCAGAAAGAGAAGAAAAGCATGTAAACATTCAAAATTGGTCTTTATTATTTATTATTAAAAATGTGTGTTATATACAGTAATATACATAACTATATCATTATATTGTAAATACAATTCATTTAATTTTCAGCAGACAATCATGTAACTGGCAGAACTTGCTTCTCCGCTGTGAATAAACTGCCATTCGATTCCACGAGTTTTCTCACTGTAAATGTATTTTTACAGATGTCCACATGAGAAAAGATTACCATCTGAATAGGGCTAAAGACTAAACACCAACACATGGCACTAAAATAATGCAATATGTAACAAGACACCCTAATGTACATTATTGATAAAGACTTGAAAACAAAATTAGGCCTACTGGGACTTCTGAGAATTCCCTTTTGCCCTGTTTTCACCATACATTTTACAGTAAGTATTAGTTTTTACATACAAAGACCATACATTTGTCAGTATTTAAAGTAAGCTTACATATAATTAAATGTTAAACCATTTACAGTTTTTCACCATATAAAGCAAGATAACAAATGTAGAAACATGGAGCTCCTACTTTTTTTTTTCCAAGAAAATGCATAAATTCTTAAATAATAATAAAAATACATATATATAAAAACCTTGCTTGCTCTAGGCTATTTGCTTGTTCAAAACAACAACAAAGGCTTAAAGTTAAGAGGCACTTGAATGAAATAAGTTTGGCCTCGGAATGGGGTTTAGCAGAAATTGAGTACCTACAATAAATGACAAACCATGACACTATTCCATTCAGTTTTTACCATGACGTTATTCATTACGGTTAAATTTGAGTGCACCAAGTTAAGTCACGTCAAGTGAAGTTGAGCTTTATTGTCATTCCGCTACATGCGGGTGCATACAGTGGAACGAGACGTCGTGCCTCACAGGACCACTTACAAGACTCGAGACTCTGAGAGATTATTAATGCAAATTATAATAAATGAAAAAAGCTTGGCAGTGCCGAATTAAATCCATGCAGTGAATGAGATGTTCATGGGACACAAACAAGTTAATAACACTGAAAGAGAGATCTGTTTAAAGCGATCAGCTGAAGCTGTGCTGATGGCCTTGTACATTCCCTGAATGACAAGCGATCAATGTTGCTCTCACAGGCGTCTCTTCAGGCCTTCATCAAGCTCCTATGTGCTGAATTTGAATGCGCTGCTGATTTTAAAGTGTAGAGAGACCACCGTGAAAACTGTCAGTGCTTTTAATAAAGCCTTTAGCATTTTTAACATCCTTGCTTTAAAGGGATAGTTCACCCAAAAATTTAAATTCCGTCATCATTTACTCACCCTCAAGTAGTTCCAAACCTGTATGAATTTCTTTGTTCTGCCGAACACAAAAGAAGATATTTTGAAGAAAGTTTGTAACCAGGCTGTTTTGTGGCAACATTGACTTCCATAGTAGGAAAACAAAATACTATGGAAGTCAATGGTGCCCCAGAACTGCTCTGTTTCCCACATTCTTCAGAATATCTTGCTTTGTGTTCAGCAGAACAAAGACATTCATACAGGTTTGGAACTACTTGAGGGTGAGTAAATGATGATAGATTTTAATTTTTGGGTGAACTATCCCTTTAAAGCCACAACTCTGCCAGACCAAATCTTCTCCTTGATCAGTACG
Organism: Ptychobarbus kaznakovi; assembly: GCA_027422405.1. NCBI lineage: Eukaryota > Metazoa > Chordata > Actinopteri > Cypriniformes > Cyprinidae > Ptychobarbus > Ptychobarbus kaznakovi. Next base: position 13,292,700 of record CM049810.1, on the reverse strand, counting down.
CATGCATGTGCAGAGCTTTTTCCATCATGAATCCCAGTAAAATAATGTCCAGATGGCACAGCAATGATAAACACCTCTGGTTTAACAGCCTAAAGAGTGGAAAATTGATTTTGGTCCAAGACATCAAATAAGAAGTTGGGTTTATTTAAAGTCTGTAACTGCAGAGTATAATATCTGTGATCCAAAATGCACATAAAACCCTTACCAAAAAATTCCAGTTTGTCCAAACAGAATTTGACATCTAGCTGTAACCTTCCAAACCTCATTGGTAGGCAGGGTACAGGGTTATTTCAGAAGCATATCATCTTTGAGTGCTGCAAATAGCAAATACACGCACTCACTTTCTCTCTCTCTCTTTCTAGCTGGTAACTCCATCCAGTCGTTCTGATGCCAAACAGTAAGCAGATATAAGCTCGCTCTCGACATCTGTGTTTAACATTATAGTGAACACTGGCAAACACCAACACATACAAACTGCACCCTCACAACTCAAACATTAACACAAAACGTTTATGATTCATCTACTTCTTAACATACTGTGATGATACTCTTTTAAAAATAATCCGCAAATGTAATATTCAAAACTATATATAATCACACATAGATGCTAAAAACTGTAACCCAAAGTACTATGCCACATACTATAAAACAAACACAATTGCATTTTTTTACAACAAAGCAAATCATGTTACTGAAACCCGACCACAAGTCACATAAACCTTTAAATATGGCTGCACATTTAAATTTGGCTGATCAGATTACATACCAAAGAGCAAAACTCAAACGCTCCACGGGTTAATGACTGTCACAGTGTGAATGACAACACATGCATTTGCTCTTTCTCACAGACAAAGAAGCTACTCACTTTTTTCCTCTGTTTTGTAGCCCTACAGAAGAAGAGAGAGAGAGCGAGAGGCAGAAGTGTCCTGTCAGCTCCTGTAGATCTTCCATACTAACAGAGCAGGTGGAATATGACACTCTCTGAAGTGTCTGTGTGTGTGAGCGCATAAGAGTGAAGTGAGTTCATTGAGAAGTTTAAAGCTAAGCTGTGCAAAGGTTGCGCAGACTGCCCCTTTACACCCTCTCCCACACACACACTTTCACCGAGATTCAACCCAATGTGTTCTACTGTAACTGTGATAAATGAGAAGTCAGCTTATGGATGTGCTGCATAAGGGATTCAGAATTAACACTCGACAAGCAATGAATGCAAGTGGAAAAGAAAAACAATGAGTCCAGCTGAATAGTACATTTATTAGGAGCTGCACATAAATATCGCAGTGTTAGATTGTTAGTCTGCCTTTCTTGGATCTATTCTCTTAATTAAATCAAAAGAGAAACAATTTCGACCAGCACCGGTTCATTGGTAAAATATGCTAAATGTTTTTCTAAACTCCAAAAACCTATTCACTGCAGTTTCCATTTGAAATGGACGCTAGTGGCAGTAAAACACAAACAGCTTATTTATCTTAACAAATTATGATTACAGGCGCATCTGCGCAGATTATCAATTAATACAATCTTATTTTTACTTGGTTCCTTGCACAACATTAAGACCTTAAAACACCTACCATACATTCTGAAAAATGCTGGGTTGTTCCAACCCAACTTGGGCTTGATTATGGACAAACCCAACAAAAATGTACCCAACAGTTGGGTTAGCCCATATTTGACCGAAAGTCAGGTTGAATCAACCCAGCGTTTTTGGGGCCAGTTTTACTAGCAGCTTGCGCCAGCGTAAACTGTATTTTGCTGTTAAAATAGTACTGTCAGGTTTTACTAAAGACGTGCAGTGACGAATTAGCGCTGAAAAAGTGTGGACACGGTTATTTTTGCGTCTGACCTTATTGAATATGTATTTCTAGGAGTTTACCTCTCAGATGCTAAATTTATGAGAGGAGAGTATTCAAATGAATCACGCAACGAGATTTACTAATGTTTGCGCTCATCAAATGACTGGAATTTGCGCCATTATTTAAAGCCCAAAAAAGCATGTCTTAAACTATTTTGCACTTGAAATGGATACAATTTGTTGCTAGGAGAGGCACCGAAGAGAACAGATAGCATGTAGAGATTTTTCCAACAGATAGCATGTGTTATTTTTAATCAGAAAAAAGACGACTTGGGAACCCTTATCTAGGAGTAACGCAATACCAGGTCTATCAAAACTGTTTCAACCCTTCAATTTTTTGGCCTCCGGTGCTTTTCAATGTAATGTGGCTTATTTATTTCTTTATTGTTTATTCACGACTACGCTAATTTGCGCTGTGCTTGGTATATTGCGTTGGTCGATATTAGTAAATCACCCGCAGAAATTTCCATGCTCATCTGTGCCATTTTGGAATTCCGCTCTTGCACTAATTTGCCCGGTTTAGTAAAACTGGCCCTTAGAGTGTAGTGTATGATTTGTAAACTAATTCATTTTGATGTTTGCATCACATATGCATGGCTTTTTTGACATAGTAAATTTGCTCAGCAGCTCACCTGGTACAACACTTACACTTGTGATGTAGGGCACAAGTCATGATAAAAGAGTCACAATAAAAGAGCACAAACTAAAATGGCATGCCGGCACACCAAATGCATTTTTATATCATGTTTGCTTTTGTTAACACTATTGGTTATGTTTAGGGTTTAACGTAGGTGATATGGCATGTTAACAGTATAACTATCTGTTGTCCCCACACAAAAAAAAATTCTGTTGATGTAATGCCACATACAGATACATGGCACATAAAAAAAAACATTCATGACTGGAAAATTCTTAATTTATCCTTGGCAGGTGTGGAAAAAAAATAACTATTTGGGATTTTGAGTACATTTATGATTTTCTTGTTAAATACAGCCACACGCGTTCATGCAAAGTGACTCATACAGAGATCAGACGAACTGTAATGCTCTTGAGGAGTAAATAATCAAGGGCATTGGAGCAGCAGCAGTACGTGCAGCTGTCAGGTGACCTGAACACCTTCAGAACGGTGATAGCCAAACATATCACCAACACAGCTGTAAAGATTCATGATTACAGCGTTCATCATTTCAGCATGCACGGGGGTACCTGTAGAAAAAAAAGAAAGGGAGAAAACAGAGGGATAGAGTGAGAAAGAAAAGAAAGACAAGGATGGAGGGGACATTTTTTATTGGACCCGCATGTCTGAGATTCTTATTGCTCAATAGATGCCTACGGCAGAGTGCGTTGCACCAAAATATCAAATTTTCTCAATTTGTGGTCTCATGACAGACAGTAGCTTCCACAAAACTGATCTTTAAAAACAACAGATTCTAAGCATTCTATAATGCAGTGTGTGGATACATTTAAAATCCTTCATATTAAACCAGCAACAATATTCTAGGTAGCCATTGACCGAAATGAGTTCTTGAATAGCTGACGCCAATATCTAGAGAGCAGGGTAACTATTTACTGATAATAATAATGAATATGATGATAACTGAAAATCATGATTATGCATCATTCACAAGTTTCATTCACAAACATGTCTCATTATTATCAGTGTTGAAAAACATTGTGCTGATTTTGTGGAAACCATAATATATTTACATTTCAGAATTCTTTGATAAATAGAAATTCCAAAAGAAGAGCATTTATTTGAAATATAAATATTTGATGACATTATAAATATTTACTGTCAATTTTGATCAGCCATCGCAAAATGGCCAAATACCACTTGATTCATCTGCCTGGCCAATTTTTTTTCCACTAATTATGACATCCCTAGCAATTCTGCCCTTTGAAATCATGAATCAGCCTGAAACGTCACAAAGATCTATAGACTATCCTGGGTCTCAAAAGTGGCAAATCAGCAAAACAGCTACCTACAGCAAAAAGCAATACAAAGCACTCACTGTTCTGGTCAATAGTGGGAGGGCAGTACCAATTTTTTGGCTGATTATTTAATAATGACTGTTAAAAAAAAAAAGTGAACCAGAGTCAGGCATATTGTCATACGCACAATATCAGACTGTATTTTGTTGTTTTATGGTGTGAAAATAAGCGAGTCACAATCATCGGTGAGGTAAGAGGGAGTGAACATCAACGAGACTGACACCACATCATCAGAAGATAGAGTAAGGCACTGAAGGATTACAAATTTTATTTTAAATGTTTAATTTAGATACTTTCTTACTAAGAAAGGGTCAGGAAATTCAGGTGTTTGAGATCGCTTCCTGACCATTTGAGCTCGAGACAGCTGTGCCTTTTGTAATGGTAAGATCAATGAGTCAGACTACTGAGAGATTGAACCTTTGATCTGCAAATGACTTTGTCCTGGCCAGATGTGGATTCGTTAGGTTTATTGCCCTCAGATGTATGTTTATTTGATGTTTTGTCTCAACCTGTAAAAGTCCCTCCTCCAATTCAGCTATAAAGATACCCTGTAAAAATGACTTAGAGAGATTTTCGATGACTGCAGCTACCATCACACTGGGGTTTTTCAATAAAGAATCCTACGATCGAATCCGAAGTCTCCTGGTCTTCTCTTCTGAGTTTTCTACACTTTAGAAGAACCGAGTTTACAACAGATGGTGCCGTGACCCCGGATAGAGTTCCAGCTTCCTCACCTGAAAAAACTTCAAGCTCAAACAAAGATCTGCATCCAGACTGCATCTTTTGGAATCCAGCGAAACTTCAAGCTGAACAAGGATTCCCAGACAACCAAGGGTTGTGGTGAGTGCTGTCTCTAATCCAAAAGAACCTAAGACCAGTGTATCCTCTGTGCCGTCAGAGAAGAGTTAACATACATCTGTAGGGTTTGTTTAACTAAAGTATCCTCTGTTTTTCAGGCAGGGAAGAGTTTATCCTCTAAAGTTTTTTATTTTAGAGATGAAAGTTTATCCTCTGTTCTTGTAGGCAGGGAAGTTTTATCCTCTGTTTCAGGCAGGGAAGAGTTTATCCTCTAAAGTTTTTATTTTAGAGATGAAAGTTTATCCTCTGTTCTTTCAGGCAGGGAAGATTTTGGGCATTACGTGCTAAAAATGAGTTATCCTCTGTTTCAGGCAGGGAAGGTTAGCATTTCGTGCTAATAATTTAGTTTTATCCTCTGTTTTCTTGTAGGCAGGGAAGTTAAGTGTGAAGTGTTGGTAATTTGGAAATTTAACAATAGTTAAGTTTTTTTTTTACAAGTGTACCCTCTGTTGATCAGAGAAGTGTTTGTTTTGTTTGTGTGGTACAGAAGAAACTTGCAAAATGGTCAGAAGGAATGCTAGGCTGATTCCAACCACAGAAAAGAGTGGTCTTGCGACTCCTCTGTGGTCAGATAGTAAATTCAAAACACTGTTAGGGGAACAAATGGACCTAATAGTCACTGAAAAAGTTAGACAAGAACTAACGCAGAAATATGAGATTCATCCAGACAAGACTTGGTCGGTAGATGAGTGTAAAAAGGTACTAGGAGCAAGTATTCGTAAGAACAATGTGAAAGGCATTTTCTGTTGTCACAGAGAATTCAGTGTAACGCTAGCGACACAACAGTCTCAGCGTAACTCAGAGCTAGAGAAACAGAACAATGAACTCCGTGCGAGAGTATCCACTTTGACTAAGAAATTGAACCTCAAGAAAGTTGCAGCAAACACTGATTTGGAAGTAAGTCAGCCTGATAACATTTACCCTGATTTACAAGCGTTCTTTGAAACAGATGTAGCTCTCCAATCAGTAACTGGTGTGCCTGTAAATTCCGTCCATGTGTGTGGGGCTAGGAGAAGATCTCAGGGGATTGAGGAAACTGATAGTGTTCCTCTCAATTCTTCTGTTGTGCAAATACAAACTGCTGCCAAAGCTTTATGTCCTAAAGATATAGAGAGACTATCTCAGAGTTTACCGTCAGCACGCACACATTTTTCTGAATTTAGAAGAACATTGATCAGTAAAATGCGTCTTTATGACATGTCGTTGGCAGAAGTCACGCAGCTGATGTCACAAATACTAACTGAATCTGAATTCAACAGTTTTGAATCTGCTATCACTTCTGAACTGCGAAATGCCAGTAAGGGTGATTTAAGAGAAGGTATTTTGAAAATCCTAAGAATATCTTAGGACCCAAAATAGATTGGTCTAGAATTACTACCTGTGTGCAAAGGAAAGAAGAGAACTGTGAGTGAATATACTGAGAGATTTTGTCAGTCAGCTGTAATCTACAGTGGAATTGTTGATGACCCTGAAAGTGTGCTAGATGACAAGGGACCCTTGGTTCGTATCTGGTCAGATGGCCTTGTAGCCGAATACAGAAAAGCTTTACCATTCTTAGATCTAACTTGGTCTAACAGAACTCTCAGAAGTAACCTAGACAGGTTAGCTACATGGGAAAGAGATGCTGATGTCAAGGCAAAAGTAAGAGTAGCAGCAGCTACGTTTAACACAACGAAACAAGACAATAGATGGTCTAAAAGAGAAAGCAAATGCAAATACTGTGAAAATTAGGACATTGGGAGAAAGAGTGTAGGAAGAAGTTACAAGATAGTAAAAGAAATGCTATGCATAATTCTGCTCCTTCTCAGCCTGCGACAACCCTGAAGTAGTTCCGCCAGTGACCACTGAAACTGTGGTACAGATAGTTCAGGCTCTTCTAAGAGCACAACAAGACCAGGAAAAAAACTAATTATTGGGGCTGTGAGTAGCTACCTTTCCCCTGTAATCCAACACAATGACCAAATAATTTTTGTGAAAGGTAGCATAAAAGAGAAAGAGATAGATTTTTTGCTTGATACAGGTGCAGAAATTACAGTAATTCCTACAAAATTGGCACAAGGTTTAAACATCCCATACAAGAAAACCAAACTTTGTTTAACTGGTGTAATAGGTGAAGATTCTGTTTTGTATGAAACTCCGCCCATAGAGGTACAATTTGGCCCAAAAACTCTGACTACAAAATTGCTATGCGCTCCATTAAATACAGGTGCAATTTTAGGCATGGATCTTCTGAGACAAATAAATCTAACTTTAGACATGTCCTCAGAATCTACTAGCATAAAAATTTCCTCAGCACAGATTTCTACCAATAATGCAACCCCTCCCGAGTATGCTTTCTTACAGAATCATCCAATTTGGGCTAAAGACAAGGATGATTGTGGGTTGTTGACAGGTGTAGAACCAGTTAAATTGACAGGAACTCCACTCCGGTCACCAAACAATATCCGATTAATAAGGAAGCTATACAGGGAATCAAACTTATTGTAGAAAATTTGCTGACAAGGAGTGCTAGTTAAAACCAACAGTCCATGTAATTCACCCATATGGCCCATCAAGAAATCTAATGGGACATGGAGACTTACAATAGACTACAGAGTAGCCAATAAACATATTGAAAAATCACCCCCCTAGTGGCAGATCCATCTACAATTTTGTAATGGCTTACCATTAGATTGTAAGATTTTTTCAGTAATTGATATGTCTAATGGATTCTTTTCTGTACCGTTGCACTCTGACAGCCAGCCATGGTTAGCTTTACAGTTGACTATGAACAATACCAGTGGACACGATTGCCACAGGGATTTCAAAACTCCCCAACCATATATCATCAGGCTGTCAGACGTGATTTGTGTGACCCAGAATGTCCGGTAAAACAGTCCACTATGATCCAATATGTCGATGATATTTTGATTGCCTCAACAGATCATGAGGTACATCAAACTGAATTGGCATCATTGTTGGACTATTTGCATAAAAAAGGACACAAATGCAGCTTTCACAAAGCTCAAGTTGCTAAAAAGCAAGTCACATTTCTGGGTCAAACAATTGGTGCAGGAAATAGATCCATTACACAGGATCGAGCGGCTTCAGTCAAAGCCATACCTCTGCCTAATACCATTAAAACACTCCGCTCATTTTTAGGAACAACAGGTTATTGTAGACCTTGATTGAAGACTATGCCTCGATTGCTCAGCCTCTCTATGATTTGTTGAAAGGCCATGGTAAAGATTCAGATACTGTTTGTATGGAAGAACTTCATCTTAAAGCTTTTAATGATTTGAAGAGAGCACTATGTCAAGCACCAGCATTAGGAATTGCCCAATCTGATAGACCCTTTGTGCTTTATGTCCATGAACACTTAGGCTTTATGACTGCATGTCTAATGCAAGATCATGGGGCAGCTTACGCCCAATTCATTACTATTCCGGTAAACTTGACATAGTCGCTCAAGGTATGGGCCCATGCCTCAGAGCAGTACAGGCAGTTCATCTAGCGCTTCAGGCTTCATCAGGAATGGTGTGTTAGGTCAGACTGTAAACGTATAAAATGCCCTCACACAGTGTCCGCACTAATGAATCAAGCAAAATTCACTTCTGTCACCTCCTCCCGTTGGGGAAATTGGTTAGCAACTCTCACAGCCCCGAATATTGTTATACAGCGTGCACCAGTCACGAACCCATCCTCATGTATGATGTCTGCAATGACTGAATTTTGTTAGAGGATGAAGGCGAAATGACTCATGATTGTGTTCGCTTACATATGCAGTAACTTCCCACAAGAAGAAGTAGTTTGCTTCAGGTCGTCTTCCAGATCATTTTTCAGCTCAAGCTGCAGAACTAGTAGCCTTAACTAGAGCATGCACGCTAGCTTCAGGATCGGTTGCAAATATCTACACAGATTCCAGGTATGCTTTTGGGGTAATTCATGATTTTGGTGTCATTTGGCAAACAGAAAATTTTAACTTCTGCTGGATCCCCCATTAAGCATGCTGGATTAGTGAAAGATTTAATGTTTGCCATGAAACTCCCAAAGAAATTAGCAGTGATCAAAGTGAAAGCACATCTCACAACTAATACTACGGAAGCTAAAGGTAATGCTCTTGCTGATGTAGCGGCTAAACAGGCTTGTTTCTATGCAACTGTACAAGTGTGTTCAGGTAGTACAGCACAGAAGATAATTCTACCTCCTGAATCAATCGTTGATCTGTATAAAGACGTTCCTCTATATGAAGCATGGACATGGTTAGACAAAGGAGCCACTGTGGATTCATCCGGCTGCTGGACCAAAGGGGGAAGTATGTTGCTCCCGAATCACTGTTGCCATATTTGGCTCAACAAATACACAGTTTGGGTCATAGTGGTCCAGCAACGATGAATCACAGGTTCTCAAATCAATGGTGGAATCCAAAATTCAGAACGCAGCCACTGAAACAGTCAAGAGATGTGTTACATGTCAGAAAAATAATGATGTACCAGCAGCCATTACACCAGCAGCACATACCCCAGCTCCACCAGGGCCATTTCGTCACCTGCAAGTTGATTACATATCGTTGCCCCCTTGTAAAGGAAAAACTGACGTTTTGGTAGTAATAGACAAGTTCTCAAGATGGGTAGAAGCTTATCCAACAGGGCGCGCTACAGCTGCACATACTGCTAAATGTCTTGTCACTGATTTCATTCCCAGATGGGGATTACCAGATTGCATTGACTCAGATCAAGGTAGCCACTTCACAGGACAGGTAGTCAAGGAAGTGTCTAGAATGTTGAAGATTAAGTGGAACCTTCACTGTCCCTATAGGCCACAAGCATCAGGACAGGTTGATCTTAGAAATGCTGATGTGCACATTGTTTCAGATGCCCTGATCGCTTACTGTGAAAACCTCACAAAGGCAGTGCAGAGTGCCAAAGAGAGAGTTGAGTCGTGTTGGCAGACTCCACCAGAAGGTGGACACACAATCGTCCCAGGTCAATGGGTCATGATAAAGGCGTTCAGAAACAAGCCATTAGAGCCTAAGTGGTACGGACCACATCAAGTGATGTTGATTACAGCTGCTGCAGTATTGTGTCAGGGAAGGAAAACGTGGGCTCATGTGTCACACTGTAAGGTTGTTCCTCCCCCTGCAGGGATAGGATAGGACAGACACAAGAACCAGTGAGGAGCCCAGGGAAGAACCGAAAGCAACAGGCTTCGGGGGCCAACCCTGAGGTGAAGATTTCCTCATAGGCCTTTCCCCATCCATTAGTCCATCCTTTCCTCACTGTTCTTTAGGTGTCACAGGAATTAAGAAATAGGGAAAGAAGGAACAACCATAGCAGACTATATTTTGAACAGAGGATACAACCCTAATGTTTGCAGACTCTACAAATACTGCTCTGTGCCGTTGGTCTCTCTTGTTTGTGTTTCTTTCTTCCTCTGTGCAGATACCACCTGATGGCTGTCCTGAGATCCATATGCACCGCCCTTCTCACCTGCGGATGAAGCCACAACCTCTAGAAGACAACTAGACCCATTGCCGAGCCGACTATCACACAAGAAAGAAAAAAAAATACACAACGCAGAGACTCACATACGGGCACTTCAGTCATCCATCAACATGATCAAGATTTCCGTACTCTTGATCTTTCAGCAAAATTACACCAGATGACTGAAGATAATTCTTCATGTTTCGGAAACTTGTTAGCAAATGACGCCCGCCTCTCACGAGGAAATGACAGTTCCAACCAGAAGAAATTATTACCCGTAAAATCTTCACGGACCCTAATTGCATGTTTTGTTTCTGTGTCAGCATGCAATTACATATAAGCAACACAGAACATGTACTATGTGCCTGTAACAATTACAAGTTACAAGAATTAACTTTTAAGTGTCTAAATTTGTATTTTGTGAGAGTTATTAGAACTCTCAAAGGGGGAATTGAAGGATTACAAATTTTATTTTAAATGTTAAATTTAGATACTTTCTTACTAAGAAAGGGTCAGGAAATTCAGGTGTTTGAGATCGCTTCCTGACCATTTGAGCTCGAGACAGCTGTGCCTTTTGTAATGGTAAGATCAATGAGTCAGACTACTGAGAGATTGAACCTTTGATCTGCAAATGACTTTGTTCTGTCAATAGTGGTTCGGTTAGTTTATTGCCCCAATGTTTTTTATTTGATTATTTAATAATGACTGTAAAAAAAAACAAGTGAACCAGAGTCCAGTAAAAATGTCATAGAGAATATCATGACTGCATTTTGTTGTTTTACTGGTGTGAAAATAGCGAATCCTAATATCGGTGTGAGGTAAGAGGTCAGTGAAACATCTGAGACTGACACCATCCTAGAAGATAGAGTAAGGCACCATTATCAGTTAAAAAAGAAATAATGAATCCGCATTATTCAAGACAATAAAGGATAAAGTCGGAATTAAAAAAAATTCCACTCTTTCTATTTTCTAAATGCATGTTATAGATATATTGTGAACAATTAATCTCTTCATATGTTTCTATCATTTCTAATCATTTAGAGCAGTTAAAACCCGCCTCTGCAAGGTTGTATTCATACAATTTTGGGTGCAACGCCCCCATCTCAAAACCCAAGCAGCAAACGATGCATAGAACCAGGCTTAATGCTACATTATTTATTTTCAATAATCCGTTTACATTCGGATGTACCTCATAAAATGGAAGAAAAGATTTGTTGATACTTTCGTTTCATCTTCACTTTAAATTACCATCATTTCCAAGAAAGGAGCCAGAATCACAGGCCAGGTGAAACATCCGTCAGCACCATCAGGAATTCGAGCGGGATCAAATAAAGAGAGTGAATTAGGTATCATGGATTAGTCGAGAACACATCCTACTCATATGTCTAATAATATTAGATTAAAACTGAGCCCGGAACTGTCTCTATCTTGATGGTGGTGATTTAGCCTGACCTTTAATGCTGCTTTAGTGCCATTTAAAGCCTTACATCTTAAATTATGGTGATTCCTTTTGATCCGAGTGTGGAAATGGTCTTTATGAGCGAGCTGAGCTCTGATTGAAGCAGTCAGAGGCTTGATGTGGATATATGTCGAGATGTTTCATCTTTTTCCTTGCATTTAAATTAGGCAGTTCACACGTCTGAGGTATCAGGATCAGGACTGCTTTCACCGGCTCCCATCACAGCACGCTCATATACATAACACCTGTCTATTGCTGAGATACAAACAACTGGATTTATTTAGCATTTTAATAATAGATAGACAAGCACACGGACAAACACCCTTATGAAAATCACTTTTAAACAACGCAACAATCGAAACCTGAAGAGCTAATGACCCGCTTAATAGCTCATTAACGTCAGTAGGATAAACTAAAAGCATTGATCAGCTGGAGTGTGTCTGAGTGTATATGGAGAGAAAGGAGAAAAGCTTTTAGCTGCATTATCAGTCCTCCCCTTTGTGATGTCATAATGACAGAAGATTGCCTAGCAACCCACACTGCTGCCTAGAGACAAATAGGCAGGGAATTGGAACTTGAACAGCCCCTATGACATAATCTAAGATGAATACAAGCTCACCTGTATGGAGCCAACCTTCTGTTGGCATTGTCTCTCAAGATTTACTAAAGAAGAGCAATTACTTGGTTAGTGATTTATCATAACTAATTAGCTCATTCTCAAACGTATATAAGCAAGTGTAAATCCCATAAACAGAAATAGCCAGATTACGTGTGTGGCAGCCGACAGCTGTTACATCAAAACAATTATGCAGCCAAGCCATTAAGGCAATTTAGAAACATCAATATCACATAAGTCAGATATATGGCCAAGTGCACTTAGACCCATTCTCTTCTGGCTATAGTGTGGAAACGCTACATAAACATCATCTTTAAGCAAATAAAATAACTCAGAATCCCACAAAAACACATAGTTAATCTAGATACAATGCCATAATTGGGAAATTAACTACAAGCAGACAAGACTGTGTGTGCGCGCGTGTTTATTTGTATGCGTTTAGTGTCTCATTCATTAGTAGCAGGTCTTTGTAGGGCCATCTGCACTGCTACTCTCTCTTCCAAAAGATAAATGAGCACTGTTCTCATTTACACCGACAGGCCCATGTCTGGGCGCATGTTTCCGTGTGATTTTCCAATTTGATAAGTCATTATTTTGTCAATACACACATCCTGCATTCTGACATGTGGCAAAATGCAACAACAAAGTCCCCGATTAGCTGAAAACAGCTTGGCCAGACTGAAATACTGTAGCTTAACTGGCGCTAGCAACGTCAAGGTCATAGGTTTGATTCCCTGGGAATACATGTAATGATCAAATATATAGCCTGAATGCTTTTTAAACCGCTTTGGATAAAAGTGCCTGCCAAATGCATAAATGAACACATAAATAAATTACATCAAGTGACTTGGCAAGCCAAACTCAAGGCCAAAAATTGCCATTCCTGGAGTGGATGTGGGACATTAGACACAAGATCGCAATCTGCTGAGCTTTCAATGAAGTGCTGAATGAAATCAGAGAGAGCTGCGGGTAAGAGCCTCACAGTGATCCTCTGAGTGTCAGGATTCATCTGCAGTTATAAGATGGATTTCTACTGAGAAATTATGAGGAATGGAAAGATTACTGTTCTTGTTATATGCTTTTATAAGTTATTATATAGCAGCAATGTATGTAACGCATAATGTACAGTTAGCCGGCATCATCACAAATTAAACATCCTTTTAATATTTATTCTGAAGGGGTTTGTTTTGCAATAACTACTGGCTGACTTTGCATTATCCCACTTGTTATATGACCACTTACCAAATAAATAAATAAATAAACAGATTTAAAATAACTTGGCATACATAAGGGTCAAATATAAAGTTTAGAAATCGATATGAACACCACAAATGACCAATCAAGTAGCCCTATAATAAGAGAAAACTGTAAAAAATATCCTGTTAAATTTAAAGGGTTACTCCACCCCAAAATGAAAATTGACATTATTCACTTACCCACAAATCGTTCCAACTCCATAAAAGCTGTGTTCGTCTTCGTAACACAATTTATAAAAAGAAGATATTTTAGATAAAAACCGGGAGGCTTGTGGCTGTCCCATTGTTGAAAAAAGGTGTTATTTTTATTTACTTTGCGTACAAAAGGTATTCTAGCCGCTTCGTAAAATTCAGATTGAACCACTGATGGCAGATGGACTACCCTGGCGATGCTTTTCATACTTTTCAGAACCTCGACAGTGTTACTTACTTGGCAGTCAATGGGACAGTCACAAGCCTCCCGGTTTTTATCTAAAATATCTTAAATTGTGTTCTGAAGACGAACAAAGCTTTTATGGAGTAAGAGATTGGAACGACATACGGGTAAGTGAATAATTTTTCATTTTGGGGTGGAGTAACCCTTTAAGCAAAAATACAGCAGCTGTGGTTGCCAGACATTCAATGTCAGTAAAAATGTTTCCGATGGTACAGTATGGCATAATGGTACCAGTATATTCCACAACTAATAACCATTTTAATTACTCTTTAAATATAATATAATCCTATATGATGTGTCATGCACTGGGAATGCACTGTTTTGCATCATAAAATATAGATACATGTAGTTTTTACTTGCAAAAAACACATATTTAACAGTATATTTACATGTGATATCAAATCATTTACAGTTTTACAGCAACGTACAGTTAGTCAATTAACAGGTTTTGACTGTATAATTTTTTTACAGTGCAAGTTGAATTTGTGCTAATCAAAAACACACATAGACTAACCTTGATTATCTAAGAATAGAAGTGTAAATTGATGGCAGCATGTTTCTAAGGTGAAGCAAAGCTTCACTGTCACTTCAGGGCACATCTAGTTCATCAGTAATTATCTGAGATTGTTCAGTAATTATGGAAATCACAATCGTGATTCATCATCGTGCCCTTAAGCAAGGCACACAGCCCCAGGGCGTCTGCATACAGTAGGTTGCTTTGGATAAAAAGCATCTGTTAAAAGTTATGACCCAAACCTGCCCAGGGTGTCCACTCCACCAGTGAGCGCAGGTGGATCAGAAACAGAGACTCACTCTGATTACCCAAGAGACTCAAACAGAAGCCATCCCAAGCTACACCACACAGCTTAGAGACAATCACTAGAATGACCAATCAATCAATGGCGACTACAACAGCACACAGAACAGCAGGAGAGCCTTTCTATAGTGTGGTACACTTAGTCTGACGGCATTAATGGAAAATAAAATGAAGGGCCATTTCCTGAAACACGAGCTGTGCTCCATTATTACATTACTTGGGTTGTCAGTAAAACAGTTTCTCTTGCTGATATAGTCTTGCTTAAGCAAGGGAATATATATAAAAGTAAGAGTATATATAAGTAGAGAGTATATATAAATGCAGATATGTTCACAACATTGAGGCTAGATTTGCACTGCAGTGAATTTTTGGTATTGGTTATGTAACATTTCATAATATTACCTACAAATGGGTTTTGGCACTGTACATTTCCAATTAACTAAATTAATTGTTGTTGAAAAGAAAGAAATGGCATCAAAAAGGTACAACACAGTGGGGGAAATATGTCTTACAATAACAAAAAAGTTGATCTCTGATACTGATCTAAAGCATGCTGATGAATATAAACACTCTTTTTCTTAACACAATCATTCTGATATGTCCACACAAAACATACTAAAACTGTTCTGGAACACCAGCTGTGGAAAC
This sequence comes from Ptychobarbus kaznakovi, assembly GCA_027422405.1. Taxonomy (NCBI): domain Eukaryota; kingdom Metazoa; phylum Chordata; class Actinopteri; order Cypriniformes; family Cyprinidae; genus Ptychobarbus; species Ptychobarbus kaznakovi. The sequence goes on along the minus strand of CM049810.1, from coordinate 13,277,304 downwards.
AGAAAAACAAAACAAAAAGTCACCGAACTAACCCACTAGAATGAATTGGAGGAAGAGTGAGAGTTCGTATCTGTTCTGCCATTCACTCGAAGGTCACACAGGTAAGCGATATGAGCGGTCACAGACGCACAGGTGCGGTTCCTTACCGTGATGGTTCTGTTGTTGCTGCTGGTGTTCCTGCGGTTCTCCCGGTTCTTCCAGCTCGCCGAGTTCCGCCAGTCTGTGGCCGGTGGCTGTCAGCTCCGCGCGCAGGTTCGCCACCTCCTGCTTCGCGCACTGGATCGCGCCATCGATCCGCTGCGCGAGCTGCTTGTTCTCGTCCATCATTCTCCGGATCTTCGCCTGCGGGGAGAATCCACGGAACCCACGGAGCGAGTCATATCGCCTACTGCATCATAAGCGCACTAAAATCCCATTCTGTCAGTGTCCTCTATTTTATAAGCGCAGAAATTCCCCAAATTCCTCAAGGTGAGAAAATATATTTAGAGTCCCATACTGTCTAATGTTCGGATGTGGCTGTCAGAAAGAAAGAGAGAATAAAACAGCGTGCTTCACTAAACGATTCTTTGTGCCGCGCGCTCTCGTGGAGACTAGAGTTCAACGCACGAGAGACTCCGAGCGGCTCTTTAAACGGACTGTACCATCTGAGAATGAAAAGAGGAGGGCACCTATCGAAAGGAACGTTTCATTTGCACATTTAAACGTATTTATTTAAAAACTTTATTTTAAAGGGAATGAACGAACGCATTACTGAATGATTGAATGAATAAGTAAAAATATGTTTGATTATTTTATTTTTAATAAGTAAATTACACATTTTAAAAACTCTCTTAATAGTTTTAACTTTTTACCAATGATTTGCTTTTTCATTCATTTTTTCAGTTCACAAATAAAACAAATTTCAATATCATCTTTGATAGGCCTACATTAATTGTATTAAATGTATATATCATTTATTTTAAAGGTCTATTCGACTGCATGATGTGCATATTTTTCTGTGTGCATGTCCAGGTTTGTCTACACTTCTGAAAGCCACATTTTGAAAATTTCCTCTTAAATATCTTAAAACATTTAACAAATCTACTTGTGATGACATTCGAAGTGTTGACACCGTAATATAGCTTCTATATGTCTTGTGTGACACTCATCCTCACTCATCCATATCTTAACTTCATACTTCTCCCACAAACATTTATTTTTATTTTATTATTATTATTAATGTATGAATTAATAGACTGCATCTATGAAGAAGAAGAGATAATGTTGACACATTCAAAGTTTTTGTGAGACATATTAAGTTCTGCATCAGTTATAAAATATGAATACATACTTTTAAGGCCCTTAATGGTTTAGCTTCTGCATACCTTACCAGTCTTCTATTACGCTCCCTAGGGTCGTGCAACTCTGGACTCTTGGTAGTACTTAGGATAGCAAAGTCCACTAAAGGAGGTAGAGCTTTTTCACATTTGGCTGCCACACTCTAGAATAGCAATTCTTGGTTGGAACAGCAGCTACGCTAATGTTGTCTCTTATTTGCTTTTCTGTTTCTGCCACGGGATTGGCATCCCGAGGTAACAAGGCTTCAGTTAGGATCCAACTCTTACAAAGACCTGAGATGTCCGAACACCTGAGAAGAGATGATGCCGACCCCTCAGACGACCTCAGATGATGCCAACCCTGAAAAAACATGCAAACCTACCAAATTTTGCTATAAGTTTGATCACAACATTGGTGTTAATAGTGTTCCCCGTTTGTTTGATTACGTCATTAACTATCTGCATGATGTTTACTGTACATTTCTGTCATATGGACATGAACTTGACAGTTGCCACTGATAAGCTACTAATAATAATTTAGAAACTTTAGAAAGTACGCATGTGAAAGGAAGAGAAAAAGCATATGTGTTGTTCCAATGTACCCACTCAAATTCTTCACCTCAATCACCTCTGAGTTGGCAGAATAGTGTGGTTTTGGGAGAATGTTATGAATGTGTGTGTGTGTGTGTGTGTGTGTGTGTGTGTGTGTGTGTGTGTGTGTGTGTGTGTGTGTGTGTGTGTGTGTGTGTGTGTGTGTGTGTGTGTGTGTGTGTGTGTGTGTGTGTGTGTGTGTGTGTGTGTGTGTGTGTGTGTGTGTAAGGAACATTCAAGAGCTTTTATTTTGAACCAGGACCAAGGACTCATTTCAAAAATCCCCTTTACACTACTTTCTGCTAAACAGAAAAGACTTCTTCATTCCTCTATATAAACAAAACTGATTCCACTTCAATGTGAGTTTCCTGACTGCGGTCAGTCCTGTCAAATCTGGGCGGAATCACAATAGATCATCTGCTCATTCTCTCTTTTATGTTAATCGTGTATGTTGTAATGTTAAACTCTGTGAGACTTGGCTTAAAAGATTATTGACCACACCCAAAGACAAAAACCATATGGCACCGTTCTCTTAACATACATCACTCTCTTACAGCTATTTCACTTACAGACATTTACAGCCTGTTCAATATTACCTACTTTTAGTGAAAGGCTGACTTTTAAACATAGCTGCCATTGAATTGGCTTTGTTCTTGTGACCTTGACTATGTTCAGTATAGAATGTCTGCATACCATTCTTACTAATTTACAATAGCTTTCCTTTGATAGTGACGTCTTTGTGAGCTGTGCTTCATGCATCACTACTCTATTGACAATAGACAATGGACCGTTTTTGCCAACAAAATTTTGCATACATTTTGCTAATGTGGCTGTATCTTGTGTTCCATTGAACAAAAAAATAGTAGTAAGTACTGTGTGATATTCATTATAGGCAACGAGACAGTATTTCATTCCAAGTACATTTTTCTCTGGGTTAATTTAATCCCACGTTCCTGACCCTCACTGACCACTCCCCTCTCAGGATGCATGATGCTGACCACCAACTGTAAGTAACTGCTGCTCACATGGATGAATTCATAAATCAAGCAGAAAAACACCAGCATTAAAGAGAAACACAGTAACATGTAACTGCAGGTGAGCAACATACTGTGTGAAATATAGCACATGCATTCAGCTTGTATTCTAGAGCGGATGACAACACCTCCCTCGGTTTATGACATCACTTCCTCCAGGCTGCTGTCAGAGTGGTGTGTGAGGGTGACATTCAGCTGTCTCCCTCAATGTGTTTATTGTCAGTCACAAACAGCACCGGAAATCCCTTGTGGAGGAACTGTTCCATTGACCTCTTCAGTACTTGAACAACTGCAACACTTAAAGGAACAGTTCACCAAATAATGAACATTCGTCATCATTTACTCACCCTCATGTCATTCCAAACCTGTAAGGCTTTCTGAGGAACACAAAACAAGATATTTTGAAGAATGCTTTTTACATTTTCTAAATAATATTTGTGTTCCACAGAAAGTCAGGTTTGGTACTACATGAGAGTGGGTAAATGATGACAAAATGTTCATTTTTGAGGAAACTATCCCTTTAAATACTTTCAAATCCCACAGCCAGACCTTCAGGATCACTCATCCAGCAGCTATTTTATAGATATGAAGGATCCTCAGATTTGAGAAACTGAGTTTTTCATCATGCTAATTTTAATTACTACTTTCCGGCTTTGCTGTAATGAGATTTAAGAGAAAGAATGAGATCCCATTTTTCTTATTTGCATTTTTGTCCAATCTCCTCTGGTTTTCTTTGTCTTCTTCTCTTTATGCCCCTCTGAATCTTCCTCTCCCTTGTCCTTTGCCCTCTCCCTTTCTCTCCATCTCTCTCTCTCCGCTCTGCTGAGCAGGAAAATGAGGAGAGGAGAGACAATTAATGTAGCTCTTGCACATCCAGACACAATAGCCCAACCAGACCCTCACGCACACACCTATCGAGACACTTATTAAGCATCTTGTCCGATCCCAAACTGACTCTTAAACACAAACCTCACACATATGCATGCAACCACTAAAACAATTTGTTGTGGAGTTTAAAGCACTCATCCGAGCTGGGCTCATCACCATGGTAACAGCCTGGCCCGGCCCTCTAATGTCAGTAAGGTGTTTCTTTGGTGACCATGTGTTTCTGATTGGTTGGAGGCCTACTGGGATATTGGAAGCAGATGGCATTATGGGATACGTTAGTCATTTGTGACATGTGCCCTCTGAGAACCAGCTGGGCCTGAGCAAACTGACCACAGTGTGTGTGTGTGGTGAGTTAGGCTTGATGAGGAATAGCAAATTGACTCTTGCAGACCTTCTCTGTCCCCTGGGGACTCCCTGGCAAGATTAGTCTGGACCCTGCTAGGTCCCGTCTAGCCTTGATATATACTGAGGATCATTAATGTGTAGCGCAAGGCTTGAATCGACAAGGTTTTTAATCAACAAGTTACGATAAACCTTGTAACCCTATTAAAATCTCACTCAAAATAAATGTGTTTATCTGTGAGGGAATGGCATGAGATGTGAGCGTGTGCTTCGGGTTATTAAAAATTGCAGGAGGAAAACAGGAAGACGGCAGCAACATTATCATTTCTAGCCCCCCCAGGCCTTGAGTGGCAGGTTGGCTGATGGATCTCTGGTCTGGGAAAGGGGGGAGGTTTCGGCTCATCGGGGTTTGATTCGGCCAGGAGGAGCAGATGGGATAGGGACATTGTCTAACCACACACATACTCACACTGGAACACTTTAACACCGAAACACCAAAACAACATTCTCCTCTGCTTTTTTTGAGAATATTATATATAAATAAAATAAATATATATAAACAACTTTTTTCAGGATTCTTTGAATTGTAATTATTTTAAAATTTGTAAATTATTAGTGCTGTCAAACGTTTAATCATGATTAATCACATCCAAAATAAAATAAAATTGTTTACATAATAAATGTAGCCTCTGTGTACTGTGTATATGTGTTATGAATATATAAAGACACACATACAGCATATGTTTTGAAAATATTTACATTTATATATTTATATTCATATAATTTATATGATATATAAATATATTTAATATATAAAGGTAACATATTTTTCTTAAATATATACATGCATGTGGTTGTATTTATATAGACATAATAAATATACACAGTACACTCACATATACTATGTAAACAACAACGTTTTTACTTTGGATGTGATTAATCACGATTAATCGTTTGACAGCTCTATAAATAATACATTTCTATTGTCACATTTGATTGCTTCTGATTAAAAGACAGCAGTGTGTATATAGTAATATTGCTTATGAAATTGGCATAAAGGAACATGATTGGCTGTGTGTGCACTGAGTTGCAGGTGTGTCAAGAGTCTCATGGCTCTCTGAAGTGCTTCTCTTTTGATAAGCAGTGATGCCTGCTCTTCATCTTCTAGATTCTTTCTCCATTCATACAAAGGAAGCTGACCCTCTGCAGGAGCACAAGCATACACGTATATTCATACACAGTCAAAGCTGATAAAGAGAAGCCACAATATAATGAATGGCAGTATTAACACTGACAGTCCCTGAGTGATCACTGTTTTCCATTTAGACTGAGTTGAGTTTTAAATTAAGTTATGCTTTAATGAGCCGCACATCTAGGCCAGGAATTTGTGTTCCTGTGGCTCAGTGGTAGAGCATTGTGTTAGCAACGCAAAAGGTTGTGGGTTCCTTTCCCAGAGAACACATACTGATAAAAAAAATTATAACCTGAATGCACTGTAAGTCGCTTTGGAGAAAAGCGTCTGCTAAATGCATAAATGTAAATGTAAATGTAGCAGAATCTCCTTGTCACAAGGAGATTGTGAATTCTTAAAGGGACAGTTCAGCCCAAAAATAAAATTCTGTCATTATTTACTGAGTCTCATCTTCTTCCAAATGCTTAAGACTTTAAGTGGATCACAAAATGTGTATATATTGTATGTGTGTAAAAGAGTGTGCATGTATATATATATATATATATATATATATATATATATATATATATATATATATATATAATGAAAGTATCTGATTCTGATTCATGATTCAAATATCAGAATTTTTTGGAATGGATTTAAACATAATAATAATAATTTAAATTAGTCAAATGACAATGTTTCTGAATTATTTATTTTTTTAATATATACTAAAAACAGACTTTGTGCACATACGCATGATGTGTATGAGTGTGTGTGTGTGTGTGTGTGTGTGTGTGTGTGTGTGAAGGCATTAATATATAAGTCAAAATATTTTATGTGGACCTGCTCATATTAATACCACTGAACCCAAGAATAAATTCACACACAAAGACAGGTGGTAATATTTCCCAGCATATACATTGTAAAACTATGATATAAATATAAATTGTACAACGAGCTGCTCACTGGTCAGGATTTATCACACCCTAAAAAACATCTTCTGAATCACTCAGAGATCAGCTCATAAATATACAGACAGACATTGTTGCCTTTGGAGTCATCTTTCTCTACCGCAACCCTTCATATTCATCCTCTCACTGTTTTTTTATATAGTCTCAAATTGGATCTGAACCTGGACAAACCCGAACACACACATAAAGACAAACGGGGAGAATATTTTTCTCGTTCAAGACCAATTTAAAAGATAATTTTTAAAGCAACATCTACATTTTTCTCTCGTGTCTGTATGAGGGTTACAAACCACTACAGCTCTAGACATTTCATTAGCTGATGGCAGATGCTTGAGTGAAATTATACCACTTATCTTTTAGAGAGCTTTAATAGATGCATGTTAATTAATCTAAACAATGCTGACAGCGAGGAGGACGACATAAATGTCACTGAATGCTCTGTCAAAGAGACTATAAACAAGAAGAACATTGGTTCAGAGCAGAGTTTCTTAATATTTCTAACATCAGATGTGTGACTCTGCTGAAATAGACATGTTTGAGAGCTAAGACTGACTTCTGCTGTCAGTCCTAATCTCGAAGCACATCTCTCATTTTCAGCTGCAAGAACATGAATGTGTGCGTACTTCACCATCACTGAAAAACAGATCAAATACAGCTTCTGAGTCATGATACACTCTTTGTTTAGTACAAAAAACAACAACTAAATTAGCTGATGATGGAAAGTAGATCTTGGGATAAGTGCAGAAATGCTTTGAATGAAGTAAGATTTATAAGTATTATGAAACGAAATGACCTATACATTTTCACATGGAAATGTGTTTGCAATGTTCTTCAGTGAAAAAAGATTGGCGTCTCGTGTGTCTGTATGTTACACTGAGGATCTATGTCGCCCTCTAATGATCATATAACTAAACAAGAGCGAGACGAGCAAAGAGCAAAAAAAAAAGATCATACAGGATTCCTCAATATACATCCTACCAATATATCGTCCATTACAATTAATTATCTAGCATTTATGTTAATCATGAGGCAGTCAGGAAAGCGAAATAAGGAACCATACAGAAAATATATTTCTGAAGAAAAGATAGCCTACTCTATTTCAAAACATCTTTTTATATTGGCATCTTGAAACCTGAATTTAAAATACGATGTTGTACAGCTAAAAAAAAATTACAAAAATAAAAAGTTTTTTTTCTCTCACATTCAATTCCTGCAGAAATATCGTCATTTAACACTCACCACTAGTTTCTAGAAAGATTTTTATTCAGTATTCTGTGGGATTCCAAACAGCTGTGAAGAGATGTACAAGACACTCTGAACAATTAGAAAGACTAGTGATAGACTAGTGATCACACAACACAGATGCTTTGAGTCTAATAATAGTTCCCTGTAAAATATATTTGTCAGGTTCCTTAACCTTACTGGTTTGCTATTTTTAGCTGGTTTAAAGTTTAAGGAGGATTAAAATAATAGGTAACAAACATTTGCTGAAAACTTCTGAACTTTCATTCTGACGGCACCCATTGAGGATACATTGATGAGCAAGTGATGTAATGCAAAATTCTCCAAATTCATTCTGTTGAACAACCAAACTCATACACATCTTGGGTGGCCTGAGAGTGAGTAAATATTCAGCAAATTTTCATTTTCATAGGTGAACTGTTCTAATATAGCATCCAGACTGGTATTTAAAAAACTAAAATATATTTAAAAACAAATATTGCTGTATTAAACAATATACACCAGCAGAAATCATATTATAACACAGATTAAGTTTTGCAGCATTTGATACCATCCTTTTCTTGGTAAAATTACAATAAATATTTCTGTGCTTAAGTGTGTGAGTGTGTGTAAGATAGTAACACAAAGGTGTCAGGCAGACTAAATAAAGCTTTTGATATAATGAGAGCTGACACCAAAGGTCAGAGAACTGAAGCATCTATCTCTCTGTTCTTTGGAGATTCACAAATAATCCACTGCAGTGATGTCAAAACGTCCTGTTGTGTTGCATTTAAATGATCTGAAGTGAAGTGAGGGTCCTTGCGATACGTCACGTTTAACTGCTGCCCTTTGGTCACTGCGCTGCTGGGTGCTCGAGTACATCTGGACAGAAGGCCCTGTCATTGCAGCAAAAAATGTATCCAAGTGGTTTCTGCTGAAGTGTTCCTACAGCGCTCAGGAGTAAAAGCCCGCAGGGTAAACGAGCGGAGCGAATGTAGCCAGGCGAATGAGTGTGCTGACATCTAACATCTACAGAAAGTACAGAAACCGCAGCCTCGGAAAGACAAAGTGTGTGTGTGTGTGTGTGTGTGTGTGTGTGTGTGTGTGTGTGTGTGTGTGTGTGTGTGTGTGTGTGTGTGTGTGTGTGTGTGTGTGTGTGTGTGTGTGTGTGTGTGTGTGTGTGTGTGTGTGTGTGTGTGTGTGTGTGTGTGTGTGTGTGTGTGTGTGTGTGTGTGTGTGTGGAATCATCTGCCTCATCATTTGAAATCACAAAAGTCGAAGAAGTCTACAGAAAAGCTGAGAAAGGTGAAAATGTAACATTCTGGAGTTTTTCTTTTGCCTCACACACAAGCAATCTAATAAAACAGCCTCTCTCTCTCTCTCTCTCTCTCTCTCTGTTTCTGACCCTGTTTCTGTTTCTCAGGCTAGTTTGACAGTATCCTTGAAGGCTTAAGGTCATGCTCTAAAGTAAAAATCCTCATGTCTGAACAGCATCTCAATTGGAGAATAAATCCAACAACTTGACCATTGTGAATTTAAATATGAAAACAATAGTATATTTAAAATTTTATAATAAACAAGACTATTACGCTATTTATTATATGTTCATGCTCTCTAATTTTTATAACTAATGTAAAAAAAGTATAAAAAGTAAAATAAAGATGCAGTATAATACCTGGTATAATAATTTATTGCTATTTATCAAGTAACAATAAATAAAGAATGGGAAATGGAATTTATAGAATTACAGTACCATCAAATTAAAAATAAGTATAAAATAGACCAAATATATGAAAAAAGAAGCATAACTACAGTAAAAAAGTACAACAGAACAGACAGATGTTTTTGTCATCACTACAAATGTTTGAATGAAAATAATAAAGATTATCAAAGAATAAGGTTGAATTATTACTGATTTATTTGATAAACTTCGCAGGTAAGAAGTGCACTACAATACATGAAATGAATTTAATTTTGCAGAGGCAGAAGAAAACAGATACTCACTGTCTTCTGTCCGCTGTATTTGAGTTCCCTTCACCTGACAGAGATTCGGTGGAGCATCTGCCATCCTGAGTGTGGCTCTATGAGTGTGTGTGTGTATGTGATAGAACTGTTTCTGTGCATTCTTGTGTATGAAAAAGGAGAACAGGCAATACTGCAAGCATCTAAGATCACTGCCCCTGTGTGTGTGTGTGTGTGTGTGTGTGTGTGTGTGTGTGTGTGTGTGTGTGTGTGTGTGTGTGTGTGTGTGTGTGTGTGTGTGTGTGTGTGTGTGTGTGTGTGTGTGTGTGTGTGTGTGTGTGTGTGTGTGTGTGTGTGTGTGTGTGTGTGTGTGTGTGTGTGTGTGTGTGTGTGTGTGTGTGTGTGTGTGTGTGTGTGTGTGTGTGTGTGTGTGTGTGTGTGTGTGTGTGTGTGTGTGTGTGTGTGTGTGTGTGTGTAAGAGTATTTCCTTTAAGTGACCCTTCTGCCTCTAATTCCAACCTAAACTGATTTAACTTTCTCTCTTAAGATACCTCCTCCTGTGATCTTTTGTGTGATGTGTGTATTCTATGGTCTCTCTTCTATGGTCTTTTAAATTTTGATGAGGTGAAGCTATATGAATGAGTTAAAAGAATGTCTTTAAACAATGTCTTTCAAATACTTAAGAGTCATTCCTGTTATGCGGTACCTTTTGAACTCTCCAAGAGAGATTAATGCTGGGCTTGGAACCACATACTAAGTGTTTAGCATAAGAGTTACTTGCATACTAAGTGTTTAGCATAAGAGTTACTTGCAGAATGGGGATATTACCATACAAATTTCTGTAGTTTTATCTAAAATGATGGAATGCTTCACAGTGGCACCAACTAATACCACAAAATATCGAAGAATTCATCAAATCCACTGCTAATGCCTGTGCAGCTGTTTCCCCACCAGAATTATGTCACTTCCTGCCACTTCCTGTCATTAAGGAAGAAGCTTTTTGTTTGTTAAAGGGACAGTACAAACGATTAGAAAATTAGGAAAGTGATATTAAGGACACAGGAAACCCTGTTAAATTAGTTTAATCAATTAAAACAATTTTCACTGGAGAAAGGGAAAATATTTAAATTCACCCATATGTTCACCATATGGACTTTATATCCAATATTTTAAGTCACAGTCTGTAGACATTAAAATGTAATAAATAAGAGGAATGAACCTACACAATTTTCTTTACATGTGCTGTTATTAAGATTCATAACTACCCTCAGTCTTTAAGAAATGTACATTTTCTGTGTGGTCTTGTTGATATGTGAGAGTGAATTTGGCTGCTGCCAGACAGAAGGAACATTGTGCTCCTGTAACTACACAAATTATCCACTAGATGGAAGCATAAAATGGAAGCATTCACACACCCAACAAATGCCTCACAGGCCATTTCAAACTTTTTTAACGGTTGAAAATAATTCGGTGTCAAGTATTTTTCTCGGCTCCAATTCCTCAGAATCAGAAACTGATGAGCTGGAGGATTTTGCATCGGCCTCGTGGCAGTAGACAACTCTCATTTTCAAGCGTAAAATAAGCAATCTGTCCATAATTACATCCTAAATTCACAAATTCCCATAATCTAATAGACCTTAGTCAGGGTGTGCGCCATATTTAATTTGACACAATTGCTACACAACGTGGCTAAGGACAGACATAACTGTTACAGTTTGTACGATAGGCTGTACTGTCTTAAGTCACATCTAATTTACGATTTTTTTTTTGGAAAGCCCCCCCAAAAAATTCATTACAACAGTAAACCATTGATCAGACTGTCTAGCAATCACAGCCGTGTTTATATTCACATAAAATAAAATATAGCATATCTAACCTGTTCCATAAGATTATCGTTATTAGCCTATTGTTATTATTATTTTTGAGAAAAAGAAATGCAATGGTCAAAGTAAAAAAGGAATATAAAAAGGTGATATTGAAGCTGTTTTCAGGTTAGTACGAGAGAGAGAGAGAGAGAGAGAGAGAGAGAGAGAGAGAGAGAGAGAGAGAGAGAGAGAGAGAGACTTATTTTGAGGCATGAGGGCAGGACCACCTAACGCCAATGCCCAGCCCCCTCACCCACTGAAGACACACTAAAGCACATTTACTCTCTCTCACTCTGGTTCTCAGTGCCTCTGTCCAGACTGCTGCTTCAGACCACACCACCCCTTTCCATTCAAACCAACTTTAAGCCACACTTCTGAGCGTGTGAGCCAGCATTTCATCCACAGTCTGCTGTGAACTTACAGGAGCCTCTTACTTTGTTTAAACTTCAGCTGGAGAAAAGTGACCAACAGTGACCATGATGAGGACCATACTGCTGCTGCTGGTCACCCTGACAGGGCCTTTCTGTGCCTTTACCCAAGAAAGTAAGTAAATACAACTACAGGGTGCTCTGCTTTGTTTCAAACACTCTGGTTATTCTGTCCATCTGTTTCTGGCCATATCCTTCATTCATTCAGTTCATTTTTGCTATGATTACATATCCACTAAATGACGTTTGTTCTCTTCTGAGGTGTGTTTTGGCTTTCAAGTTTCAGTATATAAAGGAAAAAGGTGTGTTATAATGTTTAAAATATTTACCTGAATTTTTATTTATTTGCGTATTTAGATCATTAATTTATTGTAATATTATAGTGATCAGCTACATATATATATATATATACACTGTTTTGAGTGCAAGAAAATCAACATGCCGTTTTGAAGTAGAAAGTAGAAAGAACTTTTTTATTTACCTTAAAAATATATTTTGTTTTACAGTATATACATCTATATATGATGTTTCAGTGCCTTCTGTTCACGATAAACATTATCCATACATCCGCATGTGCTGATACAGTGTTTCTTTCATGTAGACCTAGTGCTGGGAAAGTGATGTAATGTTGCAATGATTGTTATAACCATTCTAAGTTAGTCAGCATTGATCTATTTCTCTGTTTCTCTCTGTTTCTTTCCCTCTGGGCAGGGTTACACATGTATTAATAAAGCCGACTCTATATTTAAGGGAAGCATTCGAACATTTAGTACACAGGCTGGTTACATCTGAGGGCAGAGCAGGCCTGAGAGAGAGAGAAAGAGAGATATCTCTCCCTCTCCTCACCCCCCTTTAGCTTGTAACCTTCTTTGGCGGGGTATCAAGATTTCACCCCTCTCAGAGGTGGGTTGGAGGGGCATGTGTGTTATTTTTAAACTGCAGTGCCTCTGACTCACTGCTCAGGGTCGGTTACAGTCCTCTAAACATCCCATTAACATGCTTAGCAAGTTTCAATTCTTTGGAAAACTTCACTCCCTGCAATCAGAGGAGAGCATCAACACACACTCTTCCTCTCCAGACTTCCTTCCGTCTCTCTTATTCTTTCTCCTGCTGCCATTTGTCTCCATTTCTTCCCGTTCTCCCAGTCTGTTGGTGCCACTCCCTGTTCTAAAAGAGGGCTTCAGCCGACAGTTAAACATTTCTACCCTGAACTCTTTTTTTAGTATGCAGCATTGTTTATACAATTATTTTGGAGAAATAGATTAATGTTTGTGTTGTTCTGTGAACTTTTTACCTTTTCAGATCTCTAAGTCAGCCTGTTATGTGTTGTGTGTGTTATGAATAGAGTAATGGTAAACTGACACGTGAGAGCACATCGAGGTATTGGGTGTACTGACCATTAATTTAGCTACACGAACCCTGAAACTCTCTCAGGGTCTCTGACTGCTACAACAAACTCAGTCCAACTTATTTATAGAGCTCAATCAACTTCATATTCAACTTCAGAGTGTAAACACAGTTTTGATAAATCTGAAATAATTTGTTCTGCTTAATCTTTAGCTCAAAATTAAATGAAATCCAGTCCTCATTCTGAATAGAATCAACTCCTTAAAGTCTGATAGAGATTAACCTGAACTGACTTTATTATGCTGTATTTGAATTAATTACATACAACACAATGCAACTTATCTTCATAATCTAAATTCCCTTTTTAACAATATTGTTATTGATAACTTAAAATCATGCTTATTAAAGGTGCTGTAAGCAATTCCTGTGAAACGCTGTTGATATTTGCAACACGCCCTACCCAAAAGATTCACATCCCAATCTCGATGCCTCCTCCTCCTAATTTATGAACATGCCATGCAACATAGGCACCTCCCCCATCACATCTGGACACGCCCCTTACTGGTGATTGGTGTGTTTTGGTGCACGGTTCGATCCACTTACAATCCACCTTATTTTTCAACATGAAAGTAAGCCATTTTCTGAGAATGTGTGAGACTTCCAGTTCATTAGGAAATAAAGAGAAGAATAACAAGTGCAATAAACAGTAAAACGCTTTGCACTACAAACCAGTTTGTACATAGTTAAGATAATACATTAAAAATAATATGGTAAGAGTTTACCATATCGAGCAGCCAAACGAGCTGTTTTGTACAGCTGTAAATATAGCTGGAAGCGGATGACACTGGAAGCCAGACATTGAAGTACTAAAATTACTAAAACTTAAAAACTAATAAAAATGAAAAAGCTCATAATTAAATTGTAGCTTTAACTCAAATTAAAATTATTTAAAACAAAAGCTATTTAAAAGCTAATTTGCATCCTCAATCCAAATAAACTCATCAGAGTTCTGTTTGGGGGATTTCAATCTGAATTTTATTGAGCTGAGTTATAACTACTCAAGTAAGTAAGTAAACTCCATAATCTGTCTAACAGACTAATCCAAATGAACATTAACTCCTCTGTTAGAGTGTATCCCTCATTTCTGAACTTGAACTGAGCTCTTCAGAACAATCAACAGTCAACAGCTTAGTGTTAAATATAAGTCAACTTCACAGATGTTTTTGAGTTTGATTGGGAAGAATCTAGATTTGTGGGTAACTGTAGAGCTCAATTAGATATGTGTTGAATTTAGATTAGGATGTGTGTTAGTCTGAGATATGTTGTTCCCTGGAGATTGTGAGCGTGAGAGCCTAAGTATGTGTATGTGTGCTGTTCGTGATAAGAGTGATTTTTCACTTGCTATGTCCTCTACTGCCCACTCATGACATGCCATGTGATGTGTGTGTGTATGTGTGAAGGAGGCAATTTGCCTTTATGAGATGTTCTTCACTTGTTCTTCCTGAACTAAAACATTCCAGCATCTTACTCCCTCACAACACACACACACACACACACACACACACACACACACACACACACACACACCACACACGCACACACACACGCACGCACGCACGCACGCACACACACACACACACACACACACACATATGCTGAAGCAGTAGATTGAGATTAATCTGATAGACTGAGAGTAATTAATTAGGGTAAAGGAAGATTAATCTTTCCTGTCTGTAGTGTCTTTTCCTGTCTGCCTACATGTTTAAAAGACACCCTACACTGGCCTCTTGGGCTCTATTTGCCTTGTTCTCTGCTCTTTTCCTCTATATTTGTCTCCCCTTTTCCTTGTCTTTCCCTTTTATGGTTTTAGTTTTGTCAGGAAACTGTTTCAGGCTTGGTCATAGATTTGAATTCGATCATCCAATGGGTGGATTTTCACTGACACACACATACCTGCTCTATTTTAGTGGGTCTTGACTCATTGCGGTGTGTACTAGCCGAAGTTTCTCAATCAAGGCATTCAGTGGTCTAATATCACGTATTTATCATAGCCAATCCACCCTACACAGGACAAGCGGTTTGGAGAATGGATTGATGGACTGCAGCCAATGGCCATGTTGTGTCCACCTTATTTTTCAGTGCAGTAGTAAGGTATTTCCCGTGATTGTGCGAGACTTCCGATTAATTAGCCACAATAGGTAACAACTACAGTTGTATCCACCTTATTTTTCAATGCAAAAGCAAGGTATTTCTTGTGAATGTGTGAGACTTCCAATTCATTAGCCACAACAGGTAAAAACTTACAAGAATAACAAAGTGCAGTAAACAGTAAAACTATATGCCCTAGTGTGTTTATGATTGCGATAATACATTTAAATAATATGACAACAAATTCCAGTTTGGCAATATCAAGCAGCATAAAATAACCTGACTTACACCAGAAGCCTTGCATGCTTAAAGTAAAAATGGCTGCGCTTTCTCTTCTTACGTTAAAAATAACGTGGATATAAATCTGTTCGTCCAGTAACTGAACTGGCACTACTGTCTCTCTTAACATGCTTTCGCTTTCATACAAACGCAAATTGGTGCCATCTTGTCGAATGTAGTGAAATGTATTTATAAAGCATCAATACTACTGTAATATTGTTGTAGTGTTTGTCAGTTAACCTAATGAGTGCCCATTATAAGTAAATCACCGCTGTTCCCCAATAGTGAGGGACTGACAGTACATTATGCTTTATATAACTACAATAGCTGGCCATGCTGCTGTGTACAACTTGAAGAAAGAGAGGGAGAGAACAGCTGGCTCTTTCTCCATACTCCGCTCCTCCCATCACATCGTGTGTATTTATGTGAGTGTGTGTGGTAGTGGTTGGAGGGGAAGAGAGCCATACTTAAAACTAATTGTTGGGGTCTCAAACATAATGAGGTGATTGTTAGCAGCCGTCAACAAGAACATTAATATAAACACACAAACTGACACGTACACACATACACACAGGACATTGTGATCTTTGACCGCACCCCACACTTACATATGTTTCTTAACAGGACTGTTTTATTTGATTGTGGCACTATGAAAAGTAACAGTGACATATTATTCTGTCTGTTTGTCTTTCTTTCTTTTTTTTGGCACCCACTTATAATTCAATAATTTTCTCCTCTCACGTAACTTGGTTTAATGTTTTATTTCGGGAGTCCAGTTAATTAGGTTATATAAATATGGGTTTAAAATAACAAACTTTGTGGAAACCTATCATTAAAGGGATAGATCATCCAAAAATGAACATTCTGTCATTTACTCACCTCATGTCATTCCAAGGTTGTATAACTGTCTGTTCTGTGGATTACGTAAGGACACATTTTGCTGGTTGTTCTTTCGATGCAGAATGAAGGAGAAACTTCAAAAAGAACTCAAAAGTACCATAAACTTATCATAAAAGTACACAAAAAAAGAATTGGTGTAGAAGCCATTTTTACTCAGAAATTCCTAGTACTGTAATTTTCACAAAGAATTAGAAAGAAACAACAAATATATGGCTGTTTGAGTGATATTGCTAACAAATAGATAAAATATATTTTTACATTTGTCATATTTTTTAATTATAAAATGGCCAAGATATTCTTCAGCAATTTCCTCTTGGGTTCTACAGAGGAAAGACAGCCATATGGGAAACTGCTCACCCTCATGAGTACAATGACACATTTGGGCGAAGAACTCTTTTAATTCCAAACTGCTGAGAGTGTCTGGGTCACATAATCATCAGTATTATATAAAACTGCTTCATAAAACTAACACTTAAGAAGCGAAACAGTAATTTGCTATTCACCCAGAGCTGATGTGCAATGCATGCTGAGTTTGATATTTTAAAGTGTGTAGTTCAGCGTTGAGGTGGTGTTATTGTAAAGGGAGTTTCCCCTCAGATCGCCAAGAGAAAGTTTCTCATGTGGAGTCCATCTGGCTCTGACACTAGCACAGATCTGAGATCAGTTTTTCCAGTGTATCTAATGGCTGCTGAAGTCATTGTGAGTGATGCAGAAATATCTAAGATCAGCCCCTGAGGAAACATGCCATTTTTGCCTTTTTTTTTGTTCTACAATGCTTAATTTCCTTCTGTGCAGTTATTGCCAGCTCCACCGAGGAAGTGAGACAATTAGTCTGGCTGAAGGTATGACGTAGAAAGGAAGTGATCTCACTAGTGTGGAGCTGAATAGTCAGGGCATGACTTTTCCCTATTGGGGGAGTGGCAGAATGTTTTTGTACATACATTTCTAAGTGAATATGTAAGTGTGTGTTTACCGGGTTGATGGAGAAGGCCAGAATGTTCTCGCTATTAACGGCAGGCCATGAGAAAATTCTGGCTTACCCATCCAATACAACCACTTGAGAACCAAAACACACAGCAAACAGCGTCAGTGTCATTGGAATTCCTCCATTTTCATCCAACTCTCCCCTCTGATGTTGAAATGTAACATCTAAGGGTTTCTAGTAGAAGATTTTTATGAACCTTTTTGTTGTTCTTGTACCAGGTACTCTGGTGGTGCCAACAGCTATTGATACAACTCCAGAAACAAATCCTGTATCAAATACGCCTGCTTTCAACAAAACAGAGGAACTAGCTCCTCAAGATGTTGGTTCAACGTCAGAGACTGCTCCTGAGGCTACAGAAGCAGCTACCTCGACAGAAAAAGTGCCAGTGGTTTCCACAGCAGCACCAGTGATACAATCAGAAACAACAGCCCCATCAGAAACAACAGCCCCAACAATACAACAGCCCCAACAGATACAACAGTCCCAACAGATACAACACAATCAACAGAAGCTGGACCTGAAGAGACAACTGGTTCTGAAGCCAGTACTGTACACTACAAAGCAGAAGAAACTGATAAAGCTGAACACACAGAATCAGTGACTGAAAAAGTAGATGTGGAGGATGAAGGTTAGATATACAGCATTCTCACAGACGTACAATGTAAATATTATTAGAGTAAAGGCCTGTTCACACCAAGAAAGATAACAGTCAATGTTTTTATCATTCATCACCTGGAACGTATTTTTTTATTTTATTTATTGCAATTATATAGTTTTTCTCTGTCATTATCCGTATAGTTGAGGTGTAGACTATGCTATTATTTTAAATTTATATAAAAAACATTTTTTACATTTAGAACATCTTTTATTATTATAGTATATTTAATGGTGTGAATGGGAATGTAGAATGTGCGCGAGTGAGGATGAGCAGTCATTGTCATGATACCTGGTGGTTTTCCTCATTCCAGGTATGAGCACTGGACAGTTGGTGGGGATTGTAATCGGTGCATTGATCGCAGTGATTGTTGTCATTGCTGTAATCATCTTGGTGGTCAGAAGAATGGGCCAATACTCGTAAGTACTTATATTATTATGAACAAGAAATGAAATAACATATTTAAAGTAAAAGTATTTTTTTACAATTATTAATTCATAATTATCATTAAGAGTTAGTTCACCGCAAAATAAACAAATTGTCATAATTTTCTTGCCCTCGTTTTATTCCAAACCTATATGATTTTCTTTGCATTTTAGGTATTTAGAAAAAAAAATGTTTTTTGCACATACAATAAAAGTCAATGGAATCCAATAATCCAATGATAATAATGTTTAACAGATGTTGCTGGCTGCTTTAGGAACGTATTCTCTATAAAGGATTGCGGTGAAATTTTGCATGCTAACGGTATATGGTTTCTATGTTGTAGGACTGCAAAGAAACGAAAGCCTCAAAAAAAAGAGAGCATCTTGATCTCTGTAACTGCCTTACTGTTTCATTGATAACCCAGATTAATTAGTGTAACCCAGTTGCTCATAAAATGTTAGAGCTTGACAAACCTATGTTGCTACTCCAAAAATTCCTCTACGAGTTTCCCACCAAATTGCAAATATTGGAGAAATACACCACTGAACCGTTCAAGGTTCTGAAAGCTGAACAGCGAAATTATGAGATTATGGAATCCTATGTACCAGCCAAACAGAATGTTTAGCAGTGGAATCAAAAACTACAGTGGTTACCATCTCTCCTCACCATCAGAGAAAATCATACTGCAGATGTACTGTTTTAAAATAGTGTAGCAACAAAGTGCTGTTCATGCTATATTATACATGGTACTAACATGGTGTGAACCCCATTTCCTGGCTAAAATAACCAATTGAATTAAAATGATCTAAAAAAAACTTTCCAGATATTGTAAGTATGTCTGGATCATCACTGAATTAAATGTATGAATGAAATGTATAAATGCAATTTAAATACCCTATTAATTTATATTGTCATGTAATTTAATTTATTTATAAGTTTATCTTTGTCTATGTTACATGGATACAAACATGTTTGTGTATGATTCTGGTGCATTTGTGCTAAACTGCTTTTCCCCTTTCCTTCTTTCCCAGCCCCTGAAAAGAAAGGCACGACAGGAAGAGAAGAAGAAGAAGAAATCCGGGAAGTTCTGAACTATTGTTCTGCTATTAAAAACAAAGCAAGCAGCACTCTCACCATCCATCCATCCATCCATCCATCCATCCACCCAGGACTATAAGGGGAGCAGGAGAGTGTCCCATCCCCTTTCCCATTGAAAACAAAAACACCTTCCCAATGCCCACAAGTCCCTTTATTTAGCCTGAAAAGCCTCATTTATCCCAACAGTGGGAGGCCACAGGAAGTTACAGTATCTTTTTTAATGCATATCAATGTAACAGGAGATTAATGAATGTTAAATTGGTAAAGGGCCTAATTAACAAAAACAAACAAACAGCTGCCCATGCAAGCAAAAGCTTTATGTTTTTATTCCACTGAGTGTAAATATCAAAAGAAAAAAACAATCCAAATTCATTATTCTTTTCCCCATTCTACAGATGTGTCCAATAGGACTATGACGCATTATGAACAGTCTGTGAACTGTCATAAGCAGATGCTGAGGACACATTCATGTGTAAGCGGCATTAACTAATGCATATTTGTAAAATGATTAGTTAAGGGGAGCAGCACACAATAAGTGCTTGAGATTTACTCGTTTGAAGTGCATTAATACAGAGTGACTTGACTGTGTTCTTCTTAACTGTCACCCATTCCAAAAGTGACATCACTTCCTCTGGAACGCATCATTTAGTGTGTGTTCCAATCCGCTTAGCTCCAGCGCACAGCTGCTATTGGCATGTATCTCTAAAATCCTGATGTTCCTCAGCCTGGACTACATCATTTTAACAGCATATGGACATTTTGCATTGTATAGTTAGCATTTCTTTTAGTCAGTGTTGGGGTTTGTGTTTCTTTCTGAAGTTCGAGAGCGTTGCTATCCTGGGCTTTGCTTTAAGAGATCAGTATTATGTGTACTGAATGATGAAGAATTACTGTTTAATATTGAGAAGACACTGCAGTTGTTTGCAACGATATTTCGTGTTTTTTTGCTTGCCAGATTCCTCTTCATTTCCCGTTACTTCATGATCTCATTTTCCATTTGATGTCAGAATAGAAGCTGAGAGTTTGTCTTTGTATTTTGGTGGTAGTTTTTTTGTTTTGTTCTTATTGTTCAATCAGTTTCAATAAAAAATGTTCCAAAGTATGTTGTGCTGCCATATTGTGTTGTGTTATTGTGGATCCCAGATAGCATTGTCTGTTTATCTGTGTTTACTTTTCAGCCCCTTTTTTACTCAGCATTCCAGCTTTTCACACACATATACGCCCATTTCTCACACAAACACACACCCACACATTCCCTTTCTCTGTCTCTCTCTAATCCCTTAGGTCATAAAGACTGTACAAGACAAGGGAGAGAGGAAGAGATATGCAGAGTCAATGAATAAAGGCATCTTTGTAAATATGACTATGTACTTAAGTGACCTCTCTGGGTAAGTAGAGTAAATAACACGAGAGTCCCAAACAGCTGCCCCAAAACGTATTTGGACATTGACTTTCATTTGGAAGTGGACCATAACAGTTTTTTTCCATTCATTTTTCAAGTATCTGTACTTTAACAGATTGTTTTTTATTTTTGGCATTCTCGTTACTTTTCCATTTTAGATTACAAAGATGTCTTACGTTTTACTTCATCATGTTTTTATTAAAGTCAGCATGAAATAAAAATTCACCATATCTATTTTGTAAACAAACTTTGTACTATAGATCTTTTCCATATCGATATATTTAATAGTATTTTTGCCCTTTTAATGTTTAATTTAAATGGCATATTTTAATCTTCCTGTGAAAATTGCCAAATATTAGTGGAACGTGTTATTACTTAATATGCACTACACCGACGTTGTAGTAAATAGTAGTTTGCTTATTTTGGTCTTGAGATAATCCTCCGATATTCATAACTATATACTTTTTAACAAATATCTCAATCCCTCATTAATCAGAAAACCCTTGAATCAAATTATGACAGTCACTTCTGCGTGTTTGTTGAAGTGGGTGAGCATATATGTATGAGGCTGAATGTGGTTTTAGGCAGTAGCCCAGCTACTCTCTCTCTCTAGCTATGAACAATGGATTATTTTAGTGGGAGACCCACTCTGACGTCCTGCTCACAGTCTGAGCTCTATAACAATTTGTTTGTGATACAATGATTTCTACATTCCTAATGAGAAGGGCACGTCCTGTCCAGTAAAAGCCTTCATGTACACTCACATGAACACACAGGAAAGACCTAGAAGCGCCAAAACACACAAAACAATGGCTGGATATACACACAATTTTGCAAAGTGTAAAAATAAAACCTCAAAGACATAACAGGACTGTAAGCAGCTTATGCCTACAAAAAAATGTGAACACAGTCTTGCTAACACAAACACATGTATGCTAAACTTAAATGACCTAAAGTGAACCATATCATATGTGTATCACAGAAGAATGTGTGTGTGTTTAAGGGAGGAGAGCTAATAGCAACCTCATGTTTACGTCAGAGCCTGGATACACACATATGTGCAGATTCTAGTGTTTCTGGTCACTCCCCAGGTCTTGAGAAACAGTCACTCTCAGTGCTGTCCACTCGCTGTGATATATTTGTAGGGAGTACAGTACCAGTTAGAGACTGGACTCATCTGATATACTGAAGGTTAAACACTCAATACTATAATCATATATAGTTGATTTTTAAACATTCTCGTGTCTCATTTCTTTCTGTGATTTTAAATATATAAAAAATATATTTCTTATAAGTTAAATAAGTATATTTAATAAGTTTAGAAAGTTTAGAAGATCTATCTATCTATCTATCTATCTATCTATCTATCTATCTATCTATCTATCTATCTATCTATCTATCTATCTATCTATCTATCTATCTATCTATCTATCTATCTATCTATCTATCTATCTATCTAATCTATCTATCTATCTATCTATCTGTCTCTCTTCTCTTCTGTCTGTCTGTCTGTCTGTCTGTCTGTCTGTCTGTCTGTCTGTCTGTCTATCTATCTATCTATCTATCCTTTTATATGTTGTTTGTGTGAGTTTTGAGAAATGGAGCCATTTTTTTCAAAAGCTGTGTGTAAGCATTTTGAAAAAATAAACTGTAATACTTCTTGAGTTACAGTCATGAAAACTTGAGACAAAAACACGAGAAATGCTTTATACCATTTTTGAACTATCACTGTTGGCATAATGAAACTAAGATTGCTAAATTAAACCGATTTAACTAATAGAGCTACCAATCTCTGTGTAAAAATAATATAATGATGCTGCCATCTTTCTAACGTCATTTTGACCCCCCACCCTACAAAACAGTGGATTACTCCGTAAATATTTATTTATTTATTTATTTAGTCATTTAGCAGACGCTTTTATCCAAAGCGACTTACAAATGAGGACATTATAGAAGCAATCAAAACCAACAAAAGAGCAACAACATGCAAGTGCTATTACAAGTCCTGGTTAGCCTAACGCAGTACACGTAGGAAGCTTTTCTATCTATCTTTTTTTTTTTGAAAACGAGTATGTAAAATATAGAAAAATGAAACTTAGTGTTAGTTTTACAAGAAAAGCTAGCAGTTAGAGAATAAATATGCAATTGATAGAGGGTCAAATGTTTGTGTGTTTTTTTTATAAAAAGAAGACAGATTAGATCAAATAAAATTAGAATAGAGAGTGCTAGAGTTAGAGGGTCAAATAAAGATGGAAGAGATGTGTTTTTAGCCGTTTCTTGAATAAAAAATATAAAAATATAAACCTGTGACATTTAATATTTTGGCTTTCATCACTATTTATGTTTCTCTTTCTACAGAATTTGTTTGAACAAAATCAATTTGAGTAAAGGAAGTTTCTGAAATCTGGTTGATTTGACATGGAATGACTCATATGTGTATATGTGTAAATTTAACATATGTGTCTGTAAATGTAATAATTTAGGATAAAGGGCTCTACATTCATGTGTGTGTGTGTGTGTGTGTGTGTGTGTGTGTGTGTGTGTGTGTGTGTGTGTGTGTGTGTGTGTGTGTGTGTGTGTGTGTGTGTGTGTGTGTGTGTGTGTGTGTGTGTGTGTGTGTGTGTGTGTGTGTGTGTGTGTGTGTGTGTGTGTGTGTGTGTGTGTGTGTGTGTGTGTGTGTGTGTGTGTGTGTGTGTGTGTTAAATGCCATCTAAAAGTATAGTACATGAGAAGCTGATGTCAGGAGCCAGGCTGACATTTGAATTTATTGGACAGCTGAATGCTGGGTGTGTGTGGATGTCTTAGCATGTTTGTGTGTGTGTTGGGTGGGTGTCAGGATGGAGGCTGTTTAGTTCACATCTGGTGTTCTGTGATATGTAAGTCTCTCTGCCTCTCTTTTGTTAAGCAGTTCTTTGTGCCATGTGGACGGAACATGCATTGTGTATGAGTGACATAATAGCAGCTCAGAAGTGCCCATTGTTTAGTGCGTCTGTGTATGTGTGTGTGGCAATGGTCAGTAGTTGGCACAAACATGTTATCTACTGCATAAGTGTCCTGTATATTTTTTTGCATTCGTGTTTGTATTTTCAGCACATGAATGAAATGGTTAAAATAAATATTGGGCAATTACATTTTTTCTCTTGTTTGAGACAGACCCTTTAGCCATATATGCACAAAACCTGTAGCACACCACAATGTGTCTCCAGTGAGTCTTTGCAACAACAAAAAAATTCATTACAAAATAAATTAATCTAATGGAGAACACCTCATTTATGTAATCTGTAGTTATATATATATTGTATAAAATACCACAATGTAAGTCATGGCAAGTCATCCTCTTGTTTTTCTGGAGATAATTTACAGAAAATCCAGAATAATTGGTTTGTAAAGGGAAAAAAAGAACAGTTGGAAGCAGTTGTTATTTTTGCAGTTCCCTTTGGTGCCACAGTGATCTTACAATCTCTGTTCAGATCTAGGATGCAGTCATTATCTTGTAAATTAATCAGAGCTGTGTATTTCCGCACACAAGATTTCTCACAGCTTCACTTCTATGTTGGAAATCAATGGTCATGCAAATGGAGTCAGACTGAAATACCGTTTCACAGATTCAAGAAATGTCCCACTTTATTCCACACATTTTTAAGTCAAGCGTATTAAATCAATAAATAAATATGGTCAGTAATTATGTAACCTCAAAAGTGAGAATGCAGATTATTTATAAGGGTTGATGGGTAGGCTATGAGGTTTCATGAGAAAATTGTGGGATTATGAGTAATTGCTAATGCTCAGAGGTAATAGAGAGAAAATGGTGAACACTCGGTACTCAGATTATCACTCTTATGAAATTGTTTTGAGAATCTTTCTATTATTTGATTGATGTTGAAAGAAATGTATTTCATTGGGTTGCATGTGTGTGGGAGACACACAGAAAGAGACTTTGAAGCGATCAGTGGATTGTATTAAAATGAGCAGTATCTATAATACATTAATCATTTGGTTTAACTTTACAACTCAAGCTTCTACATAAAGAAACTCTATAAAGAACTAAAATCTTATGCACTTTCCTAAGGAATTTCCAATATCTCAAGATCAATGAAATAAATGAAAGTGATAGGGGGCAGATTTTTAGCTGAACAGTATCCATAGTCATATAATCTACTGATCCGGGGAGTTGAGGTCACACATGATCTCACTCATTAACATAAGAGAGAATATGCATGGCACATGCTGTTCTAACACACAAACACATTCTAATGTAAAAGAATGTAGATGGTGAGAGCTTGAAGGTGGAAGGCAGATGATGGAATAAGAGTGGGACAACCCGCAGATGAAGGATGAGTAGGTGAAGATTAATGCAGAGTAATGTGACAGTTTTATAAGGGGTGATTATTGAATAGAACAGAAGTTCGCTGACCACAGATACCAATAGTAGTCCTATACATTCCACAAATGGCCCATGTGCTCGTATAAGACCTGTGATTTCACAATACACACTGCACACTGATGTTTCCCGCTCCTCTTTAGACAAAAATGTGACCCAGGGTCCTACTTGTTGACACAGAAACAATCACATGCGTAAACGTACACCAGCACACACATCAGATGTCAGTTTGAGGAATAATCCATTGGCTTCTCTGATATTTCTCATAATAGCCTCTCAAACATATTGTAGTGAGCATATCCCAAGTTATGGAGACAATAATGCGAGTTCTCGATTAATGCATCACTTTTTCAGCACACAATCTCTCATCACTTCAAATAGGGACACAGCGGCCTCTAGTGGTCACTCATTATAACTAAAATAAATGTTTTTTGGAACTGGACAGAGTGCATCGTATTATTGATGATAGGCATACCATTAAGGCATTGAATTCATTTTTTTTTTTTTCTCAGGATGTTTATACATAAACATGAACACACATACTGGCAATAAAACACCATACCCATTTCCTTTGCTCTTATTTGAGTAAAATCTTTATAAAACTTTACATTAAATTAGGGATCGAGATTGTAGACGTAGGAGCCCAGCAGGGAACCTGTTCAGAACTTTGACTAACGTGTCCTGGTGGTGAACAAACATTCTTCCAGTAACATTGATAGATGTTCGTTCAAAGTTATCTTTAATAATGTTCTCAAAACAGTAGTACAAAAACATTATTTATATTGTATTATTATTTATTGTATGCATTATTATTTATAGCCTACATTTATACATCGTTCATGGAACGTTTTTTTCCGAAACCTTTTTGTTCTTGTTTCCGAGAACATTCAAGAGTAACACCCCTTCAATGTTTGCAAAATGATTAATTTACAGTTTTTCTCAGTCACTTTGGTGCATTTCTCAGATCAGAAATGAAATTTTCAAAACTACTTGTTCAACCTCCATCATCTATCCTGTCACCTGTGCACATCACAAAAGCAGTTTCTCATTCTTTTGAATACGTTGCGATTGCTTTGTTATAGCTACATTCATGCCATTGATTATGTACATTTGTCTGCAGTTTCCTACATTATCAGTTGCTATTGTTTTGTTGCAAAAAATATATATTCTTATTACCCCTCAAAACCTCAAGTCATTAGTTCATCGTATAAGTCATTAAATGCAAATTGATAGTTGTCATAAACTGTCACGCATATTTTTTTACACATTTCTATTAGGCTTTTTGTAAATTTGCCATGAATTGTCCAAGTGAATCTAGACTTTCACTAATGAAGAGAATATAGATCAACCCATATAAACCAGTTCTTTGAAATAGCTCAAAGGTGCATCTCATGAATCTTCAATTGGAAAGCATATATAGACAGAGGACAACACAAGAGTTACAAATTCTGACAATGGATGAACATCCAGAAAACAATCAGGGTCAACAGACGAGAGGAAGAAGAGGAGTAAGGATGCATGGAAGTGTACAGAGGCAAAACAGAGGAAGAGGCAGAAGAGGCCAAGGACAGAGGCGCATGTCAGATTAAATAAGGGCCACTATTGTGGACCATGCTGTCAATCATGGCTTACAATGACTGAAGGGTGCAGCTAAATATTGATCTCCCACAATCAATATCCCACGTACAGTAATGTGTAAATTTGAACTTTTGAAATGGATATATGGCATACATAAGATGTGTAGCCTCCTGCATTTCAGTACAGTAACTGTTATCCAAACTGTTAAGCCATACATCAGGTAATAGACAGATATTGACAACATGACTAAGCATTTTGACTATCTTGTTTGTGAACAATGACACAAGGACTTTTCATTCTGATGCCATTGATTTGTTCATTGACACAAATACTTGCTTTTGAGAGATTAACTAAGATTTTGAGTAAGTTACAGGCTTTTGCAGGAAATTCTGTGTGGTGCTGTTTGTACAAATTGTTTTGAGAACTGTACATACTTCTTTGCAAATATTAAGGACGATTCGAGAAATGCACCAAAGCGACTGAGAAAAACTGCAATATTCCTTTAACATTTGCATAAGCAGAAAAAAACGTTCTGTAAAAATAAATAAATATGACAACGTTAGCTAAATGTTCTTAGAACATATTTTCTTAGCTGGAAGTGTTGTTTCTGCAGTAATCTATTGTCTACTCTCTACAGTGAGGCTGTCATTTGATACAGTGGATGATGAAAACACTCCAGCAAATCGTGAGTGTTGTATATTTGGAATGTATTTGAACAGTTTGCATAAAATATTGACTATTGTGTAGATGCCATTTTTACTGTTTATATAAAATAATAATGAAACATTATAAATGAATATACAAGAAGCAAATGGGCTATATAAAATGTGTATAGCCTATTAACTATATGGTTAAAACATTAAAAATAATTATTAATGACAATCTATTAGATTCAATACCTGGATAATATTGATGAGTTTGTTGTTTCTCTTTGAGGGAATATACTAATATTAAAGTTTCGTTTTCATGCATTTACATGTATAGCCTAAGTGAAAATGATAACAGGTTACCTTATCATTAATCATTAAGTATTCCAAACAAAGCATAGTTTTTAGATCTCTAAAACATCCTCCCTGAAAATATTTGAGTGCATGCAGTTAAAGCAAAACGGTAATCTGCTGTCCCTGTGCTTCACGTGTTATATTTAATGCAACTATACAGGTGCATGAGATCTCGCACATGCGCCTTGTCATCAGTGCAGTCTGCAGTAGCGAGCGTCTTCCTGCGCGTGCCCACCAGACTCAAGCAGCGAGGCGTCAAAACAAAGCTGGTAAGCAATACACAGGTATAACCAATTTAATGCAGAGACTAAATGGCATACCTAATCAAAATCATGTGGCGTAAAATGGCTCGCCGAAGCTTCGCGATGTCAGTCTTGTTTATTTTGTCTGAGAATTTGCACTGAGACTAACCATATGTGCATTTTTATTATTGTTGCATGTAATTACGTCGTAAAAAGCCAGCGATATACAGGCGCACTAACTAAACGTATGTCGAAGCACTTTAGCGTGAAGCGTGTCTCTGCCTGTGACCTTCTCGTCTGCGCTTAGCGACAGTGCCAAACGGGGTTTGTCTTATTTAAAGCACTGTCAGACACCCGCAACATGTGTGCCCTGACTGTACATGTACAATAGACATGTGTGCACGATTATACCCGCCTTAAACAGTTTAATCTATTCGACAAGAACATGTATTTATGTCGTGTAAGCATGTAATTATTTGCGCACATGCATACATCTAAAAAGGCCTGATATTATAAACAGCCGCTGCATAGTAAATCGATTCCCCGCGTATGTACAGCGGCAATGCGGCAGTTATGGGTGCATTACGTTATTTATTGAGCATCGTATAGGCTACTGTTGCTATTGTGTTGATACATTGTCAGTTTAAAGCAATAGGACGCCCTGTGACCCTAAGAGACGTCTGTAAAATGAGATTATTTATTATTATTAGTTTAGGCAACTTAATGCAAGTTTATCTGACCCCACCCACACTCCACAATGTTACAGGTGGACTACAAATGAACCGCAGAAGCTCACTTTCTTTTGTGTTTAATCTTCAAATGTTTATTCCAATGTGGTTGCAACACCAATTGAAAACATGGATGTTTTACCTGTCATTTTAGATCCATTAACATGATCACAAATCAAATCATAAATCAAGATGTCTATTGTGCACATGTAGTAACCTCATGATGACAGTGGACATTTAGTAATTTCATCCTTGCTAATTTTAATTTGATTAAACGCATTGTATTAAACTCAACCATTTTACAACAATCACCAGTTTCCCAAATGTAAATGTACAAATGTGCACAAATGTATGCACAACTGTAAATTAATTTCTTTTGCATGAATATGTTTGTATTATTAATCATTTTATGTTGAAGGACAGAGTAAGTGTTCTTTGGAGACGTATGTTTTATTATTATTATTACATCATCATTATTCTAAAATATTGTTTTTGTTATTATTATTAATATATTTATTTAACCTTATTTATTTTACCCTCATTAATGTAACCTTATATTAATTAACCTTTATTTATTCATTTTCAGACATGAAAATAAGTCATTTAATAAATATTGATTTAACCTTATTTATTTTAACCTCGTTAATGTAACCTTATATTAATTACTAAACATTTGTTTACTCATTTTCAGACATGAAAATAAGTAATTTGATTGCATTTATGTGTATGAGTTTGTCCTGGGTTAGTTTAAGATGTCAGACGAGAGTGACATTGCACCATGCCATGAATCAGCAACTGCACTCTGACACTCTGGTTAATTATCTTGCACACAAACATAATTTCTGATAAATAAACTGTGCAATTTTAATAGAGATATTACTGATGCTTTGCTATTTTTAAGTTATTGTTGTTCTTTGAGTGCTTGATTACTTCAATAAATATTACTGTATTTATTTCCCCCCAGCTAACAGGGGGGCTCTTTTATACACCGCAGAAGAAACATTAGAGAGAGCAGTTAAGAGATGTGGAGATCAAATGACAGTAAGTTAAAAAAAATTTTTTTTCTCTTCATTTAGTACATATATTTCACATATGTTGGACAATACTGCACACATAGTAGATATATTACACTTATTTATTATTTCAGGCAATACAAATTCTTCATTGTGTCACAGGCATGTTCATATGTTTCAGTTGTTGAAGAGGAGAGGCCTAGTATACCATCAGAGGTTTTTCTCCAGCAGCCTGAGGTTCAAGATGTCCACTCTGATGAAACTGCACTTCATAGCATCTCGGAGCCAGAAGGGGAAGAGATAGAAAAAGGGATAGAAGGAGGAACAGGTGTGACGATGGACTGTGAAGACAAACAGAATGCAAGCCATGTGTCCCAAAATCTAGCTAATCAAAATCAAACCTGTCAGACAATTGAAACTGAGCATGTTGGAATTATAAAACAGGATTATGGGACTGAGTTGCCTTTAAATGGCACTAAGGGTGACCTTGACCCTGGTAGTAAACCCGAAGGTGAGTTACCCTGTCCTCGCTGTGAGAGAAGGTTTGCGAGCAGTCAAGGCCTGCAGCGTCACATACAAACACATGCTCTTTCAACCTGCCACACACAGCATTTTAAATGCAGTCGCTGCAGAAGGAGTTTCAGTACATTGTTTAGTCGTCGGAGGCATGAGAAAAGACATACAATTAGAAACAGGAAGACGGATGATCTCACAGATGCCCCCTGCACTGCCAGTCAGAATGTGCATGGCAGTGCAGAACCACTGAAAACGGCATCGCAGAACCCAGAGCCAAACCAGAGCATTAATGCAGCTTATGGTGAACAAAAAGATGATAAAAGCAGTGATGTCAATGCCTCACATGTCTGCAAGTACTGCAAAAAAGCATTTAGGACTCATACTAGTTTAAGGAGACATCAGCACAGGATCCATGAGCGCCATCTTCTTCCTAAAGGAGTTTATAAGAAGGTCAAAATCATTCAAGAACCTGAAGGACAGCAGCTTGTTGAGACGGCACAGGACAACCTTACTGCTAACTCACAGTGTGTAGAGGACATTGAACAGGAAAGGGAGTACATGGTTGACATCTCCAGTAACATTTCAGAGAATCTCAGCTTTTACATAGATGGGAAAATTGTCTCGACAAGTGCTGTAAGTAACTATGAGGTGATTGAGATGAACTCTGGTGGCTCTGCTGTGATTGGATTAAATGCTGTTATAATCAGTCCAGTTCAAATTTCACAAGCTCTTAAATTAGAAACTCATACCAGTAGTTTTACCTCTGACTTGTCTGGGCAGTCCTCAACCAGACGTAGGACATCTACCCCACCTTTACTCCCACAAATAAAAACAGAATTAGAGTCTGAATCCACCATGAGTACCTCCTCATCTTCCTTGTCATCCTTGACACTGTCCTCTATGTCTGGAGCTCCACTGGTCCCTGCTCATTTACCTCAGTGCATTGAGACAGTTGCCTTTAACAAGGAAAAAACTGTCTATCTGTCTCCAAAACTCAAGAAGATCCTTCAGAATCAAGATGGCAGTAAACCGGCATTTGCACTGATTGCTGATGGCCAAAAACTGGGTCCTCCCTTATCCCTGACTGTTTTACCTGCAACAACAACTAGATTTAAGAGAAGGACAACATCCCCTCCCAGCTCACCACAGCAAACCCCTGATGTGAATATTGAAAAGAAAGATCAGGATTTTACAAAAGCAAAGAAGTCAAAGTTGGAGAGCCACGGAATGGGCAATGAAGAAGCTGAGCCTTTGAATTCACCCATAAACAGCTCTGATGGAGCTCCAGTGCAGCAACAGGTCTTGCCGTTGGACTGCTCTGTATCAAGAACAGGTGGAAACTCCTGTAATCAACAGCCACTAGACCTCTCAAATTCTGTGGTTAAGCAAGAGAGCAGCGATGCCTTAGCAGAGTCCATTCTGGACTTAAGTATTAGTGGACAGAGTTTAGACTGTGACTTAGCTGGAGTCTATCTCACACAACCTGCTTTAAGGAAGAATAAACCTAACTCTAGTATGCTTCAGAAGGTGCTTATGAATGAGTATGGTGGGGTAGATGTTCCTTCTGTTGAAGCTCCTGCTGCTGCAGGTGTTCTCAGTGTCCCTGAGATAACAAATCTTGCAGTTGTGGCAGTGTCTGATGCAGGTCCACCAAAACCTGAAAAGTTTTTGTTTGAGTTGGCTTTTCCTCCTGCTTCAATCAATCCAACCCCTCCACTGCTTGCTCCAGTCAGTATCCATCCAGCTACCCCAGTCCCTCCACCTCAATGTTCACCGTCTTCATCTCCAACTTTTGTATCCTTTCTATCGACTCCCACAGTGGAACCCAGTCAGGATGTTCAAACTCTTCATTCAGCCTTTGTGGTATCTGACAATGTAGCACCCACAAGGTCTGTAGAAGACTGCACTTATAATCCTGTACATCTTTCACAGGGTGATATGAAAGTGACAATCCCTGACTGGGGATCCTCTGTTCCTGGAGGTCTGGAAACCCTTATACCTGCAGTCCCTTCACTGAGTTTACAAAGCCCTCACTGGGTTGCTGATCCTGCTGTATGCGAATTAGCTCAAAGAACATTGGTTGTAGACTCTGTATTAGCTTCTGATGCACAGATATTTTCGCCATCTCTGCCTATTAACCAGTCCAACGTCACGTCTTTGGCTTTTCCTCCAAACACTGTTGTTATTGAGTATACAGTTGCAGTGCAATCTACAGAAAATATTCTTCCAGCTCACCAAAATAATTATCTTCAATGTCTCTCAGATAAAATTCCTGTTGATGCATTACAGCAAGAACCTCATGTCTCACCTGAGCCACAACCTCTCAGTCCTGACACCACCCTATTTCCTGAAACCTCCACACAGTTGGCACCAACAGAGCAGTCAACAAGCTCTACAGATGGCACATTGACCCTCACTGCTTCCACCAGTGTTGTTGAAGCAGAGAGAAATGAGAATGGACAGGAAAATGTCCAGTACTCTGATTGTTCTAAGCAGGAAAACAAAGTTGAAGAAGAGTTACCTCCCTTGCATCCTTTTTGCAAGAACTTCATGTGCAATGTTTGTGAACAGCCCTTCCAGTCCATGAAGATTCTTAGTCAACATGTTGGTGAGCACTCAGATGAGTGGCCCTATAAATGTGAATTTTGTGTGCAGTTGTTCGAGAGTGACACAGGTTTGCTGGAGCACCGTTCCAGTTATCATGGCATTGGTAAAATTTATGTTTGTAAAACATGTTCTAAGGAATTTGCTTTTCTCTGCAACTTGGAACAGCATCAGCGAGATCTCCATCCTGGTCAAGAGTGCTCACACACCGAAGCAGTACATGGCAAGTTAAGACCTGAAAACCACAACAATCCCAAAACCAACATGGCTGACCCAGGCCTTCCAGTCTCAGAAATGAAGCAAGAATCTGACAACACAACCTCAAAAGCAGACAATGATTCCTTGGAAAACACTTCTGAGGAACTGTTAACAACAATAAAAATCATGGCATCTGGAGGGGTCAAATCAAAAGGCCCAGACGTACGATTAGGCATTAACCAACATTACCCAAGTTTCAAACCGCCTCCTTTTCCATACCACAATCGGACACCAACTGGAACGACGACAGCATCAGCCACCAACTTTACCACCCACAACATCCCTCAGACCTTCAGCACAGCCATTCGTTGCACCAAATGTGGTAAGAGCTTTGACAACATGCCTGAACTGCACAAGCACATCTTAGCTTGTGCGAATGCTAGCGACAAGAAGCGATACACTCCTAAAAAGAACCCTATACCACTTAAGCAGTTTGCAAAAGCGCAAAATGGGGTGTTATCACCTGCAAGAATTGTTAATAGTAAGCAGAATTTCTTGCAAAAGGTCGGCCAACCAAAAAAACTGAACTTTCACGAATCGCCAGTTAGGATAAAAATGAGTATCCTGAATAAGAAGTCATCTCAGCTGGTGCAAAGGGGCAGACCTACTTGGGGAAGAAAGGCCTTTGCTCAGGATGCCCTGGGCGGTTTTGCATGTCCTCACTGTAGGAGAGAGTTTACATACAATGCTAGTTTAAAGAAACACGTAGCTTTTAGCTGTTCCATGAGACCGGCAAGTAGAAACTCCAAAACAAGAACACTCAGCATTGTTTCAGCCCAGGAGAACAACGGGAGCCTTCGCAGGAAAATTGCAAATATGAGCGCAAAGCCACAAGGGTCAGACCACGGGCCAAAAACAATAACAAAGAATCAGATCATTAAGCAAAATGCAGGAGTTGATACCACTCAGGATTTTAGGCTTAAAAGATCATCCATTCTGTCAACATCTGTGGTTCAATCTGGTAAAAAAGGCAAGCCTATGGAGCTAAAGAGCAGCTTTATGCCACAGCTGGCTTCAAAGCAGATAGTCCTCTCTTCTGTCGCTCAGGTTAACTCTCAGGAGCCAGGTGTTCGGGTACATGTTTTAAGTAGAAAAATGGAGCAGAGAGTGGGAGACATTAAGATACAGCCCAGAAGAGAGGACCGTTTGTCTCTGAGATTGAGAGAGAGAGTAGGAGGACCTATTACTCGCAGTGTTCAGCAGGCCAGCACCACAACAACAGTCCTTAAACAGCCAGACAGTCACAACAGCATGCATCCTGCTGTTCTCCAAGTCAGGAAATGAGACTTGCAAAATAATAATAATAAAAAAAATATTATTGATGTCAATTATCTGTTTTATTAAAAGTATTTATTAATTATCTGTAAATATGATCCATCTAAATATTGGACACGATTTAAACTTAAAATTATGGCTTTTTAATTTACAGTCTCAAACACAGCAGGCAATAATTTATAAATTCTAAGCATTATGAAATCCTATTATTGTCTATTCACATAACACATCAACATATCAACTTCTCATTTGTAGATACATTTGTTGTCTGGAATTTTTTTTTATGTGCTAATACAGGTGGCGATATTCCTGGATATCTGTATTTAGCTCCTATACTCTGCTCTAACACACCCGTGTGTGGTTTTCAAATGAGCTTGATAAGCTAGTTTAGGTGTGTTAAATTAAACACAGAACTCATGTACTTTATGCTGTAGTTCGTATTTACCTGGTTTTAAATGCATTGCAATACAATGAATCCATTACTACTAATTGTAAGTCGCTTTGGATAAAAGCGTCTGCAAAATGACTAAATGTAAATTTACTAATTATGTATTAATGTAAGTTTTCGGTGTTTAAAAGAAGATGTGTTCAGTGGGGTTCACTGGAGCACAGGTATTATTGTAATGGTTACTCACTTCTATTTTTGTAGATTGTGTTAGTTGTGTTTTATTTATTGAATAGATGCAGTCTAGACTCTTCATGCATGCCAGAGATGTCATGTTTGAGTGATAGTGTGAGTGTTTATATCAGACTCTGTACTGTAACAAATGCAGCAGGAGAGGAAAATGAAGGGTCAGATCATACTGCATACTCGACAACGTCTGCACCTCAAGGAGCAGGAGAAAATTATATTCTGCTCACAAATAATATTTATGAATATATGTAAAAAGTCTCTGTATGTCTTTCACCTTTACTTTTTTGTGCTATCCTCCTACTGCAAATATCTGCTTATTGAGTCATCATATTTAATAGGTCTCATTTTTTGATGCACTTGTTGTGGAAGCATTGGTGAAGATATTTATTTGCGAAATAAGAAAGCATTTGCCGTTGGCACCGATAGCCTTGGCGGCAACCCGCCGACATATAGCTGTTGTGCTACGGGAGTCCCGACTTTGAATCCTGGCTCGAGGACCTTTCCTGATCCCGCCCCCTCTCTCTCCCACTTTGATTCATGTTACTTCTACACTAGCCTATAGTAATAAATAAAAACATAAACCATTTGCCATCAGGTTTTGAAATGTAGCCCTAAAGACGATTGTTAAATTTGCACAAATTTGTGTCCTGCTGAGTGAACATTCTGATGGTAAACATGGTATACTAATCAAAAGGCCTGGAAGGGTCAATGATTTATAAATCAGTATGAAGAATAGATGCAATGTTACAGAATAATATTTATTTTAATTAGAAGACTTGTTTTTTAATTAGGTCAATTGTAATGTTTAGAACAAGGGGTCAAACGTTCATTAAAGCTAATTATGAACACTGAATTGTGTACAGTACATTATGATTGATTTTTGTGACTGAAAATGTTACCAAAGCATGCCTGTTTGAGACCTTTACAGTACTACTAATATCAGAACGTGTCCTCTGGAGAGAAATCTGGACTCTATTTAGTCATTAACCATCGCACATCTCCATTTCTTTGTGGCATTCATATTCTTGACCCAAAATAGGTTTGCAGGCTTGAAGGGTTTCAGAAGTTTCTTTAATGTGAAATGTTTGTGCAGTCTGGGAAATGGGAAAATAATGTTCAGCATCTCATGGGTTGAGTTGAATATGTATACTTTAGAAACCTTGTTCTTGAATTATTGAATAAATTGCTCTGTTTTAAAGTTAATTTGATGAATGCGTTTTTCGTTTTCATTGACTAATTGCATGATGTCAGAGAAAAAAATGACAGCAAACCAAACAACCTGAACAACAGACACTATATGATAAGCATATAAAACACATCAGCATTTTTTTATCCTACCCAAACAACTGCATCATGAAAGTGAAGTACGTCATTGACATTTCAGATGCATTCCAACAGCTCTCATAAACACAAATAGAATGTTAGGACAATACATGTTATATGTTTGAATATGACTAAAAACTATTTTGTCTTTCTTACACATAACAGGCCATATATGAAGACAGATATGCAAAACCAGAACTGTGACTTAAGTATCCTCTGTTACTGGTTCAGTCCACCATTACTCAAAATATTTGGGACTGAAATTAATAAACTTTCAGTTAGCATATTAGATTTTAAGTGCTACTCTAACCACCCTAAATAAAGGTTTATTATCATATGCAGTTTCATAGATTAAATCTATCCCTCTGTCATCTGTTTATTAGTTTTTAATTTAAATGTATTTTGTAAATTGGAGTGTTTATTGTTTACTTATAAGAATTAAGGAAATAAATCCAACATTTATATTTATTATGCTATATATTTTACTTTAGAATGTTATCAAAGCAAGCATGTGTTGATGTTACACTGATAATAACCACTGGGTGGCAGCATCGACTGGCCTCACGATCACATTACAGCGACATTTACATCTCCGTCGCCCACATCACTGGTGTCTTCTAGTTTTCATTGTGTAGAAGTAATGTATTTGCGATGCATTTGCTGAAGGACATTTTTAATTTGTCCATAATATTGAAGCACTTTGGTTAAATTAGAGGGTCGTAGTTTTATAAACATCATTCAGTCTGCGCAATGTATGTTGTCAGTTTCTACAGAAAATAAATAAATAACGAGTATCACGCCATAAATGTTCCGCCCTGAAAAAATTTATTGAAAGCTGATTGGTTCAGAAATTTGGCGCCGGGGGTTGATGGACGTGTTAGGTCGAGATAAGGGCGGGACCAACAGTCCTTTAGACTGAAATAATGAGGATTACTGCATCGTGTTATTTCTGTGAACGTTACTGATCACATTTATCAGCGTCTTGAACACAGATTCATTTGAGAGAAGGCTGTTTTTTAAACCCTTTATTTACTTGCAGGTTTAATAATGTCTATATCTAAAGCCTGTTCTTTCTTCCTCCCCTCGCCCCCTCCTTCTGTCTCTCTGGGTGTAAACAAAGCCGAAGTGGGTCATTTGTCGTGGTATGATTTTGCATGAGAATAGTAAAGGTTCCGCATCCCTGACGCATCACGTAAAGAGCCGATGTATTCGGCATTAAAACACAAAATAAATTAAACAAAGCTATGAACGTTGCTCTGGGGCACAGTGGCATATTGACTCAAATTTCCAGACTGACGACAGACAAGCTATCCATATCCGACATCTGCCTTTCCAAGAAAATAATGTTCAGTGTTCTGTTGTTACGTGGTTGCCACGGCACTAAAGATAACGCTGCTGGTTGAGCTACACAAAAGAGCAAGGGTGCGCTTGCAGACGCGCTCGCTCTCCCCGCCTCCTCCGGGTGGGGGATTCTTCTCTCAACCGTTTTTTTTTTACCTTTTTAACACGTAGCATGGGCGAGAGGCGTTGGTATCCAAACTAAACCAAACCAAACCTCCCCGCGCCCGGTCTGAACCGGTTCGGGGGCAGCGCGCGCTCTTGGAGACTCCCTCCCCTCTTGTGCTCGCTGAAATTCCTGCCACGCGCTCACACTACAAAAAAACCTTAGCAGGGAGCGAGCGTGCGCGCACCCGTCAGCCCTCCCCTCTGCCGCTCCCCCTAGCATCTCCCATTGGCTCCTGCGGCCATCTCAAGGCTCCTGTTGTAATCGCTTCATATTGGTTGGCGGTGAGGTCTCTGTCCTGCGATTGGTCGATGTGAGTGCGAGACCTTCTCGCTCATTGGCTGGTGCGGGCCGTGCATGAGCGCGAGGGAAAGAGTTGTAAACGCAAAGCGCGTGCTGGAAAAGCCAAGGCGAGGGGCTGAGAGCAGCGCGAGGCGCAAGCGCCGAAGATCAGCAGCATCACTCTTCACAACATCCAGCCTCTCTTTCGCCCACTCTCCATTTTGTTGCAATTTTTTCGTTTTTATCGTTGAAGTCCGAATCGTATGGAGCGATAGGACCCTAGTTCCGCAGCGAGGCTTTTGTTAGACCGTGTTGGGGGCAATTACCGTTGCCCCTCAGTGGGGGAGCGCGTTATCATCTTTCGGTTATTTGGGAGGCAAAACCGCAGTGTCTCACCGCGTGTTCGTTAAAAATCGATTTTAGGTGTGCTGTTGTGTGATTTTGGATCGAGTTAGACCAGATTACCTGGAATTAAAAAAAAACTGTGCCCCAGCTCTTTGTGTGGCTTCAGCTTCGTGTCCCTGTTGCAAGCTACCCGAAGTTCCGCACTCCGAGCTCCAAAACATGTTCTCCCGGGTGTGGTTTATCACAGACCGGCGGATCAGCCAGGAGTACCCGCAGGTCCAGATCCTGCGAGCTCTGAAGGAGCGCTGCGCCGAGGACGATGTTGAATTCCGCTATCTTCTCATGGATGAGATCGTCCTGACCATCATGGATGGACAGCTCGGTAAAACACAACACACACACACACACGTGTAACGTCCATACACATACGCATTCCTTCTGTACGAGCACGGAAATTCGTTTTTGTGTTTAAACTGTTGAGTTGGCTAAATAACTGGTCAATGTGGATGGTTAGCGCCCTCGCATTGAGCGGATGTAACGTTACATCACTGTGTGAGTGTGTTTTGTGTTGATGTGCGTGTGGGTGACCGCCTAACCCATTTTCAGCCAGTCAGCCACCACAGCCTAGCCGATGGATGGGAGGCCGTTTAAAATCGTTGAGAAATTGTTCTAATCTTATACCGAATATTTTATATTTAAATACTGACGTGAATGTGTTCATGCCATCGTTTATTGTTGCACCATGTGCGCGCGAATGAGCGGACAGTCACGAGTGTGCGGCGCGAGCGCGTTCATTATCAACACATAAAAAGCCTAGAGCGCAGATGGCGCGACGTTCACAAAGACCTGTTATATTAAGGAGCGACACTCTTGATAGTTTTATGGTTTTAATTTGATCTTTTTTGGTGTTTATATTAAATGCGCAAGCTTTGGTTCAATAAATGAAACAGATGTTATGACGCATTCGCGCGAGGTTCCACATACAAAGGGTTTGTATCGAAATAATAGATTCGTCACGTGCTAACCTCGGTTGAAATCCAATTTTAAAAACGTTTAATCTATCAGATGATGTTTGTACCGTCGTTTAGACGGTTATTGATGTAATAACATTGCGGGTTGGTAGCCATATTGAAGATAGGATATTGTCTAATGTACTTGAGGTATCCGGGATGCTTAAAGATACACACACCTATATCGAATCCTTTTAGTCATGGACTAATCTATCTTGTTTGACTAGTTTAGCTTTATAGCCACTTATATACTTAACCACTTGAACATCTGAGACAACAATGGTTTCTGTACCAAAGATGATTTCAGGTCACTTTAAATCCAAGTGTGTGAATTTGGAGCATGCAGGACCCACTAGAATATGAATAAAACATCTGTGGTGGTCATGCTGTTTAAATTTAAATGGACAGTTCACAAAAACATTTCATTTAATCACCCATATGTTGTTACAAGCTGATTTTTCTCAATGGCCTACCAAAGGAGATGTTAGGCAGATTGTTAGAGGCTGGCAGCCTGAGTCACCATTCACTTTAATTGCATCTTTCTTTCCACGCAAAGCAAGTGAATGGTGACTGAGTCGGT
Source organism: Ptychobarbus kaznakovi (assembly GCA_027422405.1). NCBI lineage: Eukaryota > Metazoa > Chordata > Actinopteri > Cypriniformes > Cyprinidae > Ptychobarbus > Ptychobarbus kaznakovi. The sequence goes on along the minus strand of CM049810.1, from coordinate 13,236,998 downwards.
CATTCTGCTTAACGTCTTCTTGGAAGCAAGACACAGGGGTTTGGAACAACATGAGGGTGAGTAAATGACATTGACGCTTTCATTTTCATCTTAACTGTCCCTTTAATAACCAGATGACATGGAGTTGCAAAGTGTTTCATAAGACAATGGTCTGAGTTATTGACACAGAGTGTTGCCATTGTGGGTGGGTGGGGCTGTTTTGCTTTGAGGTGACAGCCTTTCTTTTAGGGGCGGCAGATGGGGACTGGGACATGGTGCATTTTGCATGGACCTGAGGTAAAGGGAGTGGCTATGCACCAATGCAGCTATGCTTTGAATCAGCTACTTTAAGTTTAGTGGTGTGTCTTTGCAACATGAAGGGCAGCCAGTCTAACAGGAAGACCCGAAAAGACAAGATAAATTAAGGAGAGAGGAACTGAGACCATATTGACCTACTTTAATGCAAAGGTAAGACGGTTGTCTGGGGAGCATGACAGCAGCACAACTGGTGCAGGTTGTTGGCATGTCATATTTGTGTGTTTAATCTGCTGTCTTGGTCCGATTAAGAGGTGGTTGACAGTTGGTCAGCTTTGGGATTTAAACCCCCAGAGATCCTGACATTCTGCAGGGTTACATCATCAACGTGAGATTCTTGGAACGGAGTAGGTCAACACTTGATCATGATCTCTCGTGTCATTAAAAACACTGCAGTTTTAAAGTTTCCAGCATCTTAAATCAAAATTCCTAAACGTGTTTCATTAACTGAAAGATGGTGCAAATCTATTAGTGAACCTGTTGACAGGAGCTGCAAGAATGTGTATAGTTATCTTATCACCTGCTGTGTGTTGCGCCACATGCGGAAATCAAACAATCAATGGGTAATTGGGGTTCAAGACTTGCGACTGATTTTTCACTTCATTGATGGTGTGAGCGAAGTGTGTATGTTACTTTTTGATGGCAAGTGTCCATTCCTCTAAGAGATGCGAAATCTAACACCAATTTAAAATCTGACAAATGCACAAACAAAAATACAAAAACATGCAGATAATGCACACGTGACTGTGGTTGGTGGGAAGTGAAACTTCAGACTGGAGTGGTTTAATCATCCACTTCCCAAGACGTTTCATTATATAAATAAAATCCCTGGAAGGATTTTATAGATATAGAGGAAAATGGAGAGGTGTAGTGTTTGGGGCAGTCGTGGCGTAATGGTTAGAGTAGAGAGTCGAACCAGCAGGAATTGTAAGTGGGGGGAGTGAATGTCCAGCGCTCTCTCCACCCTCAATACCACGACGAGGTGCCCTTGAGCAAGGCACCGAACCCCCAACTGCTCCCCGGGCGCCGCAGCATAAATGGCTGCCCACTGCTCCGTGTGTGTTCACTGCTGTGTGTGTGCACTTTGGATGGGTTAAATGTAGAGCACGAACTCTGAGTAGAGGTCACCATAATTGGCTGTATGTCACGTTATTTTAAATGTCATTGGCATCTGTTGTACATTAAGATTAAGGTAGTTCCTCTTGATTATCTCAACTAGCAAAAAGCAAGATGCACATTCATAAATGCGGAAGGCAGTTTACTTGGGTTAGGATCCTCAGTGTTGGATGACACTACTGTGAATTCACTTTCAGGACTGAATATAGGTTTTCTGTGGTGTATGCTAGTGTAATCACTAGGGCTGTGATGGTGGCAGATTTTTACCACCACAGTGTTATGGACCAACTACCGCAGGTTGGCGCGGTGTTGTGATATATATATATATATATATATATAAATATAAAATTCTGAAAGCGCAAAAATAAATAAATGAGGGCTCAATCATCTTTTAACAAAACATACGGGTTTTTTTAGCACTTTCGTCAGTGAACACTCGGCCTGCAAACACTAAAATAAATATCAATTATAACTACAGTTTAAATAGGAAGTGCCTTAAAGAGAAAGTTAAATTACACCCGTTCTACCTCCATCGAGCGGCCCGGCGAGAAACCCATTATAATCAGTGATGCTGTCTACACCAGATGCGCGATACAAACACGACAAATCGGTCGCAGTAAACTGTCTCGTCCTATTTATGACGAACTGAAACAAAGTTAAAATGTTCCCTGTGGACAGACTCAACCAGTTGTGTTGCGACGCGGCATTCCGGTTAGACACGGTTCTGGCACCAAGCTAAGCGGGTGCGTTAACTCCTCGTCTGCTGCTCGCGCTCTCTGTGGAATAGAATTAGATTGATGTGGAATTAGAATGATTCTGAAGGATCATGTGGCATTGAAGACTTAAATAATTCAGCTTTGCCATCACAGGAATAAATTGAATTTTAAAATATATTCAAACCACAAAGTTCCTTAATTTTAGTATTTCAAATTATGTACTCTATTTTATAGCAAACAAATGCAGTCTTGGGGAGTATGTGATGTCATTCAAAAGCAATAAATTGTACCATGTATTTTTGAACTGAGGTTGATATTGAGAAATTGTGTGGTATTGTCTAGATCAGTGATCTCCAACCCTGCTCCTGGAGAGCTACCATCCTGCAGATTTCAGCTCCAACCCCAATCAAACACACCTGAACCAGCTAATCAAGGTGTTCAGGGCTACTTGATAATTACAGACAGGTGTGCTGAAGTCTGCAGGACGGTAGCTCTCCAGGACAGGGTTGGAGACCACTGGTCTAGACCCTGTGCGACTAGATCTGGTGTCAATGAAATGGGGTTACTTGTCTTGTGTTTGTTTTAGGGCTGCAACAACTAATCGATTATTATCGAAAAATAAAGATCACTGACAACGATTCTCATTATCGATTACTAGGTCTGCCACAGTGCACGTCCAACTTCAGCCGGTTGCATCAATGACAGCACTAAATAACGCATTTCTATCGACAAAATGCATCTAAAAATAGTGGAGGAAACCGAATGAGATGCTGCGGGAGAACTAGGCTACGTGATCCAAGTGCCCAAAACATGATAATTATTTTTTAATTTGCATTAGCAATTTTTTAGTGCAAAAACTTTCTTTTTTTACGGTCATATCCTTATCTACAAATGTCACAGATTCACGCGAGCATTTCCAATTTTTGTATAAAGGTCCGTCTTGACAGCCTGTGTTAAGTTTAAAATATTGAATGAGCGCCGGGCGTGTGCACGCGCGTCAGACAGACGGAACACAGAGAGGGAGACAATTAAAAGGATATTCAGCACAAAATTATCACGTACCGTGAACAAAAGGTCAACGCGTGTTCCTGCAGAACATTACTCTTACCTGTTGGTTAAACTGAGTTTGTTTTTATTACGTCTTTATTTTTATTTAAATTTTTAATAGAGATTTAAACTATTCCCTATTACAGTGCTTAACACATTTATTAAACACATTTCTGTAAGGTTTTTAACAAATGTAAGGTTTGTGCAGGCTGCTCTAAATAACAGCATTGGTGTGATTACCAAAGTAATTTTTTTGCTTTCTGTATTGATTAGTCCTCCAATATGCGTAAGCTCTTTAGTAACAATAGTAGGCTATTTTTAATGCTATAATATAATTATTGCTGTTATCTATGAAAGAAATGCAGAGCGCTTCATGGTGTTTTTATTATCAGATTACAGTCAAAAAGTTACATAATGGCAGCAAGAAGCAAGCTGTTGCAAGGCATAGGAGGCCATTTTTGTATAGTGCAAAGGATACTATTTGGTTGTTTCAGTTTATTTACATTTATGCATTTAGCAGACGCTTTTATCCAAAGCATACTTACAATTGTATTCGGTTTTTACATTTTTAATCAGTATTTACCCAATAAATGACAATAACATTTTTAGATTTAAACAATTTTTCGACATATTCCTAAAATATTAGTTTTCTCTTTATTATGATAGCTGGTCTAATAAATTAAGTACTGTATGTATATCATTCAGTTGGCACGTTTGTTTGAAAGACATTGGAAAGAATGTGGAGTAGTGTTTTTTGTCAATAAAATAAAAACATTAAATGGTTTTTTTTTTATCCGATTAATCGAAAGAATAACGGGCCATCTAATCAATTATCAAAATAATCGTTAGTTGCAGCCCTAGTTTGTTTTGTCTGTTTATCTACCTGTATCCAATGCCAGCTCACCTCAGCCTCAAAGCACACCTGAAGTAGGTTAAACCCGTGTCTATACTGTGATTAACACAGTAGGTTACCCTGAAATTCTATCTCGCTCTGGATTTGGTGTGATTGTGAGAGTCAGTTGTGTTTCTTAACCCACAGTGAGACAGCTACCGCAGAACTGACAGGAGGGGAAGTGAAGGAGGTAGACTGCATGTGTGCTATGAATTCTGAGTCTGTGGATACATTTACTTATTTAGCCTCTGGCAGGAAAAAACTTGATTGTCTTGTATTAACACATGCATGTAAGAGAAACAAATACAAATGTGTACACTTACAAGTGCTTAAGGGCTGATTTTTTGTTGTCAGAGTGAGTGTATGACTCATTTCCTCCGGAAATTAGTCAGACCGTGTATGCACGCCTGATCTGTGTACCTTTTTTGTTACAGTTGGCCTATATATATATACATAATATACAGCTGTTTTTTTTAGGTTGAGGTTAAAACATTTGTCAATAAATTAGCATGATCTAAACCAGTGGTTCTCAAACTGGGGTACGCGTACCCCTGGGGGTATGTGAGGTGCACGGAGGGGGTACGCGAACAAAATGCTGAGTTTTGGCAGTCATTTAACCCTACCCCAACTTAAAGTAACATTAAAACCGAGCATTTGTTTCTTACAAGCAAAATGCAACTTCTAGAATAAAAACAAGAGAATAGGAGTGCCGTAAACAGTCAAATTACATCAAAATACCTCCTCTTTTGCGGTCAGAACTGACTGCATCCACACAAGTGCATATGTATAATAGGATGCTTTAGCAATGTGCTGATCCATAAAAATGCTGCTTTAGCTATTCCATAAATATGCTGCTTTAGCAAATCACACTGTTGTTCATTGTATCTTTAGATTTGTAGCACTTAATAGCATGAAGAACAAATATTGATGGACTGTACATTGACATAAATTTAAGAAACCCTCATTGAAACAGAAACACCCTGTGTGAGTTATTGTTTCATGTTCAAAATACGAGCAAAAATGCAATTTTCCATGAATATCCAAACGATTGCAAATGTGAAGGAGTCTGCAGCTTTGAACAACTCTGAGCGTCAGTGATTTATAACCCATTTATAACTACTGCCTTTTGCTTCCTTACTGAACGAATGGATGAATGATGTGACGCCTCGCTCACTAAGACGGTGGCTTACCGCCACCTACGTGCGATTTTAGTTTTAAAACTACAAGTATCACTTCGTTTTGCCATCAATTATTGTTGCTTTATTGTATTAATAATACTTAATGGAATGGTAAGAATATGACATAAAACATGACATACAATTAATAAGTCTAGAAAAACATTGCCTAAAGATAAAAAATGCACCTGTTAATCAATTTAAGGTGGGAAATATTGTCCCTTAATGCGAAAGATGTGACTGCGGTATGAGTGGGGGTACTCAGAAGAATGTTAAATGCCACCGGGGGTACGCCACTGCAAAAAGTTTGAGAACCACTGATCTAAACCAATGAAAAAATAATTGTGCTGTCATGTTAATCAGTGTTTTGAAATACGAATTATGTGCAGTTTCAAAACCTAGTGAGCCACTGACACCATCCAAGATGGTGGACGTGGCAAGAGAAATGTCAATTATACGCTACTGTTCAGAAGTTAACTAAAGATGTGCAAAGTTGATCTAAAGTAACTTTTACATTAGAAAGGTTTTTTTATATGCTGTTATTTTTAACTTTGTGCATAAAAGAATCCTGAAAAACATATACCATGGTTTACAAAAATATTAGCAGCACACCTGTATTCAACATTAGTAAGAAATGTTTCTTGAGCACCGAATCAGTCTATTAGAATGATTTCTGAAGGAACATGTGACACTGAAGTAATGCCTGGTGAAAACTCAGCTTTGCATCACAAGAATAATGTATATTTTATAATATATTAAAATAATACAATTATTTTAAATTGTATAACATTTCACTCAATTGTGTAAATATTTCTGTATTTCAGTTTAATTAGAAATGAATTGGTGCACCCAATATTTGTTCTTTGTATTCTTTTTACAGCATTACAGTTTTAATTTAGCAGTATGCTAAAGTTATATTCTATTAAAATCAATCATGATGCATTGTGAGTTTTGTGCTATTTGTGTAGCGTGCAGAGTAACTTATAAGGTTCTATGACATTGACATCTAGGATACTGCCTTTGTAGGGATCTCTCTAGGTTTTAGAACGGAGCAAAAAGATATAGAAAATTCCTAGCAGTCTATTCAGTCAATATACTGTAAATAATGTTCTTTACTTAAACGTGGTCTTGGGAATCAATAATATCGGTCTCTTTATGCCTGTATAGTCCCGTCTTGCTCTTTAACTGCATGCGTTCATGTCCGTGTCTGCTTCGATCCATGAGGAAGAGGGACTGCTGATGTAGCAGTTGCTAGTGAAGATGCTGAGTCGTGGTTTGTGTGTGTTGCTCCATCCTAAGATGGCGGAGAAGCTGGAGAGATTAGAAATTCTGTGACGCATTCATGTTTTGACTCTTTGTTCTCTCATGGATCCTTTTATATCCTCTGTTTTACATTTCCTGTTATCTCCTGAATACTCAAACATGTGCTTGCCTTTATGTAATCTCTGAAATCCTTTCTTGTCGTCATCTTCTGTTTAGTGTGTGCTGTTCCGTCCAAACAACAAAATGACATGTCATTTTTATGAACGTTTGATTGCTCTTGTATTCATAATCTGAGTCAACACGCATGATTTGTGGAGTTAAATCCAATGAGTGCCAGTTTTAAAACTGATTTTAGATTTTGTAGATTTAGTGAAGGCTGGTGTTAAGTGAGCATAAAACCTAACTGGCATCTTAATTAAAAGCAGAAAGCAGTGCAAACTGGGTTAGTAGGTCAGCGTGAACGTCGCAGTAGGGAGGCAAAGCAAGCAAGCGAGCGACCTTCTGCAGTGTTGTGTAACAGCTCTCAGAAGGAGATCAGCTATTTAGTATTGCAGAGGTGTGTGTTGTTTGGTAAACCAGGGCCAGCTCATCTGTCATACTGAGAGAAAGGGGCGACACATCCAAATGAAAGTCTGGCTCTCATTGGTTGCCCAGATACATAAGTGTAATCCCTTCATACAATACTGTGCCGGCCAAAACACAGACTGCACCGACCATACTGCAGCATTGTGATTTATCTTCCCTTTCTTTCTCTCTCTTTCAGGTCTGCGGGTCGAGCAGGAAATAGTTACCTCATACCCGCAAGTTGCCGTGGTGCGCGTTCCGACCCCATGGGTCCAGTCGGACAGTGACATCACCGTTCTGCGTCACCTGGAGAAGATGGGCTGTCGTCTGGTCAACCGGCCTCAAGCCATCCTCAACTGTGTCAACAAGTTCTGGACCTTCCAAGAGCTCGCCGGGCATGGAGTGCCTCTGCCAGACACGTACTCCTACGGTGAGAGATCATCTTTATGCCTGAAACATGCCAATCCCCAATCTGTAATTGAAAAAAATTATAATAAAGACATTTTTCTTGTTTTACACAAAGATACACTGATATTGACATTCTTGCCATTACAGATAAACAAAAAAAAAACATTGTTATAAAATGCACTGCCGTTGAGAAGTTAGGGGCAGTAATTATTTTTAAAAGAAACAAATACTTGTATTCATCAAGGATGCATTAAATTGATTAAAAGTCTCAGGAAAAATATTTTTTATTTTATTTTAAATGGAAAGGGGTTGTTTTAAATTGTAGTAATATTTCACAGTATTGTTTTTGTCCCCTGTATTTTTCATCAAATATATGCAGCCTTTGGTGAGCATGCGATTTTATTTTTCTTAATGTTTTCAAAAATCATATCGACCCCGAACTTTTGAACAGTAGCGTATGTGTGCGCGCTCCTGTATTTATCATTCATTCATACAGACAACAACTGTTTATGTGACCTGTTTAAAGAATGAAAGGAGAAGCCCTCATGACTAGCTAAAGAAAACCAAAATGAAAAAGCAGAGAAAAGGGGAGGGGGTGTATAACAGCAGTTACAGCTGCTGTAGTGACGTGTTCCTGGCAGAGCCGGTCTGACATACCCTGCATTTTTTTCTTTCGCCCCCCCTCCCTTTGAAAGCTAGTTCATCATCTCGGCTCAAACCAGCCAGACACATTCTTTATCCCAAAGAATCTTCTCTTCAAAAGCATGAAGAATATTTATATTTCAGCATGTAGAGGGTACAGAAACATTCAGCAGTTATACTTACCGCGGTTTGGGTTTCAGCTTAAATTATATCTCCACTCACTCCTTCACATTCTCTTCTCCTTATACTCTTTCCATATGCTTCTGTTTGTTTAATCTTGGACATGTTGCGTTAAATGAAAAAGTTTGTCTTTTACCAAATACGAAACCGTTAATTGTATATGTTGTCTAGCATTTTTTATATAAATACAAGGTAGAAAACCATTAAACCTATATATTTTTTCCCCTTTAAACATATTTAGCTTATAGCCTGTTTTGTTCAGATTAAGTCTTTCAAGTCATAGACTTGAAAAATGAAATAGCATTAAAGCGCAAATAACAGACTTGCTGAACTCTGGCTATGAACTATCATTTGTCAATTAATTAAAATGTTACTATTTACTGTACCGAGATATCACATTTGCTATATTTTTAAGAGGACATTAAAATGATTTTAAAGTATAAAGCTAGATAATGAGGGAAGTTTTTATGAAGTGTTACAATGTTACAGACATGTGGCTGTCATGCTTCTCCTAAAACATCTTCAGGCTATTAACCTTGAAAAACTGGCCACGTAGTTGGACAGAATGCTGTCCAGGAAATGTTGTGTAAGGAAAGAAATATTTGTCAGTCTTGTAGTCCTTCTCATGTGGATATTGAATGTCTCAGTGTTGCTGGTTTCATTAGAGCTGTTTGCATCTTGCTCAGGAATCTCTCACTCAAATTAAATCTCACTTTTAATTACATTCATTACATATTCACTAACCAACATCTGTGTTGTGTGTGTGTGTGTCCAGGAGGACATGACAACTTCCGCAAGATGATCGATGAAGCCGAGCCGCTGGGTTACCCTGTGGTAGTGAAGAACGCTCGTGGACACAGAGGTAACTCACTGATTCTAGAACAGCTGTGTGTATAATGGGTCCTTTGGGGACTGAAAGAAGCAGGCCACATTAGACTTCAGATCTGGGTGCTGACAAACCTTCAAGAGTCATGAGAACTTCTCAAAGTTATACAGCACGCTGGATAAAGAAATCAGGCAGCTTAGAAACATCTCTTTTACTTTAAAAACAAAGGTTGTCTTTCATTCTCTCCCAGTGCACATAAGGCATCTTTGTTCTGTTTTTTCAAGCACATTTGAAGTGTGTGTGCTGAAAAGCATTTTCTTTTCAACCGCTTTTGTTTTAATGGTAGTTGCAGCAATCTTGCAGAATTACACAAACGGCTCTGAATTAACTCTCACGGTCAGACTAGAACTTGGTTTGATGCCAAGATCAGCGGCCACACCTGAAGAAAATTAAACAATGTCATTACCTTATGATGTAATGTACTGTATTTATATTTTTGTGCTGAGATTCTCCCAGATCAGCCCAACCAACCTGTGCTCGCAGGTTCAGAATGCTGCACTTTGTCTACAGGTTCATGCATGTGGCGATCTGTGGAGTTGTTGTGAAATGGTGTATTGTCACGTTGCAGGTTTTGTCAAAAATGTTAAGTGTGAAACTTAAAAATTGTTGTTAAATAATAAAATTACAATGGTATTTGTTGTTCTGTTAATTTACAATAGAATACTAATTTACCATTTTGATATAAATCTATTAATAGAAAGTTAAAAGGGTACTTTTGTTCATTTACAATGGAATATTCACCATTCACATTCAAATCTATCAACAGTAAAAAACAATTTCTCCTAGTGAATGTTTTTTGTTATACTCTATTCTTAAAAACATTGATGGCTAGAAATCTCTTTTCCTGTCTCTCTCTTTTTAATCAGTATCTAGTAGTTACCATAAACTGGGAAAGTCATGGAAATTATTGGTTAAAGGTATGGGAACACTGGTTATGTAAAGCAGGGCTTGTGCGCACACGTTTCAGTCAAACCTTTGTTAAAAAGGGTATCGGTTCGATGAACTACAGAGGAAAATAAAACATTGCACACAATGTTGACCTTTGTCAGGCTGTGACATGTTTTTAAAAGGTTTTCTCTGACCCATGGGGAATTGGGTGGGGTGGCGGCAGCCAGATGGTTAAACATCTGGAGAGTTAACAGCCCTGCTGTATCACCTTTGTAGCCTTGAGCTAGACACTTAACCCCTGGTTGCTCTTGGGGGCCTCTCCCTGCAATTAGTGCCTTACGCATCTCCTTGGATCCATTAGATGACAATTATATCATTCTCTTTTCTTCCCCGCCTTCTCTTACTCCGTTTGTGCATTGAAAACAAGTAGGACATTCTGCATGTGTCCAAATACATGCTGCTACACCTGGCTGTGTATTTATTATTATGTGAAAGGGATGAATTTGACACTAATTCACGTGATTGTCATTCACCTGAAGCTTCGTGCATCTAACCCTGGACTGTTACAGGTTTCTCCTGTTCAATTTGATTGCTATGCAGAGAAATCAGTCATCATTTAAAACACTTTTAAACTTGCATATAGCATAACTTCCTGAAGTAGCAGAAGACACGTTTTGTTTAGGCAGTTCTAAAATTAATTCTGAGACGTGTAGAGCAATTCAAGGCACTTTTTTCCCCTGGTAAAACCACACAACTGATACATTTTCGCATGGTCAGAGTTGGTCTTTAATGGCGTCACATTTTTTATCTGTACAGGTAAAGCTGTGTTCCTGGCCCGGGATAAGCAACACCTCTCAGACCTGTGTCATCTGATTCGCCATGACGCTCCGTACCTGTTTCAGGAGTATGTGAAGGAGAGCCATGGGCGGGATGTGCGAGTGGTTCTGGTTGGAGGGAGAGTGATCGGATCTATGCTGCGCTGCTCTACCGACGGACGCATGCAGAGCAACTGCTCACTTGGTACGCAATAGCACACTCGCCTAGCCTAAAATATTTTTATAAGTCTCTCAATAGTTCATTTACTATTGCAGTGTTTCCCACAGCCTTACAATCCCCTGGCCCCATATATATATTATGCAAATTCAGGAGGTGCTTTTAGAATGCGAGAAATAGGTTTCCCCAGTAACGCTGTAGATAAAGCAGCGCTCTGCTCACAAACGCTGCTTCATCAGGCATTAAATGCAAGATAAAATGAAAATGACATCGAAAATGTTTTGAAGATAGTCGGATTTCTTCTGAAATAAAGTGATATAAAAACACCCGTGCCGGATTTAGATTTTTTAAGCGTGCAGTAGGGTTGTGCGTGTATCGACGATAGTCAGAGATATTGACGATAGCAAATGTTTCTATTAATGTATAAAACTATTATTATTAGGTGGCCTATTATTATTGGGTTATCAAATTGCCCCGCTATTTCACCTCAGCGCTGCACTTCACACACATGCGCAAATGAGGATTAAGGCCAAAGTATACTTCGGCCGTCCGCATTACTTAATTTTCGTCATCAAGACGGCTCGAGGACAGCCGCACACCCTGTCCGCGTGCAGGCAATTTGAGACTGCGCGGATGGTCCGTCCGCACTCCTCTGCGGCTGAGTATGCTTTGAAAGCTGCGAGGCGAACGGAACGTGGAAAGTGAAGTATACCCGGGCCTTTAGGCTTCTCCTATGTTTTAAAAATGAACTCAAAAACTAAGCCCACGTCAAAATTGAACTGCAGGGTGAAAATCTTTATTTACAAATTAGGCAATATCAAGAGTGCAAAAAGAGACATCTTCTTGAACAGCTTCGAGCCATGATTGAACATGATGAAACCGCACCGGCAGTATTTCGTTTTCTTTACAGCACATCAACAAAAAACATTGATGCTTATTAGCTGCATATTTTTTATAATAACAATTATGAAGAATAAGTTATCTGTCTAAAATGGGGCTCGTCATGGGGCGCGCTGTCCGCTGCAATGTATAACTGATAAAGCCTATCCCTTTAATTGAACTTTACTCCAAAAATATGAACTTACTTGAAAATACTTTTATCTTTAACGTGTTCGTTTATGTCCAATATTTAGTGTTAAACTGTTGCTCTTTAAAATAAATCTACTTTTGATTTTCACCTTGACTGATAACTTCCGCGCTGATGCGGCAAACTTGTTACAATAGGACAAGAGGTCCTAATAGCGATGTATGACTGCTGTATCCAAATATGAACTAGCTGTTTTAAATATTTTTATATTTAACATGTTAGTTTGTCAGTTATTTGGTTATTAGTAATTCCAGGCTCTCTCGATTATGCACGCGCGGTTTAAAATCACCAAATAGTTATGAAATAGACTATGACAAGTACAGAGATTCTCTCTCTCTTGCCCACACCCACCCATGCACGATAATATCATGTATCGGCGATCTCACAGGCTGGCGATATGACGGTATGAAAAATGACCATATCGCCCAACACTAACGTGCAGTGCTCATGTTTATTCAACGAAATCAAAGCCTTTTCGAAAATCTATTTGTGGCGGTCAGTTTTGATATTTTTGTTTTTCTTTGTATATTTCTATATTTTTTTTCCTATTATAGTTTCAGTAATTAAACTTTTTTTAATCTAATATTTCAGCTTCATTTCAGATTCAATTTTAATTTCTCTTGTTTTATGAGACAACACTGCTCAGAATTTCCCATTAGCCTCCCTGCTCATGATTTCACTCTCTTTTCTAGGTGGGGTGGGAATGATGTGCCCACTCAGTGAGCAGGGGAAGCAGCTGGCAGTTCAGGTGTGCAATATTTTGGGGATGGACGTCTGCGGAATCGACCTGCTGCAGCTAAACGACGGTTCTTTCGTGGTGTGCGAGGCCAACGCCAACGTGGGCTTCATCGCATTCGACCAGGCTTGCGGGATGGACGTTGCGGGTATCGTGGCCGACTACGCCCTCTCCCTCCTGCCAAGCCGCCTCAACAGGAAGATGTCGCTGCTCTCAGTGGTCTCCAGCACTAGCGAAACCAGCAGCGAGCCTGAGGTCTGTATCCCAACCGAGGTGATAATCCCCACAGAGGTGTGCATTCCCAATGGGATCTGCCGCCCAGTGCTACCTGTGCCATCCCTGACGGCGTCTCCAACATGAGCACAAGCTCCACCTCCAGTGAGAGCGAGGCGGATCTAACCGAAACGGGCCCCTCTACTATCACCGCAGATCCCACCTACAATATCAACTCGCTTCTAGCGAGTGAGATAAAACTGTTGACTGAGTGAGCTGGAATTACAGCCACAAACACACACACACACACACACACACATACACAAACATCAAAAAGCAACACATACTGAAGTGGACATTATACATTCAGATGCACACGTGTAATCATACTAACCCTCCTTGTAAACCCCCATCTGAGGCTGCTCCCCTGATGTTTCTTCTCCATTGACAGACTATAGAATTATACAAGTGTACAGTACAGTTGGAAGTACACTAGATAGTGTACGCTCCAGCCTGGCTGTAGTGCACCAGCTGAACATGCGTTTGCCACTGTAATTTGAGGGTGCATGCACTGTAGAGTGGTTTTACCGGGACGTGATTCCCAAATGTAACATTTCAGCTACCATCAACTGGATTCTGATTTACATTCTGTGGGTTAGGGTACACACATACTGACATACACTTGAGGACATACTAAAATCTGTATTATAGAGAGAGAACGAATGAATTTTGTCTGTTACAAACCTTGTGGTAAAGCCTGGCTGAAGGTATAATGCATTGCATGCGTGGGGCGAGAAAGAGGAAATCGAATGGACCCAAATTTCTACGCTGACCACAGGATATAAAGGC